>OW964828.1:44359037-45559037 GCA_943142095.1 Ophonus ardosiacus | reverse complement strand
ATAAACAGTCCGGGAAATGTGTCCAAGCAACACTTCCCGAGCCCAGTAGTGTAGTGTGCCATTTCCCGGACTCAAATTAGCAACGTAAAATAATATACAGTGGGTAGTATAAAATAAAAAAGTAGATTCGCTTGTAACATTAGATTTATTCATAGAACGGTAGAAAATTTTGGTTTGAGACATGCTCATTGTGCATTTATATTTTTCAGAAGTTTTGATATTTCCATATGTTCGAGTTTGTGTTGTAGAAAATTAGATTATATATGAAATTATTGTTGGAAATATTAAAAATAAATTTATATTTATTATTTTATTGTGAGTATATTATTGCAAAATAATAAGATACCTATAATCATCGACCTTTAAACTAATGGACCAAGTGTTTCCTATTCTTTTATTGTTAGAATAATGCTCCAACATAAAAGGATAGAAATATATATTCTGTCCTTCGACAATACGGAAGTTCTCAGTTAAAGTATACTGCGCATGCGTTCGTACTCATTGTACATCTTTTTCAGCCATATGTAAACCTCTATACATCGCTCTCTATCACTAAACAGTTGTCAAAATCTATTTGACGTTTCGTGACTGTTTGTGTATTATTTTACTTTTTTGGAGAACATTTACAATTATTTTTGTCAACATATACGAATATGTGTTGTGAGGTGCATATGCGACAAAATAATGGGGAAACGGTGTATTTTGTGCAGTCAGCAGTACGTACGCCGTTTAGCTGTGTCATTTCATATGTAAGTTCTTATTAATTATTACTTGTTCCCTATAATATAATATGTGTATATAATATATTGTATTAAAAATATATAATGAAAGTAATTATGCACAAAAAAATTAAATATATACTCTTAGCGATTATGCACCAAGTATAACAAGTTAGGGACAAATCAAATTTTTATTTTGCCGCGTTTTCTTAACTTCCGTACTGTTGAAGGATAGAGATACTGTGTCTGCACCGTTATGGCGGGACAAGTGTTTTGCTCGTACGCTGCGTCTATTAGTTTAAAGGTCGATGCCTATAATATTAGATGAGGGATTCGGATAGAGGAATGACCAGTAAAATTTTTGTCTTTTTAAATGATTCTTCAAGTGAAGGTGGCGATTTTGAATTAATGGCTATTAGAAAATAAAATGAGAATTATTCTGAAATTACAATAACCCAGTATTCTGAAGATTTTGTTGAACACTTCGTGTCAGTAAACAGATTGCAAATGATATTTTCATTATCAAGTTGGAGAAAACTGCAAACTAGGTGCTTATAAATGTACACTAGTTTTTATTATGTATTCACAGAAAAATTTAAACTTCTTGATTTGCAACTAGATAGTTTGAAACTGGGCATGCTCATTGTATCTCAAACTCCAACCGTTTGCAAATCGTTCTATGAAAAAAGCTATTGTATAAAAATACTGGTGAAGAATTGGTATTCATTTGTGCGCTTCGAAGTAAGCATTAAGTTACTAGTCACTAGAGCTCTTATAAAGGCAATGATATGGTAGAAGAAAAAGAAATTAATACCGAGAACCTTAAGTGATTGTTTTCGAATGCTTTAACATAACAAGTACTCTTAATAGTCATAGTATCAATAAATCCTCGTCGTTGTATTGCCCCTGTTTTATTATACGAAGAAGCGCATGATCAAGGCTAACACCATACAATGTGTTAAATTACAAAGTCTGTGTTTGTGTGCCGCCGTTTTAGGTAGAAAAATCTACTTGTTTACACGGATGGGAATTTCTATGCACGTCGTCCGCTTTATAGGAACAAGAGTTTGGAATACCGATCGGTCTTTAACATTCTTTTAGTTGTTTTGCTACTAAACTTTACACGAGGTATGCCCTGCTCAAACACGCTCAAACACAGTTCTCCTAAGAAAGAAATTACTAATGAACTACATTTTACGAATAGTTGCAACATATTTTTTTTGCATATTTTACTGGAGATTCATGTTAGCAAGTTTATTTTTACGAAGAATTTCATTTATATATTTTATCTTATTTTATACTGTAAATAAATTAGTGAAGCAATTTTAAAATAGTTGCGCAAAGTAAAAATTAGATGTGCACATTACTTTTTTACCTTCCGTCACCTTTAGATAAGGAAGGTATTGTCTTTGGTCAAAAAATTCGGTGGTGAGTTTTTAATGAATAAGCACGTTTTAGGGTCCCTACAATACGGATGTACTATTTTTAAGATGATGTCTGTACGTGTGTGTGTGTGTGTGTGTGTGTGTGTGTGTGTGTGTGTGTGTGTGTGTGTGTGTGTGTGTGTGTGTGTGTGTGTGTATGTGTGTGTTGTGTGTGAGTTTCCGTGTATGTGTGTGTATGTATGTGTGTATGTATGTGTGTCCGTGTGTGTGTGTGTGTGGGTGTGTGTATGTGTGTCCGTGTGTGACAAATTTTTCTACGATGATAACTCCAAAACTACAATTCTAAAAATTATAATTCTTTCGTATTCCTCTTCTGTACATCCATATGAAGAGTTGATTAGATTTTGGTTATAATTGATCCACCGGAAGTACCCTTATTTGAAGATTTTAACAATTTTTCTTAAAAAAACGCAGTTAAATATTATTTTTTGACATTTTGTTATATATATGTATTAAAGAAAATACATTATAAAGAAATTAATTTTCAAAAATTAGTCAGCTTTGCTATTTATCATGGAAACAGCTGATACATTAAAAAAATTCTAATTGACAGATGTCTGTTGCAAGTGCAAAACCAAATATGGAAAGTATAGGATCAAAAATTGGTATGTCATAGTGTTCCTGGCAAGTGACATGCAGTGAAAGGCCAAAGAGAAGATGGAAGGACTGTATCGCAGAAGACTTGAGCAAGGAAGGACTGTGTGAAAAAGATGTTTTGGACAGGAATGAGTGGAAGAGAAGAGGAAACAGCGACCCCTAATAAAATAGGGGAAAGATGAAGCAGAAAGAAGGAAGTGTCAAGTGTATTTTACTTATTGTATGTTTATGTTATAATTTTATTGGATTTATAGAACTTTTTCAAATGAACTTTTGATATGGAATTTGTAAAAAATAGTATGTGTTCGCGTTCGATTTTCCATGATAGTATATAGAAACTGTTCCAAGGTCCTTTATATATCGTCATCATTACCGAAGTCTACATGTGTTGTAGATACTGACACACCCAGAGATGGGTAATATGCCGTGATGATATATTTATTTTATTTTATTTATTCCAAGGTCCTTTTGGTATGGAATTTGTACAAAATACATCGAACTGACGGAAGGTCTTGTGCTGGCCACAACAGATTTTTTTGATAAAGTTCTCCAGTTTAGTATACATGACTTAAATTAGAAGTAGTGCAGGAAATAAGTATACTATAATTAATCAATTATAGTATACTTATATTCTACACAAATATTATAATGCAAATTATTTATACATATCACTTTTTAACCATGGTTTGATAAAATGATTTTTGATCTTCATGAATGAATAAAGTTAATAAATGCAGTTTAAACACACTACATAATGTAAAAAACTAACAAAGAAATAGAGATGATATTTTTCTTTAACATTTTGTCACCAAAAGCATAACCGTGTCCAACAAGGGAATCTATAAAAGTTCAATAATTGTACTTTTATTGTTTCAAACGAATGAACATAGACGACTTACTTATAGTTGTAAAGCTAAAAAATCTCATTTCATTGGTGGTAACTTTTCAATATGGCGTTCATATAAAAATTAAAACTTAAAACCCAATAGTAATAAAAAAAAATTTGAGCATCATCATTTGATAAAAGATAAAAAAAGTGCCCTAAATACGTATAAACCAAAATATGCTATTAATTCAGAAATGGAGTAAAAGACGAAACACTGTTAAAATCTTAGACCAGGAATAGAGGAGAGACAGGGCATGCTATGTATTTCGCCGTAAGAAGACCTTCCAAATAATCATACCGACTTTCGACCTTATTGAAATGTCAAAGTCAGCTGCAATCGCCCAATCGACCAGATGTGTTACATACGTGTGCAGTCGAACGAATAAGTTTTCAAAATCAACAAGCGTCACCCAACGTTATCAATCATTATTTTGACTTCTGACGTTCTTTGAATACATACGTCTTTAGTTTGATTCATAGTTTTCTTAGTTTTAAATTGTTTTATTTATGTTATGGATAATCAAGTGTTTATTTAGATTTGGTCAACTGTAACATAACAGTATTTAACTGGTCGACTAGCGATTCCAGCTGATTCAATAAGGGTCAAAATCGCAGAGATGATTTGGAAATATACGCGTGAATATGCCTTGTCTTCCCTCTATTCCTGGTCTAAGGTCTAAGGTTAAAATGGTCTCCTAATAAAGCAACTGTTGTCTAAGCTAACCGACTTTATAACTCTTATCTCTTATGGTTCTCGAGATCCCAATTTTGGGCAAGTAAACCTGGACAGAAATCATATTAAAAAGCCCACTTCAAAATATGAGGACGTTTTAAAGACTCAAAAAGAACAGAATTCAACATTTTTATGATAATGTCTTTATGTATGTATGTTATATTATATATATCGCACATTCGGAAGATAAATACTCAAGTGCAAAAATTTCAATTTAGCAGATATCCCAAATTAAACTTTTTTTCTTAACTAATACTAATTGAATCAATTTTTGGAACTGAGAATGATTGGTAGTGGTGTCGTTCTAGTAACGAAAGACCTGCTTTATATTCGAGATTCAAATACAACTGATGGTCAAGTGTATTTCTTCTATAGAAAAATTGACAACACGGACAAATGAAACAATGCATATCTTCACCATAATGATTTAATACTATCAGGTCTTTGTTCTTTTCAAAAGATTTCGTATTTTTTACTCTTTTAGCGAATTTTATTAAAAATTTAAAAAATACACTAGCGTCATTGTTCTTCCGGATGTACAAAGTAAAGTATGTCTATGTGTGAATTTAATTAGGGTGATCCCTCAAAAACGATGAACTAAGTATAACAAATGGTAAACCGAAAGTAGTAGTTTATTTGAAAAAAATCTAAATAATATTATTTTTCAATTTATTACAAAAGCGTATAAAAGAACATTAATTGTCTTTTTGATTTGAAATGAAAAAAAACCATAAAATAATTTGCTGTATTAATTCTCGCAGCCCGAACTATCATAAGGAAAGCAGTTGAAATTGAGAAACTCGAAATATTTGTAACTGACAAATAAATGTCAACGTGAAAAATCAGGAGTAATTATTTATTAGTTTTAGTTGAAATAAAAAGTGTAATACGATAAAATAACATAAAAAATCGTTTATTGAATGTTCAATTAAGAAATATAACAATTTCGTCATGTTTTGTATTTAAAGATACAACAAACTTGATAATCTTGACAGTTCATATCGTACACGCTTTACACAGTTGATTAGATACCATCCAACAAGCGAAACATAAAACATTTTTTATAGTTTGAAGAATCTCCAACCTTTGACCGGTGTTGCTTACAGTGCTGACAGTCTGAGTACCACATTGTAGTGAAGGAAAAAGTGATATTTTTCTCTTCATGTTCAAATATGGCGGTCTTTATCCGTATGTTGTTGAGGTTAGATTCGCAGCGCATGCGTATTGTTCGCAAGTGACCTGTACACTCGTACGCTCGTAAGCCTGCTTGTAATTTATAAGATATATGTCCTTAAGTGTAGTTAATATACATGATGTCATATGATTGATTGATAAAAAGAAGAGTGCACAATGACTTGCCGATTGGTTAATGTGCGGCGCTAGGATCTGCCGCAGAGACGCACTCAGCCTACGAGAAAAATGTGAAGAACAAAGAAATAAAGAAGAAAAACTAAGAAGACTAGATAATAGTTATCTGCAATTATTTATATTCATCGTACAAATGTAGTGTTAATTTTTTCGTACTCAATAAGTTTGTTATTTTTACTGCAAAGCGCTTCAGTAATGACGATGCTGAATTCATTTACTACAACTTTGTCGCTTTATTAGGGTCTATCTCGTAAGGACGAAAAGTTTCTCGCTTAGTGTTTCTTGTGCTGCAAAATCCAAAACCAACCTGTTCGAATGCTAGTTTTATTATTTTAGAAACAAATATGATGTTTTTATTACATAAGCATATTCTCAAAATATGAATAAATAATAATCTGAAAAAATCAGAACGATATCTTCAATAACTACAAAGATATGAGAAATTAAAGTTAAAAATTGTGAAGACATTTAATTGAGATGATTGTTTCAAGAAATTTTCAAATGTTCGCAAAGGGATAGAACATTGTGAATAACACCATTAAATTTGTTGGAAAATTTCCTATAAGATCATGTAACTTTTAACTTTAAAGTAGCTACAAAGGTTTCTATCTCCAACTAAAATTGAGCTGAAATCCTCCAACATGGCGGCATTCAATTAGTCACAAAGGTTTAACATTGCGTCCGCTATCCAGATATATATATATATATATATATATATATATATATATATATATATATAGAGAAAGAGAGAGAGAGAGAGAGATCATTGAGGCTGCCTTGCATTGCTCTTCGTGAATGCTCGATATGATTCATGACCGCTGTCGCTCGCTAAACGATAGAGGCCACTGCGAAGTACAGTGTACATACGGTAGTAGGTTATTTTTATTCTCAATTGAATGCAATGCAATTGCAATAAACAATAGTTAAATAATGTATATATTAAATGGAATGAAGTATTGTGATGATGTGGTCGACTGATTAGTAAGAAACTCGTTCAGTTTATTATTATTCAACCCAACAACATGTTGATGCTTTTTTAAATTATTCCCATTAACAATAACATACTTGTTATCTGGTAGCTTAGTAAATGCAATAACAATCATTGGTTTATCCTTAGAATCGAATTAGATAGAATAGACACTCACAAAATTGCAATTTGCACGACCGCCTCTAACGGCAAAGCATAGAAATCAAGGTTGTTATGGTTACCCTGTCCAAACAAATACCTGTCATCAGCCGTAGACTCTACACTCTAGCCATCGTTTTAGTTGAATAATCGAATAATCTTCAATATTATCAAACAAAAAAGTTGCCCCAGACATATCTTCTGGTTTTAAACTCATTTTTATTAAACACAACGTACACATCACAATAAAGAATTAGATTTAACACTGATAACAGATGCGAACTGTGAACACAATGTCAGATAGGAATTGGGAACGGGACGCAAGACAACGAGAAAAGGTTTGTTTGGATGCATGATCTTCTATCTCTCTCTTGCAGTGACGTCAATTTTGTAAGTGTCTATTGCGTAAAATCTGCAGCGGTTGTCGTTAAAAATATTTTTCCAAAGTTGTCACATAGAAAAAGCAATCGAAGAACCCACTACATTCATATTGAAAAAATGTCATTTGAATTAAACCAAATTGCGCAAAATCTGTACAGTTTGTCGTTTCAAATGTTCGAGGTGTTAATAACATTGCAGGGTTATTTTTTTCTAGATAATTAGGCAAACCGTTCGGCAATAGCCTTTGATTGAATTGGACTGCTTTCTTGTACTCCGCCCGTATCATGTTAGCGTCATTATGAATTTCTATGCGAAACTTGCCAACTCTGCTATAGAAAAGTACGATTTGTTGAATAAAATTCATGATGATGAGTGTCTACCTAGTACTCAAGTTTTCCCGCAAATTAGAAGATTTAATTTTAAAGCCGTGCATCTCTTTTTTTGCGAAATCCGAGTGATTGTTCTCGCGGATTGGGTGCCTGAGATGCAGTTAGTTAACCAGATATCCTACAAGGACGTTTTGACAACCCTCCATGAACGGGTGAGAAGAAAAAGTGCTGAAATATGAAAAAAAAAAACGATTAATGGATTCTGCATATAAACAACGCGACAGAACATAACGCCCTGTCTATCAAGACACAAAAGCACCCTGCTGGTGTATCAACTCACTAGTCCTAGTGCTACGTAACTTTCTGTTATTGCCAAAATTTAAATCTGTGCTAAAAGGCACCAAATTCGTGTCCGAGATGCAGTTATAGAAAAACCGGTAGAGATTATGAACAACCTAACAAAAAAAGTCTGCAGCATTGCTTCCACCAATGTAATATTCGTATGGGGCGGTGTAGGGTTCGAAGAGGAGAGTACATTGAGGACGACAATATTTGTTTCGTGTAATTTTATGAATAGACAATGTTCTATCCATCTCGTATGTCCAAAGTTATCAAATGGAAAAAGCCAATATATTGGAGAAATCCTCCTGTTGCGGCCCTGTTTAGGCGATCATTGGAACATTGTATAGATTGTATCGATGTCTGATTGTGAGTCCGCGTTCATCGGAAGACGAGCGGAGCGCTGCTCCTCGCCTCATCTTCGACTGGTCGGTGTGGTAATCATTGGGCGACTGGTTAAATCTATACACGCAATTAACATTTTTATCTGACAATTGTTGAAGTCATGCTGATTGTGAGCTGTCTGTTCTCACAGCACTGAGGGGTGACTCCTGACTTTTATCTTGACGTGTTTCATTATCATCGCACACCTAGAACATATGTACATATGTATGAGTAGTTAGTGAGAGGAGAGTAGAGAGTTTGTTAACGTCTGCCTTCTCTTAACCGAACGATGGAATTAATGCGCTCTGATTTTAATAATGATAAATACCAAACAAAAAATTATCTAATTTATTAGGTTCGGAATGGATGAACTGAAACAAGATAACAGCTACTGTTTTTTGTCTTACTTCATATTCAAATAGATGAACAATGATAATTTTTTAATTCTTTAAAAATAAAGAACTTACTGTTCTTTGAATTCCTAAGTCATACATTGTTCGATTTTAGTTTTGATTATCTAATAAAAATTAAAATTACAAATTCATTCTATTTGTAGCATTAATTTTCTACATTCATGCATCAATTTTTCTGAAAGTAAAATTTATACCATATAAGTACATTTATAATAAAATCTTTAATAATTCTTCGAATACGGAACCTTTTAAAATAAATTAATACTTCGATGAACCGTGGTTTACGCAATTTCATCATTACATAAAATTCATGCTGAAAAAACTTGGGCCGTGTCTTATGGGTGAAGGTGAAGAATCGATTCCGACCCGTATTCACTGAAATACGGGAGAGAGGGTGGTCTTTTGGATCTACCGGTATTACGAGCACTAAGGTGCGGAGAAGAGAAAAATTTGAATATCAGTCCATACTTATTTGATGGCGAATATAAGTGTTTATAAACAAATGCAATTATACAACAAAGAATATATTACATTCAAATTTATTTTTACCCCCCGCTACCCTTGATAAGGGAGGTATAGGGATCGTGTTAAAAATCACATATCGAGATTTTAGTAAATGACCACTTTTTAAAGTCCCTAGATTCCAAGTTTAACATTTTTACGATGATGTCTGTATGTGTGTATGTATGTGTGTATGTATGTATGTGTGTGTGTGTGTGTATGTATGTGTGTATGTATGTGTGTATGTGTAGGGATTTTGTCTTCGTTTTAACACAAATACTATTATTCAGAAAATTTTGAAACCTTGTTTTTATACCCTATTCTAATATGAAAAGAAGCCATTAGATTTTGGTGTAAATCGGATAACCAGAAATGGCACTTTATCTGAAGCTAATAATGGTTTTTCTTCAAAAAATATCATTAAATGCCATTTTTTCGCATTTTGTCGTTATGAAAATTAAAGATTATTGAATTTTCTATAGGAATACATTAATACTTTTTCTATATATTTTACAGATAAATTTAAAAATAATTTTTTTTTACAAGTCCCGAAGCCTAAGAAAAACACAATTCCTTTGTTACACAGTTCATATTTCAAATTAATGTAACTGACAGTAAATGTCACTGTCAAAAAACTAATCACTTCAAATAATAGTGACATTTTAAAAAGAAAATAGTAAATAAAGCAATAGTTTTATGCAATGGAACAGTTTGCAGCGTTGGTAAATCCGTAGGTATGTGTTTAAATTAATAAAAATTAAATAGCGGGAAGTTTTGTGTTGGCCACATCAGATTTTTATTACATCAAAAAAGAACGTGCTCTGTCACAGTTTCATATGTCTTAGTTAACTACATTGAATTTGTATTTTCTATTTGTTGTTGGTGAAATTTTCCCTTCCTAACAGATCTACTCTCTCTTCTTGTGGATGCACGTCGGAGATGATGGATCCAGCATGCGACGGATTACCGCGTTTACTTGTTTACTTACCGACGCCTTGAGCGAGCTCAACACTGTAAATAAGGGTGACAATGACCCCCCAAGTCTTTCATGCCTCTGTTTACCAGAATGATTATTGACTAATGCACAACAATTTTTTACAACGATATTTAGAGCGTTTGCTGATTGGATTAGTTGGTTTTGTGCTTTCAAGATACATATTGAGAAGTTGCGTACTTTTGGTTATTTGGAATTCACCGAACGAAATCAAGAGTAACGAAAATATAAATAGAGATAAAGAGAAGAACTTGATTATTAATAAATGATTCCAAAATCTAAGAGAAATGAAATTATTTTACTTTAATCATAGAAATTTGGAAATTCCTGGAATACCGTAATGAAACTACATTCTTGAATATTCCTTCCAGCAATACTCCATAGTATTGAAATTTTCTCTTTCAATATCACATATTTTCAGCTTTTAGACAATCGCACCTATACACAACTTATTTTAATATTATTTAGTGGTAAATATTGTTTGGTTTTTCTGATAATAACGAAAATATAAATAGGTATAAAGTGAACACCTTTTTAAACGATTTAAAATTCAAGAGAAATTAAATCATATTACTTTAAAATATAGAAAATCACCTTCAGTTAATTTTCCATATTTCTTTGGATACTCCTTCACAATTATATAGATGCAACATATCTGCTCATTCCAAACCCCCAGAATTGTTTCGCCTACCAGTCACACTTACAGTTATTTTGCAACGATCAACTGTTCATTTAATGCGCATCAATTCTCACAAATTGCATGAAAATATATTCATTGAACTATGTATCTATACTTAATTGATTTTTGCTTTGTTATATTGTAATACGTATTTTTTCCATTGTTTGTTTACCCTGTAATTGGCCTGCTGTTGGGTAAATATTATTATTATTATTATTATTATTATTAGTCGTAAATAAAGTATATTGAGGAGGAGCTTAGCGCGTGACGTAACAATATGGCCGGTTTAAGGTAGATGTTTCGTTTCCCGCAGCTGTATTTTTATACACTGCGGCGTTTGAAATACAAAGTAATATTAATATTATAGTTAATATTAAATAAAAATAATACTTCTAGTATGAATAACATTTTGAATTTTGCGAACTAGTCCGTTTCATTTTGAATTTACATCATTCGAGTCTTTGTTTTCTTGAATCTACATAGTATTGCATTATTAGTCTTTGGTAGATTAATGGAGAGATAAGTATTATTATTTTGTTGTCATCTTTGTGCAGACAGGTCTACAAGTTTAGATTTCATTACGAAGTATTTTAATAAAGACACTAAGTAATTATTATCTTGTAGTTATACTCGGCAAAATATAATCTTGCTTTACAAAATGCAAGGAGCACATATATTTTTACTCGGTTCCTTTCCCATTTTTAAAAGATGAATGCATAACTTTCGTCTACCAACTATTTCAAATTGGCAAATTTCTCTAATAAATTTAGGTTCTTGTTTTCGGAGAATTATGGAAATTAATTATTTCTGGATTTCTGCGTGCTAATGACGTACATAGGTTAAACGCAACTAAAACGTGTTGAAGTTTTAGATTTTGTTATTATACTTTATTTCACGTAAGAATAGCGTTTGTTTAGTTAGGAATATATAAATTCTACACTTTGATTGGTCAGAATATAAACCTTCATTTCACAGAAACGAAACAAATATCGCCTGCCAGTTGTCAAATAAAATCTACAGAATTAAGTGATGTTTAACCATATTTTGTTGCAATTTCAGATTTTGACATTTTTGCAGATAAATATATTTATTATTGACAAAGCTTGGTTTCACATATTTAAATTATTTATTCAATACATGGAAAACGGTCGGCTCTTAAGAGTAATCTACTATTTTCTTACGTAAAATGAAGTATAGCCTACAAATTTCACTCCACTCGTGATTTATTTGTTAAATAAGTGACAGAAACGATGCGTTCGCCGCTACCTCGGCTAGGACTTACTACCATGCACTAGTTCATATTTTCGCCGCTAGACGTCATATTGCTCTATTTCACTAGCGAATAGCGTCTTTTATCTTGTATTTTATGCAAATTAAACACTTTTCTTCAAGTTCAAATAGAAAATATCCCGCTCACTTTAGTGTCCAACCCTTCTGAAAAGAATACTCAGTAATCCATACTACCCTTGAGGAAAACATCATCCCGTCAGCAATATCTTGATAGGGGAGAATGATAGCGTAATTGAGTTGTTTATATCACATGATAGCTGACGAGAATAGTAATGTAATTGTTATTAATATAGTTAAACGTGTTAGCGGAGGGAGCGGGTGACGGCGACGTCATTGGATGAACCCGGCGCTTTTGTGATGAGAGGGAATTACTTGTTGACGTACGGAGATGAGAGGTTGTGCTGAAGGATAGATTTCTTGATTGCTACTGAAATTGTACAGGGTGCGGCACGGGAACCGGACATTTTTGAATAAAAATTACTGCGGTATTTTTCAGAGATAAAATTATTTATTGACAGAAATGTGTGCGTGAAAACATGCCATTTATTTTCTTAAGTAGGAAAAATTATATGCATATATATGTGATTTCAAGAAACCTCACAGGAAGAAGTTACATATTGATAGGTCGGGCGAGCGCTATGTTTGTCTCACAGAATCGCCCGAATTATGTCAAAAAATCTGATATGGCCAGCCCATAACCTGCCGCTAGGTATTTAACCACCCAGTATAAATACAGCCGTTATTATGTTCAAATATTTTTATATTCACTCATAACAATCTTTATTTTACATTTAACAAATATATCAAACAAGCCCTGAGCCAAAAGAAATCGCCTACATCCCTTTCCTTTACAAGATAGCTACACATTTATTAATTATGATAGCGCATTTTATGTAAGCAATTAATTAACTCTAATAACATAAAAGTAAGTTTAGGAATAATAATTGAATAAGTGTAAACAATTTGCTTTTATATGAAAAATTATAATAAATAGATGTGGGCGAATTTTTTTGCGCAGGGCTCGTACACAAAATAAATTTCACAAATATTGACAAAACTAACAGAAAAACTTAACAAAAATTCAAAATAGTACTCGTATTTTTACACAAAGTCTTTTCAGAGAAGTGTCCCGGAAGACAAAGAAACAAATCAATAGTACATCTAATATATTGTTTTTACAAACATTAACTTCATTAGAATCAAATATATTACTACTATAATCTCCCTAAAATGGTTTCATTATTAATCTTAATGTAATTGCTTCCTGACAGTGACATTTGTTTAAATATGTCACAATGATGTATAAAATAAATTATTTTATAAATTTATATTTAAAGTTATTTACTAAATACTATTATCGTGGAATTGAAGATTGTACAATTATATAAATTAATAAATATATCATCACGGCATATTACCAATTTCTGGGTGTGCCAGTCTGTTTTCACAGATATCGGTAAAGATGATATATTTGTACCGTGCGGGTGCTTACCAGGCGTCACCTCACGGGCACTCATTGCTGGCGAGGACAGTGCATCACAGGGTCACTTTTGTGCCATTTTAAATTCGATATATTTGGCGTAAGTTTTTATTAGTAAAAGTTGCTGAAAAATTATATTCATTGCATTTTTTTCAAGAAAAAAGTTGAAAGCTTATATAAGTGATATATTCGGTTATCCGATGTATACTAAAAACTAATAAGCTCTTAACACATTAGTTTAGAATGAGTATAAAAAATTTCAAAATTTTCTGATTGATAGTATTTGAGTAATCGTATCCGTAGGATTGACCTACACATACATACTCACACACAAACACACACACACACACACACACACACACACACACACACACACACACACACACAAACACACATACACATACCCACAGACCTCATTGTAAAAATGTTAAAATCGGATTCTGGGAACATCAAAACGTGCTTATTCGCTAAAATCTCTATATGCGATTTTAGCACGATCCCTATACCTCACTTACCTAGGGTAAATAGAGGTAAAAAATTGACTCTGTCGGGTCTAGCAATAAAACTGTAACTATCGTAATTACGACAAAGCGGCATTTTGCTCACGGCTTGAATTATAACATTGGATGCCAAACAGGCCATTATTTGTGCCGCTTTATTGGAATTGACAGCTACCCCCATATTTTTGTCTCAAATTACAGAGTACTTTATTAAAACATGTGTTACTAAAGTGACAGAAACGCAGCAATTATTTTTGAATTTAGCGTTTGTGTATTTGTAGATATATTATCTATTTCTGCTTGTTACTAATTCCCCCAGTAGTCGTTATAAGGATTGAAAATATCCTACAAGACATGGTGGTTTGTAATTTTGTTATTACTGCGTATTATGGTGGTTCACAATAACATAACGTAATAAGTTGCTTTTATGATGTATTATTACAAAACCGCTTGTATTATTATGTATTTACTATCAAGTGGAATTAAATAAGACTGCAGATATATTACCCTTTGTACGACAAGAAAAAATAAAACATTCATTATTATCATACTTTATGAAGAAAACTACAATTTCCATAGGCGCATTGCAACTTCTATAAATTTTAACTACCAAGTTCTACAAAAATAATGTATTTTTACTAGAAATTTATGTACTTTCCTTTTCATTACAGACAGTCAAAGAAGATTTTAACATGGCCACATAAAAAAATACAGTATTTTTATTGACAATTACAAAACCGCAAGTATTGTTATGTATTTACTATCAACTGGAATTAAGTTTGACTGCAGCTATATTACCCATTGTATGACAAGAAAAAAATATGACTAATTATTATTATTATATAAAATTGGAAAATAATCAGACATGCAGTCATATATAAATTATTTATTTCCTGGCCGACGTTTCGACTTTAACAAAAGTCTTCTTCATGGCTAGAAATAGTCAAATATGTAAATTAGCGAATGACTATTTCCCTGAAGAAGACTTTTGTTAAAGTCGAAAAGTCGGCCAGGAAATAAATAATTTATGTATGACTGCATGTCTGATTATTTTCAAATTTTACATTCTGAAATCAGTCGATCATCGTAATCAACCATTATTATTATACATTTTGACGGAAACCAAAATTATAAAGGCGCATTCCATTCATAAATTTTTACTACCATATCCCTGAGAAACAATGCATATTTATTAGAAATGCTTGTTCTTTGCCTTTTATCTTTCTATTGCCAATAGTCAAAGGCAATTTCATCGTATGGAGGTCCCGTAGTAAATATTTTGGACAAGTAATTTATGACCCATGTTTAATACATAAAAATTACGTACAGGATGTTAAAAAAAGGCTATACAAATTTGAGAGTACATGCATTTCGATGTTTTGATTCTCAATCAAATAGAATTTTTCCAAAATTCGGAAAATTATTTCTTATTTAATTGTTGAATGATGTATTTTTAGTGCCATAGGCCGATACAATTTTTTACCTCTCTTGAGGTATTAGATTATGCTAAAAATAGCATATCCAGATTTTAGTGAATAAGCACGTTTTAAGTTCCCTAAAATCCGATAATAATATTTTTACGATGATGTGTGTGTGTGTGTGTGTGTGTGTGTGTGTGTGTGTGTGTGTATGTATGTCTGGACGTTCGAAGGACCATTCCTCAAAAACTATAATACTTAAGACCTGTTTAACTACGTATTCTTCAAACTGACATCAATGGGAAGAACTGAAAAGGTTTTGATAACAATTGTTTATATGTTTTGTTATTTAGAGATAAAGAAAATATAATATTTAATAGATATTTACACACCAAGTGAGCTAAGGTAATGTTTCTTCATGAGAAGAAAGTTTAGCTCACGACTCCGTAAAGGCGAGTGAGTTAAATTCTTCGAGTGAATAAACATTCTTAGCTCACGTGGTTTGTACAATATTTTATTCAATTTTGAAAAAATAATAAAAACCATTATAATATTTAATTTTGTCAAAATAAAAAACTGATCAGTTAGTAGGCTGAGCATGACAATCGTCGCTGACAGACGTCAAGTCATATATTTAAAATGCTTTATTGTCCGTCATTTGTGCCGTGAAAAATAATGAAAAGGGCTGATAATGACTGATACATAATGTGGTGAGTGTTATTTTCGTTTTTGATATTTTTAAATGTATTTTTTGTTGCAGAGTGACTTAAAATTTTGTAAGAGTGATTAAATTTTTTTTAATTCACTTGTGAAAAAAGTGTTACTTATAGTTGTTGCTATGAAGTTAATAATGACAGTTTAAAACGTCAAAATTGAATAAAATAATATATTGCAATAAATCGCTACACCAAAGAAACAAGTTGTCAAATGTTTGTAATTGAAAGAAAATCTTTGGATTTCGAACTATGATGTCAAAGTTTTAATTTTTATATGGACTCTATAATGGAAAGTTACACCCTTAAAAAGGGATTCTTTATATTTGCAACCATGTATAATTTCTTATGTTCCTTTATTTTAAAGAGCATGAATTTGCAACAATTATTAAATTTGTAGCTATTTGGTTTATTATTTATCTTCATATGTATTCGAGACTAAGTTTCAACAGCCCCCTAGAAGTAGTAATTCCTGTCATTCACTATCTTTGTACAAGTAATTGCGAAGTAAAAAGGAATACTTTATGTAGGCATCCGAGAACATAATTTTGTTAGAAGTATGAATGAATTACTGCAGCACTCATCTTCGTCATAGGGCATTCCTCCTGTGTAGCATCCACTGAACTAAATATATAACGGGAAAACTTATGTCCTATATCAAAACATAGGCACATCCGGTGCTCGACAGGAGACCGCCATACTACTCTACTTCTAGTGTATTTCATTATTTCAGGTTTGCACTTTAGGGATATTTTAAAGGCGTGTCACTTATAAACTGTTGTACTGCCATATTCATCATTGTTTTGATTTTTAAACAACCTATCATAACCTGTTTACTTGAGTTAAGGAGTATAATAGTAGTATTGACTCTTCTTAATAATTTATTAAGATTGCCTAGTTTTGTAACATTTGTGTTTCGTAGTTTCGTGTGTGCGTGTGAATATATTTTTTTAAAGAAGATATATTAAAATGCCTTCTTGTTTTGTAAAATTATGCAAAATGAATTATAAAAATAAACCGAAAAATGTGACCTTTCATAGGTAAGAATAAACTTATTTATATTGAAATGTTTATAATAACAGTTTTATATTGTTTTGTTTTAATTTTTCTTTTAAACTAATCTTTTTTCTTATACTCGTATTTGTGTGTTTCTTACCAGCCATCGATTCATTACAATATTTATTTTATTTTGGAATCTACATATTTTAATTAAAACAAAAATTCAAAATTCGCGCTTTTAAAAAGCGGAAGTAGAGCAGTATGGCGGTCTCCTATGTTGCGCGCAAATTTAGCCTTAAACGAGTTCCCGTTTTATATTTAGTTCAGTGGTAGCATCACGTCCAGCATAGCTCACTATTTACAATATAATTATTCGCATGCTAGTGCGCAGGCGCGCGCAGCCCTGCGGCACTCGGCAGCGCAGCAATTACCCGTAATGCGCAGATGCATACTCGAGGCGGGAAAAATGTTCACGCAGTCGTTCCGACGAATTAGGAGCGCCATTATACTAGTTTTATGTATGCATCACTCAGCCAAAGATGCAACGATGTAAAGTATAAAGAATAGAGGATGATGTGTAGATTATATTTAGTACTGGATAATTTTAAACTAGCACTAAACACAGTGTTTATTTATTATTTTGAAATTTTTGATGTTCTTGTTAAAAGAAGCTAAACATTTACACATTTTAAACATATTATTAGGTATATCCATTCATATCTTTTAAGTACGAGTAAAAATAGTTGTAAAATTCTTCCCGTAATCTTGCATAATAAAAAGTGTTTGTTTTCCACACAGGTTATAGAATCTGTTCATAAGGCGCCCCATGTCGTAACTCTGTTCAGTAATGAATTGGCATACGTTGGCATTAGCATGATTGTTTTCATATTGATTTACGTGATATATCAATAGGTCATGCCATACAAAAACTACCGAAAGGGACTCTAGATTAATGGTCTTGTTTGCAGATGCGTTCCTTGATGCAGAAAAATATAGTTACCTGGTAGGTGTCAGCATAGATTATAGAGCAAATTGAATTACATGTAAATGAATTATTATGGAGTTTTTTCAACCGCACAACGAGTATAAATTATTCAAACGTACTACGAAAATGACCGTTCTATCAAAAAGAAACTATTCGAAACTATTTCGGTCAAAATAATCATCTTAGTGAGCCAGGAATTTCGTGAAATAGTGTGATAATTTGAAGAAACTGGATCGGTAGAAAGTCGTAAAAAGTATCAGTGACTGTTTGGTGCGTTTTATGAGCCAATGTCATTATTGAACCGTACTTCTTCGAAGATGCCGATGGAGCTACTGTTACCGTTAATTTTGAGCGTTACCGTAACATACTAAGAGAATATTTGAATGAAATAAATGTGAATCAGCTCTGGTTCCAACAAGATGGCGCACAATCCCAAACAAGCCATAAAACAATCACTTTATTGCGCTCGAAGTTCGATGATCGCATCATTTCGAGAAAATCTGAGGTGATTTAGCACCCAAGATCCTGTGATCTTACTCCTTTAGATTATTTTCTTCGGGAGCATTTGAAAAATAAAGTGTATACTTATAACTCACAAACACTTCACCAGCTGAAAGACAACATTCGAGCTGCATTAGATGCCACTGATCCATTATATTATTGCGAAAAGTTATCGAAAATTTTTACGTTCGATTAAGCCCCTGTCAACGAAACCATGGAGGTCATATGAATGATATTGTTTTTCATACATAATTGTTACATATTAAACCTTCTCATATAATAATTATATCTGGCGTAAGTTTATAAAATGTTTCTTTACCTGTCGCTAAGAGAGATATTGGATTCATGCTAAAATTCACATATCCAGATTTTATTGAATAAGCACGATTTAAGGTCCCTAGAATCCGATTATAACATTTTTAAAACGACGTATGTGTGTGTGTGTGTGTGGATGTGTGTGTGTGGATGTGTGTGTGTGTGTGTGTGTGTGGGTGTGTATGTATGGATGTTGGAGAGACGATTCCTCAAAAACTATAAGACTTAAAAAATATTTAACTGCAGTTTCCTCAATCTGACATTCCTGGGAAGAGCTGAAAAGGTTTTGGTAACAATTGAACAACCGGAAGTAGTAGTTTTTAAAATAAATTCTTCCAAATATTAATGTTTGAAAATTTTTGATATTACTAATTTTGAAGAACAAAATTCTACACCTGATACATTTAAATTTTTTATTACATCTTCTATAAAATTAGAGATAAAGATGCTATAATATATAGAATATCGGGATATAACAAGTCGAGTAGGCGAAACTACACTAAAGAAATCAAATTCTTCTAAATATAATTTTTTGGGAGTTTTTTTTATTAAATATTGAAGAACATAAAATTCTCCATCTAATACACTTAAAATTTTTATTGTAACTTGTATAGATTTAGAGATAAAGACACTATAATTTATAGAGTAAACTAATCGCAGAGGCTAAGGCACTAAGGAAACCAGTTGACAAATTCCAATGTTTATAACATAGTTTGTAAATGACACATGTCAGTGTCAAATATCAACAGTTTTAGTGACATTCTGATAGCTTTTTTTGGGAAGTATATTTAATATTTCTTATTGTTTTATTAATTAAATATTTGAAATTATAGGTAAAATTGTGGTAAAATGCATATATCCATCAGAAATACCGCTAATCTGGTTAATGAATTGGAAGAATCTCTGACATTTAAAAACTTCCTCATACAATGAAAAATAGATATAATTAGAATTATATGTGTACAGAAGGCATGTTAAATACAATAAAAAACTATATTTGGGTAAAGTTATGTAATATTTTTTTATAAAACGACGGTTCGAAAGCGAAGTGCAATACAATACTTTTATAGCCTAATATGGAAATGGCGAGAGGTCTTGTGCTGGCCACAACAATTTTTTTTTTATGAAAAAATCCACGCTAACTGTTGGATTACCCATTTATGTAACTTCTGAATGTTGGGTACAATAAATTGCAAACAAAAAGCTTTCCAACCTAACTCTCTTCCATTGACAAAATTATACATGTCTTCTTCACTTAACCTCACTTTACCTTAGTGTTTGTGTTAAAACAGAACTGCACAAGTTCACTCTGTTTGCTCATTTTGCATGCAGGAAACGCTGGTCTGAAATTAGTTGCTTTTTACTGTCTCCTGTTTTTTCCTCGCTTTACATACTCCTGTGGCCTAATGGTACGGAAACAAAATGGCGCTGCTTGTGTTACCTACCGTACAAGGGCATGTGAACCGTCATAAACGGACACTTAATTTATAACTACACGAATAATTAGCGGACATTTCAGATAATCATTCTCATTTTTGTCTTGTGTTTGAATAGACTTAAGTACCTTTGAACACAACAAGCATTTTGTATGGGGGAACATAAAGTACTTAAATTTGAGATGGACGTAACAACCTGCGATAATGTTGATGATTCAGGTGGAATTTACGGTCTACAATTATTATCAATCACAATCTAGTGAACCATATAAGGATGTGTAATAATTATTATTATAATTTCTAGTACTTTGCACCAAATAAAGTTATGAAGAAATTGCATGTGAAATTATTTAACAATTTGTTAGGATTGGTTAATGATGAATTTAATATATAAATTTTTATTTAGAAATTTTGATTTAAAATTTACAACTTTCCTCTGGTTTATGTTCGATTTTGAAATTCTGGATCTGACCTGACTTGTTATTGCTTGTCATTTGACATTTCACCAGTAATCATTTCAGACTTTAGGTTACAATTTTATTTCATAGCCATAAATTTGTTAGGCGCTAATGAACAAGATGATTTTTTTTAATCATGTCGGGATTTTTTTTTTACTTTTGTTGATTGTATAATAAAGAAATAAAACGAACACAATCATGAAAAACGGATATGGTCTGTTCGGCCGTGGTTAGGCCTACGAACGCATTGATTTGTGAACGGGCAGTAACATAGTTTGTTTCTGAAAATGAACAATTCTTTTACGATTTGCATGTATTTAATTTCTTGCTGTCCCTCGTTGCGTTGAAATTACACAAACTTTTTTATTTTTGTACAATTCATTTGCTTTATCATACAAATATACGATGTTAACGAATACTGCTTATTAACAAAAACAAAATATCAATTTGTTCCTGTAAATCCATAATCAAAATGTCAACAACTCACAAACAGAAAAGACAGCTGACGGATGAAGTTATACCTTATTGCCATGTTTAATAGTTCTCTCTTGTAACCTCAAACTAAATTATAAATTGCAAATTCGTAATTTAAATTCTTCATAAACCAGCCCTTAGAAAGTTGGAATTAATAATTATTTATTATATATTTTTTTTATCAAATGAAGGTTCTTAAACTATGTCAGAACCTATTTACAAGAAGTAACTAATATATTATTTCTTATGAATTGAAAGAATGCACGATTTATAACCATAAAAATTATTAATGTTAAAACGATCGTACTTTTAAAATAAACAATCAATATGTTTTAATTAAGAAATATTTATTTACAGTAATACATTGATAGTTTGATTGAAACATAAAAAAAAATCTGTTGTGGCCAGCACAAAACCTTCCGGCAATTCGATGTATTTTGTACAAATCCCATACCAAAAGGTCCTTGGAACAGATTCTATATAATATCATGTAAAATCAAACACAAACACATACTATATCTATTCTATAAATCCAATAAAATTATAACATAAACATACACTAAGTAAAATGCACTTGACACTTCGTTCATTTCTTCTTCGGCTTTCCCCTATTTTATTATGGGTCACTATTTCCTCTTCTCTTCCACTCATTCCTGTCCAACGCATCTTCTTCACACAGTCCTTCCTTTCTCAAGTCTTCTGCGATACAGTCCTTCCATCTTCTCTTTGGCCTTTCTCTGCGTGTCACTTGCGAGGAGCACTATCAATTTTGTGATCCTATACTTTCCATATTTGGTTTTGCACTTGCAACTGACATCTGTCAATTAGAATTTTTTTAATATATCAGCATCAGCTGTTTCCATGATAAATAGCAAAGCTGACTAATTTTTGAAAATTAATTTCTTTATAATGTTTTAAATCTACATTTATTGAATATGAAGGAAAATGTATAATCAAACTATATAGACAAAAATATTTTCTTTAATATGTATAATAACAAAATGTCAAAAAACAATATTTAACTGCGTTTTTTAAGAAAAACTGTTAAAAACTTCAAATAAAGGTACTTCCGGTGGATCAATTATAACCAAAATCTAATCAACTCTTCATATGGATGTATAGAAGAGGAATACGAAAGAATTATAATTTTTAGAATTGTAGTATTGGAGTTATCGTCGGAGAAAAATTTGTCACACACGGACATACATACACACACACACACACACACACACACACACACATACATACATACAGACATCATCTTAAAAATAGTAAATTCGTATTGTAGGGACCCTAAAACGTGCTTATTTATTAAAAACTCACCACCGAATTTTTTGACCAAAGACAATACCTTCCTTACCTAAAGGTGACGGAAGGTAAAAACAACTATATCAACAAAAACAACCCTTGACAATAACGGCCGGTTGCACCAACATAACTTAAAAATTAAACTTGGCTTAAATTTTTAATATCAAAATGAAATTTAAAATGAATTATCTTACAGCGTGTTAAAAAAAACTATGGACAAAGGTGTGGCAATTAAATAACGAGATTTATTTTTTTCCGGCTTCCCTGTAAATTTGGCAACATTGCAGACTATCTCATATTAATTTGTCATCTTCCCTCCATCCACTGTTAAAATTTCAAGATAAATATGCAAACCGTTAGGCAGTAGCCTTTGATTTAAGTTAACTACTTTCTCGTACTCCGCCGGACTTAAGTGTCAGTATGAAATAATGTGTGAAACTTAAAAAATCCGCTACAGAAATCTACGAATTGTTTAAGAATGTTTATGGTGATAAGGGTCTATCTAGTACTCAAGTTTTCGAGCAGTTTAGAAGATTTAAAGAAGGAGGAAAAGAGATCGGAGACGATTAGCGCCTCGGCCGTGCACTGACATTATTTTTTCCGAAATGCGAGTGTTTGTTCACATGGATTGGGTGCCTGAGGGGCATTTCGTTAACCAAACATATTGCCAGAATGATCTGATAACCCTTCAAGGGCTCAAATTGAATGAATTCTCCATCAAGACAACGCGCCGGAACAAAACGCCCTGTCCGGCAAGCCATTTTTGACGAAATACAAAATCACCGTGTTGTTACATCAACTCACTTGACCTAGTACCATGTGATTTGCTTTTATTCCCAAATTGTAATTCTGCGTTAAAAGGCATCAAATTCGGGGCCGAGATGTAGTTATAGAAAAGCGGGAGAGTTTATGAACAACTTAACTGAAAAGGCCTGGAGGCATTGCTTTCAACAATGGAATATTCGCATCGGGCGGTGTAGGGTTCGGGGAGGAGAGTACAATGAAGGTGGCAATATTTATTTTGTGTAATTTTATACATTGTCAATGTTCTAATATCAATCATGTTATTTAATTGCCACACCTAGTATGTCTTAATTTAAAAGTTTAGAAATAAGTGTCAATTATTGGATTTACAGAATCTTTTCCAATGTTCTCTCGGAATGGAATTTGTAGAAAATAGTATATGTTCGTGTTACAATTTTACTGGATATATAGAATCTTTTCCAAGGAGCTTTTGGTATGAGATTTGTACAAAATACATAGAATTGAAAGGTAATGTGCTGGCCACATCTGAAGTGGGATCATGTAACTGTGAAAACGATATTGCGACTGTCGACAAGTGAAAATGTGATCACGTAAATAGTGAAAACCGAAAACGATATCGTTTTGGACTGAAAGAAATGTGAATTTTAGTCGACACTCTCAAAGCATGTGAAAACGATTGTCGTATCTTATGTCCCTTTTTATTTAATACATTTGGGTATAGGTATATCTTTTTTTAATTTACTTACATTTAAGTAAAAGAATGTAGTGAGCAGTGAAATAAATCTGACGTTTCGGAAAGAAATGTCATTAAATTAATATATCAAATTTGAAAGGTATTTTTTTTAGCAAAGCGAAAATGAAATAATTATAATGAAATACGATAATAATTATTAAACGAATATTGATTACAAGAATGAATCTACGAAAAATTCATGAATGTTTTAGTACTAGCATGTTGCAAAGAACCAAATGCGTATGATTTACTACAACTATATTTTTACTCTTTTGAAAATTATGATAGAAAATTGAAATCTTGTTGATTAGATATTTTCTTAGTTAGTATAAAGAACTACCTAAAAGAAATATTTTCTGGCATTGTTGATATTCTAGTAACTGTAAAAGTGTTGATTACAACCCAGCCCAAGAATATTGATTACAAGAAAAATCCAAGAAAGGAAATTTTAATAACTATTGCATTCTGCGAAGCAACAGAGATAACGATTCTAGCTTGTGTTTTGTGATTAATATTTTGTAGTTTTTATACAAAATTAAAATTTATGAATTGATCATTTTCCGCAACTTGTCCGAAAGTTATGCGCTGTTATTTAAATGTAGCCCAACTTTACTTACTTGAAATACAAAACGTAATAAAAAGTAGATTACTTTAAAATTACTATCTTGTCTGCTTGCAGTCTTAAATGGTCTTTTAAAGTTTTAATTATATATTTAGAAATATTTTTGTTTACTTCATAAATTTTTCTTCTGGAATATGAAAAGGAGCAAAATTAGATGACACATAGCATCTGTAACTAATTAATAATTTAACTTGTATCCATCTTCAATTCTTATAGCATTACTATTACGAACGAAAGGCCAGAATAATACGTTTTGATATTAAATTAAAATTTTTAATGACATATAAATTATCTGTCAAAACTACTATTTAATACAAAAACATTAGTCTATAAACGATATCGTTTTCGCAAAACGTAGTCACTTTACGGAAATAACCGAAGTTGAAAACGTAGTGAGTGACTAATTTTACGTGATCGCTAAGGAAACGAATATCGTTTTCACTTCTCGAAAATCGCAAGATCGTTTTCACTTTTCCGTGATCCCACTCCTGTTCTTTTTAATTGTGACAGGTGATGAATCATACATAGTTCTTTTTTTGACGTCAGCTGATTGGTTGGGAGTTTTCAAAAAATGGAAGAAAAGACCGAGAGAAAGACTGATGAAGTGTAATAGGATACTACATAAAATAAATTTGAAATAAAATTCTAAAAAATATTCTTATTCTTTGTAACCATCAAATTATTCAAAATACTTTCCATAAATTTTATTAATTAACCCTTCTATAAATCCATACAAAAACAATTAATTAAATTAATTGCAAAGCACAGCAATAAAGCTCAAAATAAATTATTAGAAACAAAAGTGTTCCTATTCATTGCCACATAAAACATTGCAAAATTACCTCTACCCCAAATTTTCTCAATTTTATTTGACACTTTTATACACACAATTTAAATTTTCTACCAGTTGCATCTGCAGTTTGGGAAAACGATTGCAATAAACCCCCTCTTGAGTCGAGTCAACTTGTAGGTAGGTAAGTCTCTTGCGGTTAGTTATTCGTCTCGTGTTAAATATATGTGATCGAGGGAGTCTCAAGGTGTATGGGGGAATACTACGAAGGGACAGTAACGTTTCTTATTGTATTAAGCGAGGTGCCAAGTTTGATAAACATCTAGGCAGACCGCGAGGGTGTGTAATTGATACGGTAGTTTTGTGGAATTCCTAGAAGTAATAGAATACAGGATAAAACACGCTAATGTCGAAGTAATATTTTAGGGGGACTTAATTACTGTTAGATGAACATAGTTGGATGGGAAAATTAGGGGTCTTTGTTTCGGAAAAAATCTATAAAATTATTTTCAATTCTCATGACTATAATTAAAACTTAAATGGAGTCTTAAAGTTAAATTATAACTAAAAAATCTGTTGTGGCCAGTACAAGACCTCTCGCCATTTCCATATTAGGCTATACGAGTATAAGTATTGTATTGCAATTCGCTTTCGAACCGTCGTTTTATAACAAAAAATTACAGAAGTTTACTCAAATATTGTTTTTTATTGTATTTAACATGTCTTCTGCACACAAATAATTCTAATTATATCTATTTTTCATTGTATGAGGAAGTTTCTTAATGTCAGAGGTTCTTCCAATTCATTAACCAGATTGGCTGTAATTTTACCTGTAATTTCAAATATTTAATTAATAAAACAATAAGAAAGATTAAATATACTTCCCAGAAAGAGCTATCAGAATGTCACTAAAACTATTGATATTTGACAATGACATATGTCATTTACAAACTATGTTATAAACATTGGAATTTGTCAACTGGTTTCCTTAGTGCCTTAGCCTCTGCGATTAGTTTACTCTATAAATTATAGTGTCTTTAGCTCTAAATCTATACAAGATATAATAAAAATTTTAAGTGTATTAGATGGAGAATTCTATGTTCTTCAATATTTAATAAAAAAACTCCCAAAAAATTATATTTAGAAGAATTTTTGTAAGAAACTACTACTTCCGGTTGTTCAATTGTTACCAAAACCTTTTCAGCTGTTCTCAGGAATGTCAGATTGAAGAAACTTCAGTTAAATATTTTTAAAGTCTTATAGTTTATGAGAAATCGTGTCTATAACATCCAGACATACATACATACACACATACACACATCCACACACACACACACAGACATCATTTTAAAAATGTTATAATCGGATTCTAGGAACCTTAAATCGTGCTTATTCAATAAAATCTGGACTTGCGAATTTTAGCATGAATCCAATACCTCTCTTAGCGAGAGGTAAAAAATCTGTTGTGGCCAGCACAAGACCTTCCGTCAATACGATGTATTTTGTACAAATCCCATACCAAAAGTTCCTTTGAAAAGATTCTATAAATTTAATAAAATTCTAACATGAACATACACTATGTAAATTGCACTTGACACTTCTTTCTTCTTCAGGTTTTCCCTATTTTATTAGGGGTCGCTGTTTCTTACTTTTCTCTTCTACTCATTCCTATTCAATGCATCTTCTTTACACAGTTCTTTCTCTCTCAAATCTTCTGCTACACAGTCCTTCCATCTTCTCTGTGGCTTCCCTCGTACCCCCGGCATTGAAATTTCCAATCTTGAAGCGAGCCTGCAAATGAAAGTCACTTGCGAGGGATACTCTGTCAACTTTCTGAGCCTATACTTTCCATCTTTGGTTTTGCACTTGACACTGTAACAGGGGGGGGGGGGGGGGATAGAATTCTTCTCTTACTTTCTTTTGCCCCAACGATGACTTAATCTCTTTTGTCGAACGGTGACTTTATCTAACTGGTGGACATTTCACCGAACGACTACTGCTTTCCTGAGGAGGAGGAACACGCTCTTACACTCACTCTATCACTAACACATAACACTCGATGATAGAGTTATGAACATATTTTGGACGGATGACACACACACAATATTTTATACTAATTTTTACTTACATACTTTTATTTTACACATATTTACATTACTACTAACTTATAATTCGTCGCGTTCAAGGCAAAACGGCCTAAGCGCCAAAAAATCGTAATTTGCGATTTTGGTACCGTTCGATAGATTGGCGTAACCTCCATCTATTAAACACAGTGGCATAAGTACGAAAAATTTATTTAAGTAGATATTTCACAATCACAATTTTAATACGCAGGCTTAAAATGGCATAAGCTCCATTTCTACGTAGTTTCTTATGGGTGAATGCAGAGTGAAATGGCCCGAGTTATTGATGTCAAAGTAAGTGTTTTAAAAAATCTGCTTACTTTTAATGCAGTTAAGACATTAATAATATATTTGTATAAAAGCGCAGACAGTTTTTTGTGTCTCCTGGCTTATTATGTAAATGGCGCTTGTGTCGTTTTGCCTTGAACGCGACGAATTATTGATTTCACTGAACACAAACTAACTGTTACATTATTAACTTGTAACCTTAATTCCGAGTCATGGCGTAAACGCCCAAAAACTAACACAGACTACATGTCTGACCTGACTCGTTTCAATCTTAAAACGCGACTGCCTTAAAACAAAGGGTTATCTTTTGAACAGGCATATCTGGTGAAGGGTGAGAGGGTGTAGCATCCATAGTAAAATAACAAGACTTCACGTAGTCTAGCCAATAACTTATACAGTTAATTGTCAACACAATAAATGTCTACGCGGTTGACATCTAGACTAAACAGATATATGAGAGAATACTGATTATTATTTCTAAACAGAATTTTGACTTACAAAGATAACAGAATTAGAATGTTGATATTGAAACTGTATAGAGAATAAGATATTCTTTCAAACATAATCACATAAAATGTCGAAAAATTATATTTAACTTCATTTTTTCAAGAAAAACTGTTAAGAACTTTAAATAAGGGAACTTCCAATTGACTAATTATAACCAAAATCTAATCAACTCTTCATATAAAGGTAAAGAAGAGGAATACGATAGAATCATAATTTTTAAAATTGTAGTTTTGAAGTTATCGTCGAAGACAAATTTGTCACAAACACACACACACAGACACACACACGGACACACACACGGGCACACACACACACACAAACAAACAACGTAAAACTAGTAAAATCGTATTCTAGGGATCTTAAAACGTGCTTATTCATTAAAAACTCAGCACCCAATTTTTTGACCAAAAACAATACCTTCCTTACCTAAAGGTGACGGAAGGTAAAAAGAAAAATCCCTTAACCTTAACAATAATTGGAATAATTTTCATGGTGCCGAAATGTTGGTTTTTTAATAATAATACAGAACATAAATTAAAAAGGTAGTATTATTCCAATTATTAATATGAGTTCTGGAAGATATTTTAATATTTTATTTTAACTTAAGAATAATTTTTAAAAAACTATGTACGTATTTCGAGAACTATGTTTTCATTATCAGTAGAAACTACAAAATAATAAGACAGAGAAGTTCAGATTATTCAGCATGTAAACCATGCCAGAGGTCAAAACAGCTCTGAATAATAAGGGAGAGAACTCAGATTATATAGAGAGAGGAGTCACAGGTGAATTGGGTACCTCAGATGAAACAAAGTAATTGTGTTATATTAACTCATATAATTTAAAATTTGTCTTTAAATTTATGTATTATCAAACTCTCGTATGCATCTAAATATCTATTATTATCAACATGTTTTAATAATTGTTTATTAGAATTGTCAATTTTATTGTTATTAATAAACATATGTGCTACGCTAGATTGATCAGAATTACGGTTTTTCAATGATGGAAATGTTTATGAAACCTAATATCAATTTGACTTTTAGTTTGCCCGATGTAAACTTTATTACAGTCTTTACACACAATTTTATAAACGTCGGATTTTTTTTATTTTCTATTAAATCATTTTTAGGTATTTTTAAAGATACATGTTCTAGCCTCTCCATGAAGGAAATAATTGAATATCGCCATTCTTTATTTTAAAACCAAATCTTCAACTTTTTTCTTGTTTTCATCATTTTTACTTCTACATTTATTTCACACTTTGGATCATCGAAATTTCATTTCATTTGCCCTTACCAATTATCATTTTATTATTAAAATTTATGGGCCATTGTCTCCTTTAAAATTTTTTACGAGTATACGCTATACTTCATACTTAGAATAGAGCAGTAACATGACGCCGAAAAATTTTGATTGTCACATGTTCACATGTTATTTTTATGACTAGGTGAACCATATAAAAAACTCCCCTAATGTATTTTTTATTAATTTTCCAATTTGCCAGACATAAGTTTCAGTTCCACGCAGGAATAATAACAATTGCTATTCTATTTTCCCATATAGAAGTATTGAGAACAATCATAAAATATAAAATTATATGAATAAATTAATCATCGATGTTTGTTTTTCAACAAAAGCGCAAAAATTAATCCGATATTTAAAAACAAATTCAATATCATTTGCATTTAATGTAATTCATGTCAATTAAAATTTAAATTAAACTGGAAATTATAATTTGATCAATTAATTTTAAATTTTCAATTTTAAATTAATTTATCCATATTGTATTTGCAATATTTTGTGCAGTCTCATGCATATTTTATGTTAATTTTAGAAATGTCATTATTAGGTTTGATACAGAAATTAAATTTCCGTTATATTAATTATATTCTTGCATATTACTCGTATAGCGAAATGGGGAAGTTTAGCATGGTAAAACTTCTACATAACATACTATTTTCTCACAAATATAACACAAATGACTGCTGAAATTGAAATTAAAAATTTAAATTATTGCTTCATATATTTACAATTAATATTTTTTGGGTAAACTTTAAGTACGTCACAAGTCTATTAGGCGCAAACTCAGACAGAACGGTGAAATCGAACCACTTGAACGCATGTCGTAACAAAGCGTAAAAGCGCTTCACTGGTAACCGCAACCGCGTGCGTCAGTGTATAAGTCGACATACGTTGCGCCAAGCCTCTACCGACGTCATCACAGCTTAAAATCGGCTTGGCCGGAAAATCTGGGCATTTTTGAAAAAAATAAAACATGTTACATCATTTTTCAAGTCATTTCCCATGGAATAAAAAAATTAAAAAAATCGCTAAACTTCCCCATTATATTTTAATACGTAATTTCTTTCTGGTAAAATTATGTAGGTGAATAAGTTTTTTTATGGTTCTTACGTTGTATTACTTTTATTACTATACCAAATTTTTTTATGCAGAGTAGTAACGCCATTAAAGTTTGTAACTAGATAATGACGTCACAGAATTACTAGATTTACATGGTACCTATACTAATTTAATTTTAACAACGAAGCACAACTAGAAAAACAGTTACTGCTTGTATTGAAAAATACAAATTTGATACACAACAAGGCAACATTGATAAAATCTATAAAAAACAACGAATAATGTAAACAAATGTTATCATACGAAACGAAAAGATAAAAACAGAACACCAAATGCCGGTCGACAAAATATGTAATATAAACGTACATGCAGATATTGAATTCCTATGATGCGAACATGTGGTGAAAAAATGAACTATAATTATTTGAAATAAATAAAAAATGCATTAAAAACATTATATTCGACTTTATAATAGAGATGCACTCGATCTCGAGCTTTGGCTCGGCCCGGCCCGAAGCCCGCCTCGTTTTCGAGTCGATCATCGAGCCGGGCCGAAGATATTTTTTATCGGGCCGAATCGGGCTAATCATTTGCAAGAATTGAGGCGAGTCGGACTTTTGGTTTTGGCCCGACCCGAAAATTCGAGCTTATCGGGCCGGCCCGAAAAATCTTATAGTTCAATCAAATGCAGTTTCTTTAATATTTTAATGAAAATAGATGAAGTTGAAAAGGGTCAAAATGATTTAATAACAACATACTTGACATCTTAATAATAAAAATGTTATTTTACTTCAAAAATTCAAGGTTATTCATTAAAGCATAATTATGCTATTGTCATGTTATTATTACTATTGTTACTATTCGTATAGGTACTTAAATAAAAGTGATTTTTATTTCTACTATAATGATTTCTTGTTCTATTTTTGAGTAGAAATAAAGTTAGATAAAAAATCCTTATGTAAATGATATCTTTTTGTATAAGATTTGTGAAAAAGTTTAAATTTTCGAGCGCCTTTGGGAAACAAAGTGTTAAATACTCGTAAGTCTGTAATTTTTATAACAAAGTTACACTAGAAGTGTCTCTTTTTTTAACAACTTATGTTAACTAATGTCGAAAGTTATAAGGATGTGAGGTTTTTTATAAATTTGGCACGAAAAAAGTTAAACATTTCGCCTCACATAAAAATCAAAATTAAGAATGTCGAATGCACTCAATTTCGAGCTTTGGCCCGGCCCGGCCCGAAGCCAGGCTCGATTTCGAGTCAAATTTCGAGCCGGGCCAGCTAATATTTTGTCGAGTCGATCTTCGAATCGGGCCGTTTTTTATTTTCGGGCCGAGTGGATCCAAACCTCAAAGCCCGGTCCGGCCCGGCCCGAATGCATCTCTACTTTCAAATAATAGGGCTGTTGCAAGAATTTTTTTATGACTTCTAAGTACTAAATTTTAAAAGATATTGTTCCTTAAAGACCGTCAAATTTGAAAATATCACGAAATATCCGCACTAGACTGTTTACAATTAAATATTGAAATTTATGTAATATTTTGAAAAAGTCTTGTGATCTGAAACAAAGTGGACGTTAGAGTACATGCAGTTTAACATGTGACAAACCACAGCCTACTTTTATTTATATAAATAAAGTAAACTGTTTTCCTATGGGTTACGAATGACCTGTTGTATGTACTGCGACGTCACAGAACTGGGAGGGGGTTTCATGACTCTGGCTCCAATCTTTTTATTTAATTATTTACGAAAATAACAATAAATTGTTATTAGTTTTGTTATTACTGTGATAAATATTGTATAAATTTTCATTTAAAAAACATTCTAAAAAATGTGCAACCGGTTCATTGTAAATTTAATTAAAATGTACATTTCTTATAGTACGCAAAATACAGTATTTATTTTCTAAATATCACTAGTTCATTATTATAATTTCTTTTCATAATGTATTGTTTTTTATTACGAAACTCCTTTGCGTAAAATCTTTTACTATAATAGTGTGTTGAGTGTTCGTCATGGATTGATTGGCATGAAAACAGAATATGTTTTACCTATTTAAAAACTTACAATAGAAATGTTGTTTTCTAAGAAAATATCAAACTAATTAGACCGAATCCAATCAAGATATGCAAGAAAAGTCATATATGAAAAAAATATTTTACTTGGAAATTTTGTTTACCATTACTGGTTCTTGCAATAATTGCCAGAGATTTCTTGTTTCTGCTACTAAATCATAAAATACTTTCCTACAACCTCATTTATAATATCTATAGCATAACCTATAAAATTTTATTACCATTTCTGCCCATAGGAATTTATCGCATTTTTTTAAAACACAAATCGCCTGATTTTGTGCATTTTTTACCTTCCGTCACCTTTAGGTAAGGAAGGTATTGTCTTTGGTCAAAAAATTCGGTGGTGAGTTTTTAATGAATAAGCACGTTTTAGGGTCCCTACAATACGAATATACTATTTTTAAGATGATGTCTGTATGTATGTGCGTGTGTGTGTGTGTGTGTGTGTGTGTGTGTGTGTGTGTGTCCGTGTTTGTGTGTGTCCGTGTGTAACAAATTTTTCTCCAACGATAACTCCAATACTTCAATCCTAAAAATTATAATTCTTTCGTATTCCTCTTCTGTACAACCATATGAAGAGTTGATTAGATTTTGGTTATAATTAATCCACCAGAAGTACCCTTATTTAAAGTTTTTAACAGTTTTTTATTATTTTTTGACATTTTGTTATTATACATATTAAAGAAAATACTCTTCTCTATATGGTTTGATTATACATTTTCCTTCATAATCAATAGATGTAGATTTAAAGCATTATAAAGAAATTAATTTTGAAAAATTAGTCAGCTTTGCTATTTATCATGGAAACAGATGATATATTCAAAAAATTCTAATTGACAGATGTCAGTTGGAAGTGCAAAACCAAATATGAAAGATATAGGATCTAAAATTGGTATATCATAGTATTCCTCGCAAGTTCGCAAGTGACACGCAGAGAAAGGCCAAAGAGAAGATGGAAGGACTGTATCGCAAAAGACTTGAGAAAGGAAGGACTGTGTGAAGAAGATGCGTTGGACAGGAATGAGTGGAAGAGAAGAGGAAACAGCGACCCCTAATAAAATAGGGGATAGCTGAAGAAGAAATGAAGGAAGTGTCTAGTGCATTTTACTTAGTGTATATTTATGTTATAATTTTATTGGATTTATAGAACCTTTTCGAATAAACTTTTGGTATAGAATTTGTAAAAAATAATATGTGTTCGTGTTCGATTTTACATGATATTATATAGAATATGTTCCAAAGACCTTTTGGTATGGGATTTGTACAAAATACATCGAATTGACGGAAGATCTTGTGCTGGCCACAACAGATTTTTTTTTAAATGTAGACTTATGTATCTAGCTGACATACAAATGGTTTTATGAATTTATAATATGAATATAAAAAACAAAATTTGAAAAAAACATTATACCAAATGCAATAGAGGTGTTCAACATAAGGATTTCAATTACTCTATAATTGATGCGAAGTCTGTTATAATGGACAACACATGACCCTTAGGAGGTAATATTAGCAGTGCATTGTTTTTCTGAAAAAAAAAAAAAATAATAATAATGAGTCACCAGATGTAAGCAAAAATATGAATTCTGTATTTTTTACCTCCCGCTACCCTTGGTAAGGGAGGTATATGGATCGTGCTTAAAATCACATTTAGAGGTTTTAGTAAATAACCACTTTTAAAATGCGATGGTAAAAGGCTTGTAAGTAAAGAGAAGAGAAATTGGAATAAAGTAGATGTGTGGCGTAGGTCTTAAGGGCATTAAAACAGAAACATTTTAAAAACTAAAAACTATAATTTGATAATGCGATACAGGACTCATCAGCTTTTTTACCTCCCGCTAACCTAGGTAAGGGAGGTATAGGGATCGTGCTAAAAATCGGATATAGAGATCTTATTGAATAAGCACGTTTTGATGTCCCCAGAATCCGATTTTAACATTTTTACAATTATGTCTGTAGGTATGTATGTATGTGTGTGTGTATGTGTGGATCTTGTGGACATGATTACTCAAATACTATCAATCAGAAAATTCTGAAATTTCGTATACCCATTCTATACTAATGTGGGAAGAGCTCATTAGTTTTTAGTACATATCGGATAACCGGAAGTATCATTTATACAAGCTTTTAACAGTGTTTCTTGTAAAAAATGCATTGAATATAATTTTTTAGCAACTTTTACTAGATAAAATTGAATATAATGGTACAATCTTCATTTCTACCATAATAATATTTAGTAAATAACTCTAAAAAACTTTAAATATGAATATACAGGGTGTCTCTTAAATAGGGGGACATGGCTTAACCACAGATTCCTGAGGCTAAAATAAGACGATTTAACCAAACTTGCTTCTACCGGAAAGTGTACCATTTACCCAGAATTCTGCTTCAAAGTTCTTCGAAAAAAAATTAATTTTGCTTATAATAATCGGACGCTTTATTCGATTTGGATGAAATTTGGTATGACAATTTATATGGTTATAAGTCATCTTTTAAGGTGATACTTGTTATTATTAGTGAACCACTAGTGTATGAAACTTAGATGTCCCAACATTAATTAGACCGTAACTTTTTAATGGCAATGCCGAAAACGTGAAATTATTTTTCTTCAGAAAGATACATTCAATGGTAAACTTTTCTCTCTCTGTGTAATTTGTGATATCTGTTACAGTTCACACAGAAAAAAATAAAATCTGAGTGTCTGCACTGCTAAATTTTTAAAATAAATTTAATCTAGCAGTCTATCGAAATGTCAAACAAGTAATTTTTAATGACAGTAGCAATTGTTTTACGGGTTGTCAAAAATTTTCTTCGCAATATTCTAAAATTAGTAACATCCGTTTGTTCGGCCTAATCATATTTTACTACCATTATTATAAATAAGACGATTACATATCTCAGCTCACCCCTAAACAAGTTGTGAAGATTGACAACTCGTTACTGTCATTAAAAATTAGGTGTTTGGCATTTGGACAGACTGCTAGATTAAATTTATTTTTAAAAAATTCACGATGCAGTCACTCAGGTTTTATTTTTTCTGTGTGAACAATAACAGATATCACATATTACACAGAGAGAGAAAAGTTTACTATTAAATCTATCTTTCTGAAGAAAAATAATTTCAAGTTTTCGGCATTGCCATTAAAAAGTTACGGTCTAATTAATGTTGGGACACCCAAGTTTCATACACTAGTGGTTCACTAATAATAACAAGTATCACCTTAAAATATGACTTATAACCATATAAACTGTCATACCAAATTTCATCCAAATCGAATAAAGCGTCCGATTATTATAAGCAAAATTAATTTTTTTTTGAAGAACTTTGAAGCAGAATTCTGGCTAAATGGTACACTTTCCGGTAGAAGCAAGTTTGGTTAAATCGTCTTATTTTAGCCTCAGGAATCTGTGGTTAAGCCATGTCCCTCTATTTAAGAGACACCCTGTATAATATAATTTATTTTCATACATCGTCTTGCCTCTGCGTCAAACAAAAACATAATTTTAATAACAATTTTGACATATTTAAACAAATGTCACTGTCAGGAAGCGATTACATTAAAATTAATAATGAAACCGTGTTAAGGGGAATATAATACTAAAATATTCAATTCTAATGATATTAAGGTTTGTAAAAAAAATATATTTTCCATCATACATAGGTATATATTAGATGTACAGGATGATCTGATTTAATTTTTTTCTATTTTTGCAGCACTATAAATTAATATTTACGAAATGGATCATACGGCGCAGAATTTACAAAGGTTGCGTTTTAGAGCACCTAGAAGTTGATGCTGATTTTTATAAGAATGTGTATGTCACGATTTTTCCTTAATGTCTATTAAAATATCCAAAACTTCTCAAATTTGGTATTAAAAACTCATATAGGTATAATTTGAAACAACATATTAGATTTTAACCATATATGATAAATTGGATGTAGTACTTAATTAGGAGTTCTAACAGATTTTTGACGAAAAACAACAAAACATAATCCAAAATTTCGTATTACAGACTTTTCTATTTTACAAACGATCAACCGAAAGTGATACTTTACTTAAAGCTCACTGCTATTTTGAACATGGAATTGGCGGGAGGTCATGTGCTGGCCACATTAGATTTTTTTTTAACCTGTAATTAAAATCTAAATAGGTGCGTTCGGTAAATCATACGGAGTTGGAGTGTTTACGGAGCGGTATTGGAGTGGGGTGGGAGTAGAGCTGGAGTTGGAGTAGATCGAGGGAACAAGGAACACTCCTTTATTTGTGATTAACCGAACGAGTAGAGTTAAAATTTTGGTGCACGAATATAATAACCTCCTTTTTTGATAATCTGATATACTGCACTGCTAAAAAAAATAAATTATGAACCATACAGAAGTTATTCAGTTTGGTATTATTCTTTAATGATTCTGAAGAAAGTAAATATTAGAAACGGTACAGAATTCTCACCGTTCCGACATACTGTGCCTTGTTATATTACAAAACAATATAAATATAAAATAATTGTGTATAATAAAATATTTCAACATAAAAATACAAAATGATCTGACAGATGTCAAATAAAACAAAAAAACTCCATGTATGCTTGCATATCGAGGTTGAACTTATGGAGTTAACACTTTTCACTCCACTTGACTCCATTCTGCATTTGCCGAACGCTCCATTTTAAGACGCTTCTCACTCCATGTAATTACCGAACGGTGCTAGGAGTGTACAGAGTGAAAAGAGTGAACAGAACTCATTTGCCGAACGCACCTAATGTAATCCTTATTCATAGTTACAACCTTTTTCAGCTTTTACTATAACAACTTGCATCTATTACAACCCTAACACTTCCCTGCAACTATTTGTCCCAGACACAGAGGACAGAAGTGGACATCCTTGCCCGTATGCATCTGGTGGTGTAAGTTTCAGTGGTCATTCTGCTGCGCTGCGGCTGCTTGGTATCTAACCCGCATGGACGCACGATTACACCACAATTAGCCCCGGCAGCAGAGAGCAGATTGCGTGAAACTGGTCGCGTTGGATTATAACTCCCAGTAATTAACACATTTCGTGTTTAAATTAGCCTAATTCTGACCCGCGCCAACTGTGGTTAGCGGTTACGGTTATAGCGATACGCGCTTCTTTCCCAAGAAGTTACAGATGGAGAGGAATTAAATGATATTGTGTCTGTTGTAAAGTTGAGGTTCAAAGTTTAATAGCTAACTTATTAATTACATTGTTTTATATAAATTTTGTGGCCTAATGTAAGAACAACCTTTGCCAAATTTTGTAATTTTGGAAAAGAGAGATTTAAAATCAATAAGAAACTTTTAGTGTACCATTCTGTGAAACTTCACATTTTACACTTTTATGTTGTCAGTAATTCTGTCATTTATCCCCTTTGGCATCGTTACTATTTAAGTTGCACTTAGTAATAAGTGGCGCTTAAATTACTGGAAACCTAAGCATCCGACCCTAAATTCCGTTTTATTTGGCGCTTAAATTACAAAAAACCTTAGCATCCGACCCTAAATTCCGTTTTATTTTTTGTAACGCCATACCACAGAATAGACATTTATACAGAAACGACACTCCTTGTCTGCACCATTGTTGTTGCGATTTGATGTTTATGACCTTGAACTTTAAATTTGTTGGCAAATTTACGCGCGAAATTTAAATTGTTTTAAATGTTAAAAGAAAAATTAGGACACAAAAGTACTAAAATTTTAATTTTATTAACGAATTAAGAAGAAATCAGATAAAATAAACACATAATTATGTTTCTATTGAACAAATACGTGAATTTTACAAATTCAATATAATGTAGAATTTTCTCTTTAAAACACAAACGTCAGATTCAATGAATATGTCCCAAATATCCTTCTCCATCAAATCTTCTCTTCCTCAGGCCTTGGGTCACATTTTACACCTATATTTATTAAGTGAATATACATTTTGCATGATATGGAAGTCGTTTTGCATTACTTACATTTATGGATCTTTGGGAAACGAAAAAAACTTACATTTCACTTTCTCCATTTCTACTTATACAGTTTTTATATGAACAAACAAGTCCTCCCGATTCACCCTTCTTCGTTTTTTTCCATTTTATTAGAAACTAACACCACTTCTAAAACTCACAAACGGTTCACAAAATGACATATGTCAAAAGTGAGAAGACGTGTTTGGTTTGCTTGAATTAGCCATAACCCTAAAATACATGGGCGTGACAAGCTTATACAACAGTTTCTCCAGAATATGTGAAATATAATGATTTTTATTATGATAACGATTTTTCCTATCGTTTGTTGAAAAAATAACATGTTTGTTCTTATTAGAAATCAATTTGTGTTTCTCAATATACTTTTATTATTGACCCCTAACAGAAAATGTTCTCGTCGAGATAATGAAAAGAACAAAGAATCGTGAGATACGAAGATATGCCGAAACAATCCCATTTTATCCGATTACCCATTTAAATTTGTTGGCATACTCTTTCTCTCTCTAATTTTCGTTTCTCTCTCTGACTGTCGCTTCCGTATGAATGTCTATTCTGTGGCCGTACTGCATCTACCCCTTAACAACCTTGACACAACCATTCTGAGACATTCCGTGCTATATCGAACTAATGAATATAGCGTTTCTGGGGATGAATTAGACAGAATTAATTTAACAAACCATCAAATATCAAGAAGTGTGTATAGTATATATATTTTTTTCACACTATGGATGACGAAATTGTAGCAAAAATTTCGATTGACAAAAGAAGAAATATTGGATTTATTGTTACCTTCTATGAATAAAATTCTCATAAGCTTGTGTTTTTATGCTGTTGGTTACTTTGTGGCGTATCGCGAATAATAGAGAGAGTGCAAAAGCTATGGCATCACTCTGACAATAATTGAACTAGTTGTGTTTCCTAAAATAATAAGGGCCATAGATTGAACACATATCAAAATTGAGTACATTGTAATACCTTATAAATGTATTATATTATATGGCTAGGTAATAGAGGTGTTATGATTTAATTTAATTATTGTATTAAGTTCGTCTTGTCCTACCTTGTGATGGGCAAGCTCGTAGAACTTTATCAGGATTCTGACACCATTGAGCAATCTGTGGGCTATGGTAGAGGGTTTAAGTTTCCTAATAAACGGCTCAGCCGAACACGTATCGCAGGTTAATTAGTTATTTATTTAATATTATTATCATTAAAGTTACAAGCGATTGATTATGTTATAAAATACTAATTTACGATCGAAGAAAAGACGTGGAGAACTATATGAACTGAATAAGAATTTGCCGGACTGAACTAAACTGAGTTGAACTGACTGAACCCTGCTTAGCAGTGGCTTCCATAATTTATACCTTTTTTGAGTGCAAGATCAGCGGTTCCCAGGATCATACCACTGGACTACGTGACAATTAGAAAATAACATGTTCATGAAAAGCGAATTCCGCGAATATGAAAGTTCACTAAGTTCATACACGTGTCTATTCTAGTAATAGGAGGGTAAGCACATAACAGAGGTACATGTTTCAAACAAAACTCATGATAAAAATTATGTAATGATACATTGTAAATGAAATATCGTTTCACAAACGAGAAATAGAAAACAATAAAAAAAATCCCCAGATTGATACGAGCAAGCATCGCTTAGTCAAGTTTTTCTTGATGGAACTCGTGCAAAGATACTACAGAATGATCAAAAAGAAATGTGCAGTTCGCAATACAATTTTAAGAATCTTTTTAGTCCACAGTTTACACAACACCAGGTGAAAGCGGAAATAATATTAGACATGTCAATTTTACAATAAATACAAATGATTATGTCAGAGGTGGAGCCTGACATCTAATAAGATTTTGAAAATTGAAATGCTTTAGATTATTGCTTATGCGTCATGTAAGAAATAAAAGTATGTGAATAAAGGAAACACCAATCATTTAAATAAAAAAAATGTGAATATATCCAAATTTCAATTTTCAAATGTTATTGTCAACAACAGGAAATAAATTTTTGTATCAGTATTACCAATTTCAAGTATTTCTTTGTTATTATTATTTTTATTTTTAAAATAAGGATAAAGAAATAAATAAACAAAAAAGTAATTAATTCCAAATTTTATAGGAAACTATTGTTAAAATGAAAGGCTAACTTAAATACTTTTCTTATACTTCAGTCAAAGACGAGTCTGGTAAACTGCTTTGACTTCTACTCTTACCGAAAAAACCCGTTTTCTGTCTACTCTGTCCTTCTTATCTTTTATGTATAGTAAAATGAAGAATAAATGGAGAATGTATGATGAGTGTAAATTCGGGACATGGAATGTCAGAAGTGTGAATGGCAAAGAGAATGAGTTGATGAATGCAATGCGAATGTACAGTGTAGATGTTTTGTGTGTAACTGAAACAATGAGGAAAGGTTGTTGTGAGGAAGAAGTGGATGGCATTTTTTGTTTGTGGTCGGGAGTTCGAGAGATTGAGCATGCTAAGCATGGTGTAGGTATACTTGTGAGTGAAAGAATGAAGCCGTTTATACGAAATTATGGTTGTATTTCTTCGAGAATTTCTTGGATGAGATTCAAGGTAGGCTATATACGAATCTTCGTTGTGTCTGCTTACGGTCCAACAGAATCTGAAAATGACCTTGAAAAAGATCAGTTTTGGATGTCGATAAATAATGTAATTGATTTGTGTGATCCGGGTGAGAGGGTGATAGTATGTGGCGATTTGAATGGATGGGTGGGTGTAAAACGAAGTGAATCAGAGAATGTGTTGGGACGTTTCGGTGATTGTCGAGTGAATGACAATGGTAAGAGAATTGTTTCATTTTGTTTGGAAAGAAATCTCTTCATTTCAAATACCATTTTTAAACATAAGTTAGCTCACATATACACCTGGGAAAATGTGGTTCAGAATAAACGTAGTGTAATTGACTTTGTAATCTATGATGAGCGTTTGAGGAGTATGATTGTAGATACGCGTGTGAAAAGAGGCGCTGAATTGGGTACGAATGATCATTATTTGGTCGTGTCGCGAATGCGGTTAAATAAATTTTGGCGAATGAAGGAGAAAGGTTCTGGGCAAATGTTTCGTGTGAAATCCTGTGCCCTTTTAAATGAAGATGTTAGGATAAAATTTGTTGATAGGTTGAATGAATCCATGCCTGAATGTGAGCCTAATTATGAATGTAATATAAATGAAGTTTGGAAGAAATTTAAGGATTCCCTCCTTAAATGTGCAAAAGAAGTTTGTGGTGAAAGCAGATTAGGCTGTTGTCCGAAAAATGCGTGGTGGAATGAACAGGTGAAAGAAGCGATTGCTGAGAAAAAGAGGGCGTATTTAAAGTTATTAAATGTTAAGGATTCGCCTGGGAGGTTGCGCGAAGAATGTTTGATAGAGTATAGAAGGAAGAATAAATGGGTGAAGCAAGTGGTGAGAGAAAGTAAAAAACAATTTGATGATTTGTTGAGTGAAAGGTTGACAAATGATTTTAGTACAAATAAACGGTTGTTTTGGTTGAGTGTGAAGAGACTGCGGGGTGGAAGTGGTCGAGTTGTGAAAGCTGTGAAGAGTGCGAATGGAGAGTTATTGTGGAATGAATCAGATGTAAGGAATAGATGGTGTGAGTATTTTAAGGGTTTGTACGGAGGTGAGATTGAGAGGGATGATAGTAGCGAAGCTGCAAGTGAAAATGATAGTGAAGATGATTATGATATAGATGAAAGTGAAGTATGTGATGCATTAGCGCGTGTAAGGAATGGTAAGGCTGCGGGTTTGGATGGGATTACAAATGAGATGTTGAAGTATGGGGGAGAGAAAGTATTTGATTGGTTAGTGTATTTATTTAGATTTTGTCTAAAACGTTGTGTAGTTCCTGATGATTGGAAAAAAGCTGTTATTTGTCCTTTATTCAAAGGCAAAGGCAGTTCGAGTGAATGTACAAATTTTCGTGCAATAAGTCTGTTGAGTGTGGTAGGGAAACTTTTTGGTAAGGTTTTAATTCATAAGGTGCGAACCTTAACAATTTCAAAAATTAGTGACGTTCAGGGTGGTTTTTTGCCTGAGAGGGGATGTGTCGATCAATTGTTTGCTCTTCGTATGATTGTAGAGAAGTCACTTGACAAGAACAAGAAGGTGTTCTGTGGCTTTCTAGATTTAAAGAAGGCGTATGATAGTGTTCTTCGAGATACTTTGTGGGGTGTACTAAGAAAGTACGGCGTGAATGGGAACTGGTTGGGAGCGATTCGAGCGTTGTATGAGGGTAGTGAAGCTGCTGTGAGAATAGATGGTAGGTTGAGTAGTTGGTTTCGTATAAATGTAGGTGTTAAACAGGGTTGTGGTATGTCTCCGTGGTTGTTTAATTTGTATATGGATGTGTTGTTGCGGAAGGCGTTGAGTGGATTGGATGGTGTACATATTGGTGAAAGTATTGTGCCTGCGTTAGCGTATGCGGATGATGTAGTTGTCTTAAGTGAAAATGAAGAGCAACTGAGAAGAATGATAGAGAGAATAAACGAAGTTGGAAGAAGTATGAATTTAATGTTGAATGTTGATAAATCTAAGGTGTTAGTATTTGAAAGGAGTGAATTGGTGACTGAGTGCAATGTGTTGGTGAATGGAGTAAAACTGGAGCAGGTGAATGAGTTTGTATATTTGGGTAGCATGATGTCGAGGGATGGACGAATTGACCGTGAAATTGATAGGAGGGTGAGTGCGGGATGTAAGGTAATGGGTGCTCTGGGCACGTTTGCTCGTAACGTAAACGTATCTAGAGAAGCTCGGTTAAGTGTTTATAATGGAGTGCTGGTGCCTGCTTTGATGTATGGAAGTGAATGTTGGGCATGGACGAGAAAGCATAAAAGGAAAGTGACTGCTGTGGAAATGCGGTATTTACGTGGTGTTTGTGGGTATACAAGACGGGATCGCGTGAGGAATAATTTGGTGTATGAAGAATGTATGGTTAGGAAGAATGTAGTTAAGAGAGTTGGAGTGAGTCAGTTGAGATGGTTTGGTCATGTGGAGAGAATGATAAGTGAACGACTTGTAAAACGCATATATGTTGGTAAAGTTGAGGGTGTTCGATTGCGTGGCCGTCCAGTGTGTAAGTGGATGGATGTGATTGGTAGTGTTTTGAAGGAGCGTAAGTTTCCGAGTGGAAAGAGAAGAAGAGCATGTATGAATACGATTATGAATGTGGCTGAGGCGAAAGAAGTTTGCCAGGATAGGAATGTGTGGCGTAGGATGATTGTTTCGTAATTATTGTGGTGTAAAGATGAATGGTTAGTAAGAATGTTTTGTGAGAATGGAGAGACAGCTGAACTTTTATGTGGACGAGAAGAATGAAGTATGTTTGTACAGGAGTGTGTAGCGAACGATGATTTTTGTGTAACTATTATTGTGGTCCGGATGCGGTTATTCGCTACCGAAATCGGTCACTTTAATATGTTATTATGTATGAATACGTTTATGAATGTGGCTGTGGTGAAAGAAGTATGCATGGATAGGAATGTGTTGCGAAGGATGATTGTTTCGTAATTATTGTGGTGTAAAGATAAATGGTTAGTAAGAATGTTTTGTGAGAATGAAGAGACAGCTGAACTTTTATGTGGACGAGAAGAATGAAGTATGTTTGTACAGGAGTGTGTAGCGAAAGATGATTGTTGCGTAACTATTATTGTGGTCCGGATGCGGTTATTCGCTACCGAAAATCGGTCACAATAATATGTTCTTGAATGAATGTTATGATGATTTTGGGCAAGGCGGAAGAAGAATGTTTTTAAAGAGTTAAGTGATTCTGTGGAGCTCTGGCTTTCATCCCTTTTCTTATTATTTTCGGGTTTTTGCTAACCCACTAAGTGGGAAATGCGTGATTTTATGTATGTATGTATGTATGTATTACCAACTGAATCAGTTTTTTTTTTTTTTTGATCACTCTGTACTATATAAGACTTATGTAGTATAACGGTGCAAATGGATATTAAATCGCCTCTAAAGCATCTTACAATATATTTAAAGATTTTTCATTTCCATCATAGATTTTTTTTATAGTAATTAAGGTATCAAGGGTTGTTATAAGGACAATAATGCCTGAGGTCAACAGTGTACTGTCAAGGGTCTCTGGCCCGAGGCAAGTACGTTGACCGAAGGCATTATTGTCATTTAACACCCGTGGTGCCTTCAACGTTTTATGTCTTACTAGAAATCCTTAATAAACATTTTGTCTGACTAGAATTTATCAAACAAAAATAATAAATCACAAAATTTTAATACAACTTACAAAGTAGCATGTGAATGCGGTATCTAGGTAATATTTTGTTTCTGTAAACAAAGCATTTTTTTATACAAAAAATATATTTCTTGTTGTATTTTTCTGTCAATATGGACGAGCAATGTTATTACTAAGAATAAGAAGTATGCTGGTTTGTATTTGTGATGAAACAAATATGATTATAAACGAATACAATTCACTATGCTTCTTAATTAACTGCACTTTATGTTAGTATCAGGTATCAGTATTATTAACCTCAGTTTGTTGTCAACATTACCATAGCAACTTAATACGCCCTAAAGCATTATTTACTCAATAACGAACCTAATGTTGAGGTTGTTATAAAACAATAACATACATAAAATACATAATTGAGTACAAACGCTAAAATTTAAACTTAAACTTGATGCAGTAATTTCTTTTACATCCAAGCTTTTAAACCTTATAATATGAAGTTTACAGTAAAACTGTAATATTGGACTTTAAACGTCAATTTGACGTATAGACATCAAACCGTGATTGGCTAGACCCTATACTGTCAATGTATACTAAATACAAAACACTATCAAATCGCCCTACCATCTAATGTAAATATACTTTATCGTTATAACATAGCTAATGTATAAATTCAGTTTTATGACCTATTAATATTATTGTACGGTTCTATTTTCTAATCTGGGGTGTAAAGCTAGTTCGCCTCCTCGTGGTACAACCTGGGTAACGCTATATGAACTAGCACAAATCGGTGACCAGGCAATCTTCAGGACAACCTTGAGGGTCTCCTCGTTGTTACATTCATCACAATACCTAAACACAGTAGCACAGTATCGACGCAGCAGTTTTATTAGTAACTTCCGGCGATCGAAGATGGGATAAACAATACAGTACTACGTCATTTTCAACGGTTCCTACCACCTCCTGGATCAACTAACAACTTAGTCTATCCAAATGTAGCACCGACCTCGCAAACGTCAATTTCTAACCTTGCCTGAGATATTATTTTATTTATCCTTTGCTACTTATAATTTTGTGAAGATTTTATTCCAAACCAAACGTTAAATAAATAATAATTTTCTAATCTCAACAAAACGCCTGCTCTGATAGTCTTCTGAACCCATTCTGCTATATCTTGAAATATACTTTATACATGCTGTAACATAAATAAATACATTATATTTAACCAGTGATAGAACTCGGCAAGAGCGATAATATTTCTTAGTAACTTTTTTCGAAATCGCAATTTATTTTTTGAAAATATTTTCAATTTCGAAACATATGTAACAGAAAAAAGTGAGTGACATTGATAGAATTCGGCGTGAGAAACAGTATTTCTTAGTAACATTTTTTTGAATCCTCAATTATTTAGTATTTTCGAGCAAGTAATGATTTTTTTTTACAAAACTTTGAAGATTTTTAATACAGTATCTAGAAGGTTTACAAAAAAAGTTAGACGAAATATCATTGCTCTCGACGAGTTCTATCACGTCTATCATACTGTATACATACTTCTATTTATAATGTAAGTAAAGCAATTATTTCATACATGGTTTATTCAGCCTACAAATGGATAGTAATAATTAATACTTACTTTATCTATAAATAATCATACTCAATTATTGTACATATTATTTACAATCTGTTACATATATAACGTCAATCAATTACAGCTATGTTTTTGATGTAATTAAATTTCTTCTTGTATCAGCAAATTACCACATCTGTTATTCTTGAAAGAAAAGACGAATGAAAATGGTGAATAGCTTCCGGAAATAAGAAAGGGAGACACCAAAAAAATGAAAAATAAACAAGTATAATGAACGGTTTAGGTTATATTTAAAAATTCTGACATTTTCCCCTTGTTAACATAGCAATTTATCCTTCCTTTAATTAATTAGAATAAAAAGAATATAAACATAATATTTGACATTCCCAAATTATCTTTCTATATATTTTATATTTAAATAAACCTTTAACATTTTTATTCTTCTTATTATTTATTTCCATGCTAATAACTCACCTCAAAGATTTTTAACAATAGAAATAGGTTTTATTAGCTTTTTTTGTAGGGCATCGAACTCGCCAAAAACTGGGTTCGGTTCAGGTTCAGGTTAATTTTCTTTTTTGAAAGATGAATTCGTGTGCGGTTCTTGTTCAAACATTAATAAAATTTGCTGTTTTGTTCCGAGTTCAGATATTGGGTTCAGGTTCGATTGGACTTAATGAAAATTGAATTAATATTTTTTGAATATCAATCTTTATATAGAAATAATTTAAAATGCAAACCGGAATTTATGCAAGGCAAAAAACGAATACAACTTTCACGAAAAGTCAACATAGACAGCAAGATTATCGGCTATATTACAATTACGCTTCCTATTCGAACTGTTAATGACTCTGAACCGGAGTTAAGCCCTGAACCCGAATTTTAATACCCGGTTCGGTTCCGACTTGGATTTATTTGAAAAATATATCTGAGGTTCGGTTCTAGGTTTGGGTTCACCAAATAATACGGTTTGGTTCCTGTTTCGGTACGGTTCAGGTTCTTGAGATTGTTGCCCGAGTGTAACAAGGGCTGCAACTAATTGAGGTCTGCAAAGATATTTTCAACCAGCACATTGAGATTTTACACTAAAGCTTATTCTGAGAAAAAAAAATATTAACAAAAAATGTACGTACACAGCTGACGTGCAAACATTTTTCTTTTCTATGATCAAATAGATTAATCGAAATTTAAATTTAAATGTATACAGGTGTCTCTTAAATAGAAGGACATGGCTTAACCACAGATTCCTGAGGCTAAAATAAGACGATTTAACCAAACTTGCTTCTACCGGAAAGTGTACCATTTAGCAAGTATTCTGCTTCAAAGTTCTGAAGTTCTTCGAAAAAAAAAAAAAATTTGCTTATAATAACAGGACGCTTTATTCGAATTGGTATGACAGTTTATATGATTATAAGTCATCTTTTAATGTTCTGTGTGAACCGTAACAGATATCACAAATTAAACAGAGATAGAAAAGTTTACTATTGAATGTATCTTTCTGAAAAAAAATAATTTTATGTTATCGGCGTGGCCATTAAAAAGTTACGGTCTAATCAATGTTGGGATACCTAAGTTTCATACACTAGTGGTTTACTAATAATAACAAGTTTCACCTTAAAAGATGATTTATAACCATATGAACTGTCATACCAAATTTCATCCAAATCGTATAAAGCGTTCTGTTATTATAAGCAATATTATTTTTTTTCAAAGAACTTTGAAGCAGAATTCTGGCTAAATGGTGTACTTTCCGGCAGAAGCAAGTTTAGTTAAATAGTCTTATTTTAGCCTCAGGAATCTGTGGTTAAGCCATATCCCCCCTATTTAAGAGACACTCTGTATAAATAAGGAAACAATATACTGGTCTGCAAAGTACCACTTTCTAGACTGTTACTATTAACAATAGTTAGCCTGCAATTATTTTCTTTCTGTAACTAAATGATGATCGAAAAACACAAGTACTTTTTCCATCGATCGATGAAATTATTGTTTTCATGCCATTTTGTATACATTTTTTTGTATAACATATGTACACATTTTTAATATTATGGTTTAATTTAACTTACTGTATCGGACAATATGTAAATAAATTTAGTTCAAGTTTTCAAATATAAATAAATTTAGAAGTGCAAGAACTAACAGTTCATTTGTGTATTAAATTTTATTATTATTATTCATGGACTCAGATTTTGCAAAGTCGCTTTTACTATGGTTAATGACTTTTATGCCCGTATTCATAAACACTCGTAAAAATTTTAAACGATTCGTTATAATATTTATCCAATAAAAACAGTCGACATTGAAAGAAAAATCAAAATTTTTTTGTCAAGTTTGATTCCATTTGTCAAAAATTATAACGGGCCGTTTTGAAACTTTACGAGTGTTTATGAATATGGGCATTAGAATAGAATACTCTTACCTTCCATTTCCTAGTGTGAAAAGAATTTGTATTCTACTTTCGGGTTCGCCGGAAGCGAAATTGTCGTTGATTTTTTAAATGGACTGGTACGAGTACCTACATGTAATTTTTGAAAGTAATTTAAATTTAATGAAAATAAGGGTAAAAATTATAATGAAATATTTAATTATTTTACATTTACAAATTCGTATTTTAATTAATAGTTTATTTACATTGATTATTAGAGTGTAACTACTCTTGTAAATATTAATTTACAAACTTAATCTAAACTTCTCTATATTAAAATTTCAATAAAAGAGCAGTAATTTTGTAATAAAGTACATATGTGAAACGTAATTTATTTTCCATTTACATATTTTAATAATCTTGTAAGAGAAAATTGAACCCAATAACATATAACTAAAGTTGTATTCGTTTTCTGTAAAGAAATGAGTTGTGTAGTCACTTTGATCTGAAATCTAATTTAATCGCGACGGTCCCAAGCTTCGCTTCAGAACCGTTTCGAAAATATAAACGATTTCCGTAGATCTGTAGATATTTATGAATGTTATCCTATCAAATATTGTGAAAATATTCCTTTTATTAAATTATTTTCTTTTCAATTATTCCTTTGTTGTTTTTGAAAAGTAGATTTTATATTTTAATTTTATCTTTTATTTTAATATTTATGAAATTGACAAGTTAATTGCTTTATTTACTGTTCTATTTACAAATATAAATAAAAGACTTTCTTAATATTCATTTAAATCAATCAAGTAAAAATGTTGATAACATTTATAAAAGAAATATATTGCGAAACTGATTTGATGTGGGCGAGTACCTGAATTTCTGGTCGCGAATCTGGGGTTCGATTCCGACCGATATAAAAATTATTTCCAATTTTAAATGGCATAAAAGTGATCCTTTGGTGCGCTCTCCACATGAGGTGACACTTGGTAAACGCTCACACGTAGAAATATGTCGTCATCATCATTACCCATATCTGTTTACAAGAAGCAGATAGGCACACCCAGGAATGGGTAATATTGGTATTAGAAAAATATAACTTATATTATTTTTTAATCAACCTCAAATATTATACTTTCGGGTATGTTCATATATTTTCGTTACAATTTGGCTTGTTTGAAGTATACAATTGCCTTCAATACGCAAAATCAATACGTTTTAAATTTAAATAGTTTAATGTAAATTATGTTTGCAAAGAAAATATTTTAAAGATAGAATGTTACTTTAACACAAAATTATTGTCGAGAAATTATACTTATAGGCCAATTCTGAACAAATATGTAAGGGCTTGTTTATGATGGACTTAATTTATAAATTTAGATTTATGAATTTAAATTTAGAAATATAACAGTTCATAAATGTGCTGGTTCATGATGCTTTTAGTTTTGTAATTTAGATTTACAAATTTTCAATAATAGTTTGGAGGTTAGTATTTTAGTGTATCTTTTTGGTATCGATATTTTAAATTACAAGTAACTACCTATGTGTTTATTTATTAAGTAATTAATGTATTTGAGAGACCAGACAGAGAGAAAAATGAACTAAAGTCAAATTCAAATTAAAACTTTCTCGCACGCCATGTCATCTATTGATAACATTCTTAAACATGCTTCCACACCCCCAGTTCAATATAAAGATGCCACAGAAAATTTTCTTTCTTAATTTAGTAAAAAACAAATAATTATTTTAAAATAAAATTTATATTTTTATATATGTTTTCAATATAACATTACGTAGGTATATAGTGACAGAAATCGGATTTTCAGTACCACGCAAGTAGCCCATTGCACTTATCTATTGTCGTTTATTATATAATGTAATATTTAATTCATAGAAAAACATTTCTATTTCCATCCATTGATGTTTCTTCCTACCTCACACGCATTCCCTTTTGCGATTTATTACTGTAAATTTAAAGAAATCTAGGCAGCTTGTGTAAATAATCCCCCTGGAGTCCATTGTGACTCAGTTTAACACAAGAGGCCAGTGATGGATGACATGACGCGTAAGAACCCTGCAGACTTCTCTTCAACAGACAACCACTACACCGCAGAACAGACTGCACAGGAGTACACGACATTCAATAGACGCAAGAAGTATTTACTCAGCGATTATCGAGAATAGGACACAATTATCAATAGTAGAAAATGGAAAGAAAGAAAAAGAAAAATGAATGAAATACGTTAACAATAAGGAGTACTTATATAAAATAGAAGAACATACTGGTAGGTACGTACGACTATGATTTCCATTAGGTATATTTGAATATCACTGTGTTAGCTTGGGTTTTATTTTTATTTTAGATACGTAAGTCACTAAATTGTTGCTGCTGTCAAAATGATTTTCTTAAGTAGTGTATTTCTATAGGGAGCAAATACATTTAAATTTAAAGGAATCTAATGGTCATTTTTACCTCCCGCTACCCTATGTAAGGAAGACAGAGGGATCGTGCTAAAAATCGCAAGACTTTACTGAATACATACACATACATACAGACATCATCGTAAAACTAGTAAAATAGTATTCTAGGTATCAAAAAAAGTGCTTATTCATTAAAAGCTCACCACCGATTTTTTTAGCAAACACAATATCTACCTTACTTACCTGGGTGACGGAAGGTAAAAAATCTCTTGTGGCCAGCACAAGACCTCTTGCCATTTCCTTATTAGGCTATATACATATAAGTATTGTATTGCACTTCGCTATCGAACCGTTGTTTTATTACAAAAAAAAAATTACAGAACTTTACTCAAATATTATTTTTATTGTATTTAACTTGTCTTCTGCACACATATAGTTCTAATTATATCTATTTCTATCTATCTATTTCCTTCTAAGTTCCTAAATGTCAGAGATTCTTCAAATTCATTAACAAGATTGGCGGTATTGCTGACGGATATATGCATTTTACCTACAATTTTAAATATTTAAATAATAAAACTATAAGAATAAATAAGTGTACTTCCCAGAGTAAGCTTTCAGAATGTCACTAAAACTGTTTGACATTGACATCTATCATTTACAAACTATGTTATAAACATTTGAATTGGTCACCTGGTTTCCTTAGTGCCTTGGCCTCGGCGATTAGATTATTCTATATACTACAGTACCTTTATCTCTAAATCTGTACAAGATATAATAAATATTTTTTAAGTCTTATAGTATTTGAGAAACCTTGGGTCCAACATCCACACATCCAAACATCCACACATACACACACACGCACAAACACACACACACACACACACACACACACACACACACACACACGGACATCATTGTAAAAAATATGCGAATTTTAGCATGATTCTAATACCTCTCTTAGTAAAATGTTTGTTTGGTTGATGACTTTGAATTTAACATATTCTACATAATGTAAATGTACTCTTAATAGCATCATTATTTTATATTATTACTGAATACAAATGTATGTTTATTCATGCCTAAGTATTTAGTTAAAGTATATTAAACATTTCATGTTATATTACATTTGCTGGAATGAAATTTTCCAAGAAAAAAATTAATGTTTCATACATAACTTTAAAACGTTCTCTCTCAATATATACTCTTTTGTGAAAGCACTCTCCATTCTCCGTAAACAATTGTTACAAGAAACACAAAGCCCACATACAAATATTTACCGATACTTTGATATTATCTCCCTTATCACTGGAATCTTTTTGGAAACGCGATCTACGTTACCTCCACTTTTCCCCAGCCCAGCGTATATTGTGATGATTCCCTGGTGTGTCACACAATACCCTTGTGGCAGAGCACACACTCTCTGGCCACCACACTCTGTCTTGTGGTAACGATGTTTGCTCTTTCCTACTCGGGATTGTGTTACGGGAATATCAAAAGATAATGGGAGAATGCGATGTGAATATGCTTGATATATGGGTTTTTCTACACAAAATAAAAGTTGGGTTAGTGTTGCTGGTGAATAACTTTAGGTAGATGAATGTGCCTTTTGAGAAGAATGTACTTGCAAGAAGATTATTTAAGTTTATTACACAATAAAAAAATCTGTTATAGCTAGCATAACACCTGTCGCCGATTCCACGTTATTTAACAAAAACGTCGTTTACACTTTTAGAGACGGGTTAGTTTGCAATTACCAGATGATATTACGTAATAGCAGTGCTTTTTTGTATAAAAAAAGGCGCCGGAACACATATTTTATCAGTGGTGGGGGGCAGGGTATCTTAAAAAAAAGGCGCAGCAGGCGAATTTTTTTTTTTAATCAAGGTGAAATGCCTTATAATTGAAAGTTAACTTTTTCAAGGGATGTGAAGTAGCACCCTTTCATGCACAAAAATAAATAAAAAAAATCTGATGTGGCCAACACAGAACCTCCCGCTATTTAATTTTTATTAATTTAAATACATACCTACCTACGTATTTACTAACGCTGCAAACTGTTCCATTGCAGAAAACTATTGCTTTATTTACTATTTTCTTTTTAAAATGTCACTATTATTAATTTGAAGTGATAAGTTTTCTGACAGTGACATTTACTGTCAGTTACATTAATTTGAAAAATGAACTGTGTAACAAAGGAATAGTTTTTATCTTAGGCTTCGCGACTAATAAAAAAAATTATTTTTAAATTTATCTGTAAAATATATAGAAAAAGTATTAATGTATTCCAGTACAAAATTCAATAATCTATAATTTTCATAAGACATAAAATTCGAAAAAATGGCATTTAATGGTATTTTTTTGAAGAAAAACCATTATGAGCTTCAAGTAAAGTACGATTTCCGTTTATCCGATTTACACCAAAATCTAGTGGTTTCTATTCCTATTAGAATAGGGTAAAAATACAAAGTTTCAGAATTTTCTGAATGATAGTATTTGAGTTAGAGTGCAAACAAAATTCGTAGACATACACACATACACACACACACACACACACACAAACACACACACACACACACACACATACACACATACAGACATCATCGTGAAAATGTTAAAAATGGATCCTAGGGACCTTAAAACGTGGTCATTTACTTAAATCTCGATATGAGATTTTTAGGACGATCCCTATACCTCCCTTACCAAGGGTAGCGGGAGGTAAAAAGAATTTTGTATGTCTTTTATTGAAAAAAAAATATATGCTGATATTTATGACACTAATAAAAATTTATAATAATTTCCACCTGCACAACTTGTGTCTAAACTTCTAACAGATCGTATATTTTTGTCATTTATTATTATGAGCATACGTATAAACCAGGAGTCGAAGCTTAGGCGATGTGCTGTCGAATTACTAGATTAAAAACACCGCTGAGAAGTGCAATACTGTATATATTTATACTGTGCTTCAGATGTGTGAATATTTCATTGGCGTAATTTTTATATCCACAACTTAATAAAATTATCAAAATAAATAAAATAGTAAATAATTTTCAAAAAAAAACGGCAACCCGTCGAAAAAAGATGCCGGAACGCCGTTCCGGTGCGTTACATAAAAAAAAGCCCGGCGTAATAGTATATTGTACTAGCGAAAACTCGGCTACGCCGAGTATTCCCTAGGGCTCCGCCGATAGTGTTTTATAATAGTTTTACGTACGTCCAATCCGTCTAGGAACAATTTAAATGCAAAGTGCTAACGCTAAGAGTCTTTCAAAATATTTTTTTCCCGCCCACCCAAACAGCCCACGCAACCTGCCCACCCAAACTGTCCACGCAACTTGCCCACCCAAAATACCCACGCAACCTGCCCACCCAAACTGCCCACGCACCCTGCCCACCCAAAATGCCCACGCAACCTGCCCACCCAAACTGCTAACGCAACCTGACTACCCAACCTGCCCACCCAAACTGCCCACGCAACCTGCCCACCCAAAATGCCCACGCAACCTGCCGACCCAACCTGCCCACCCAAAATTCCCACGCAACCTGCTCACTCAAACTGCCCACGCAACCTGTTTTGATATTTCTGCATGACAGCCCTTGACGTTACCTTTCATTTGATTCCAAACACGACATGGTTCTGACAACTTTAAGCAAAAAGCAAAATCCAATCAAGCTGCCAAATTTTTGACACTTCCGCATGTCAGCCCTTGACGAACCCTCTCATTTGATACCAAACACGACATGGTTCTGACAACTTTAAGCAAAAAACAAAAGCCGATCGACCTGTCAAATTTTTGACATTTCTGCATGGCAGCCCTTGACGAACCCTCTCATTTGATACCAAACACGACATGGTTCTGACAACTTTAAGCAAAAAACAAAAACCGATCGAGCTGTCTAATTTTTAACATTTCTGCATGGCAGCCCTTGACAATCCTCGAGGCTGTGATGAAACTCCCACTGAGGTTATGTATACTATTTTATTCACAATTATCCTAATTTTAAATCAATAATTTTCAAAATAAATCAATGAGTTATAACCTTTAATTTTAATAATATTCTTGACAGCTCTCTTAAAATTTGTTTTAGCCTATTTTATTATAAGGATCTATGACAATGTTGCTAGGCAATAAATATTTCCAACCAAAGACATGGATGTGAAATCTGTTATTTTCAACCCAAGAGATTGTCATTAAAGTTAGCAATGACGTATTTCCCAACCTCCAAAAATATTATGAATCGGTATATTACTATAATGATAGTGAATAAACATATATTCGTAACATTAAAGAAACAAATTCAAATAAAATTTATGCAGTATTATAATACACTTTTTTAATAAATTGAAGTAATTATTTTTTCAATTTCAGAAAGACAATAACTTTCTGGGTTTGACGTTACATAATTATCATATTTTGCCATGGAATTTATTTTAAAGAAACATATTTTATTACCCTAGAAAGCTCAAAACAAAAATTTAAATTAATTAACCTAGTCTATAAAAACAAAAGATCATATTAGTATTTTTTTAGTAGAACAACTAAATATTTGGAAATAAATGGTATTTAAAGTGACCCCTGCGGTGCACTCTTCACGCCAACAATGAGTGCCAGTGAGGTAACGCCTGGTAAGCGCCCGCACGGTAATATGCCGTGATGATATATTTATATTTATTTAAGTTAATAAATAATAATGACTGGTTGCATCAACGTAACTGAAATTTTAAGCGTTTCTTAAATAAATAAACAATATCACATCGAAGTAAAATGACAAATAAATTATTATTATTCCTATAAAAATTTCTGTTTGCTTTTTATGTCAACAGTAGCTTAAAATTTAAGGCTTGTTGGTCCAATTAAAAGCATAACAGTAAAATTAATATAATTTTTGTAGTTCCTTATATTAATTAACACACACACACACACACACATACATACATACATACATACATACATCGTCATAAAACTAGTAAAATCGCATTCTATGGACCCTAAAACGTGCTTATTCATTAAAAACTCAACACCGAATCTTTTGACCGAAGACTACCTTTCCTTACCTAAACATGACGGAAGGTAAAAATATTATTAGTTTACGAAATATAGTATGGACATTAGAAACTAAATCTCCTGCCTAATATTTTTTTTGTAAATTATTTTCTAATCGTTAGATTCTGTACTTCCAGTAAAATTATATTACGAGCATAAAAAATAATATAGTAATTTTGTTTTCACACTGACATTTATCTGTAAATTACAAATATTTGAATTTATTTACAGGCATCTTATGAGTAACTGCAAGAGACTATGTAGAATGATAGTGAGCTTATTTTTATAAGAAAAACTGCAAATAAAATGATTTCAGTTCCTACTCCCACACAACAAAATTTATTATTGTTGAATAAAACATGTTCTGCATACGTGGCAAAATCCTTGCAGCCTTATTTCTAAGGAATAACCTAGATATTCTTATTGGTAAACCAATAAACGAAAACTTTATTTTAGCAAAATCTTAGGTATTTGTAGAACCCATAAACTTTTATAACCCACCACTCGAGAATTTCTTTCATTTTCTCCCACTGTTTATTTATTTTTAATCGCTGCAGTCATTTCAAAACAATTCCTTCCTTTTACCATTAACCCACCTTGTATTGTTTATGTTTACTCAAAACTGAAAGAAACAACAGCAACTGTTTGTGTTGTTAACAACACAGAACTGACCATCTCCAAACCACGTAAAATCTTTAGTGCTTCAGCAAACAGCACAATGCAAGGAAAACAAAGAAGTTGAAGTGGAAGTGGGATAGTTTCCTAGTTGTGAAATCGAAACTGCTAAGCAGCTGTGGATCTGTAGTTGTATGCTGTATCTGATATAACGGATAGTGCCAATGTGCATCTGCTTTTCTCGGTAAGATCACATCAAGATGGGATGTGGCATAGGAACATGTCAATCGTAAATTATTGGTGGGTTTATGCTGGTAATTTTGGAAATTTTAAAGGAACACAAATGTTACCGGTGTTTCAGGTCAAAATAAAAATCTAGATTTTTGAGATTTACGAGAAAGTGGAATCTAACAAATTTATCTTTCTAATAATGATTAGCATTACGATAATTTACTAGGATACCATTTCCAGCTACTTTGTTTAGTGACTAATTCAACAGAAATGTCACAAGTTTTCCCCCTATTACTTGTTTTCTAGCAGACTGCCATTGCAACAGCATTTTTTCTTAATATGTTATATATATATATATATATATATATATATATATATATATATATATATATATATATATATAATTTTCTGAATCTACATCCATACCGAAAAATTAAAGGCTTAATATTTATAAAATTAACTGACAGTTGACATTTCAGGTTTGAAGTTTGCAAGCTTTTGCTTTTACACATTGCTCTTAGTTCTTAAGCATTAATCAGTATGAAAAGATAGAATTGGTTTGGAATAGCTTTTGTCTTTTTGTCTCTAGTTACTTTTTACAAAAAATTAGTGCCATCGTTAGTTTTATATTTCAACTATACCAGTTTTACTATAATATCGGACTAGATTTTTTCTCCAAAATCATTTACAATAACTATTATATGATTTATTTCAATTGCAACAATATAGCTCCTTTGATCTATAAAAAAGAAATGGAAAAACAACAAAGGCTTAAATTTTATGGTTTCGTTCAAACACCAAAATGCATATGAAATTCTTGACAATATTTAATAACTGATTTGACATTTATTTCGATGCGATATTGTCATTTTAAAGGATATTTCAGTTATGTTAGGGGCATCATAAATATCAATCAAGTATTATTTCATTTACTTTCGTTGTTTCATTATTATTTGCACTTATTTACTGGATTTAAAAAATCTGATGTTGCCAGCACAATGCCTCTAGCCATTTCCATATTAATCTATATAAGTATTATACATATTAAATATTTCCGGTACACACAAAAACACAAATCTTCTTTATATATTTTTAAAATCATTCTATGAACAAGTTTCCTCATTTTTTCACTGAAGAAGGCACCAGTTTATGGTGCCGAAGCGTTGATATTAAATAAAAATACAGAACATAAACTAAAGGCGTATTTATGCAGCTATTTTCATTTACATTTAATTTAATTTAATTTTCATTTAAAAGATAAATGTATGTAAACCAATGTAGCCATGCACATACCATTTTCATTTATCTCTCATTCTCATTTATTTTTAAAGATGGCCAACTTTTATAGATGAAAATTATAAATGGCGCATGCGTGTACGACATGACAGGGACGAGAATTTAAGTTGATCAGCTGGTTGTCATTATGTATCTCCGATATCGTTTCTTTTTAAGGGTTTTTTATTGCAATAACACGTTTAAAACTAAACTCATAACTTCTTTGCTGTCACTATTGTTGAATATTTTTATTAATAAATTTTATTCCAATGAAAGTCGGGTTATAACGTTCATCATCTGTCAGCGTATTTTTATATGTGCGCATGCGTTCATTTTCATTTATTTTTGTTATATAATTTTGTATGAATAGTTACATTTAAAAATTATAAATGAGAATTAAATAAAAATTAAATTAAAAAGTAAATGTAAATGAAAATGGCTGCATAAATCCGCCTTAAAAAGGTAGTATTATTTTAGCTTTGATTATTGTTTAACGTACTTATAAAGCTTTATTAATATTGTATTAGGAAATATGAATGTTTCATATTATTAAGGTTTTGTATAATTCATTAGTCGCGACACAAGGTAAATATAATTTAATTAATTAAACATGAATTTTAATAAAATAAAATATCAGTTTAAGGTAAATAAAATTATGAAACTATGCTAATTAATAATGAGTACTATATCTACACCTAAAATATTTGAGATTTATATTCATGATATTTTATATTTAACGATACAGAATTAAATATTAATACGAATGAACCGAATAAGAACTGGAACAGAATTACTTTTTTGTATCATATGAAAATGTGCTGAAATTTGTACTGCAAAAACATTGCGTGTATAATTGCGAAATATTTTAAATAGAGTTGTTAACACAGAAGTCAGATAGGTCTGTCGAAGATATTTGTGCTTTCCCGCGTCCCAGAATTAAGAAAAAAATTGTTGCGTATGTCTTTAAATTGAAAACATTTTCATCGCGCAAAATTTAAAAATAATATCTATGTGGTGTGACCATTGAAACTATTTAGCAGATATTTTTAATTATTTAAAGCCAATCAATACAAGTAAAATAACATAAATTGACGCTCAAAACTCATGCCCCAAAAGCCAAAATTCAAGCCGTTATGCTCGTTGCTCGTTTTTAGATAAGTAGAAAGAACTCTATTATTGTTATTGGAATTCGGTTTTTAATTCAGATTATTAAAATATAAATTTCCTAGGCAATAACATTTTTTTTTCCAAATAGATAATATTTTGGTTATTATATTTAAAATTAATAATAAGTTTGATGCTGGTGCTCAAAAATTATTTTGATGCACATTTAAATAACTTCGCTCCTTAACTAACTTATTGGTTTGTTATTTCTTTGCTCCAGTGCATATAAAAACTTCGATTCTTTTTACCTCTCAATAGAAATCATATATCCAGATTTTATTGAATAAGCACGTTTTGAGGTCCCTGCAATCCGATTATAACATTTTTACGATGATGTCTCTCTGTTTCTCTCTCTCTCTCTCTCTCTCTTTGTCTGTCTGTCTGTGTGTGTGTGTGTGTGTGTGTGTGTGTGTGTGTGTGTGTGTGTGTGTGTGTGTGTGTGTGTGTGTGTGCCTGGATGTTGAAAGGACGATTCCTCAAAAAGTATAATATACTTAAGACCTATTTCAGTACGTATTCAATCTGACATTAATGGAAAGAGCTGTGGTTTTAATAACAATTGGACAACCGGGAGTAGTAGTTTCTTAAAAAAATTCTTCTAAATATTATTTTTTGAAAATTTTTGTTATTACAAATATTAAAACAAAATTCTCCGTCTAATAAACTTAAAAAAAATATTATATCTTCTATAGAAAATATAATATATAGAATAATCTGTTTCAATATATCGCACAGTCTATACTACCTTAAGGAAACCAGTTTTCAAATTTTGAATGTATGTAATTGACAGATAAATGTCAGTGTCAAAAATTAGCAGTTTTATTGACGTTACTGAAAGCTTTTTCTGAGAAGTACATTTAATATTCTTGTTGAATAATTAAATATTTAAAATTGTAGGTAGGTATGTTTATTAATAGTAATGGAATACATACCATACATATATCCTTAACAAATACCGCCAATCCCGTCAATGAATTGGAACAATCTCGAATATTTTAGAAGAGAAGGACAAGATTCCTTATAGAATGAAAGAATAAATATAATTAGAATTATTTGTTTACAAGAAATGATAAATTCGATACAGAAACAGACAAAATTATTCAAAAACAGATTTTCAGTCTCGATCAAAAATATAATAATAATAATAATAATAATAATAATAATAATAATAATCTTTATTAATGGTTATAAAAAAATACACCATTACGGGCGAGGTTCAGCTACAATGCTGATCTTCCACCTAACCCAGTTTAACAACAACAAAAGAAAATTAATTAATATAGACATTAGTACACAATCATAGACTATTGAATACAAAGAGTATTAGTACTAATATGTTTTCAATTCAAATTAAGTTTAAACAAGAAAAATGCATTTTAATTTTATCTTGAAAGCGCTTAAAGAAAGCTTTTTCAAATCCATATTAATATTATTATACAATGTAGGCCCTAAATACGAAAATGAACCCTTAAACTTACTTTTTTTGAAGGAAGGGATATTAAGAAGCGACGAGCCGCGTAAAGTATAATAAGAACGCTTTTCCGTTAGCTTATCAGACAAGTAAACACGGTGTATCACATTTAATAATTTTATATAATAGATATAAATATTTAATTCGATCATCAATGTAGGGCATATTAACTTTGTGTCGAAAATTAGACACATGTTCATATTTGCGCACACCAAAAATGAATCGGAGACAGGAGTTCTGGAAAAGTGTAATACGATGTTTGTCTCTTTTAAACAAATTAGGGACATATACGTAGCCACAATAATCAAACAAAGGATAGATTAGAGATTGAACGATTTTAAGTTTGGTAGCAGAAGATAGAGTATTTTTAACTGATATAAATGTTTCAGTTTCAATCTTGCTGCAAGGAGTTTTTTTATTTAAATGATGCCTGATGATGAGGCATACCTGGTACATATCAAAACAAAACTAACAATAAAAATAAAATCCCTAAATGTGCTTTAATTTTATTTTTCTTTTTAATCCTAATTATGTTGACGTTTATTTCTACAAGAAATGAAGAAAAACTATAGTTCATATCCTTCTATAACAATATTTTATATGAGAGATTTAAATATTTGTTGTCAAATATTTGCTCTACTTCAGAGAAATGACATTCATATTTCACTCTACAAAATCACTAGCAATAGTGATATTGATGACAAAAACATTGTAAAATGAGAGCAAACAAACCAAAACCCCTGAGAAATATCATTTCCATCATTGTGTTCGACATTTGTGTCATTGTGCAACCTCAAAACTGCTTAAAATATCATTTACCGATGCATTCACCTATAAAAAATGTCCTTTCCTCTATTTCGGGGTTGGGAAAAATTTCAGGTAGCGTCTACACAACAGCGGTTAACCTCCGAAGTATTTCTGAACAGTGCCATTCTTTTGTGGAGGTAAATGTCATCGGTTCGCGTATTTTTCAAAACCGAACGATAAATTTAAAGTTGGCGTAGAATGGAAGAATATAGGTATAGAATGGGATCAAGTAGGCGTGACGCATGGCCCACTAGATGTGAATGAAACCACGTAGGGATGATGCGATTTTTAGCATAATTTCTTGTGTAATTTTCTATGGAGAAGAGACCGGCTTATAGGGTTAATTTTACTGTTCACTTGCTGGAAATATAAGGTAGAGTTGCATTGTTCGATTGATTAAATTTGAAAAGGGTTTTTACCTTCTTGTAAGTATATTGCATACACAAGATCAATACAGAATAATAATTTGATTTTTTAAACTTCATTATTTTTTTTTTGTTTTGCGGCTGGCTCAGTCAATAATGCCCTTCTTAAGAACTATAAGAAATAAAGAAATTAATAATAACTTAAACCTGTTTTACATTTTTAGCTAAATTTTTAGATAAATTGCATTATTTCCATTCGTTTTTTAAATCTAGTTTATTATTTTTTCCTTGAAATATATTTTTTTAAATTATGTACTAGCATATTAAAAGTAAAATATCTGTTGTGGCCAGCACAAGACCTCTCGCCATTTCCACGTTAGGCTATATAAACATTGTATTTATACGAATTTTAGGTTTTCCACATTCAAGGACAGTGTCAACCTAACATACGGCAGCTATATCTATAATTTTGAATATTTGAATAATGATAAAATAAGAAATATTAAATTTACTTCCCAGAAAAAGCCTTCAGTAATGTCTTTAGATTTTCAACTCTGACATTTATGTCAATTACAAACATTTTAATTTTTCAACTTGTTTCCATAAGCTGATTGATTCACTACATAATGGATTATTTTATATATTTATAATTCTTTATCTCTAAATCTATAGAAGACATAATAAAAATGTTCAATGAAATGGATACAGAATTTTATATTCTTTCATATTTGTAATAACAGAAATTTCCAAAAAATTATATTTAGAAGATTTTTTTTAAGAAACTACTACTTCCGGTTGTCCAATTGTTTCCAAAACCTTTTCAGCTCTTCCCATTAATGTCAGATTAAGGAATACGTAGTTGAATTGGTCTTTAATCTTATAGAATTTAAGAAACCATCCCCCCGCCCCCAACATCCACACATACATACACACACATTCACATACATACACACACACAGATATCATTGTAAAAATGTTAAAATCGAATTCTAGTGATCTTAGGTAAATCGTGTTTATTCTTTAAAATCTGTATATGCGATATTTAGCATGAATCCAATACCTCTCTTAGCGAGGTAAAAATAGAAAATATGGTGTAAAAGTAAAACAAAGTGCTCATAGCCAAACTTAACTAGATTTATAAACAAATACTAACTTACGATTTACATGTATTCCGTTTATATTAGAAACCTTTTTCAATGCATATTACATTAATAAATTACCACTATTTTTTTACGAAAAACTCATTTAAAAAATTAAAAATGGCTGTGCCGTTTTAAAAACGAGTTTTTTTATATTCTTAACTCTAATTTTACGTTGACATATACATTACATTATTAAAAAAAAATTATTACTTTGTTTCAATAACATTATGTTAATAAAATCTAAATCATAGATCGTTTGTAAATAACTTGCCTTCAAATTTTAAATGGAACTTCTTATATTTCAGCTGCATACATGTTCCTGTACAATTGCCCGAATGCATTGTATTGTCTTTCCTAAAACTCAAATAACGGAATCTTAGAGCACCCTAACATCGTTGACAAAATAAACTGGTAAAAAACATGTCAAACAGTAGGCAGGTAATCGAAGATGTTTTTAAACAATGAACAGACATTTTTGTCATTCGAATAACTTTAAAGACCCACATGCATCGGCGGTCGCCCGGCCATTACAAATAAACACGCTGTCATCTGCCATGGAGGAATTCGAAACCCTACAACATTGACATGACAAAAAATAAAACACAAACTCTAGATTTCGTCTTGTAACGCCGTCCGTCTCGCAAACTTGACCTGGGAATAAGGTCGGAGAAATATTTGTCGAAATTTCGATGATTATTTATTGTTTTACAAGAGAAATTAAAAATGAGATGGGTTTGGTACCTGCAAGTCGAAATTCTTTTCCAATACAATATTTCAAAATGAGACATTTAATTGGATCTTCCAAAAATTTATATGAAACGTTTTAGTTTTGTATTTTTTGTTCCGAATATATCATTGGCATTTCTGTGGCAATACAAAACAACTAATAACAACATTTAGCAATTTTAGGAATTACTTAGTGATTTAAAATCAACTATAAACTTTCAGTTTACTTACTTTAGAAGAAAAAATTATGTTTAACTAAGATCTAGTTTTCCCATCTCTGGATAAAGTGTCTTCTTCTTCACAGATCCTTTATACCCTTTATAGGGTGTCAATATTAGAGCTTAAATTGACAAAATTGTAAACATGTCAATTATATGATGCGATATTTTTCTTTTATCTGGCAATTAAGTTGATAGGTGAAAAAACTGGACCTAAGTAGTTTATTTATCTCTTCAAATGCATAAAATTCAGTTATCATTTTTGTTATGAGAAAAATAATTGTGCTCTGACCTTATCCGCTGCTGTAGGGTGTAGTGTAACCCGGGTCACCTGAAGATTTTGTAGATTTTCAAATTCATATTACCACAAAACACATTAATATAAAATTAAATTAAAATAAAATTAAATAGAATAAAATAAAATAGATAAAATTAAATTAAAATGAAATATAATATGTTTTATAATAAAAATCAGTCATATTATTATGTTTGTATTCTGTAGGATGCTTATTTGAGCTCAAAAGTCACAACTCAAAAACTGAAACTTTTCCTATACGAAATTTATATCACAAGAAAAAGAATTAAATTCTCAACACGATGCATTATATTGTAAAATACATTTTTACAAATTTACAATGAATTTTTGATAAAAATCATGACACAAATAACGATGTTCGTTCACCGTAATAACAAATTAATGACCGGCCATAGCTCGATGTGAATCTTCCTTACGAAATAAGGGAATTAACAAGCCTATTACGATGAAATGAATTAATGTTCTTTCTACGCATATAATTTTAATATTGATAAATATTTAAGACTAATGCAACGGAAAAGGGTTATTAAAAATTTATCTAAATATGTTGAGATAATCTATAAAGTTTTACCTTATAATAAATGTCCAAAATAACGAATAAATTTAAAAATATTTAAATTAGTAATATTTATTTAGTTGTAGATATTTGTTTTTGTTTATTAGAATTGCTAAGAATTAATGTAAATATTTGTATTAACGAAAACACTTCCCATGTTTTACAAGATTTCAGCGTCTGAATGAAAGATGGCGAGTGTTTCCTTTATACTTTATTAAGCATTCTTTGACCTAGAGTTCGCTATTGTACTATTATTAAATTATTTGTATTTAAGTATAGGTAATTTAATTTTGCTCTTTATTGAAATTTAAACAATTGGAATTCTTTGAAACAATTTAAAACAAAAACATATTTTAGGTAAACGTCAAAATATTTCCTCAAAGAAGTTGTTACTATCATAGCAAATTGATAATTTTACATCATTTTAAATATATTACCTAGATTATTTTTTTTAAATTCAACTAATTGGAATCACTATAAAGCTAATTTAAAATACAAACTTTCAAAAAAAAAAAAAAAAAAAATAGAAATATATATATATATATATACAGTGTGTCCCATTTAGAGGTGCCACCATTGGGATCTCGAGAACTATAAGAGATACGATGTCGGTTAAATGGAACTTTTTGTGCGCCGTTGGGAGGCCATCTCAGATGTGCTTTTGTTTTTCCAAAAATTCTCATAGGGCACTAGATAATGACGAAAAACTGAATATTGTTGATTTTTTCTATTTCAAATAACTTCTAAACTATTAGTAATTGAGAAAAACGTTTCAAATACAAAAGATAGATATTTTTATTCACTAACCAGTGGCGTACGAAATAAATTTTTATATCCGTAAATTTTCGAGATATAACACAAACTTATATTTTTTTAAATAGAACCCATATCTGATTTTAGTCTCAAAAAAATAATTATTTTTTTCTCTTTTCAATGATGTAAGTGTTATTATGTTTTATATTTGTTTTGCCTTCAAATTTATTATTTTTTCCTTATTTTGTATTAAATTTATAATTGTTTTGAAAATATTAGTAGATTTCAATTTAGAAATACTCCTTGTATTTAAATAATTTATTTCGTTAGAAAATTTTGCTCAAAACTCGTATCAAACTAATTTTTATAATATTTTGTATCTGGTCGCACTTGGCACATTAGTGTAATTTGTAGTTATGAGTCTAGAATGAAAATATTAAGTAATAAAGGCATAAAACAAATTATTTCGATCAAATACAATATAACTAATAAAAATAATAATGTTTTTTAGGAAATAATAAGAAATTTCAAGAAAATAAAGAGAAAAATTAAATTTTAGGAGCAAAACAAATATAAAATATAATAACCCTTACATCATTGAAAAGAGAAAAAAATAATGATTTTTTTGAGACTGAAATCAGATATGGGTTCCATTTAAAAAAATATAAGTTTGTGTTATATCTCGAAAATTTACGGATATAAAAATTTATTTCATACGCCACTGGTTAGCTAATAAAAATATCTATCTTTTATATTTGAAACGTTTTTCTTAATTACTAATAGTTTAGACGTTATTTGAAAAAGAAAAAATCAACAATATTCAGTTTTTCGTCATTATCTAGTGCCCTATGAGAATTTTTGGAAAAACAAAAGTACATCTGAGATGGCCTCCCAAAGGCGCACAAAAAGTTCCATTTAACCGACATCGTATCTCTTGTAGTTTTCGAGATCCCAATGGTGGCACCTCTAAATGGGACACACTGTATATATTTATATAGCATTCCTTTTAAAAAAATTCTGGCGGAATCGAAAATCCGAAGTGGAATTCAAAACCTTTTCACACTATTAAGTGGCCTTTAAGATTTTCTTCAACTTAATTTTTTATGTGCTTTGAAAGTTAACTTATGATGATATTGCCATTATTCTACAGGGTGAATGAAAAAGTGACAAATGACTATTTTCTTTATTATTAATCTTAGACCTGCAAAGTTGAGGGAGATGTTAAATGCCAATTTATGGTGATAAAGGATCCTGAATTCTACTTCCGTTTTTGCCAAAAACCAAATTATCGTTGATTTTTAAATAAAATGTACCTATATATTTTTATATGATCGGAAATTATTTTAAATTAGCTGTACAATGAAGCCATACACTATTAAAATAGTTTTTTGTCTCTATTTTTTCAGTCAGTCTGTGTACTTTAAAAATCTGATGTGGCCAACACAAAACCTCCCGCTATTTAATTTTTATTAATTTAAATACATACGTATTTACTAACGCTGCAAACTGTTCCATTGCAGAAAACTATTGCTTTATTTACTATTTTCTTTTTAAAATGTCACTATTATTAATTTGAAGTGATTAGTTATTTGACAGTGACATTCACTGTCAGTTACATTCATTTCAAAAATGAACTGTGTAACAAAGGAAATGTGTTCGCGACTAATAAAAAAAATTATTTTTAAATTTATCTGTAAAATATATAGAAAAAGTATTAATGTATTCCTGTAGAACATTCAATAATCTTTAATTTTTATGAGACATAAGATGCGAAAAAATTGCATTTAATGGTATTTTTTGAAGAAAAACCATTATAAGCTTTAGGTAAAGTGCCATTTCCGGTTATCCGATTTACACCAAATTCTAATGACTTCTTTTCATATTAGAATAGGGTATAAATACAAGGTTTCAGAATTTTCTGAATGATAGTATTTGAGCGAAGACAAAATCCCTACACATAACACACACACACACACACACACACACACGCACATACATACACACACACATACATAGACACACACATACATACACACACATACACACATACAGACATCATCGTGAAAATGTTAAAATTGGATTCTAAGGACCTTAAAACGTGGTCATTTACTAAAATCTCGATATGTGATTTTTAGCACGATCCCTATACCTCCCTAACCAAGGGTAGCGGGAGGTAGAAAACATTTCGAATGAACTTTGTATTGTACAGGTTCATTTTTTTCTTTTAATCGTAATTAGATACTTACATACTTTTCTTACCAATATTATGATTGCACTGTATACATTTCTCTTTTAATTAGGTAAATTGTGGAACGGAGGTAAAATGTAACTACTCTATAACAAGAAAGTCCGTTTAGGAAACAATTTCCTTGTCCCACATTTCGGCGAAATTAGCTCTCTCATGATGATCAAACCTTCCTTCTAATCCCAAACCCTTTAAGTGGTTGTCCTATGTCGTAATCCTCATAGAGAAACCCACACAAAGGGCCAATAACGCACGGAAAATAGCAAACTCCAGGGAGAATGCAAAGAAAATAAAAAACCTTAATCGTTCTTTGTCAACAAATAAAAGGATTTGATAAACTCACGTGGAAAGATGTCACAAGAAGTTGTTTAGATACCTGGTTACGTTAGTCTATTCTAGTCTATACATGCGGTTAGATCCGAACCGCGTACTCACGTTACGTAAGTTGTTACACCTGGAGAACGACAATTGGGAAATTGTAAAATGACAAAGAAGCTTTCTTTTTAATCTACTTTCGGTGTAACAAGAAAAGGATTATTTGCTACAAGATTACTGAAAGCGTAATCTAAAATGTAACGACAAAATGACATTGAGTGCTTATATGTAATGTTGTTTCAGATGGACAAATGGAAATCTTAAGACTGGAACAGTTGAAAGAAAATGCATCCTTTAATTGATCAGTTCTTTCGATGTAGAGTAGCGTATCGTTAGAATACATGGATACACCTGACATATATTTTTATGTGGACATCATTCAGTAGAATAACAAATTTTCTTACTATTTGTCGCAAGCTATTACCCTTATCTCTGAAAACATTATTTTTTACAAAAATATTATGTGGAAATTAATGAATTATATCTTTTGTATAAATATTTTTAATGAAATAATTATTTTAACTATCTAAGTAGGTAAGTAGGAACAATGTGTCTTTCTTTTTGGACATTAGGTATAATAAAAATAAGAAATACTGTATAGACTATATAGACTTCTATTTAAAACAAAAGTCTTTAACAAAATGTTCACTCTATAACATGTATACAGTGTGATCGAAACTTTCACCCTTTATAATTTTTTGTTTATTTGCAGTTGACCAATACTTTATAATAAAAAAAAAATAGTGTAACATAATATTTGAAATAAAAAAATCTGGTGTGACCAGTACATTATCTTCCGTCAATTCTGTAGATTTTGTACAAATCCCATACCAAAAGTTCCATGGAAAAGATTCTATACATCCAATAAAATTGTAACACGAACATATACCTACTCTTTTCTACAAATTAAATACCGAAAGTTCATTCGAAAAGATTCTATAAATCCAATAAAATTTTAACACGAATATACACTACGTAAATTGCAGTTGACACTGACATTTATTAATTGGAATTATTTGAATATATCAGCTGTTTCCATGATTATAGCAAAACTAGCTGATTTATGAAAGTTAATCTCTTTATAAATCTTCAACTCTTTATCTATTGAATATGAAGGAATGAAACCGTACACACAGTAACATATTCTTTCATAATGATATTCACATGCCAAAAAATTATATTTAACTGCATTTTTTCATGAAAAATTGTTAAGAACTACAAATAAGGGAACTTCCGGTTGACCAATTATAACCAAAATCTAATCAGCTCTTCATATGGATGTAAAGAAGAGGAATACAAAAGAAATATAATTTTTAGAATTGTAGTATTGGACTTATCCGAGAATTTTTTGTCACAAATATAGACAAACACATACATACATTATCCTAAAACTAGTAAAATAATAATAATAATAATAATAATAATAATAATAATAATAATAAACTTTATTGATATTAATCAAATTACATTGCGTTACTCTTGAAAAATAATACGTATGTGTATATGTTAAAAAACAAAGAGAACATTGAAAAACAAAATATAAATTATTAAATACAAAATTTAAAGTCAGCAAAGAACAAGTTTTCAGCAGATCGTACAAGTATATGTCTAGTTAATAATTAAAGATTTTTTAAATTATGCTTAAAAGAATTGACGGACAGAGATTTCATGTCGGATTGTATATTGTTGTAAAGAGTAGGTGCTAAGTATGAAAATGAACTCTTAAACTTAGATTTTTTGAAAGAAGGCACAATATATATAACCTTGATACGTAAACTATAGTTATATTGTTTCGGAATAAGTTTGTCAACCAAATATAAAGGTGTACGAGTTTTTAAGGTTTTATGTACCAAAGACAGGTATAATTTTTTGGTACGAGATTCTATATCTTCCAATTTCGCTATTTCTCTGTAACTTGAAATATGATCATATTTACGCATAAATCGTATTCTAGTCGCTAAACACTAAAACGTGCTTACTTATTTAAAAAAAAATACCCAAAGACAATACCTTTCTTACTGAAAGGCCATGAAAGGTAAAAACAATGATTAATTGGGATAAGAGTTTCAAAATCAAACATGAACCAAAAAAATTGTAATTTAAAATCTACACTAATTATTTAATACCAGCTTAAAGTCAATAAAATATGACCCAAAATTAAAAATGCATATACCTAACATCTTATTACTATTAATTAAAAATATGTTGTTTTATATGAAACAAGTATTTAATGAAAGGATATTATTGTTCGTTCGCTGGAAAAGTCTGTAATTTAAATGAGATTCAGTATGCTGCATCGCTGCAGGCATGAAGTAATTTTCAGAATCCTCTTAATTTTGAGTGTATTTTAATTACTTAATCAAGTAGTAGCTAACATTATATTCATTTCAAATACAATTTATGTAAATAATAAAATAATTACCATGTATTTTGTGGTAGTTGATTTAAAAACACTTTTACATTCAGTGATGAGACTATATGATAGCATTAAAAGACTTTATCATCACACATTTGTGTGTCCTAGAAAGAATGCTATGGAAAAAAACAATAGTTTTCCCATCGGGGCAGAATTAGCCTTAGACTAATGTGTTTTAAATAAACATGTCTGTCCGCCTCGTATTCAAAAACCATGTAATATATTCCAATGTTAAATGAGTCATTAACGTACCGTCTTCCCACCTGCAGAAGTAATTATCATCTGGCTTGTGATTGGTGCTCGGGCGCATAAATTAAGCAAGCCCGCCGTGGCCAGCCAATGACCTTCCAGGGTTCATATTGCCTTCTTGCATTCGCGCGGTGTCTCTTTCCGCTTTTTTGCTCAATCTTTTGTTTTGTTTAACCGGAACGGAATGTATTCAAATGAGCCAGGGCTCAAAAACCTTGGTGGCTAATTTATATGTGATGTTATTATCTTGTCGACGTGTTGAGACAGCAACAACTTGTTTCAGCGTGATGAAGGGGTAGTTGCTTTGTTCTTGTTGGAATTGACAAAGTAAATGCATCGTAAGTCTGACTAATTGTGAAGGCTAATACAGAAAACTGTTTTTAATTTGTTTGGGGCAAGTTTGTTAATGCATTCATTTTTCAAAGTGCTACCTTCATTTTTGCTGCTATTACCGTTTATTTAGATAGTAAGATACACGTTGTAGTAAAGTCCATCCTTTCCTAATTTAAGATCAATCAATATTAACCATTAATAATCAATATATGTAATCAATTTTAGTTATGATAAGATACTATATATTTTATTTGTTGTAAAAGTAGTTTAAAGTGCTGAAAATAATGTAAATTCCGAGTATTATTTATTTGCCATTCATATGAACCCAAATTTCTGAGTTCATTTGCACTCATGCTTATGATATCATATATTTTAACCTTTCTTTGTTCCAAGGGTGAGAACACCTTGTCTTTGACTTTTATAATTCTTATGATTGTTTTTCATTATTCTTTCAGACTTAATTCAGCATTTTACACTCCTTAAGTTCTTAATTCATGCTCAATCTGCATTCGCTACATCCGTTCTTAGAATGAGGTCATGCAAAAAAAATAATTGTACCTTTTTTCTGTTTAAATCGAAAAAGGATAGTCTAATTCATCGATCAGTATGATTAAATTATTTTTTATTTATATTTTTTGTTTTAAATTATGATATTTTTAAAAAGTTGCAAAAACCAGCCATGTTTTGTCGTCACAACGTTACGAACCAAGTTCAGACTCATTTCAAACAGACATTTTATATGGACACATAATTTCTAAAAGAAAAATATAAATAAACTATAAATTGAGGATTACATATCTGAATATGCTATAATATATTAATATAATATCGTTCTATTTATTTTTATAAGTATAATTTTCATTTGGCGCGAAATTATCTACGTTACATCAGATGTTTTTTTCACTTTTGAATCTTTGAATTAGACGGTAGAAGGTTATAAACGCATGTGAGACATTGAATATATTGCAGAATATTATTTTATTCTCTATTTTGGCACGAAACAACGTTCCATCGACATGTTTACATTCATAAATTTTAGGTTATCTTTAAATGTTACTTTGACGTTTAAGACAATATGAAAATCAAAATGGTCGTGCCTTTCACTCTGTGACGTCAAGGGACAAGGGACGAAGCGGGGGTCTAGCAGCCTCATTTTAAAGAATGTCATTTTCAATTACAATTTTTTCATGATTAAAGATCGATTTGAGGAAAAATAAAAAATATGTGTCTATTATTTTTCACTACTCTATCGATTAAAATTATAAAAAAAGTCGTGCATGACCTCATTGTTTATTCCAAATGACTTACAAGGGACTTTCTTTGTTCCCTCGCTCATTTTTACCCTTTCACGTCTTGGTGGTATGGACACGCGGGTAAGCGACGGCGGACGGGCAGAACTGTGTTCGTTTTTGAATATACAATGTGTTAGGCAGTTGTAAGTACATCGTCAACTCATAGAGTTGTAACAAGATCGTCAACTCGTAAAGTTATATTAGACGTTAAAACTAGGATTCCACTATATAATAAATGTAGATCTTCGTGAATATAATATACCAACACTATTTAATAATAACAAATCTTTGCTTGTTCGAACCTACAATTTCAGCTAGCCAATCGAAGAAGCCAGGAGTCGGCCAGCTAATTCTGGTAAGCGTACAGACGTGTAAGTTTACAACAACGGTGTTAAAAAAATAACGATGAAATATTTAAAGGGCCTACAATATGATCAAAAAGAAGTGAAAAGCCTTAAATGAATCGTTACAAAGTTACAGTACAGCCTTTTAAAAGTGCTCCTTATTAGACACATTTTTACCTTCCGTCAAAAGGAAGGTATTGTCTTTGGTCAAAAAATTCGGTGGTGAGTTTTTAATGAATAAGCACGTTTTAAGATCCCTAGAATACGATTTTTCTAATTTTACATTGATGTCTGTATGTGTATGTGTATGTGTATGTGTGTGTGTGTATGTGTGTGTGTGTCCGTGTGTGTGTGTCTGGGTGTGCGTGTCCGTGTGTCCGTGTGTGTGTGTGCGACAAATTTTTCTCCGACGATAACTTCAAAACTACAATTCTAAAAATTATGATTCTTTCGTATTCCTCTTCTTTACAACCATATGAAGAGCTGATTAGATTTTGGTTATAATTGGTCAACCGGAAGTACCCTTATTTGAAGTTCTTAACAGTTTTTCTGGAAAAAACGCAGTTAAAATCATTTTTCGACATTTTATGATCATTAATATGAAAGAAAATCTAATTCTCTATACGATTTGATTATACGTTTTCCTTCATATTCAATAGGTATAGAGTTATAGAGAGATTAAGAGAGGTTAACTTTCAAAAATCAGTCAGATTTGCAAAAAATATGGAAACAGTAGATATATTCCATATATTCAAAAAATTCTAATTGACAGTTGTCAGTGTCAAGTGCAAAATCAAAGTGGAAAGTATAGGATCAGAAAGTAACATAAGTGACAGAGTGTCCCTCGCAAGTGACTTGCAGTTTCAATGTCGGGAGTACGAGGAAGGCCAAAGAGAAGATGGAAGGATGTAGCAGAATATTTGAGACAGGAAGAAATTTGTGAAGAAGATGCGTTGGATAGGAATGAGGAAGTGTGAAGTGCAATTTACAGAATGTATATTCGTGTTATAATTATACTCTATTTATAGAATCTTTTCAAAGGAACTTGCAATATAGAATTTGTAAAAAATAGTGTGTTCGTGTCACAATTTTACAGGATATATAGAATCTTTTCCAAGGAACTTTTGGTATCGGATTTGTACAAAATACATTGAATTGACGGAAGGTTTTGTGCTGGCCACAACAGATTTTTATTAATAACTCTGGTACTAGATGAGTTGCACTAAATAATTTTGAAGTTGGTATACGGATTCGTCTTATTTATAGCGTTCTCCATTTATATATTTTGTGCGAACTTTTTGCACTGCGTTTTTTGTAAGAATAAATCAATTTTCGGACGATTAAAGGAATACGGAGAACATCATTACGTATAGTTTAATTCTAGAAGTTTTACTAGGTATATTCGTAAATGTAAATAATAGTACATATATCTAAAAGAAGATTGTAGTAGTTGAATTTACATACTGACGGCGAACAACTTGTGCCTGTATTAACTTTTTGTTGTTATTGTGATTATACCAGATTACTGAGATGTTATTATAAGACAATTAACAACAGTTATAATTTCAACATGCAATCTCTAGGCTACGAATTTGCAAGTTATTTGTTACATTTAATTACATGCACTACCATTTCTATCTACAATTAAGATAACGTCACAAGACTAATACCTGACTTTTCCTAAAATAAACAAATAAATTAGAAAATAATGCAACGAAAATTAAAAGAATTCCCATCGAAATTTAATATAATTATTAATGATGAAAATTGTTCCAGTTTCAATATTTTACTATTTTGTGATGAATATGGATCTGGTTCCTGATAGAATCGTAAAAGGTTTCTGAAATGGTACGGTATGAAGTACGTACAAATAATATTATTTGTTTATAAATCATATAAAATTATTATTCAGTATCAGAAAATTTAGTTATTTTGAAAATGTAGATGGTTAATTAATTAAACTTTGTTGTCGAAATGAATTATAATTTTATGAAACCAAAGCATTATGATGTTATTTTGGTAGCTGCTTAAACTTTTAAAGCTAAAATATTCTATTCGGCTATGTTAATGAAAATACCGAAAGAGGTATGAATTTTTGTCATGTGTTGGCTGATATTTTTTTTTCATATTCAATTATCTAAGAAAAAATGTTACTAGTTATGATTTTTTTGGATGTTTCCACACAACTAATATTGCACAGATAAAATGTCTATAATAAAGATGACACTCAAAATAAATAAACAAGTGTTCTATTGAATTTGGACTAAGATTAATTTTTTACAGTATATCAGAATAGCAATTTAGTCAATTTTTATTCTTCCCGGTACCTATTTTTCTTACATTGTTCAAATTTAACCAAAAATTAACATTTTTTAATTTGAGTTAAAATTTAATTTTTGAACAACTTACTCAAATAACTATTTTACGTACTTTTAAAATTAAATACAGTTTACTTAAAATTGAAAATTCTGACCACTTGTATATTATACATATACAGGGTGTAAATTTTAAAACGGGTCATAGGGCTATAACATAGAAAAACAGTTTTTTAGACGCCAAAAGTTTATATTTTAATTTATTGAAAAAAGAATTAGTGCATATTATAAAGAAAAAAAATTACGATTTTTCTAATACCAAACACATTACATTTCTGTTTCATATAAAGCCAGAAAATAAATTTAAAAATTTGTACAATTAAGAAAAAATAACAATAGCCATGAAACTGACAGTAACAAAACATTGTCATCTTTTAATAACATGATAGGGGACAATTAAAGATTAAAGTTATTAATTTATGAACTAATATAAAATAACATAAAATAAAGAAAACACTAGGATATTTATTTTAGAAACAATTATATTTATTGTAATAGGTATTTTCAAATTAAAGATGGTCTACATGGAATTAGAAATAAGTTATAAGAAATGAGAAAAACTGCGAACTATAAAGGAAAAATAATTTGTAATTTTTCTTCATGAGACAAATTATCCATGATTTCTTGCTAATAAAACGAAAATAATAATAATTTAACAAATAATGTCCAAAAAATGACAGTCTTGTCAAAAATTGTTTTGTTTTGTTTCTGTCAGTTTCAAGGCTAATAATATTTTTTCTTAATTGTGCAAATTTATAAATTTATTTTCTGGCTTCATATGAAACAAAAATGTAATGTGTTTGGTATTGGTAAAATTCGTAATTTTGTCCTTTATAATATGCACTAATTCTTTTTTCAAAAAATTTACATAGAAACTTTTGGCGTCTAAAAAACTGTTTTTCCATGTTATAGCCCTATGACCCGTTTTAAAATTTACATCCTGTATATATATATATAGAGGATGTTAGAAAGTAAGCGTACAACGCTTCACCCGTGGTAAAACTAACCCCACAGATAAATAAATCTGGAAATAATTTTTGTTCTACATGCTTTACATAAGAACTGGAGCCCCTTAAACTGACCAATTGTATCACGGTTACAAATTGAAATAAAAAATTAAAAATAAAGTGTTTGTCATTAAGGTAATTAACATTTGGATATTCAATAAATAGAAAATAATAATCAATGCAAAAAGCGTTTCACGTCAGTTTTGGAAAGAATTTTTTTTTTCAGAGAATACATTGATTTTTATTTTTTTCAATATTTTTAACCCTGACGCTACTGGTTAGTTTTAAGGGTCTCTAGTTCTTATATAAAGCATATAAAACAAAAATTATTGCCAGACTTACTATCTATGGCGTTAGTTCTATCATGGGTTCTATCATTACTTACTTACATAACACTCTGCATAATTTTGTAAAGCGTGAAATTTTCTATTAGGTGAATAGTTTAAAAGATTCACATATACTGAAACCAAAATAAATCACACTGTATAAAATGTAGTAGGAACGGTATGGGAAATATGAATAAAATGTGTAGGTAGTGATATATTTATGTGTTTACAAACATATGCTTTCAGGATTTTGGAATTTTATTGGATAAAACTTCTCAGGGTCAGAATAAAAAACTCAACTGAAACATAAAATTTCGTCAAAGAAAAAGTGTTAACAGAAAGAGAAAATAGAAAAAGTTCGCGCATTGGTAAATCCCACGCGAATTTCGATTCGTACACATGACATTAAAGAGCCCATTTCAAGTTTAATCTGCAAAATATTTGTGAAAGCATGTCGCAATTTCCCTGCGGTACGCATTCGCATTGGGAAACAAAGAATAAAACATTCATAGTGCCAGAGCTCTTCACTCACATCAGCTCTGGCCTGGCTGAAAACAAAACCGCATCGACGATGTAACGAATCAATTGTTTCTCAGCCGCACTCTGCGGGAAATTTACAAGCAGTTAGTCACAGTTTTATCTGCTGCTAACCAATCGCTAAATCTGCGGTTCCGTTCAATCACCTACTCTTTCACAAATCATCCATTTCTCTGCACTTACTGCTTACGAGTGCCCATTATATTGCGGCGAATGATTTGTTGGTGCTCAGCATTATATCCATCTACTCTACACCTACAGTGGATCTGGTTGACATTTAACAGAAAAATACCTACGAATCAAATAATATGATGCTTTTAAAACTCTTATGTACTTTTTATTTATGTATGTACTTTATAACAATAACATAAATTATATCTTGTTTTTTTTTTTTATATTATGTGTGTATTTGTAAATTTGCAACTCAAAATTATTGCGTTGGGTTAAATGCGTTAATGCTAAGTTGTTATTAACACAATTTGTAATAATATGTCTATACTGAAAAACGCACAGTTGAAGTGTAATAGTTGTAGGTCCAAACGGATATTTTTTAGTCTCAGAATATTGAAATAATTACTGTTAAGGTTAAGGTGTTGGTTACAACAAAGAATATTTTTCTTATAGCTCGAGTAAAAATAAATTAATCTTCTACAATCTTTTTGTATTTCCCCGTTCTTGGTATTGGAATTTCCTGGTATCATAATATATTATATATTTTTATTTACTTTTGTTTCAAGGGTTTGTTGCAAAATAATTTTTCTTTGTTGTATGTATTTTCTTATTATATTATATTAATATAGTAAATTGTTAAGTTCTAAATATGATAATATGAATGTATTATATCTATAAAAATTACACCAACTTTTTGGTATTAATTAACAAAACAACAAACGTATTTTTTTTTATTAAACAGCATTACCAACCACTCATTTGTATAAGGTTGTATCACTTACCATAAGACAAATAAATTATTATTTTTATTAATATTATTATTATTATTACATGTGTTGTAGATACTAGCACACCCAGAAATGGATAATATGCCGTGATGATATATTTATTTATTTTTATTTATTATTATTATTATTATTATAACTCGAGTATTGTTCCGACAATATTTAAATACTAGCATTTTGCAAAGATGCATGGGATCAAATGCTTATGATTTTCAATTCTGAAATCTTAGTAAGAATTTTATTTTTCTTTTCTGTCGATATTGAATTTCCCTGATTTATTATTAAAATTTAAGAGATAAAAATAAACGAAATATCCTGCCAAATGGATAATTTTCTGGTATTGTTATCTTGCAAATTATAACTGTATTGTTGATTACAACAAAGGATTTTGATTATAACTTAATAATATTGATTACAACAATGTATCTAACAAAGAAAATTTCATCAATATTTTAATCTTTAAAGCGTGTGTTTATATTATGTAAATGTATGTATAATTGTAGATTAATTATACAAAAAAAATATTATATAATACCTTTTTTTGTAATTCAGTAGTGTATTTTTAAATAAATAATATTGCGCTTGCAATTTATAAGCTCTTTTATTAATTGTTTATCGAATTTTGTTTAGTTTTCACATATGAATTCAAATTTCGTGTGGCATCATTTGGCAGAATATGGCGGCGCTAGCTCTGTTGGCCACACTATGTCTATCCAGTCACCAGTCGCTATAGTTAATTCTATATATTCACAACGATACTTAAAAAAAATGATTAATTAATTTCTAATTAGCTCAACTTTTGCCACTAAAGTCAAATAACAGATAAGTAACTAGATATGTAAATTTTGTTTTCCACGATCCCATAGAAGCCTGATTTTCTTATTCTGAATAATTCTATCGTGACCCTCGTACATTTTTGTATTGTTTTAAAGTTTTATGAGATAACCTAAATAAAATAGCAATAATAATCAAGCCACATTTGTATTTCGGTAATAGAGAAACAGATCGTATGATTCACATTGCAATTAAATGCAATGACGCGTCCCAAAAACGAACGTGAAAATCTAATTCACATTTGGATGTGGTGTGGTTTGGCTGGTGCAATTATAAAAGTTAATGATGACAGATAATGAAAGGCTCAGCAATTAACATGATTGATTGGTTCAACACGCGTGTGTAGTTCCATTCTGGCTGCTGCGTTGGCATTTGCTTCTTCGCTATTTCACGCTTTATACATGACTAAAATTAAACCATCTCACGGTGTATTATAATATATTCCCTGGACTCATTTAACAACTTACTATTTTCAAATTTCATGCAAATTACGAAAAAACAAAAACTCAGCATAACGGCGGGAAACTACTTTAATAGCTGCAAGGGAAGTATGAACTACAGTTTTTTTTTTTCTCCCTGAAATTACTCTAGATATGAAGTATTTTATGGAAATATGATACTTTACGCTTTAAGATGATTTACACATTATTTAATCGACGTATATATTTGCAAAATATTGTATTTATGATGTGTCTCTATTAGTGCCGGATTACCAATTAGGCAGAGTAGGCAATTGCCTATGGGCCCCGCGCCTGTTACATTGGATTAAAATAATATTGATTTGATTTTGAATTTTTTTTATTACAAACAAAGAAATCCTTAAATAAAAATATTTTGATTACAACAAAAAAATACTAATTCACAATAATGGAAACTTGATTACAATAATAAAAAATCTGTTGTGGCCAGCACAAGACCTTCCGTCAATTCCATGTATTTTGTACAAATCCCATCAGTGGCGGATTTACGCATAGGCACAGTAGGCACGTGCCTACGGCGGCAAATTTTCGGAGGCGGCAATTTTTTTAAATCAGAAATGTATAATTTTATAAAAAACTACCGATCAAAAGACGCAACGAAAACATTTATATCGATGATCTCTGAAACAAATTCATATAAAGTAAAGCTTTTTTGTAGGTATATTATTGTTACTTGGGTCAATTTGTAATTATCGTCTGTTTTTCTATAGTACTTAAGTAATGGAATATGCGCTCTATTTTCAACAAATGTCCAAGTAATTGAACTCATGTTTCAGACTTTGTTTTGAGACCCTCATTATTATGCTATCGATAATTATAATACATTTATTAAAATTGCCTGGATTGTAGAATAACCACTTGAAATTCCATTTTGTTATGTCTTCTTTTAGCTAAAATAAATAAAGAAATGCAAAATTAATGCGCGGAAGCATGTATTTATGTTTTTTGCAAATATAAAGTCAGACTTTACCTATTCTAAAGGCTATATTTGTGAAAATAATGACTTCTTCGCTTGCAAATTTTCAAAAAATACTTTAATATAATGGAAACCTAACGCACAAAACTCAATTTAACCTATATAATGTAATATAAATAAATATGTTATCTATGTTCGCGTTGAATGATTATTAATTTTTAGGCTGTGTTTGTGAAAAATGTGACTTTTTCGCTTGAAAATTTTCAATAAATACTTTAATGTAACAATAACCTAAATCACAGAACACATTTTGACGTAACTCGGATGGATATATTCATTTTATAGGAATTTAACCATACCTTTTTTTCAGAAAAAATGCCAAAATCACTATAAATATTGCTTTTCGCGGCATAATTTTTGTGAAATTTCGTGTTTATAAAGCCTTTGCAACTATAGATAATCATTAAAATAAAATTCTTGAGGGTTGGGTATTCCAGACTTTAGCCTTAAAATTACCTATTTAAGCCCCTTTTATATTTTAACAAAAATGAAACATGCGAAAAGTTTAAACATTAAAAAAGATATATTTTAACATTTCTGATATTCAAATATCTATATTATCTTTGGTTAATATTTGAAAATTACGATATTGTTCTGTTACAAATATATTTTAAAATTATGAAAAGGCGGCAAATTTCTGAAAAAAAGGCGGCAATTTTCTGGGTGCCTACGGGCGGCAAAACTGTTAATCCGCCCCTGAATCCCATACCAAAAGGTCATTGGAACATATTCTAAATAATATCATGTAAAATCGAACACGAACACATACTATTTTTTACAAATTCCATACCAAAAGTTCATTTGAAAAGGTTCTATAAATCCAATAAAATTATAACATAAACTACACTAAGTAATGTCCTTCCATCTTCTCTTTGGCCTTTCTCTGCGTGTCACTGGTGAGCAACACTATGACATACCAATTTTAGATCCTATACTTTTTTCCATATTTGGTTTTGCACTTGCAACTGACATCTGTCAATTAAATTTTTTTGAATAATTATGTCAGCTGTTTCTATGATAAATAACAAAGCTGACTAATTTTTGAAAATTAATTTCTTTATAATGCTTTAACTCTACATCTATTGAATATGAAAGAAAATGAATAATCAAACCATATAGAGAATTAGAGAAGAGTATTTTCTTTAATAAATATAAAAACAAAATGTCAAAAAATAATATTTAACTGCGTTTTTTTTAAGAAAAACTGTTAAAAACTTCAAATAAGGGTACTTCCGGTGGATCATATATAACCAAAATCTAATCAGCTCTTCATATGGATGTACAGAAGAGGAATACGAAAGAATTATAATTTTTAGAATTATAGTATTGGAGTTATCGTCGGAGAAAAATTTGTCACACACGGACACACATACACACACACACGGACACACACACACACACATACATACATACAGACATCATCTTAAAAATAGTAAATTCGTATTGTAGGGACCCTAAAACGTGCTTATTCATTAAAAACTCACCACCGAATTTTTTGACCAAAGACAATACCTTCCTTACCTGAAGGTGACGGAAGGTAAAAATATCAATCAATATTGTGATGGAGATGGCTATGGTAACAAAAGGACTGTCAAATGTCTTAAGATCTGTCAAATGCTTTAAAATGCAGAAACATCACTTATTTCTTTAGACATTCCAATTTACTACTTACAAAGGATTAGTTAGACATCGTGTTCTTTAGTGCTGATTTCGGAAAAAATAATATTGTTAATATTCATTCTGTGTAATAAAATTGATTTATTATTAAAATTGAGAAAAGTGAATGTTATTTTTTTTAAATGTTTTTATATATTCGTTTACTTATATTTTTGTTTAAAAGTATGTTAAATGTTTTTTTTTTTTATAATAAAATTATTTTATTAAAATTGTTGGGTGGTAAAATCATAAACTTAGGGGGGCCCCGAGATTTTGATTGCCTAAGGGCCTCCGCATGGTTTAATCCGGCACTGGTCTCTATTAAATTGTGGAAATATATTAAGAGTGAACGTGTTTTTGATTGTACTACGTTAACAAGTTATTCATGAAAAACACATATTAACATTTGAGCCTTTATTGACCAGATAACAACAGAGTACTTTACAAGTAATGAATCAATCAGATTATAAATTTATCTAAAAATATATAACTTTTTGTACTAAACTTAAAAAATCACACTTGACACGTTTCCCAAGATTTAAGTCTCTGAATCGAACCCGGGTCCCCAGATTCGCGATCAGAGGCATATGGTCACGAGACCCTGTTGATTTTTCTACCTGTTTATAAATCCACGTAGGTGGATAATTTGAAGTAAAATAATCTTAGTATTACACGTCCAGAAACTGCTTTTTGAGGGTTTGTTAAAATAAACTTCAATTTCTAGAGGAGTAATACAAATACCTAAGCAAATATATATTCCACAACGCAAATAACATTATCGATCGTATATTATTATAGAACTTATCAACTCATGTTTGTCCATTTGCTAACTTTTCGTTTAAATTTTACTAAAATGAGCCTATTTTTACCTTTCGTCACCTTTAAGGACGGTATTGTCTTTGGCTAAAAAAATCGGTGGTGAGTTTTTAATGAATAAGCACGTTTTAGGGTCCCTAGAATACGATTTTACTAGTTTTACGATAACGTCTTGTCTCTTTCTCTCTCTCTCTCTGTCTGTGTGTATGTGTGTGTGTGTGTGTGTGTGTGTGTGTGTGTGTGTGTGTGTGTGTGTGTGTGTGTGTGTGTGTGTGTGTGACAAAAAATTCTCCCAGGATAACTCCAACACTATAATTCTCAAAATTAATAATATAATAATAAAAATTTATTTGTTTTAAGGTGGATTTATGCAGCTTACTTTTTATTTTACTTTTTCTTTTCTTTTTCGCTTTTACTTTTACTTTAAGTTTGGTACTTTATGCAGATACTTTAAAGCCTTCAGTACACATGCGCAGATGTGATTTTTCTGGTATATCGGTAGTCGTAAATGTAAACAGATAATTATAACCTGTCAAAATGGACACAAATGTAATATTTTGTACATATGCAATATTACTTGCAGCTTTACACATTTTCTAATTTTTACAATCTAACCTACACAACAACAAATAAATACACCACACACTGACGCTTGTCACGTAAAGTGATGCACATGCGCTGTTGTGAAATTCTTTTACTTTAACGTTCTTAAGTTGAAAGTTGGTCAACTTTAGTTCTTAAAGTAAAATTAAAAGTGTGCACATAAAGCAGTACATTTATTAACACACCTTTAACTTTTATAAAGTAAAAGAAAAATAAAAGGTAAAATAAAAAGTAGGCTGCATAAATCCACCTTTAAAGCCTACAGCTTTATACAAAGGAGTTGGTAAACATGTATAGATATTAATTAATTGTTAATGTAAATAGTAATGATATTTAGAATAAGAAATACATCCATATAAATTGTAATTAGTGCCGTTTTCATAAACAAGCTCACTTTAAGTCTTTAAAAAAAAATTACTGTAACACTTTATTTTCAGTTGAAAATAATGCTATAGTGCTTGATAAAGTGCTAAAATTATTTTATGAAAACGAATACAACTTTAATTTTAATTTAAAGTGTTAAAGTAACGATTGAGCTTATTATGAAAATGGCCCTTATAACCAATTCTAAAAATTATAATTCTTTCGTATTGCTCTTCTTCACATCCATATGAAGAGCTGATTAAATTTTGGTTATAACTGGTCAATCGGAAGTTCCCTTATTTGAAGTTCTTAATATATTTTCTTGAAAAAACGCAGTTAAATATCATTTTTTGAAATTTTTGTGTGATTGTCAATATGAAAGAATATCTTGTGTATATGGTTTGATTATACATTTTCCTTCATATACAATAGATACAGTGTTAAAGAATTATAAAGAGATTAACTTTCATAAATTAGCCTGCTTTGCTGTAATCATGGAAACAGCTGATATATTCAAATAATTCTAATTGACAGATCTCAATCTCAAGTGTAATTTATATAGTGTATGTTCGTGTAATAATTTCATTGGATTTATAGAATCTTTCAAAGGAACTTTCAGTATGGAACTTGTAGAAAATAATATATGTTCATATTGCAATTTTACTGCATATATATAGAATATTTTCCAAGGATCTTTGTACAAAATACGTAGAATTGACGGAAGGTAATGTACTGGCCACATCAGTTTTTAAAAAAATATATATTTCTTTAGGACATATGTAGGTATGTAGATTCTTTCGAACACAATCAGTTCGACTTGTATCGTACACATACGAGTAACATAACTTGAACATCTAGCATCCAGCATATTCCTTTTCTTCTTTTTGATAACCAAGGTGTCATTCTCGCATCACCAACTGACATCCCACTCTTTCACATCCAGAGTGCTGTGTCTGCCGTGAAGCACTCACAAAACATTCACCGCGTCAAATATTTAAACCCTTTCAGGTTAAAATGCGTGGATAATTCTATCTGATTCGAGAATTATGCCCGCTATGGATGTAAACTGATATGTGAGGTGAGGCTGTGTGTGATATGTAAAAAGTAAGGTTATGGTTTGTTATGAAACGGAATTCTGTTTTTATTGTGAGGTGAAATGAGAACAGAACTATTTCTGACGTGTAAGACAGCTATTACATATTTTTTGTTGTAATGGAAGGAACGTTTTCAAAGAAGTGAATGTAAGAGTGAGCAGTACATGACAACAAATAAAGTAGTTCAAGTATTATTCCAATTATTTTTTATTTCATAATAATGTTTCAAATTTAAAGCTTATGCTTAGAACATATAATCTGATTTGTATTCTGCTATCATTGCTATTGGGCTTCCAAAATTACAATGCGCCACTGGTGGCAGATTTCTGAACTGAGTGAAGTGTACATGTACAAAGGAGGTTGTTTTATTCAGGGATTGTATTTACTTGTATACGAATTTTAATACGCTTTTATCTTCGGCTATTATTGTTTTATTCTTAGTAGGATCTGAATTACTGCTAATATAACAAGTAAGTTTTTGATTTTTAAAAAATTAATGAAGAAATTAGGAGATATGCAATTTTTAGGTTAAAGTTACGATGGAGTTTTCTCCGAAAATATTTACCACATAATATTATGTGGCCACTATTTATTACTTGATGGCCTTCCACCATATTTCTAGATGATACACTACAATTCCCAAATCTACAAATTGTATCTAAATCTAAGCAAAGAAAATTGTTCATTATGAAAGAAAAACAAATAAAAGTAAAGCTATGTGGATAGAAATTAATATATGTACAACTACGGCAATGAAATACAATCTAAATAAAGGAAATCAAATGTTTTTTTATTAAAAAAACTAATATACTCTTAATTAAAATATGACTAAAATACTCTTAACCTACAAATACTAAAATTAACCCTATTAACTAAAATATTATTAAAACTATCACTAAATTGTTACTACAAGAAAGATCAAACTCAATTCTACCGAAACTAACAAAAATAAAAAAAAAAAACACTATACTAAATCCGAAATTAAATTAAAAACTACGAAAATTAGTCTCACACCAATTGTACTCTTATGGAAGCTAGCGAAAAATGTACCATTCGTTTGAATTTTGACGTTTGACGTCAGCGCCATCTCTTGATAATTTTGAAGCCCAATAGTTAAATAGACAAAATATAGTAGACAGACAGAAAGACGCCATATTTAAATGAAATCTAAAAACATGGAAGAGATGTTGGATGTTAAGATAAAAGTTTCATATCATCTACGTACAGCAAGGGTTTCAAGGTCCTAGCTGTATTATTTTTTACGATGTATTTAGAAATTACTAATAATAAAACCCATGTCTTTTAAGGAATTTAAACCGATCTGATATACCCAATATTGTAAAGCACCGCTAATCCGGGTCAATTAAAACTAGATCAATCCGGATTATGAGAAATACCTGATTGCTGGAGTAATATTAATGTAATTAAGGGCCAAGATATCCACTTCCTAATAACTTTTTTTGGCGAATAATAACTATGGATACAATAGAGTCCTCCACTATAACAGAAAATTGAGTAAAAAGTTAGTTATATTGAAAGTAGATAAGATAAAATCATGATTGAAACGATAAAAGTTTTTTAAAAATGTTAGGTTTTGAAATATTAGTGATTTTAAGCATCTATACGTCACAACGATTGCTATCTTTCTCGCGCAGCCTACTACAGAAACTGGTGCGAGAAAGATAGCTATAAGTTTTTTAAAAAATCAAATGCAGTTGAACTAAAAACAATTATGACTTTTTAATACTATAAATTGCTTCAAAATTAAACAAAGTTTCATTTAAAATAATAAAAAAAAGTAGAGTGGAGGACCCTATTGTATCAACAAGTATTACCATAAAAATTATTCGCCAAATAAAGTTATTAGGAAATGGATAGCTCGGGTCTAAGTAAAGGCGTTAGAAATGCTGCAAAAACATTTAAATTTGATGTAAATTTAGAGCGCAATTGTATTTTGAATTAAATGTAAAAGCATATTAACCGACGCGCATTAATAAAATGGGGTCATGCCAAAAAAAAATGTTGCTAATATTTTTATAAAAATAGAATCTATGACACTTATTATCCATATTGCAACAAAACATCCCAAAATATAATACTTTTCATTCATAATTTACTTAAAAGATATTCGCGCTACGATTTTCTGTGACGTCATGTATCGGCTACTCACACAACGACACTAGTCACACGTACATGAAGGTCACAATGTCACAAACTTCAAACGCGAAGGTAAGATCAGACTAAACTAACCAAATATTTATAAAGCTGTCAGTGGAAAAGTGCGCTCTATTCAATCTTTTTTGTTTCATAAAGATTTAATTATTTCATTAGAGAAATATTATTTTTAATTGCAGGTTTGTGTGCTTGATATATAATTTAATACATAAAAGTGCAATATTTGTATATTTATAACGATAATAATGATAAAACATGGTGAAGAAGAACTGTGCAGTTCCAACTTGTGGAAACAATTTATTAAAAAACCCAAAAAAACTATTTATAAACAATCTTAATTTACATTTTGTCCGCCAGGGTGAACTGGAATCGTTCAGATACATGACGTATGCACTCACGTGACATTGAGATTTGAAATTGACCCCTATTTTTAAAAACTTATGTATCTGCAAATCAATGCACACAAGTGGCGTGAAAATATTATTTACGTATACTGTGACCGGTAGACTTCCAGGAAAAAAATAAAACAGAAAATGTGACATGACCCCATTTATTTATAAATCTTAGAGATAATCGATTTTGGCGTATAGATAGCCATCATTAGATCACGGTGCCAAGTAGTTAAGAGAATTTTTTTAATTAAATATTGATACATTATTCGAATGTAAAGCAGATGGTTATTTTGTACTGCAAAAGCCAAGAGTTGTGTTTGTAGTGCAAACTATGTACTGCGATCCAGAGTAGGATCCGTGGTCGATCCGGATTACAAGATATATAATGTAAAAATCTACAATTTTCAATTTTGTCCAGATTACAAGAATATCCGGATTAGTGGAAGTTCGGAATAGCAGTGTTTTACTGTAGTTTAATATTTTGTAAAAGAATAAATTATTGAATTGTATAAATTATATCAAGTTTTCAGAAAAATCAGCCTACACAACGTTCATTTGTCCTTGTTGACTTGTTGATCCATTGCTTTGCATATACAGGATTGGGCAGAAATGACGGACGCTTTTAAAACGTCACAAAATTGATACTTTTTGCTTGAGAAAAAAATTATTGGCAAATTTGAATTCGTAATGACATAGCACCTAACAAAATCAAGTATGGAAAACAACATTTTGCACGTGGTGTCCGTTATTATTAATGGGATTGCTGTTACCGTGAACTCGGAGCGCTATAACGAGATAATACACAACTTCTTTTTGCCTGAACTACGAAGAAACTGTGTTCCTATCCGACGTGTGGTTCCAGCAGGATGGAGCGACAGCCCACACAGCCAGAGCATGAATGAACGTTATTCGTTCTCTCTCGATCGCCTCATTTCCAGGTTTGGTGACATTCATTGGCCTCCTCAGTCTCCTGATTTGTCCATATGCGATCTATTCGCATAGAAGCCGCCCAAATTAATAGAGCGATGTTGGAAAGAGTGTTGGAAAAGTTCGTAGAAATGATAACGGATGTTGTTTTCAACACTTGATTTTGTCGAATGCTATGTCATTACGAACTCAAATCAGTCAATATTTTTTTCTTGAGCAAAAAGAACCAATTTTGTGACGTCCTTTCTACTCAGCCCTGGATTAACTGCGTTTTGCGCATAAGATTCATGATTGTGGACCTTCCTTTTAAAATATATATAATATTAAAATTATTTGTGTGAAATTGATTCAAAGATCTTACTGAAAAGAAATAATATTGAATTTGTTCTACGTATAATTATTAATTAGTAGGTAATATTATTTTTATTTCCTTTTTCCTAAATAAGTTTCACTCGAACTAATTTATCCTTGTCCGACCGGTACATTACATCAATATTACCATAATAACCCTTTCAGGTAATAATGCTCTAGGGCATTTTGAGTTATTGCTATGGTAAAATTGATATAAACACTGGGATAAATCCTAAAAAAACAAACTGAAACATTCATAGCCTAACTATGTACCTACTTCGTAAATTTTATTATAACTTTCTGATCTGCAGTCTTTAAAATATTCAAAAAATTATAGTAAAACATTAAACGTTGAAGGCACCACGGCAGTTAAACGGACAATAATGCCTTTGGTCAACGTACATACCTTCGGCCAGAAACCCTCGGAAAGTCCACTATTGTTCAGTTGATCTCAGGTATTATTGTCTTTATAACACCCTTGATACTTTAATAACTATAATAAACAAATTTTAAATAAAAACTGAGTATAAGTACGCCGTTGGGAAGTGTAGTTGACAAGGACAACTTGTCAGACCCACGTAGGTTGAAAAAAAGAGAAAGACAATAAAAAATGAAAAACTTACAAATTAGAGCAGACTCGCAAATGCTGCAATCCGAAATGTTGAATGCACACATTAGTGAGAATAAACTTTACACTTTAAATAGTGTGAAACACAAATATAAACTTTTACCCGCAACACTGAACCACAAAATTATAAAAAAATTACATAGCAATTAACTTAATGACTAGAGTAAACATGATTTTTGTTTCCAATATCCACGTTCCTATTTAATTAGAAGTGTTTCTATATTAAAACGCATTGAGATAAATTTTATCAGTGAATTTAGGTTACTTGAGGGGCAAATCTTTTATAAAAATGGTAACATAAACATGAACAATGAAGATATATTATTAGAGTCCGGGCGTTTAGAGAAAACACGAATCGGCGCAGAATTTAAATAGGTATCTATAACTTTTACTTGAAGTATTTTTGCATAAAATAATTACTCCAACTAATTAGGTAACGTTTGCGCAAAAAAAAACTGATTTCTATGGAACGCCGTTTTACTTATTATTTCATCTTTTTTCCTTGACTTTAAATAACGTGACATGTCCTTAATTGAATTAAAGATATCTTAAATATAATTTCAGATATCCATAATTCATTTCGAGATATCTCTAATTTTGTTACATTTAAGATATCTTAAATTCAATTTTAGATATCTGAAATTCAATTCGAGATATCTGAAAATGAATTTTAGATATCTAAAATTCAATTAAAGATATCTCAAATTCAATTTCTATGCTTTGCTATATGTAATTTTAGATCTAAAATTATTTACAGATATCTGAAATCGAATTTCAGATATCTTAAATACAATTTAAGATATGTTTAATTCAGTTTTAGATATCTAAATTTGAACATATCCATAATTCAATTTCAGATATCTGTAATTCATTTTAAGATATCAGTAATTAAATTTGAGATATCTTGAATTGAATTTAGGATATCTTAAAATGAATTATGAATATGTTCAATTTAAGATATCCACTATTCTATTTCAGACATTTTAAATTGAATTACAGATATCTAAAATTTAATTACTGATGTCTTAAAATGAATTACAGATATCTGAAATTGAATTATGGATATGTTCAAATTTAGATATCAAAAACTGAATTAAAAATCTCTTAAATTGTATTTAAGATATCTTAAATTCGATTTCAGATATCTGTAAATAATTCTAGATATCTAAAATTACATATAGGAAAACATGTAAATTGAATTTGAGATATCTTTAATTGAATTATAGATATCTGAAATTATATTTCTTTAATTCAATTAAGGATATGTCACATTATTTAAAGTCAAGGAAAAAAGATGGAATAAAAAGTAAAACGGCGTTCCATAGATTTCCTAAGTTAAACACCCATGTCTCACTTTTCGATTTACACCCTGTACATATAAAATAAAAATATAATTTTAGTATGTAATAATGAGAATATACATTTTAATATAATATATAATAATAAGTTTTAAATCACTTTAGAAGCTGAGATGAACTGAAATTTGGTGCAAATCGGATGGTAATATTGTCTCTAGCCTTAGCATCTACCGTCATCTTAGGATTGGAGAACGATATTCGCATAATTGTAGAGAATTTTTTTCAAATTATTTAATGATTTAATATGTTAAATATTATAATAGTATTTTGATCATAATTTAATTTCGAAATTATTTATAAACCATTTGGGGGGGGGGGGGGGGGGGCTGAATCCGCCATTGCGCAGGGCCTACGTTTTAAATCTGCCGACGTGTCATAACCAGCCAGTCCACCGCTGATATCTGTTGTTTAATTATAAAATAAATATGGACATTTTTAAAAACTTTTTATTATATATTAAAAATATATTTATTAGCAATTTGTTATTGATATTTCAGTTAATGTAATCTGCAATGGGAAAAAGAATGAATAGAAATAATTATTATTTCAATTTCTGATTTCAATTTAATTATACCTCTATAATATAGTTTCGCTTTATGATTTTCATTACATTTTATCTTTCACAATTCATTTGTATTGTCAATTACGTTATCGTTTAACAGATATATATTTTATATTCAGTTCATTTCCATTAGTTATTTTTGTCATATAGAAAATAATTACATTATTTTGATATATGTCCGAAATAATTAGATTTGTTTTATATCTACGTATATCAAATGTATTTTAAAATAATTATAATTCTCGAATTAAAACAATGCACATCATAAAAACTATTTTAATTTTTAATACTTGTTATCTCTTGCTATTATAACTAGATTATTTCAAAAGGAAATTTGATAATAATGAAAATTAGTTATGTGTTATGTTTTGCGAAAATTAATTAAACCAGTTTAAAAGAATATGTATACATATATTAGGTAAATTATTAATGAACTAAATTAAAATCTGTTTTTACAAATTTCCATGAATTTTAATAACATTGTTGGATCTAATCAAAATGAATTCACGAAATCCTTAATTAAAACTCGCTTTGAAACGAATTTCGATGTATCATTTACATACTTGTGTTTGACGTTGGTACCTAATTAAAAGAACATGTTTTTAAGATTAGTGAAAATCCGTGAATCACAGGATATTTACATTCCATAGAGGATTTTTAAAATGAACTTTTAACGATTCTGTATCTTCAAAGAACAAAATATGTAATTAAAAGTTTAAAATTAATATTGAAAAATTTAATTCCACTGCCAATTATTTCTTTAGATATTCAGCTTTTTGCTTATGAATAGGTATGTATGTTTAACGGTGAATTATTAAAATAGGTATTCAATTTTTACATATTATGACAAAATTAAATAAATACCTACAATACCAATACTGGCAAATGTATTAAATTTGTTTATTTATTATGTAACACTGATGTGTAGTTGTATTTTTGTCAATTATAAATAAATAAAATATATCGTCATCATTATCGATGTCTACATGTGTTGTAAATACTGGCACACCCAGAAATGGGTAATATGCCGTGATGATATATTTTTATTTTTTTATAAATAAATAAAATTGTTCTTGTTCATTTTTATACCTCGGCTCAACTAGAAGTTGTGCTTATCTTTACAGATTGTAGGATTTATAAAAAGTATTATTTCATAAATTTATTTTTAATTTTTATAACGACATAAATAGCAAAAAGATATAATGAAGGTATTTTTGTAAGAAAAACATTTTAAAGCTTCGAGAAAAGTGCCACTTATTCAAATGATACCAAAACCTATTCAATTTTTTTTCTGTACTGTAATTGATTGTATTTAGGTATGCACAAAAAGATATAGATGATATTACCAAATTGTATAAAGATAATAGTTTAGAATTTAACGTTAAAAAATGCAAAATTGTATCTTTCGCACGAAAGAGGGATGTTTTGGAATATAATTATAAAATTTTTAATAAATTAGAACGTGTGAATGAATTCAAAGACTTAGCTCTGTTATTTGAAAATAATTTTAAATTTGAAAGTCACTGTAAAGAAATCATTAATAAAAGGTACGTAAACTTGGGTTTCACGACCTTTTCAGACCAAAAAGTTACATTAAGTTCGTCCCCAACTTTGTAATTTAAATAGGGGTTTCCCTCATTATCAAAATAATGAAAAATAACACTAGTACACTAAAATATATTACAATACATTCATGAAAACACTAACTAAATGTTTAAATATGTTTCCATTTTTTTTCAAATGCATGAAAACATTTTACTACGTTTGAAACGCTGCCAAATTTTAACATTACATTTAAAAGTATTTGAGGTGAATAGTTATTTTAAACAAAATTAAAATTGTAAATACAATTATTATTGTTTACGTTATCGTATATTAGTGAAACATTTTCTATATTCTATAGACTTTTATACCTCGTCCATCTATTGAGCGTTAGCAGAAAATCGGCGGGAGCGTACGCAGTCATTGTGGCGGTAAAAATTAGTCGTTTAAACGAGATATGAAAAATACTGTTTTCAAAAATTTTTTTACACAAAACTTGTTATAATAAAAAAGTTTTCTTTATTCTAATATATATAACTTTTCATGAAGAATAAGATAAAAAAAATCTGTTGTGGCCAGCACAAGACCTCTCGCCATTTCCATATTAGGCTATATAAGTACTGTATTGCACTTCACTTTCGAACCGTCGTTTTATAACAAAAAATTACAGAACTTTACTCAAATATTGTTTTTTATTGTACTTAACATGTCTTCTGCACACATATAATTCCAATTATATCTATTTTTCATTGTATGAGGAAGTTTCTAAATGTCAGAGATTCTTCCAATTCATTAACCATATTGGCGGTATTTCTGATGGATATATGCATTTTACTACAATTTTACCTATAATTTCAAATATTTAATTAATAAAACAATAAGAAAAGTTAAATATACTTCCCAGAAAAAGCTATCAGAATGTCACTAAAACTGTTGATATTTGACAATGACATGTGTCATGTTATAAACATTGGAATTTGTCAACTGGTTTCCTTATTGCCTTGGCCTCTGCGATTAGTTTACTCTATAATTTATAGTGTCTTTATCTCTAAATCTATACAAGATATAATAAAACTTTTAAGTGTATTAGATGGAGAATTTTATGTTCTTTAATATTTAATAAAAAAAATTATAGTTGGAAGAATTTTTCTAAAAAACTACTACTTACGGTTGTTCAATTGTTACCAAAACCTTTTCAGCTCTTCCCAGGAATGTCAGATTGAGGAAACTGCAGTTAAATATTTTTTAAGTCTTATAGTTTTTGAGGAATCGTCCCTCCAATATCCCGCCATACACACATACATACACACATCCATACACACACACACACACATACATACACACACACACACACACACACACACACACACACACACACAGACATCATTGTAAAAATGTTAAAATCGGATTCTAGTGACTTTGAAACGTGCTTATTCATTACAATCTGGATATGTGATTTTTAGCATGATTCCAATATCTCTCTTAGCGAGAGGTAAAAATTGAAAATTAGTGGAAAGCCCCATTATAGCTCTAAAATTATTAATAAAGATTTTTTACTATTCCTGTATATTCATTATTAAAATGTTATGTAAATAATTATGGAAACTGGAGCCCTGTTGACCTTGTTATGCAATCGAAAGGATACGAATGTATTTATATAAAATAAAACTATTTAACCATCTTTAGCAATAAAACTAAATTTATATAAACAAATTTCAAATAAACCATTTCTTAAGAAGATGTAGATAAACCATACAATAGTGAATACACCTCATTTCTTCATACATTACGCATGTACAACATCTTGTAGCCAACAAAAGTATTCGTATTCCACAATACGTGTATCGCACAATAGCTGTCGATCTCTCCTCGACAATTGCGTCACGATCTCTAGGACAACGACAACACGGCGGAGGAATACACTACACAACCCTGCTCGGCGCTGTTGTACTGTACTGTGCTACAGCTACGCCATCAATCAGACGCTATGATACTCGACTACAATGCCATACTTTATTACAATTGACACATGTAATAAATGACTCATGAATCTGATAAGATTCGCCCGCATTCTTACCAGTTTCAATACACAATCACAGGCTTATTTTGTTATTTTTGATTTGGTTTTGGGAAACTTATCAGGAAGATCGAAAGTTGGTGTTGCTGTGACTAATGCAGGGGTGATCAACAAGTAGGACGTTGTAAATATGTTGTGGATGTGGATTATAAAAGCCATCATTCTGTTTTCCAAAGTTTTATAATATCTTTTCGTTCCGCAACTTTGCGTTTACGGTTTACTGTCGCGTTATTTCGGGAAACTCTATGGACTATCTTATTCGGTTATGTGAGTGAAGGGTCCGGTATTACATTCGTTAGTTTTAGTGTTCATTTGACTTTTTTTAAATATATATACTGGACAAAGGTTTAGTACTGTTTGAATTACCTCAACTAATACACTGACTATTATTATGCATTTATTTACATAAAAAAATCTGTTGTGGCCAGCACAAGACCTCTCGCCATTTCCATATTAGGCTATATATGTATTGTATTGCACTTCGCATTCGAACCGTCGTTTTATAACAAAATATTACAGAACTTTACCCAAATATTGTTTTTTATTGCATTTAACATGTCTTCTGCACACATATAATTCTAATTATATCTATTTTATATCATTTTCATGTCAGAGATTGTTCCAATTCCTTAACCAGATTGGCGGTATTTCTGATGGATATATGCATTTTACCACAATTTTACCTATAATTTCAAATATTTAATTAATAAAACAATAAGAAAAATTAAATATACTTCCCAGAAAAAGCTATCAGAATGTCATTAAAAATGTTGATATTTGACAATGACATGTGTCATGTTATAAACATTGGAATTTGTCAACTGGTTTCCTTAGTGCCTTGGCCTCTGCGATTAGTGTACTCTATAAATTATAGTGTCTTTATCTCTAAATCTATACAAGATATAATAAAAATTTTAAGTGTATTAGATGGAGAATTTTATGTTCTTCAATATTTAATAAAAAAAACTCCCAAAAAATTATATTTAGAATTTTTTTTTTAAGAAAGTACTACTTCCGGTTGTTCAATTGTTACCAAAACCTTTTCAGCTCTTCCCAGGAATGTCAGATTGAAGAAACTGCAGTTAAATATTTTTTAAGTCTTATAGTTTTTGAGGAATCGTCCCTCCAACATCCATACATACACACACACACACATACACACATCCACACACACACACAGACATCATCGTAAAAATGTTATAATCGGGTTCTAGGGACCTTAAATCGTGCTTATTCACAAAAATCTGGATATGCGAATTTTAGCATGATTCCAATACCACAGACAAACATATTTATGTTTGTCTGTGCCAATACCTCTCTTAGCGAGAGGTAATAAAAAATATGGAGTCCCGTGGCCGCGTGCCTGAGTGTCTGGTCGCGAACCTGGGGGAACCGGGTTCGATCCCGACTGACGCCAAATATTTCCAATTTTAAATGGCACAAAAGTGACCCCTGTAGTGCACTCTCCACGCCAGCTATGAGTGCCCGTGAGGTGACGCCTGGTAAGCGCCCACACGGTAAAATATATCGTCATCATTACCGCTATCTACATGTGTTATAGATACTGGCACACCCAGAAATGGGTAATATGCCGTGATGATATATTTATTTATTTAAATAAAAAATCCGTTGTGGCCAGCACAAAACCTCTCGCCATTTTCATATTATACTCGCCGTCAAATGATTATGGACTGATGTTCAACTTTTATCCCTTTCCGCACCCTGTCCCTTGCCCAGCGGTGTTGCCGCTTGGAACTTGACATAACCGGGAATGAACGCAAATGTCGTATAATACATTTAAAATCTTTAATATATAGTAAATGAAGAAAATATTATAACAAATAAGTAAGGTAAGACAATAATATGTAATATAAAATATAAAAATAGTCTCTGTGGAAAAATTATATTTATATTTGATCAAGGTAAGGTCGCGTTTGCGTTAAAATGCGATAACCGGTGAAATCTAAATAAAAGGTAAGAATAATTGATTATTAGGTGAACAGTAGATCTGCCAACACAACATGCTTCTGCAGTCAAATCCAAAGTTTTCTTGTTATTTAATAAATTATTTTTTATTTCAGGATGTAACGCCAATTATTTGAAAAAAATTGTGTACATTGGCAATAATTGTTTTTGCCTGCCCATTTAAATCTTGTCTTCCTAAACGTTTTTTATAAGAACCAGGGCTATTTAATTCATGAGTTTCACTCATTTCTTCTCAAAAGTCCAAATATAATGCAATTTATAGGATTGGGAATAAAAAGCGCACGCAAGTACTAACGAAAATGTACAGGTAGACACTTAAAAAATTTGGCATCAGTGTAGAAATCTCCAGTCCATAATTATTTGACGGCAAGTATAGGATATATAAGTATTGTATTTAACATTTCTCGTACACATAAAAATTTCTAATTACATATATTCCTTATTCCTAAATGTTCGAGATTCACTGCATATGATGAAATATATGTATAGCAAGCACGTGTTTAGTTGATACTGATACTGTATATACTTTGACCTATAAATGAATCTCCTTTCTTTTTATACCAATTTTAGATGTTGACGGAGTCTTTTCCTGGTTATAACAATAGAACATTATAAATACTGTTATATCTGGACTTGTCCAAGTTCGAATTTTAGGATTTTCGCATTCAAGAACAGTGACAATTTAACGTGCAGAAGCTATATCTACAATTTTAAATATTTAATTAATCTCTAAATCTATAGCAGATATAATAAAATGATCAATGTATTGGAGAGAGAATTTCATATTCTTTAATATTTGTCCAAAAAAATATTATTTAGAAGATTTTTTAAGAAACTAGTACTTCCGGTTATCCAATTGTCACCAAAATCTTTTCATCTTTTGCTATTAATGCCAGATTAAGTAACACGTGATTCAATTGGTCTTATAGAATTGGAGAAACCGTCCTTCCAACATCCACACACACACACACACACACACACACACACACACACACACACACACACACACACACACACACACAGACACACACACACACAAACACATACATACATACACACACATACATACATACATACATACATACATACATACACACACACACACATACATACATACACACACACACACACATACATACATACACACACACACAAACAGACATCATTGTCAAAATCGGATTCTAGTGACTTTAAAAGATGCTTATTCACTAAAATATGGATATGCGATTTTTAGCATGAATCCAGTACCTCTCTTAGCGAGAGGTAGATATGTATCTAAGGGATAAGCATTCTTGTATAATTTGAACTCACCAGTATCGTAGTGTTAATAAAGCGGGTATCACATGTACACAGGTACCTGCAACTGATTAGAAATACCCAACTCTTGTTATCACACGTGCGTAAATTTTCATATAGTTTAGGTCATTTACATATTTAAGGTTGGTAACGTTTTTCTACTGGTCGTATATCCCATAACTCGGAAACAACTCCAATTAAATTAATCATTGTTTCAAAGTATGTAGCCAAATTGTCTGAACACATTTTAAAATTTCACATCAATAAAATCAAAACGGAACAAAATATCAACACGTCTATTTAGGGACTTTTAAGTTCAACCGCGCATGCGTACTTCGTTTGTACGCACGTATCTGCAACTTGCCTGCGAAGTTTTCAAACATGTTCGTAAACTAGTCGCATGAAATAGACAAAGTTGCGGAAAATCTATGACACGTTGCATGTATGTGCTTACGTGTGATACCCCCTTAATGCAGATTGTCAAGTTGCACATAAATGTACACTCGGTATAATTAACACTAAATAATTAATTTAAATTACTCATTCCCACAATTTCGAAATGTTAGCATTGGTTGTGTTTGTTTGTGGGTTAATCATATACCTCATTCATCGAGAAAAAGTATCCGATTACGAACCAAATTTATATTATTATTTCATTTTAACGAAAACTATTTTCCTTATTTCTATTTTATTTACAGTACTATGATTATATAAATCCAAAAATAATAACAATATAACTCTAGTATGATTTCTCTCGCCAAAGTTTTATAGTTGCCTGCGCAAAACAGTTACGCCTCTCTCGTTGAACAAAGGGTACTAACCATTAAATTCATTAAATTTATTGGAAATAACCAGAAACTGCATAAAATTTAATATTGCAAAGTTTTATGCAGACTTAAATCTTTAAATTTATTCCAAATTTGTTGTAAAATGACAAAAGTTTGGAGCTCCCTGGTTTTGGTCATGTCTTTTTCTTCTGATTGTCGTTGCGATCTTATCTGAACCATGGTGTCCGAAGTAATTTCGTTTAATCAAAGCAGAATTATATAATTTGTATAGGAAATCTCGGAGTAATATCTACGTTATTGCGTTTAATATGGCTTATCTCGTCGTGGTGTGTTTTTGATGGGGATTCTTTGTTCGGCAATAACCGTGTGTTGTACATCCCACACATTCGTGTTGTATAATTTTATGTATGTATTCTAAACAAGATAACACTAAATGACATACACGTTACTTTTTTCTAAGCTACTTAAATATTATTTAGATGTAACAGAATAGAGAATTTTATCTTGTATATCAAATTAAGCTGAAGTTATTGTCCAAATGTCAAGATCAACAAATGATTCTTTTGTGACATTCTAGTGACATTTTCTGCTTTTCATCCTGGATTAAAATTCTCTAAATTATTTTATAATGTAATGTACCGAAACAAAGCAATTTTACCTGATAATCTGATTATTGTGGATATTTGGAATTGAATGATTCATCTGGATTAATTTAGGAATTTTATTAAAATCTGTTTTTCTACATGAATAAATAAATTCGATTCATGTGTATTGCTTTTTAAATTTCCATTACTCTATTAATTTATTATAACAAAATAGTCCGGTAATATTTCAGTTAACAAATGAGTATTATTCACAGATGAATGAAATATTGAGTAAATATATTATTTTCGCAAAATAAACATTCAATTTTATAATTTTAAAATAGTCAACCTGTTTTCACAATATATATTGTTATTGTGTACAATAAACAAAAATAATTATAATGCATATGTTTGCTATCCAGCCAGTCAAACGATTTACGTCATCGTTTAGGAAAATTTAAAATTTTCTTATACAGAGTGTTATGTAAGTAAGTGTACAACGTTTAACCCATGGTAGAACTGACACATAGAGAATAATGGGTCAATTCTGAACAAATCCGTAAGTCTTACAGATCTGTAAATCTGTAAATAAATGAACAAAATCGCAACGAAAGTTGCCACTCTAATGTATAATTTTATATTAATAAACAAAAATAAATGCGTTTTTGACAGGTTTTTAAAGATTTACAGATATGTAAGACTTACAGATTTGTTCAGAATTGCCCTACACGATAAATAAAAACTTTGTTGTGATTACCAAAAATGAGTTCCAGCAGCAATTTTTTTTTGTCAATATAGGACCAACAAATATATTTGTTACAGTTACCTAGGTAAATTTGCTGGTAAAAAATTGTTGTGGCAACAAATACAGTTTTGTTATATATAACAAAAGATATTTGTTATGCGAACAAATAAAATAAGTTACCATTAAGAAGTATAAATTTGTTATACGAACAAATAAAATAAGTTACCATTAATAACTATGAATTTGTTTTGGAAACTAATAAATTTTGATAGATATACAAATGCATTAATGAGATAGTAAGGTAAAAATTAAATACATGCGTATTATAATAATTTTATTTATTTATAATTATAATCTATATAAATGTAACAAATATTATATAAAAAAAAATAACATATGAAACAATAGTCACTTAAATTATACAAATTTATGTAATCGATACATACCTTCAAATTTCACAATAAGACACTAATTGCCATTGTTTTAAAATATCTTTTACAAAATCATCAATTTTTATTGACGGGCACAAGAAACAAGCACTTTTAAAACACAATTTTCGACAGGCTAAAACAGCGCAAGCAAATGCGACACGACGTAGTATAGTATAACACGAACAGTGAATTATACTGTATACCAGCGAATACCCTGTCTACACAAAAGTTTTAGTTACCTGTACAAAGTATATGGCGGGAAGAAGAATTTGTAATCTTTACAAAATATAATGTCACAGGATACCAAAAACTTGTCCCAGTAACAGATTAAATATTTTTAATTGTTGCAAAATGATTTTGTTATCTGAACAAAGTAACAAAATGACTGCTAGTACTACTAATAATAATTGCTACCATGACTAATATTTTACAGCAAATAATACTTTTTATATACAACAAAAATGGTTTAGTTTTGGTAACTTAAAATACAAAGTTCTTCGTATACACGGCAAAAACATATTGTTGAAATAACAAAAAAAAAAATACAGCTAACTAAATTTTGTCCGGTATATCAATGTAATTTTTTACCGTGTATAAATCTGGCAATAATTTTTGTATAATATGCTTTCTACAAGAACTAGAGGCCTTTAGAACTGACCAATCACGTCATAGTTCAAAATTTAAAAAAAAAGTAAAAATCAATGTGTTCTCTGAAAAAAATGTCACACCTGTCACAAATGACATATAAGATCTTTGGCATACGTCTATTTGAAATAACTCTCTGTACCATCTTGCAGCAGCACGACTATTTTGTAATGTCTTGCCATAAACCATGTGTATGTCTGAATACTCTTGATTGGTGAAGATAAATTAACGTCAGTTTTGACAATCAACATATTTTCCATTTATGTAGAAAGCATATTAAACAAATATTTTTGCCAAATTTACTATTTATGGAGTCAGTTCTACCATGGGTTAACCATTGTACACTTACTTACATAACATCCTGTATACAGTGAGGTTTGCTACAACACTATTGGGGCCATAACCTTGTTCGTACTAACATTTGTTCGTTCTTATCTCTACTCTTTTTGCATGAATGATCTGTGATACTTTCATCAGTTGGAAGGCATTTAGCTATCTTTTTGAAAAAAAGTATCTAAAATTAATTGCTTTACTCGTGATTTTTTTATTCGTTGTTTTCTTCCCGTTCCCTCTAAATCCAAATTTTATCGTTGTAGCATCCGTGCGCTATATAGGTTAGTTCGTTAGAACGTACTTCACTGTATTTTAAAATTTAATGAGAAAACATACCTGAATCTAATGCAACACTCAAACTCAATCCCGCAAAACTAGGAACGGGGTCAATTTTACACAGTTCCGAGTATGCACACAATTTAAAGTAAAAATTAGGATTACTTTCGTTAATTTGAAACGACTATGAACATAGAAACGTAGGTCTGGTCATTTTTTTATTTCAAAATATTGTTGTCAAAATTGATTGTGAAATGTAATTACAAGAGAAAAGATAATAAAGAAGGATATAGAATATTGCCATTTACCGTTTTCTAATTTATTTCTATTTCTGAAATAAAAATTCATGAAGAAAAACTTTGATTTCATTAGATATTATTTTTGACAATATCTCGTGTCAAATTGACGTTTAATTAAATATTTTCAAATTGTCATAAAGTTTTTTTGTTCAAAGCGTACTCCGAGTTAGGATTTTTTTAACACACTGTATCTATATCACATTGTCATGTATAATGACGTCATTGGACATTACTATCGTTAAGTTTTTTGCGCATTTTTTTGTTTTCGTTGGACATACTCGTATTCTTTTTATGTTCTCTTTTCAAATTCACATGTATTAGACACCTCCTATTGAACGTATAATATAAAGAAGCTACGTGGTATTCTTTCTTAATTAAGAATCACTTTTTGAGTACATAAAAAGAGGCAGTTATTCCTTAACGAATTCTATTGAAATAAATAACATTATTGCAATATTTTGACGTGTCAGCTGTCATATTTATTTAAAGAGCTGTCATTTGTAATTTGATGGTAAAATGAGACATGACAATAGAGTATTGAAAATAATGCAGCAGAAAAAAATCAGTGTCTATTCAATTCAACATACGTACATCAGTTTTGGTATCATTACAATACCTACTCGGTTTATTAACACAATATAATGCATTTGTTTATAAGTAAAGAATCAAAATTTTATACCGCACAAGAATAATTTTTTTAAGAAATATAAATTTATATATGACTACGACTATGTGGTTTCTGCGGCATAATAATAGTCATTATTCTCTCTGATAATAAAATAAATAGGCAAAAAAAAGAAATTTTCATAATGAGATATTTTGATCGCCATTGTTACATCACTGTACATTGCAATATAATTTCATTTAAAAATACGTTATATGGATTATTTAGTTTGACCTTATGAAACGAAATTACAAAAAAAAAAAAAAATGTGACCAACACGAAACCTCCCGCTATTTAATTTTTATTAATTTAAATATATACCTACCTACGTATTTACTAACGCTGCAAACTGTTCCATTGCAGAAAACTATTGCTTTATTTACTATTTTCTTTTTAAAATCTTTTTTGTATTATTAATTTGAAGTGATAAGTTTTCTGACAGTGACATTTACTGTCAGTTACATTCATTTGAAAAATGAACTGTGTACCAAAGGAATATTTTTTATCAGGCTTCGCGACTAATAAAAAAAGGATTTTTAAATTTCTGTAAAATATATAGAAAAAGTATTAATGTATACCTGTAGAAAATTCAATATTCTTTAATTTTCATAATGACATAAACTGCAAAAAAATGGGATTTATTAGTATTTTTTTGAAGAAAAACCATAATGAGCTTCAAGTAAAGTGCCATTTCCGTTTATCTGATTTACACTAAAATCTAATGGTTTGTTTTCTTATTAGAATAGGGTAGAAATACAAGGTTTCAGAATTTTCTGAATGATAGTATTTGAGTCCGAGCGAAGACAAAATTCATACACATACATACACACACATGCACACTCACACACATACACATACAGACATCATCGTAAAAATGTTAAAATTGGATTCTAGGGACCTTAAAACGTGGTCATTTACTAAAATCTCAATTTGCGATTTTTAGCACGATCCCTATATCTTCCTTACTAAGGGTAGCGGGAGGTAAAACCCTTACATGTAATATTAATCGTAGATAAAGTATAGCATACAACTCGCTATAATGCTATCCATTATAGCGTCGTTGTATAATATACATATAGGGTTAGTTCTACGAATTCTTTACAACATCGCTTTGTCGATTTGCGCGACTTCTACTGGAATAGCTTCTGAAAATCCAAGAAAATTGCACGAAAGACAGACCACTGTACAGCCCCAAAGTAACGTTTTGGTGCGCTGTGAGCAAAACTGTCGTAATCGGCCCGTATTTTTTCAACGACGATAATGGAACTGCTTTTACCGTGAACTCAGAGCGCTATATCGAGATGATACACTATTTCTTTTACCTGAATTACGAAAAAACTGTGTTCCTATCCGACGTGTATGGTTTCAGCAGAAAGGGCTGACAACCCACTCAGCCAGAGAATCAGTGGACATTATTCGCCCTCTCTTTCACGACCGCCTCATTTCCATGCTTGCTGACATTCATCGCCCTCCGCAGTCCCCTGATTTGTCCATATGTCATTTTTTCTTGTGGGGTCACCTCAAGATACATACATACGGACACAAACCCCGCACATTGGAAGAACTAAAAAAAGTTATTCGCGTAGAAGTCGCCCAAATTGATAGAGTGATGTTGGATAGACTGTTTGCAAACTTCGTAGAACGCCTTCAGAAATGCATTAATTATAACGGACACCACATGCACGATGTTGTTTTCCACTTGTTGATTTTGTCAAATGCTGTGTCATTACGAACTCAAATCTGACAACAATTTTTTTCTTAAGCAAAAAATACCAATTTTGTGACGTTTTAAAAAACGCTCGTCCTTTCTGTCCAACTCTGTACTCATATTCTTTAAATTTGTATGTAAAATGTATATTAAATAATAAATATTTATTCGTATGAGAAACGTGTCTTTACCTATTATAAAGAATTATTATGATGGAAATAGTTATCGAAGAATACGATTTTAATTTTTCATAAATCAGGTTGGCGTATGACGTTCACTACACAGCTCTTGTCAGACAATGATTAGAAGAGCGGAAACTATGTATTCCATGTTTGTTCCCTATTTTCACTCCTAACTGCCACCATCCGGCATATGTACTGAATATTACAGGGAATTTATTTTAACATGCAGCATATGGCGAATCACTTCCATGGTTACTCACTTTTGTCAAAACATGACAGCAATGTAATATTTGTCCATTTTAAAATGCAACATAAAAAATTTGTAATTCTGTATTACAAAACTAATTTCCTATAAATTAGCTTACATACGATTAACAAATAATCAAAACATGAATGTTGAACTTCTTAAAAAAACTTTAGCTTACAAAAATTTATAACTTTCATGAAATAAATAAAAAAAATCTGATGTGGCCAACACAAAACCTCCCGCTATTTAATTTTTACATGCATACATAGGTACATAAAATCACGCGTTTCCCACTTAGTGGGTTAGCAAAAACCCGGAAACGATAGTAAACAATAAGAAAAGGGATAAGAGTAAGAGCTCAGCTGACTCACTTCACTCTTTAACAACATTCTTTTTTCGCTTTGTCCACAATCATCATAGCATTCATACATAAGAACATATTAAAGTGACCGATTTTCGGTAGCGAATAACCGCATCCGGACCAAAATAATAGTTACGCAATAATCATCCTTCGCCCCACATTCCTATCCATTTTTATTAATTTAAATACATACTTACGTATTTACTAACGCTGAAAACTGTTCCATTGCATAACACTATTGATTTATTTACTATTTTCTTTTTAAAATGTCACTATTATTAATTTGAAGTGATTAGCTTTGACAGTGACATTTACTGTCAGTTACATTCATTTGAAATATGAACTGTGTAACAAAGGAATTGTGTTTATCTTAGGCATCGGGACTAATAAAAAAAATTATTTTTAAATTTATCTGCAAAATATATAGAAAAAGTATTAATGTATTCCTGCAGAAAATTCAATAATCTTTAATTTTTATAAGACATAAAATGCGAAAAATGGCATTTAATGATATTTATTGAAGAAAACCCATTATGAGCTTCAGGTAAAGTGCCATTTCCGGTTATCCGATTTACACCAAAATCTAATGGCTTCTTTTCATATTAGAATAGCGTAGAAATACAAGGTTTCAGAATTTTCTGAATGATAGTATTTAAGTTAGAGCGAAGACAAAATCCCTACACATACACACATACAGACATCATCGTGAAAATGTTAAAATTGCATTCTAGAGACCTTAAAACGTGGTCATTTATTAAAATCTCAATATGTGATTTTTAGCACGATCCCTATACCTCTCTTACCAAGGGTAGCGGGAGGTAAAAATACCCCCAATCACTCTGAGGTAATATTGTAGTCGGTCGTAATAAAAATTGACACCAATTGTGATGTGTTTTGGAGATATCTCCTGTGCTCTGTGCTGCAATATTATTTATAACGTTGCATTTTAAAATGGACAAATATTACATTGCTGTCATTTTTTGACAATAGTGAGTAACCATGGTGTGATGAACTATAATGTTGCATTTTAAAATAAATTCTCTGTATTTATAAACACAGGGAATGAAGCAAAAGAAAGATTATTATGTTACTATGTTTCCCATTCATACCTCAAAATATGTATTTGACAAATTTAATTTAAATTCTATTTATATCGCCACATATATCCCGTTGGAGTAAAATTGCTAATCACGAATAATCCATTGTCCGTGCTCTCTCGGGGGCTTATGGTATTCATCGGTAATCAAGTCGCCTGCGCCGCCACGCTAACTAGATCACTGGCTACTTTTCTATTTGTCAGGTGTCCAGCAGAGGAATACGAGCTCGAGTTCGAGTACGAGTTCCAACTGCAGGTCCAGCGACTGGAATTGCTCAGGGTTTTTTGCTCCACACTCCAATCATTGATTACTTCGGTTCAAAACAAAGGAGACTCGCTAGAGATAAACATACGATGACTTTGCACACTTGAAGATATGAGAGGTACACTGTACTCCTTTGCCCATTGGGAAGTCAGAGAAATCTTCTCGTTTCTGATATGTTTAATGTTGAATGAATGGTTTACTACAAGATCGACAATGGAAATAGCACTAATTTAACGATTTTTTTTTTAATGATTTATAGAGTACCTAGATAATATATTCCAGCGCACAAGTCACTAATTATATGAATGGTTTATCTACGCTGCTAAATTATCTTCTAATATTTTTTATTATCTAAAGTAAGAGTAAGTTTTAAAATATCTAAATATATTTTCCCTATACACGTTACCCACGCTTATTTGGGATTTAAAATTTTGCTGAACAACCCCGCGTTCGGGACTGTATAAACACTTTTATTCTTTAATTTTTGGAAGAACTAAAAATTGACGACAGAAAAATTACTAAAATCTTGCTGTTATAATAGAACGGTGTGCGGGTTGTATACAATTTTTTGTTTATTTGAGTCACTATCTTGTCAGTGATATGCTACAGAAAAAGGCTGTGTCCAAATGTGAAATTTTGGCATTTAGTATTTAGGATTTAGGTTTTCCTCACATAAATACAACTCCGAATGGCCCACTAATGACATCCATTGGTTTAGACAACACTTTTGAACAACAGAAATGAATTATACAATTCGATTTAATTTGATGCTTCAAATTAAATGTTATATTTCATAAAATAGAAGATAAGAAGCTATTCTAAATTTGACGTTTTGTACAAATTATAGCAACTAACATGATTTATGTAATTAGTGCGCGTCAACTTCAAAGCATAGTGTGCTCCTACAAAACCATAAAATCTAAAACTGTATTTTTTCTCGTTTGCTACTTCAACTGTAAAAAATCTATTGTGGCCAGCACAAGACCTCTCGCCATTTCCATATTAGGCTATATAAGTACTGTATTGCACTTTGCTATCTAACTGTCGTTTTATAACAAAATATTACAGAACTTTACCCAAATATTGTTTTTTATTGTATTTAACATGTCTTCTGCATACATATAATTCTAATTATATCCATTTTTCATTGTATGAGGAAGTTCCTAAATGTCACAAATTCTTCTAATTCATTAACCAGATTGGCGGTATTTCTGATGGATATATGTATGCATATTACCTATATTTTAAATATTTAATTAATGAAACAATAAGAAAGATTAAATGTACTTCCCAGAAAAAGCTAATATAATATCACTAAAACTGTTGATTTTTGACACTGAAATCTGTCATTTACAAATTATGTTATAAACATTTGAATTTGTCAACTGGTTTCCTTAGTGTAGTTTCGCCTACTCGACTTGTTATATCCCGATATTCTACATATTATAGCGTCTTTATCTCTAAATTTATAGAAGATATAATAAAAAATCTGATGTGGCCAACACATGACCTCCCGCCAATTCCATGTTTAAAATAGCAGTGAGCTTTAAGTAAAGTATCATTTCCGGTTAATCGTTTGTGAATAAAAACGAATTTGTTGTCCAATAAATAGAAAAGTCTGTAATACGAAATTTTGGATTGTTTTATTGTTTTTCCTCAAAAACTTGTTAGAGCTCCAAATTAAGTACTACATCCGATTTATCATATATGGTTAAAATCTAATATGTTGTTTCAAATTATATATGAGTTTTAAATACCAAATTTGGATCATATTTTAATAGGCTTGAAGGAAAAATCGTCACACACGTACATTCTTATAAAAATCAGCATCATCTTCTAGGTGCTCTAAAACGCAATCTTTGTAAATTCTTCGCCGTACATAATCCATTTCGTAAATGTGTAGTTGTAAATTAATATTAATTTATAGTGCTGCAAAAATAGTAATTAGTAAATTTAAATCAGATCATCCTGTACATCTAACATTTATGTATGATAGAAAATATATTATTTTTACAAACCTTAATAAAATATTTTACTATTATATTCTCATTAACACGGTTTCATTATTAATTTTAATATAATTTCTGCCTGTCAGTGACATTTGTTTAAATATGTCAAACCTGTCATTAAAATTATGATTTTGTTTGACGCATAGACTAGGTGATACATGGAAATAAATTATATTATATATTCATATTTAAAGTTATTTAGAGTTATTTACTAAATGTTATTATCGTAGAATTGAAGATTAAACCATTATATTCCATTTTAATTAGTAAAAGTTGCTAAAAAATTATATTCAATGAATTTTTTACAAGAAAAACTGCTATAAATAGCTTCTATAAATAATACTTCCGGTTATCCGATATACACTAAAAACTAATGAGCACTTCCCATATTAGTATAGAATGAGTATATAAAATTTCAAATTTTTCTGATTGATAGTATTTGAGTAATCGTGTCCACAAGATCCACACACACAAAAACACACACACACACAGACACACACACACACACATACACACACAGACACACACACATACATACCTACAGACATTATTGTAAAAATGTTAAAATCGGATTCTGGGGACATCAAAACGTGCTTATTATATAAAATCTCTATATGCTATTTTTAGCACGATCCCTATACCTCCCTTACCTAGGGTAGCGGGAGGTAAAAATTTAAATTTATCAGCTGTAGAATTTAGTTCTTCAAAATTAGTAATATCAAAAATTTTCAAAAAATAATATTTGGAAGAATTTCTTTTAAAAACTACTACTTTCGGTTGTTCAATTGTTACCAAAACCTTTTCAGCTCTTCCCAGGAATGTCAGATTGAGGAATTCATAGTTAAACAGATCTTATATCTTATAGTTTTTGAGGAATCGTCCGTCCAACATCCACACACACACACACACACACACACACACACACACACACACACACACACACACACACACATACACACATCCACACACACACACATCATTGTAAAAATGTTAAAATCGGATTCTAGTGACCTTGAAAGGTGCTTATTCATTAAAATCTGGATATGTGATTTTTAGCGTGATTCCAATACCTCTCTTAGCGAGAGGTAAAAACTAGTTCTTGTATTAAACAAACAGTGCAGCGTTCCTACGCCGCTGAGAAAAAAGCAAATGTGAAAAGATCGTGTCAGTTACCGGGATGTGAGCTATGGCTGGTCTATCACGATGATCTTACACTGAGCGAACTGTCAACGTATTTCCCACTTAAGGATACTTTTATTCGTCACGTTATTAGATGTGGGGTTGGTTTACTACTAGATTTAAACATCTTGTGAACATTGTAATCAACTAGGGGGTGTAGAAAAAAATAATATACAGGTTCTCTATTGTCGCAGGAGCATATTAGTGAACTATTACATGTAATACGTGTCGTTTCTGATATTTTCTCCGGTAACGTAGTATAGCACTGTGGAGCTCTTGAACCTCGCATGGTATCGTGGCATATCGTTGCACGTCCAGCTAGAGTTGATTAGCCGCGGAGCTGTACTCTATAAATCATACATACAACTGTCAAACCAATCAATATCGTTTGTGTAATGGCCGGCGGCGGCGTTCAAGTTATAACTTACCATCTTCCGAGAACAAGATTGTTACATCTTTCGAGAAGCTCTTTGACCCAACAATATTAAAGCTAAGAATAACTTCCACAATAAGATTCAATAATATTCATGTTACCAATTCTTTTCTTTAAACAAAAATTCCTACCCCTTATTCAAAACATCAAAACACACGATGTCAGAATCTTTTTGACCTAGTAATTTTGAAATACATTTTGATGTGCATGATTTTATAAAAAAAAATCTGTTGTGGCCAGCATAAGACCTTCCGTCAATTCCATGCATTTTGTACAAATCCCATACCAAAAGGTCCTTGGAACAGATTCTATATAATATCATGTAAAAACACATAAATTCCATACCAAAAGTTCATTTGAAAAGGTTCTATAAATCCAATAAAATTATAACATAAACTACACTAAGTAATGTAATGGATGTACAGAAGAGGAATACGAAAGAATTATAATTTTTAGAATTGTAGTATTGGAGTTATCGTCGGAGAAAAATTTGTCACACACGGACACACACACACACACGGACACACACACACACGGACACACACACACACACATACAGACATCATCTTTAAAATGGTATATTCGTGTTGTAGGGACCCTAAAACGTGCTTATTCATTAAAAACTCACCACCGAATTTTTTGACCAAAGACAATACCTTCCTTACCTAAAGGTGACGGTATTTCTAAAGGGTATATACCTAATGAAATATACGTGTAGCAAGCACGTGTTTAGTTGACATTGATACTATACATACTTTGGCTTCTAAATAAATCTCATTTTTTTTTTCAATAGAATATTATAATTACTATTACACCTCGACCTTGTCCTTTTACGAATTTTAGGTTTTCTGCATTCAAGAACAGTGTCAATTTAATGTGCGGCAGTTATATATACAATTCTAAATTTTTAATTAATGATAAAATAAGAAATATTAAATGTATTTCTCAAAAAAGCCTTCAGCAATGTCTCTGGATTTTTGACACTAACATTTAGGTATTTCAAATACAAACATTTTAATTTTTCAACTGGTTACCATGGGTTTTTTGATTCATTTTACAATTGAGTATTTTATAAATGTATTTATAACTTCCAATCTCTAAATCTATAGAAGATATAATAAAAATATTGAGTGTATTGGCTAGATAATTTTATATTCTTTAATAATTGCAATAGCATAAATTTCCAAAAAATAAAATTTAGAAGATTATTTTTAAGAAACTACTATAGGTACTTCCGGTTGTCCAATTGCTACCAAAACCTTTTCAGCTCTTCCCATTACTGTCAGATTAAGGAATACGTATTTAACTTGGACTTTTGTTTTATAGTTTTTAAGGAATCATCCCTCCAACATTCACACATACACACATGACACACACACACACACACACACACACACACACACACACACACACACACACACATCATTGTAAAAATGTTAAAATCGGTTTGTAGGGACCTTAAATCGTGCTTATTCACCAAAATCTGGATATCATGAATCCAATACCTCTCTTAGCGAGAGGTAAAAAGAGCCTATGGAAAGCCAGGCAATTTAAAAGGCAGGAAACATGAAAAGAATAATTTGATCTAGTTTGTCGATATAAACATAACATTGAACATGAATATTTAATGTTTCCAGAAAAGTATATAATTTTATTTGAAGATGTTTTAAGATAAATATATATTTTAGCTAATATTACCTCTTATGTATGTAGCAAATTACTTGGAAATTTTTTAAAAAATTGTATAAATTATTTTAAAGAGCACGTACGTCTTCTCCATTCCATTTCATTATTCCAAAGAAATATTATTCTTAAATTGAAGAGTGAAGACAAAGAAATGAACGATGTGTTTACTTATTCATGTCGTTGTCATTATTTGAAATTAAAGTCTGTAGATGTTTTGTTATTTATAAGGTGCAGATGGCATTTCACATTATTTGTGTTTGTAAATATGATCTATTAATTTTTAAGAATGTTGACAACTTCGCATAAAATGCATACAGCATAAGGTACCTGAAATTTACATTCATGGCGGTTTCTATTTATTCTCACGATACTTATTTATTATGTAAATAATGGAGAAATAAGTATAATTGATTTTACCCTACTTTAGAAAAAAAAAAAATTAATAACCTGAAGAGAAATTATTTTAAAAAGAAATCAATAACGAATAAATAATATGTTATTTAATAGGTACTTAAACTATCTCTACGTCAAGATAGTATTATGTTCTATTGTGCAGTCTTTCGAAGAGGTGTTTAATTTATAGTCAAAGGATTTATATTAAAAAATCTGATGTGGTCAACACAATACCTCTCGCTTTTTAATTTTTATTAATTTAAATACATATCTACATATGTGGTCCGGATGTGGTTATTCGCTACCAAAAATCGGTCACTTTAATATGTTCTTATGTAAGAATGCTGTGATGATTGTGGTTAAGGCGAAAGAAGAATGTTGTTAAAGAGTGAAGTGAGTCAGCTGAGCTCTTACTCGTATCCCTTTTCCTATTGTTAATATTGTTTTCGGGTTTTTGCTAACCCACTAAGTGGGATTCGCGTGATTTTATGTATGTATGTATGTATGTATCTACATACTCTGCAAACTATATTACTTTACATGATCCATTTCGTTAACGTGTAGTTGTAAACTAATATTTGACACTTTGATAACACGTACTTATTCACAGTTTGATTTTTAGTACTGGAAACATATCAAATTTATATCGGACCATTCTGTAAATCTAATATTTATGTAAGATGGAAAATATATTATATTTACTAACTTTAATTTCATTAGACTCAATACAATCTTCTTAACACAGTTTCATTATTAATTTTAATGTAATTGCTTCCTGACATATGTTTAAATATATCAAAATTGCTATTAAAATAATTTGTTTTTGTTTGACGCATAGGCAAGATGATATACTAAAATACATTATTTTATAATTTAATATTTAAAGTTATTTCAAGTTATTTACTAAATGCTATTATCGTAGAATTGAAGATTATACCATTATATCCAATTTTTATTAGTAAAAGTTGATTTTTTTACAAGAAATACTTTTAAAAGCATGTATACATGATACTTCCGGTTATCCGATATACACTAAAAACTAATGAGCACTTCCCACATTAGTATAGAATGGGTATACAAAATATCGAAATTTTCTGATTGGTAGTATTTGAGTAATCGTGTAAGCACGATCCACACGGACACACATACACACAGACACACACACACACACACACACACACACACATACATACATACATACATACATACATACATACATACATACAGACATACAGACATCATTGTAAAAATGTGAAAATCGAATTTTAGGGACATCAAAACGTGCTTATTCACTAAAATCTCTATATGCTATTTTTAGGACGATCCCTATACCTCCCTTACCTAGGGTGGGAGGTAAAAATAATGAAAAAGCAAATTCGTTATTGATAATAAAATATTTATAAACTATATTAATTACATTTTCATAAAAAATAAAAATTTATTAGAGAAATAATCTTATTAATTGTTTTACAACTTCTAACATTTACATCAATGGGGTATTCCACCATAACAAAAAGTTAAGAAAAATTTCAATTTTAAAATATGGCTCAATAAATAATAGTTAAACAATGAAAACATTTTTTAAATAATTACTTGAGATATTTCACATTTGCTAAAAGGAAAAATTGACATCATACAATTGTTATCTTTCTCTCGTAGCGTACTCAGAGCAGTGTGTGTGAGAAAGACAAGTATAGGGGGAATGTGACGTTACACTGATTTCTCGAAATTAAATACTGTTAAACTATGAACAATTAAGATTTTTTAATACTATGAATTGCTTCAAAACTGAATGAAATTTGTTTAAAATAATAAAAAATTTGAGTGGAATACCCCATTCTGCATACCAAAGTGTGAAAATCTGCTAAATTTTACATGAAACAGGTGTTTGTTTATAGATATGTAAATTTTATTAAATAAGCTACCTATTTCATTATGGAAACAAACAATAAATTGAAAAATAATTTGGCAACTATGCAATGGTGCCACTAATGAGCCATTTTTAATTTGTAAGAATTCATATTTCATTATCTTTGTGTTGGGCGAGATAATTAATTTTAATTTGTGTGAAGTGGGCTGGTCGGAGTCATCCAAACATCCCATCTCTCCGCCCATGGGCAACTGCTGCAGCGCATTTGTTTCACACAAAGCTGAATTTATGTGTTGGACGGGAACCACATATGTAAATAAGATCTTTTATAGTTTTACAGACTAATTTTTTAAATCTTTATACTAAAGACTGGGCCGTTTAACTTGTCATTTATTACCCTAATCGCAGGCCTGTCCAAGGACAATGTGTTTGCATATGATCACGGAAACATGCCATTAACTCAAGATTAACTATTTTTCATTTCAGTCAAATAAAGTTGTCTAGTGTTCATAATTTGGAATTTGTATCTAATGAAGAAAGAAAAATCCAGCTCCTAAAACTTGATTAGTTGGGAGAGAGCCAAGGCTGTAAATTAACGCGAGATGTTATGATGTATTTAATGACTATGCTGTATTTTAACAAGATGGAGATTATCATAATCATAAAACTAGTATAATCTGCAATATTTTAGTCGCTTCTTTATGTAAATATAAGTTTTTGCAGTACTGCGTGACATTGACATTGGCTTAGGATGAAAAATATCTGTAAACAAAGTTATTGACCCCTAATAAATCTGTCAAATGATATAAATAAACAAATCACAAATTTGCATTTTTGTAATGGGATTTTTTATGTATGTTCCTGGTATTAATTTTGCTTTTGGAATCTGTTTATTTAAATTTTAATTATTACAGGTACAGTCATACAAATAGTCTTCGTACGACAATAATTTCAATCTATTTTAGGAAAAATAGCTGTTTAAAACTAGGAATGACGATGGGTACCCGAGTATTCGGAACCTACCCGATAATAATGTACCCGGGTATAAAATTTCTTACCCGATTACCAGTAATATACCCGCTGACCGTTAATTACCCAATACCCTTTAATTACCCGAAGAATTATGTTATATATATATATATATATATATATATATATATATATATATATATATATAGTTATTTTATTTATTTTATGGGGTACATATTCAAAATATTCATAATTTCATGACAAAGAAATCTTCGTACGATAACCAAAACATTTAAATAATAAGCCATTTATTTACGTTTTATAAAGATATATAATATTGTGATAGGTTTCCTTTAACATTTTACTGAACGACGAGCCATTGAATCTACCAAATTTTTAGCCACCGATGGTATTAGTCTGCCATTCTTCTTGTAATTTATTTTTATATATATTTTTTTTTGTTCATATTCTTTTTGTATAATAACATAATGCTTTTCATTTTGGATTAAAAATATATTAAATATATTGGGCTTCACGCAGCTATTTTTCTTAAAATAGATTGAAATTATTGTCAGATGGAGACTTTTTGTATGACTGTATATGAATATGAATTAATTTTTATAAAAATTGAAAAGTCCATTTCCTTTTGATATTGCATGATAAACGTGAATAGGATAGATTACTAAAAAACATTTCTTATTTGTTATGAGATCTCGTGGTCTGAGTGTCTGATCTGCAAATCTGGGGACCCGGTTTGATCCTAGTCGACGTCAAAATACGGTACACTAACATGTCATTATCATTAAAGGAATCTGTGTACAAAGCAGATTGGCACGCCCAGCAATGGTTAAAATGCCGTGATGATAAATTTATTTATTTATTTTAAAAAGTAGAAGACACGTATTTCTTTCTTCTTACATTAGTCTTTCGATTTTTTTAAATAGGTATATAACTCTACTCCTTGCTTTATGTAGGCGATTAAATCAAGATATTAAATTGTAAAATAAAATTAAACAAATGTAATCAATGACAAAGTTTATGCAACTAAACTTAAGTATTAAACTAAATTAAGAAATTGGCTGTTTCCAACTTTATGGTTTCATTTTATAGTTCTTTAGTTTTACCCCTGCGTCAATCGAGCACTTATGAAATTTGTTAAAACCTAACATAAAAAATGTACGTTCTGCGGAGTAAAACGATAAAATTCTAAATATTCTAAAAATTGAATAATTTGTATATGTACAGTAAAATTTTTGAAAGAAGTCCGATCAAGGCCATCTACGAATTGTATCTATGAATTAAGATTTTGTGCTGTCATATTTAGTAGTGTCTTTTACTTAGTTTTTATGAGGGTACATAATATCTTGTGTACCTCATAAAAACTATGTAAACGACACTACTAAATTTGACAGCATAAAATCTTAAATCATAGATGCAATTCGTAGATGGCCTTGATCGGACTTCTTTCAAAAATTTTACTGTATCCATATTTTTTACTTTATCTAATTATATCTACACACAGAAATCATCGTAAAAATGTTAAAATCGGATTCTAGGGACCTTAAAACGTGGTGCTTATTCACTGAAATCTGGATATGCAATTTTTAGCATGAATCCAATACCTCTCCTAGCGAGGTATAAAAAAAATGAGAATTATAGTAATGAAAATTTGATTAACAACAATAAAAATAACAAGTCCGGCCTTGAAAATAAGCAACAATTAAGACATACTGATTAAGAAAATTAAGATAGAAACAAGGGACTTATTAGAAAAGCTTCACTTCATCAATAAATGTTAAACAAATTTATTTTTACTAACAACAAACTCTATTATATTCCCTTTTAAATCTCAGGTAAGGACATCAACTAAATATTAACCCCAAAATATGATCCCGGCGTTCACTTCACGTGATCCAGTTTATTAATTAACGTGAGACAAACACAACACAATGTTGATTATCGGGTAATCTTAACAAACACAGTATATCATCCCGTGCTTCGTACTTGCCATGTAAATGCACGTGTTTCTTGTTCGAATTATTGATTATCTCATGAGTTGATCAGCCGCTGTGTAATGCCATTAAACTGGAGTGCAACGGAGGACACACGTGATATGTCGGGAAACAGGATATACGATATGGGAGTACGTGAGAGCACCAACGAATATTTGGATGGTTTACGGATAACATGTTGTTTGGAAATTGTGAATTGTTTAGATACGAGTGGAAAATGTTATATCCTATAATATACCGAGAGTTTATTTTATCAGTAAACATAGGGTATAACATTGCCATAATTACGGTATGAATGTTTGACAGCAATGTATTGAAGCGTTTATTTTATGAGTAAACATAGGCGTTTAACATGGGAAGCAGTTTTTTGTAAATACAATGACCCGTAGTATTTACTCAAAATTTTAGTTACCGTGACTAACTAATTACCATGACTACCATTTAGAAATACATTGAGATGATTAAAAAACAGGTGAATTTGTTACTTTAGTCAACGCTTAATCACCCCTGTTTAAGAGTAAATGCTACCGGTCAAAGTGTTTGGCAAAAAATCAAGCCATGCTATTGAACATGATAATAGTACATTACATCTTGTACATTATTTAATATTACTTTAATAATATTGCAAAAATTGCAATAATTTACAAAAATTGTCAAATAAATAATTGTTTCAGTTTTTTATTATGCAATATGAAGACATTTACAAATATCTCCGTGGCGCAGTGGACAGAACAGTAGCGTCTGAAGTTTTTGGTTGTGGTTCGATTCCCCGTTGTGGTAATTATTTTATTTTTTTACATAAAAATTGCTGAACTTTTAAAAATCAATTTATATTTCCATATTACAATCACTTAAAAATAATAATAACATTGTAATAAATAAAGAGAAAATTATTGAGAATAATTGATAACAATAATCAAAATATTGATACAATAGCACAGCATTATATTTCCTTTTATATTAATAAAAATAACTGAAATATAATAAATTTGTGTAGATATTATGTCTTTACTGTATTTATCAAAAAAAAATACAATGCATTGTTATTACATCAATATTTTGATTATTGTAATCAATTATTCTTAATTATTTTCTCTTTAGTTATTACAATGTTATTATTATTTTTAAATGATTGTAATATGGAAATTTAAACTGATTTTTAAAGGTTCAACAATTTTTATGTAAAAAAAATAAAATAATTACCACAACGGGGAATCGAACCCCAACCAAAAATTTCAGACGCTACTGTTATGACCACTGCACCACGGAAATTTTTGTATATTTCATATTGCAACAATGTAGAAATCGAAACCATAATTTTTTCTCTGTACCTGCATCTGGTCTAAAAAATTAGAAAAATATATTAACGGATGTGGTATGTAGGAAAAAGTAAGTAAATTAGATTTAAATTATTCGTTACTAACTGCTACACTGTACTGTTCAAATGATGAAGGATGTAAATAGTTAGCCATGTCATTAAAAGTTGCGTGATGATGAGACAAATTGAAAAACAGCAATGGGAATGGGATTCAATTTCAAGCTGTAATGAAGTAAGAGAAACTGATCATTTGGGTAGTTATTTGTAAATGTTACACTAATATTTTTGTAATTAGAACGATTGCAAACTTTTATCCTTGAAAATGTAGATGCTATTCAAATTGGACAGAAACGTATTATTTCGTACGCATAAATCGTTGTTTTGAAATTAAAATGATGGCATTTGTATTTGCTTGTAACCTAATTTTTCCTTTCTCCTTCTTACATAATAATTAGAAATAAAAAACTTAAAATAAGTAAAATTACCTTATTATTTACTAAGTTAATGTCGGTTAATATAAAAAATGGTAGAGAATTAAATTTAAATTTTAAAACTAGTAAATTTTTAATATTTCATATTTTTCTCCTTAAAGGCTACGAAAATAAAAAAAACATAAATAAAATTATAAATAAGACTTTATGGCTGGTGTTCACAGCTTAGAAAATAAAACGTAAATTAATTAAACTGTCATTTCATATATTTATAATTAATAAGCAATAATAAAAACTTCATGCTTTTTAAAGCACTGTACACAATCATACATGCGAACTTTTGTCTTAAGAAAACTTTTTAAAATTATGGAGGTAGATACAGGAAAGTAAGAATTCTTCGGACTTGCAGTCAATTAATAAAATTTATTCACGCCGACGTTTCGACTATACAATAGTCTTCTTCAGGGCTAGAATGGTCTAGTCGAAAAAAGGAAACCACATGTGGATAACAGCACGGACAATTAAAAAAAAAAAATAAATAAATATGAATAAATAAATAAATAGTTAAAACCAACATATCACAGAGAGAAAATCGTCAAAAAATGTAAAACTTGTCTTGGATGAGGACAATACATATGGAACTACAAATAACTACCTAGTTATTTGTTGATTGATTTTTAAAATTATATTTAAATTGAAATCCTTTTGCCAAAACGTAACTTGACAGTTCAAATGACAATTTTTGTATAAAATATTGAACATTTCCAAATCCTTGTGTTTATGTAGTATGTTTAATTTTATTTATGCACGGACGTATCATAATTTGACATTTATACACGAATTTCTTTGACATAAACGTCATTTTATAGCCGGCGGGTCTCATTATAGCCCGCCGGGCTATAATGAAAAGTCAAACCAAATTATAACCTACAATATAAACAATTTAAACAGGCAACATGAAAAGTTTTTATTACAAACCGAAATTTTTTATATTCTTTAATGAAAAATGAAAATTAATTTTGTGATATTTATATGGAAAGCACGGCGATACACAAAATAAAACTCAAATGACATAACTAATAAACAAACAATAAACTGTTGTTCTCCGCTTTCATAACAACACTAGATACTGGATGTACGAGGACAAATTCTTTTCGATATAATTTTTCTAAGACTCATAATTTGAAAATTGTCGCCCGTGCATAAAGTTTTGTATGTATCACGAGCGTAACTTGCTTTTATGGCCTTTGACGTATTTTTATCCCTCGGCTTACGCATCGGGCTTAAAATCCCGCCGCAGGCCATAAAAGCTTCCTTACGCTCTTAATACATAAATTACTATTTCAAGAGCTGTGAATACTTTCTTACGAATCTATTGTTTATATCGTTATTTTTGTGTATAAATTTATTTTTACCTTCCGCTACCCTTGGTAAGGGAGGTATAGGGATCGTGCTAAAAATCTAATATCGAGATTTTAGTAAACGACCACGTTTTAAGGTCCCTAGAATCCATTTTTAACATTTTCACGATGATGTCTGTATGTGTGTATGTGTGTGTGTGTGTGTGTGTGTGTGTGTGTGTGTGTGTGTGTGTGTGTGTATGTGTGTATGTGTACAAATTTTGTTTGCACTCTAACTCAAATACTATCATTCAGAAAATTCTGAAACCTTGTATTTTTACCCTATTCGAAAAGGAATAGAAGCCATTAGATTTTGGTGTAAATCGGATAAACGGAAATGGTACTTTACTTGAAGCTCATAATGGTTTTTCTTCAAAAAATACCATTAAATGCCATTTTCTTATGAAAATTAAAGATTATTGAATTTTCTACAGGAATACATTAATACTTTTTCTATATATTTTACAGATAAATTGAAATTTTTTTTTTTTTTTGTTAGTCGCGAAGCATAAACACAATTCCTTTGTTACACAGTTCATTTTTCAAATGAATGTAACTGACAGTAAATGTCACTGTCAGAAAACTTCTCACTTCAAATTAATAATAGTGACATTTTAAAAAGAAAATAGTAAATAAAGCAATAGTTGTCTGCAATGGAACAGTTTGCAGCGTTAGTAAATACGTAGGTAGGTATGTGTTTAAATTAATAAAAATTAAATAGCGGGAGGTTTTGTGTTGGCCACATCAGATTTTTAATTTCGGAGTTATGAATGAGGCTTAACGCACCTTGATCCACGTACTAATTAAAATTATTATCTAGTTCATGTTATTATTTTTTATAAATGTTAATATTTGGAATTAAATGGAAGGCTCAATGGAAAAATGGTAAAATTGCATTGTTAATAATGAACATTACCTAATGTTCGTATTAATTAAAATAAATTGGTATAAAGTAGTTTAATAATTACAAAGATATACATGTGTATTTTAACTTAATCAGTATTTTCTCATATTCATATTCATCTTAATCTATTATGAACCATAATAGACATAGTGTCTGTCTGGAAATTATCTTTGGTTCTTATGCAGTTCAGGTAGATAATAATTGATTTCAATTCTCCAGTCATCTTCTTCCCTTACCGAACCGAATTGTTTAATTATTAACTGTAAAACAAATGCTGAATTACTGCAGAATTGCAAATATTTTATGCATTTTATTTTGCATTATCTTTGCGGTATAAAAAGTTCTTCATCAACGGTTGTTATAATTTGCAACTTAGTGCTTCCTGCCTTTTTGTCTTATTGAATAAAAACTGCGAGGTTCACAAATCAATAGGAAACGCTTAATTAGAATTCGAATCCGTATTAATGACATGGAATTCCTTTGTGCGCTTATTGTTATGGAGTGAAACAGAAATGTAGGGCGTTGCGATAGCCCCCGGCAACTAATCCCAGTTTATTATGGTAATTAAAGTATGAAAAATGCCAGTTTTTTGCTCTCTACTCATTAAAATCGGTATAAAATAATCTAGTTTGACTCGCTGCTATTGTTTGGCTAATGCGCACTTTTTGTTATTGGTTTGCAATGGTTTTGTTTTAAAGTAACGGAACACTATAAAAACTACTCTATTTTTTTATTGAATTTGGAAAACAGCGTTGAAGATGACTCGTTTTCATTGGTTGAGTTTTTACAAATTAATCTTACTCATTCTTAATTTGTTATTCCAGTTTGCAATTTTTTGGAATTTATATTAATGTGATGGTTGTTATTTAAAACCGACATAGTCCTAGGTAATTTGTTCCAACCACCCAACAACAGATTTTAGTGTCCAAGGATCTATATATTAACTGATGAGCCTCTGACTTTCAAGAACTAGAAAAGTATATCTTATTCGCAGATAAGACAAGATAATGTATGAGATTGAGATAAATATAAGCATGACTATAACATTTATATGTTTGTAAGTTTTCAATGACTGGTTTTATCAATATTTAGACATTTTTCGGGTGCAACTTTTTTAAATAAACCTAAGACACTAGGTGCGTTCAATAGAGTTAGCAAGGTAGCGCTAGCGAAGTAGCAAAATAAAGTTAGCAAAACGTTTACTGAACGGCAATTTTGGCGCGTATATGAATATTTGACATTTGTTCTTTTGTGGTTGTGTTGTCCAGATAATGTAATGCTACGTTGAATGGCCCACTGTGCTTTATTTTTAAAATGGATGTTCATTATCCTTCTCATTTTCTATTAATTCTCCATCAAAACATTTTACAACAAAGTAAGATTTACTTCAACATAACCACAAATGTCAAAACATACCTACTGTGATGCCAATATAATTGTTATTTTCGAACATTTAGCTACCGTCTTCATTTAAAACGTGATTTAAAAACTTATTTTTTATTCCATTTTAAATTTGGTGTCCTAGCAGCACTTAGTAGATCAAGCTAGCGAAGTAATCGGCGCTAGCATTTCTCGCTAGCAAAGTATTAAATATGACATCACTTATAACGTCATATACAATTCGCTAGCGTAGCAAGCTGGTTTGCTAACTTCATTGAACGCACCTACTGAGTCGGTTGAGCATCAGTACACCACTTTGATTCAATAACAGCAAAACGCGTCTGTAATGGGGTATTGCACCATAACAAAAAAATTTTTAAAGTCATTTCAACCTAAAGTATGGCTCAATAAATAATAGTTAAAACAATGAAACCATTTTTTAAATAATTACTTTACGAGATATTTCACATTTGCTAAACGAGGAAAGTGGCATACAATTGTTATCTTTCTCTCGTAGCGTACTCAAAGCAGTGTGTGTGAGAAAGACAAGTATAGGGGGTATGTGACGTTGACGTTACACTGATTTCTCGAAAATAAAATACTGTTAAACTAGGAACAATTAAGATCTTTTAATACTATGAATTGCTTCAAAACTGAATGAAGTTTTATTTAAAATAATAATAAAAAAGTGGAATACCCCATTCAGGTTGACTGCGCCAGTCTCTGATAAATGACCAAGAGGTTGATTCGGAGACTGAAATCTTGTGAAACATGTCAAGTGCTACTTTTTATTTATCATCAATTTGAATTTGACATTAGTTCATTTTTCTCTCTCTCTGGTCTCTCAAATACATTAATTACTTAATAAATAAATACATAGGTAGTTACTTGTAATTTAAAATATCGATACCAAAAAGATACACTAAAATACTAACCTCCAAACTATTATTGAAACGTCGAACAGGTGATCTACATTACCCGCACAAACATACCATTACTATGGGACGGCACCACGCTGTGACTTTACGACTATTCATTCGTGCGGCGTAATTCAACGTCATACATGGCGGGAATTCAAATAATCAAATTTCATTATTTTTTTTCTGGCTAATTAATAAAAATTTTGTCAAAAGAAAAACTATGGGTAGCAAGTTTTTACCTTCACTTCAAAAATATTAAATAAAAAAAGGTACGCAAGTAGCCCATTATAATATGTATTACAAAAATGAATTAAATTATTTAAAAATTTAAAATAATAACATAACTGATAGTTGAAAACTAATTAAAATTAGGTAGGTGTAATTACTCTTTTAAGAGCCTGTAACTCGAAAATAGTGCGTTTCCGGTTTTGAGTTTATTAGTAAAAGTTAGTCTATTTTGTATCCCCTACATTCCATATAAATTTGTATTACATATATTTTAACGTGCTGTACATATGCTTGCGTTTGTATGAAAATAAAAGAAATGTTGAATGACAGGTAGTTAGTGGCTATAAATACTTGGTCTAAATAAACACGCATATGTCCAATTATTGACCAATTATTAACGAACTCCACTGTTTGAGAACAAGATGAAGTTAATATATACACCACAGAACATTAAAAAATTACATACTATGCCGTAACGAATAGCAATTAGGACTTTTCAGAATAGGGCTGTTGCAAGTATGTTTATATAAGTAGTAAATTTTAAATAACATTGTTTCTTAATGAGCCTCATATTTGAAAATATCACGAAATATCCATAAATTAAATATTGAAATTGTGTAGTATTTTGAAATTTGAAAAAGTCATGTAATCTGAAACACAATGTGACGTCAGAGTACATACAGTTTAACATATGACAAACTATCGCCTACATTTATTTATATAAATAACGTAAACTGTTTTTCTATTTGGTATGAATGACATGTTGTATGTACTTTGACGTCACAGGAGTAGGAGGGGGGTTGTTTTTGGGGAGTATTTTTGGCACCATATTAAGGAAACTACAGTTAAATATTTTTTAAAACACACACACACAAACACACAGAAATCATTGTAAAAATGTTATAATCGGATTATAGGGACCTTAAAACTTGCTTATCCACTAAAAACCGTAGTTCCAACATCCACACACACACACACACACACACACACACACACACACACACACACACACACACACACACACACACACACACACATACAGACGGACATCATCGTAAAAATGTTGTAATCGGATTATAGGGACCTTAAAACTTGCTTATCCACTAAAATCTGGATATGCGATTTTTAGCATGATTTCAATATGTACTGTACGACTAATATCGGTTTCAATTTAGACAATGTTTCAAAAAAAGTAGAGGATCCCCTTTCCATTTTAATAAAAATATGTGTTATTTTTTGTAGTCTGTACAAATTTAACGGAATAACATAACTGTGCTATCTTATTTTAAAAATGCTGAATATTTTGGGAATTATGCGTTGAGGTTGACAATATTAATTGTATAAATGTTTCACTTTACTTGTCGTTTTACATATATACCCAACCAGGAATATTTGAGATGACATGTCTTATTTTCTTAAAGAAAATATATAGCCCGCTTTATGACATATGAAAGCTTGTTGCAGACTAATGTACTTGACTTTATAATTCACTTAATTTCTGCAATGAAAAACTAGAAAACATGCTTCTAATTAACAACAATAAATAACATTAAAGACCAAGGAAGCATGAACAATTTTATTCATTTAATTAACTTAACATACGCTATAAATAATTTTAATCTAAATTTAAAATAATAAATCCTTACTAATTAACGGCTTCCTGTATGGGGTTTACATTAGAAATAAAATATGTACATTGTGTGAGCTCTCATCGACTCAATCATGTCGGATACAGTTTATTTTAACATTGTTTTATTTTTCATTCAAGTAAAAACATTTGCGTTCTTTCTAATTATCTTAAAATACATGCAATTTAACTAAATACTTTCAACAAAGTACTAACTCTGAACAATTGATTATGATTGTTTGACACTCTACAAATAACATTCTGCATAGAAACGAGGTATTTAGATAAAGTTGTTGAAAATGAAATAAAATGAGAATTAAATTACAATATCCTATTTAAAAAAACGATCAAGTTCAAATCATTTATATATGAAGGAAGGCTTTAATGATCCTAGAACAATTTTTATAAAAAAATTCGTTTATTTAGGACGTTTCGAGCCCAAGTGGCCCATCATCAGCTATAAAAAAATTTTTACAATTATAATTCCATCAATTGTTAATCAAAATGTAAAAAACAATAAAATTATTCAATTAAATAAAGGTAACATAATATAATAATAACGTCGATATAAATGTTTTAAAAATCAAATTTCAAATAAAATAACACGTGGTACTCCATTTTGTTTTATTATGAAGTAAATTTACAATTAACTTGTAAGTTTGTAAATGTAATTAAGAAAAAATAATTTTATTAAAGATTTAAAAAATCTCATGTAGGTTGTACACCTGCGCAAGTGAAAAAAGCATGGCGGGGATAGGAAACAAAGAAAAAGAAAAATGAATTTATTTTTCTAAATTATTTAAGAAATGTTTTGCATATTGTAAATTATTTTTGTAATTGGTATGGTTGTTGACAGTTTTATTTTTATTTATGTTTATATGCAGAGTTTCTTTCAACAATATTCTATTATAGTTACCAACCTTTTCTATAATTTCTACATTTTTAAAATCGAAATTATGCCCAGAACTGTGGGTGTGTTCACATAACGCACTGTGGGAAGGATTATCTCGAGAAGAGTGGTAATTATGCTGACATTTACGTTATTATAAGTTGCATTCTGTTGAACTTTTGACATTCATTTTTCAACAATGATGCGTGGCTCTAAATTAAATTATTTATTTAAATCCCAAATAATTATTTATATTTTTTTGGTAAACGTGGTGACAAATGTTTATTTATTTAAAAAATAAGAAAAATTTCAATTTAACTTAAAGTATGGCTCAATAAATAATAGTTAAAACAATGAAAACAATTTTTAAATAATTACTTTACGAGATATTTCACATTTGCTAAAAGGGGAAATTGACGTGATACAATTGTTATCTTTCTCTCGTAGCGTACTCAGAGCAGTGTGTGTGAGAAATACAAGTATAGGGGGAAAGTGACGTAACACTGATTTCTCGAAAATAAAATACTGTTAAACCAGGGCATCGAACCCGAACCTGAACCGAACCAAAACCGGAACCTAACCGTAACATTTTACCGAACCCAAACCCCGAACCGAACCTCATATATTTTTCATTGCGGCTTTCATTTTAAATTATTTTTATTTGTTTGTCATTCAAAAAACTTGGTTTATAATTTTAATGTTCTTATTATCGTTCGGAATTTTGTTGTAATAAAATTATGAATACTTTCAATAATTACTCTATAAGTAAATAAAATAATTATATGTTTGTCTATTTTTTATGTTTAATATACCAAATAATGCTTTTAATTCTGAATTAAAACAAAATATATTTATAGACTCTCCAAACATTCATTAAACTATTATCGTATACCTACTGCTACGTATTTTTGTGTCAATGTAATCTAACCTTTTGTTACATTAAAAATATATAGTTTTAAATGAAATAAGATACGGAAATATTGTTGTTTTTATGAAAACATTTATAATAAACAAATTTTAAAACAAAATACAATATCTAACCTTTACGAAGTCCGCCTTTGCTTCTTTCCTTGGACTGCAAGCTACGGATCACGGATCATAACCACATTTCACTATTAAATAAACAAATATAGTATAAATGACACATAAAACACTTGATAAAGTTTATAATAATAAATAAAACGTTCAAATTGTTCGTAAATAGCAACAAAAACACTCATTTCACGTCACAAAAACATTGGGAACTGAGGACTAACGCTACCACGCGTACGAATACATCAATGCAAGAATAAACCAGAGAAACAAATGAATGAACAGACAACAGACAGAATTAATTTTCAAATAAAATAACTATATTGAACTGTTTTTATCGCGTTAAATTTAAATGTTTGAATATGTAAAAAAATATTAATATTTTTTCATTTCAAATTATTTTTATTTGTTTGTCATTCAAAAAAATTTTAATTCCATTTTCGTCGAACCGAACCTGAACCCCGAACAAAACCGCAATTTTTTTTAATGCTTGAACCAGAACCGCACCCGAACCCATTTCTCAAAAAACAAATTAACTTGAAACTAAACCGAACCCAGTTTTTGGCGGGTTCGATGCACTGTTTTAAACTAGGAACAATTAAGATTTTTTAATACAATGAATTGCTTCAAAACTGAATGAAGTTTTATTTAAAGTAATAAAAAGAAATTGAGTGAAATACCCCATTCTCTCTGGTATTATCAATAGGCCCATAAACCAATTTTTTTTAAAATATTTTTAAATGAAAGTTCGTTTAATTTTGAAGTAATTCGTTATATCAAAAAAGTCATAATTGTTTTTTGTATTATTGCATTTGATTTTTAAAGAAACCTATAGCTTTCTTTCTCACACCAGTTTCTGCAGTAGGCTGCGCAAGAAAGATACCAATAGTGTGACGTCATCTGTATCCCTGGAAATAAATTCAAATATCTCGAAAAGTAATTATTAAAAAAAATATTTTTTTTATCTTAATCGTTATTTATTGAGTAGTACTTTAAGGATAAAGTGTACATTTTATTATTTTTTGTTATGGTTTATGGCATGGGCCTATTGTAATAGAAAATGTTAGAAAAAATTATGTTAAATATGAAATTCAGTATAAATTGGAGTTACATAGTGGGTACCTACGAGTATTTCTGAAACTTTATTGAGGCTATAATGACAAGTAAAAACTGCAACATGACAAACTGGTACATTGTCAGTTTGACACGAGACATTGTCGAAAATGTTACCCAAAAAATCAAAGCTTTCCTTCTTGAATCCTTATTTAAGAAATAGAAAAAAATTAGAAAACGGTGAATGGCAATATTCTAAATCCTTCTTTATTATCTTTTCTCTTTAAAATTACATTTTACGATCAATTTTAACTTTTGAACTGAACAGCCTACTCCGAATTAGGTCTTTTTTCTTTTGGAACACACACTGTGGGGCCTATTCAGAACTCATTATTTGCATAGTCGTTATGGTCTTTATGGTTGTTATGTACTGTAAAGATTGTTAAAATCAAAATTGGTATTCTCAGTACTGAAGGTGGTTACCGTCAACAATTGTTACATGTTTTGACAGTCTTTATCATAACGACTGCTAAAACTATGTATTTATGGTTGTTATCACGTTGTTATTTCTAATATTTGACATGTGACAGATTATTACATGAATCATATATTATTAATAATGCCCTTTCTGCTAAATATTAGCAGGATGCAGTTGATTATTCGCATGGATCCTGCTTCGACTTAAATAATGATAATAAGAACGACAAAAACCGTCGTGGACGAAAGTTACTTTTGACGTAAATACATATTTCTTTGAAAATATTATATTCTGTGGTAGGTATTCGTGAAAACCTAGTTATTTATTCTGGTGCTAATGTGTGCTTTTTCTTCAATCAAAATTTAAAAAAATCTCCATAACTTTTCAGTCACGTTGGGATCAGTGGTAGGAATTAACATACCCGTTCTAAATAATTTAGAAGTTTTCAAATATGACAGAAATGTCATATTCTTCTTTAGTTGTTTTGGCAGAATGTTTGCATTTTAAATATAATTGGCAACACATTATTAAAAGAATAAAGCGTTGACATATAAGGTTAGGTTAAGTTCATATATACATAATGAAGTTAGCTATTGTCAAATAATCGGATTCATTCACAAGTATTATTTTGTAAAGATTGTCAATAATACCGACGTAGGTTCTGAATTGACAAATTCATAAAGATTGTTACAAATGTCTTTATGATAACAATCTTTATATCCGTAACAACCTTTATGACTGTGTTTCTCTGAATAGGCCACTGTATTTGGTTATCATTGGGAAATTATTTACTCAGCTAATTATTCTCTCCATTTTTATTGGCATCTTAATTTCTATGACATGAAACTTGTCTCGTCCGTAGCCAACCCTCAGTGGCGGCACGTCGCGCCGCAGCGGCCAGTGCGGGAGGAGCAGGTAATTTATGTCCGCGTTTCCGGATCTCTCGCCGCCGCCCACCTAGCGCTTCATTATGAGTAATGACTCCCGCCTGCCACAGGACACAGGCCTGCAGGACCGGACCATACATTCATGATACCTACTTCCGTACAACACACAAACCTACCTACTAATTTCATTCATATCTAGTTTTACCTACTTGTGTTTCCTATTCTAATAGTTAGTCGCAATATTATGGCTAAGAGTATTTGTGTAAGGCTCTCTATCCGGTGAAATGATTTACGCCATCGTTGACAGAAATTTTAAATTTTCTAGACATATTTAATTCTTGTAAAATGAGGTTTGATTTTTTACTATTGGCAACGCTGTATCTACATGTTAATAAATATTGTATGTCTACACTATATCTCTGACTCAGATTGTAATTTGATGATTTTGTAATTGCCTTTTTACCTTCCGTCACCTTTAGGTAAGGAAGGTATTGTCTTTGGTCAAAAAATTCGGTGGTGAGTTTTTAATGAATAAGGACGTTTTAAGATCCCTAGAATACGATATTACTAATTTTACATTGATGTCTGTATGTGTGTATGTGTGTCTGTGTGTGTGTCCGCGTGTCTGAGTGTGTGTCTGTGTGTGTGTCCGTGCGTGTGTGTCCGTGTGTCCGTGTGTGTGTGTGTGACAAATTTTTCTCCGACGATAACTCGCAAACTAAAATTCTAAAAATTATGATTTTTTCGTATTCCTCTTCTTTACAACCATATGAAGAGCTGATTAGATTTGGGTTATAATTGGTCAACCGGAAGTACCCTTCTTTGAAGTTTTTAACAGTTTTTCTGGGAAAACCGCACTTAAATATCATTTTTTGACATTTTGTGATCATTAGTATGAAAGAAAATCTTATTCTCTCTACAATTTGATTATACATTTTCCTTCATATTCAATAGATATAGAGTTATAGAGAGATTAAGAGAGGTTAATTTTCAAAAATCAGTTAGCTTTGCTAAAATTATGGAAACAACATATACCTATATTCAAAAAAATTCTAATTGACAGATCTCAGTGTCAAGTGCAAAACCAAAGTGGAAAGTATAGGATCAGAAAGTAACATAAGTGACAGAGTGTCCCTCGCATAAGTGACTTGCAGTTTCAATGCCGGGAGTACGAGGAACGCCAAAGAGAAGATGGAAGGACTGTGTAGCAGAATATTTGAGAGAGGAAGAACTGTCTGAAGAAGATGCGTTGGATAGGAATGAGGAAGTGTGAAGTGCAATTTACAGAATGTACATTCGTGTTATAATAATATTGGATTTATAGAATCTTCCCAAAGGAACTTGCAATATGGAATTTGTAAAAAATAGTGTGTTCGTGTTACAATTTTACAGGATATATAGAATCTTTTCCAAGGAACTTTTGGTATCGGATTTGTACGAAATACATTGAATTGACGGAAGGTTTTGTGCTGGCCACAACAGATTTTTTTACGATGATCTTGTACATTTTGTTTTGAATGTGAACATCAATTTATCCAACCCAATCCTAAAACATAAGACAAAAGCAAAAGCACCAAAATAGTTAAATTAGGACCATATCATAATAACCTAATAAGAACATTAACTGAAATAGCTTGATCACGATTTTGTAATACATTTTACTTTTAGTTCAATGAATTTAATGTGGTTGATATACAGAGTTAGTTAAAAGTATGGAGACGGCGATTTATTGTCGTTAATATTAATTTTAGGAAATTATGTTTAATACAAAAGTTTTTTAAGAAATTTTGATCTACATTTGAGAATAAATAATTTTTTTATCTTCAATTGTTTTTGAGTTACGCTTGTCCGTGTAATTTTTTTTAATGGGAACCTATTAATATTACACTAGCATTCGATAGAGTGTTTTTTTCTCTTTACAACAGTATGTTTGTTTTTTTGTTTTTCAATTTATTTTAATAACATTTTTACAAGGAAAAACACCGGTTCAAGTATTTACGAATAGTAGGTACAGCTGAGATAGACAAAAGCGAAGCGATAAACAAACTCGAGCGATGTAATTTACTCAATTATTGTGACCGACAACTTTATTGGAAATAATTTTGTCTATCTTAGATGAACCTACTATTCGTAAATACTTGAACCGGTGTTTTCCTTGTAAAAATGTTATTAAAATAAAAAAAAACAAATATACTGTTGGAAAGAGAAAAAAACACTCTATCGAATGCTAGTGTAAAATTAATAGGTTCCCATTAAAAAACCTACCTTTTGCATTTTCAATTAAAAAATCTCCTTCATTTTGTGTGATGATGATTGTAAGGCGCTTGTTTACAGACACAATATTTTTTTTCAAACTGAGCTTTTGTTTTTCCGTGAAACAACAAAAAAATAATGGAATCAGCACTACAAATCTCCTCTCATTGATAAATATATCGCGATCTTTTATTTCCATAAATGTAATTTACAAAATATATCGAAAACGAATAGCTTCCTTAATCTAGAAATTTGAAAGATGCCGTGATGATATATTTATTTATTTATTTTATTTATTTGTTTATTCAATATTTCACTTATACTATATAATTACTCCTAATACTATGTTATTTTTGTTACTAAAAAATAAATTATTTGTGTAAATAAGGCAGAGAAAAATGTATATTAAGATAAAAGTTCAGTACATACTTCCCGTAATCTTAACCAATAATCCCGTACTGAATAGTTCACAGAATATACGCTTATGGTGCAGCAATCTTAAATTGTTTACCTGTACTTTCTAGCGAAATCAGTTTTTGTAACATTATTGTGATTGCTGTCTTCGTGATTTTTGTATTATAGTTTAATAAAAAATTTAATAATAATTGACAGGTCAAACTTATTGACACTTGACATAATTAAATATTATAATGGTTTTTATTATATTTCGTCAAAATTGAATAAAATATTGTACAAACCACGTGACCTAAGAATGTTTATTCACTCGAAGAAATTAACTCACTCGCCCTAACGAACTCGTGAGCTAAACTTTCTTCTCATGAATAAACATTACCTTAGCTCACTTGGTGTGGAAATATCTACAAAATCTAAAATATGAATTAGTAAATTAAATTCTGCATCTACTTCATGTGAAATGATTATTCTAGCTCTTTATATAAACGTAAAAATTAATTATAAAGTTGCAGTTTTTATGAGTTTTTAGTCTAGGCAGCCATGAATATATGAGAAAAATAAACAAATGCGTTATGTTTAACTGTCATTTATAACTAAATTTGGATTAGAGTAGAAAATTAACAAAACACAAACAGATAAAATGTTTTAGTTCTAATTAACACTTAAAAATAATGCATTTGTTTATTTTTACCTCCCGCTACCCTTGGTAAGGGAGGTATAGTGATCGTGCTAAAAATCTAATATCGAGATTTTAGTAAATGACCACGTTTTAAGGTCCCTAGAATCCATTTTTAACATTTTCACGATGATGTCTGTATGTGTGCATGTGTGTGTATGTGTGTATGTGTACGAATTTTGTTTGCACTCTAACACAAATACTATCATTCAGAAAATTCTAAAACCTTGTATTTCTACCCTATTCTAATAGGAATAGAAGCCATTAGATTTTGGTGTAAATCGGATAAACGGAAATGATACTTTACTTGAATCTCATAATGGTTTTTCTTCAAAAAATACCATTAAATGCCATTTTTTCGAATTTTATGTCTTGTGAAAATTAAAGATTATTGAATTTTCTACAGGAATACATTAATACTTTTTCTATATATTTTACAGATAAATTTAAAAATATTTTTTTTATTAGTCGCGAAGCCTAAGATAAAAACTATTCCTTTGTTACACAGTTCATTTTTCAAATGAATGTAACTGACAGTAAATGTCACTGTCAGAAAACTTATCACTTCAAATTAATAATAGTGACATTTTAAAAAGAAAATAGTAAATAAAGCAATAGTTTTCTGCAATGGAACAGTTTGCAGCGTTAGTAAATACGTAGGTAGGTATGTATTTAAATGAATAAAAATTAAATAGCGGGAGGTTTTGTGTTGGCCACATCAGATTTTTTTGTCATAAATCCATGGCTGCCTAAACTAAAAGCTCATAAAAACTGGAAGTTTTTAATTAATTTTTACGTTTATATGTAAAGCTAGAATAATCGTTTTACATAATTTAAATGCAGAATTTAAATCTCTATAACTTTTACTTAACGCATTTTTCCATAAAATAATTAGATAACGATTGCGCAAAGAAAAACTAAATTCTTATGTTAACCGCCTATGTCTCACTTTTCGATTTACACCTGTACATGTTTATCATAAGGTATTTGTTTACTTTCCATTTTCGAAACAATCTTCCTCGTTGCGGTCCTGCTTCGGCGCCTCAAATACACTTGTCCCCCATTTGTAACCACGATCTTGGCGTCTGTGTAGGCGTCAGCGTCAGTGACATCGACTGTTAACTCTCCAGATTTTTTCCCAACAACCCATGCCTATGTTTCTGCATGTTTCTCCTTTTTCCACTTCATCTGTTGCTGAATAAATGAGAGCCTAAAATTACATCCTACAATATGTTGTACGTCTGTTTGCGTTATAACACACATTTATAAAATATTTTAGTTAGCGGAATATCTCACCGAGGTAACATTCAGGATAAATGGAATGGATGGTACAGCAGTACACACTTCTCATTTCGTTTCGCAATTATGTTTATATGGACATAAAATTTGTTTACTGCAAGTTAAATTTTTATACTACTTACGACAAATTGTAATTAGATTTAAATAACGTACTATAATGAACTAGAAAAATATAATGATTTAACATTTCCAAAGTTTACTCTTACACTAATTAGGTTCAAAATTTGGTTTTGTTTTGTCGCTATTTGAAAAGTTTCTACTATAATCTAAAATAGTATTTCGAATAAATAAATTGCCTAATTTCAAAACCCGAACAACCCACATAGGTCAAATTTTAATAAATCGCAAAAAAACATATTTGATAATTTCAAAATGAATGATTATATAAAAACATAAATGCACCTAATAATGTTGATGATAATGACGAAAAACTTTGTTTAATAAGGAAAACTAACTAATAATGCCGGAATTCAAATTTAAAAATCTCTTGTGGCCAGCACTATACCTCCCGTCAGTATTTCTGTTGATCCCGAAATAGTACAATAAAGGAAAAATGTATTTCTCTTGTGAAACTAAACCGTGTGTTATTTTTTTTTAACTTTTATTAATTTAAATACATACCTACATATTTATTGATGCTGGAAACTATATTACTATGTCCCCTTGCATTCGTATAATATAACTGTTGTTTTATTTACTACTACAATTTTCTTTTTAAAACATTATCATTAATAATTTGAAAAGACCGGTTGTTTAACAGTGACATTCGTTCTGTCAATTACATACTTTTGAATTCTGAATATTTAACTAAGGAATTGTGTTTATCTTTAAAACCTAGGCTCCGGGATTTATAAAATAGATTGTTTCATGTATTTATCTACAAAATATATAAAAAAATCTGATGTGGCCAGCCCATAACCTCCCGCTGGGTATTTAACCATATGCAGTATAAATAAAGCAATCATTATGTTCAAATATTTTTACATTCACTCATAACAATTTTTATTTTACATTTAAAAAATATATCATACACAAAATAAATTTCACAAATATTCACAAAACTAATAGGAACACTTAACAAAAATCAAAATAGTACTCGCATCTTGACATCTTTTCAAAGACGTATTGTAGAAGAAAATGAAGCAAATCAATAGTACTTCAAATATTTATGTATGATTGAAAATATATTATTTTTACAAACCTTAATTTTATTAGATTCAAATACATATGTATATTATTACTATATTCTCCTTAACACGATTTCACTATTAATTTTAATGTAATTGCAACCTGACAATGACATTTGTTTAAATATGTCAAATTGTTATTAAAATATTGTTTTTGTTTGAGGCATAGGCAAAATGATATATGAAAATAAATTATATTATAAATTTACATTTAGTTATTTAGAGTTATTTACTAAATGCTATTATCGTAGAATTGAAGATTGTACCATTATATTTCATTATTATTAGTAAAAGTTGCTGAAAAATTACATTCAATGTATTTTTTTCAAGAAAAACTGTTAAAAACTTGTATAAGTGATACTTCCGGTTATCTGATATACACCAAAAACTAATGAGCTCTCCCACATTAGTGTAGAATGGGTATACAAAATTTTCTGATTGATAGTATTTGAGTAATCGTGTCCACAGGATCCACACACACACACACACACACACACACACACACACACACACACACACACACATTCACATACATACCCACAGACATCTTTGTAAAAATGTTAAAATCGGGTTCTGGGGACATCAAAACGTGCTTATTCACTAAAATCTCTATATGTGATTTTTAGCACGAGCCCTATATCTCACTTACCTAGGGTAGCGGGAGGTAAAAAACACTATGAATACATACCTGAAGAAAATTTAATAATCTTTAGTTAATCTTATAATAACATAAATCACGAAAAAAATATGTTTAAAGGTATTTCTAGAAGAAAAACTATTTTGAGCTTCAAGTAAAGTGTCATATCCGGTTATCTGATTAACACTAAAATCTAATGGCTTTTTACCTCTCGCTAAGGCAGGTATTTGAATCATGCTAAAAATCGCATATCCAGATTTTAGTGGATAAGAACGTTTTAAGGTCCCTATAATACGATTATACCATTTTTACGATGATGTGTGTGTGTGTGTGTGTGTGTGTGTGTGTGTGTGTGTGTGTGTGTATGTGTGTGTGTGTGTGTATGTGTGGATGTTGGAACCACGGTTTCTCAAATACTATAAGACTTAAAAAATATTTAACTGCAGTTTCCTCAATCTGATATTCCTGGGAAGAGCTGATTAGATTTTGGTAACAATTGGACAATCGGAAGTAATAGTTTCTTCAAAAAATCTTATTTTTTTAAAATTTCTGTTATTACTAATATTAAAGAATATAAAAATCTCGCAGCCCATGGAAATCAAGTGGAAAAATTAAAATGTTTGTAATTGACAGATAAATGTGAGTGTGAAAAAGCAAAAGACATTACTGAAGACTTTTCCTAAAGTACATTTCATATTTCTTATTTTATTATTAATTAAATATTTATAATTATAGATACATATATTACATATAGGTAACCTACAGAAATACCTCTAATCTCATCAATGAATTGGAAGAAACTCGAACATTAGAAGAATAAGAATAAATAGAATGAATTAAAAAATATAAAAATATATAAAGAAGATATGTGTTTTTGTGTGTATCAGAAATGTCAAATATGTACAATACTTATATAGCCTAATATGGAAATGGCGAGAGGTCTTGTGATGGCCGATGGCCACAACAGATTTTTTATTTTTTAATCTAACTCATGTTTGGTCAAAAACGGTTTTGTCGGGTTTGGAACAAGGCGATTCAAATATAGGTTAAGGACGTCAAGAATCAAAATAAATGGTGAAAAACTTGAGAAAATTACAATCTTGTTAATATTTTAGCACACAATTTTTCATAACGATATTTCAAATTAAAATTTATCTTATTAAAAAATTTTAATTCAATTTTTTTTCCGCATCTAATATAGTATACTGTTAAAAAATAAATCTCAAAACTCGTATGCTTATAGAGACATCACGCTGAGGTACTATCTATCTATCTTTTAGTGTGAGTATATTCTAATGGCATTATTACCAACGACTATCTGACCAGAATCCAATAATTCACGTTTCTTTCACGCAATTTCACACTGCCTACGTAAGCCGCATTGTCCGAGGTAATAATGCCGTCACAACACCCAGTATTCCTCACATAAATTCCCCAGGTTTAGTTCTAATTTAATTTATGTGACCCCTGCCAGAGGTCACTTCCAACCTAATGAAGTTTTCAAGTAATTATTACTTGCTATGTGAAATATGCCATTCGAGTAAATCATTGACTGGTTCATACAGCTGTACGCCATGTGCATTTGACGATGTTTAGAGGTACAGAAGGAATAGAGAACATGTGGACTATATTATATTTCTTATTATAAATGAAATAGTGGAACAGGATTCAAGTTATAATTAAGATATTAGTCGTACGGTTTATATGAGAAAATCTAAATTAATAAGAATTGCAATATTTTAAAATATTTCTTATTTAGAAAATCTTTTAAAAAGATAATGTTTTTCTTCCACATATGTTAAAAGCTTGTTTATTATGAATTTAATTTGTAAATATAGATTTATAAATTTAAATATAAAAATATTAAATGTCCATAAATGCATTTGCATGCTCATGATGTATATATGCAGATGTGTAATTTAGATTTACAAATTTTTGTATTTTAATTTTATTATAAAATTTTAAATCACGCCATCAGAATACAGTTTTCTTTAAAATTCATAGCAACAATTATTAAATGATGTGACAGGTAACAATTTGTTGTTAACAGTATAACATTAGGTATACGAGTTCCGTTGCACGTCATTTTGTTTATTTAATATATGATACAAATAATAACTACTCGTAACATAAATTATCACCAATTTCTATTAATATTACATTTTGTAGTTCTTATGACAAGATATGTTTTCTTAGATATTTTATTGTTTTTTTTTTTTATGAAATAATTCTGAGTTTTACGAATTCAGGAAAAACTGAAAAAAAATTAAAAGAATTTAAATCTTAAAACTGTGAGGTTTTATTAAATAAAATATCTAAAAGTATTACGGCAGTAATTTACAATAAAAAATCTGTTGTGGCCAGCATAAGACCTTCCATCAATTCAATGTATTTTGTAAAAATCTCAAAACAAAAATTCCTTTGAAAAGATTATATAAATTCAATAAAATTATAACATGAACATACACTACCTATGAAAATTGCATTTGACACTGCTTTCTTCTTCAGTTTTTCGCTATTTTATTAGGAGTCCACTCACTTCTGTCCAACGCATTTTCTTCACACAGTTCTTCCTCTCTCAAATCTTCTGCGATACATTCCTTCCATCTTCTCTTTGGTCTTCTTCTGCATGTCACTTGCGAGAAACACTATGACACTTTCTGACTATACTTTCCATCTTTGATTTGCACTTGACACTGACATCTGTCAATTAGAATTTTTTGAGTATCTCAGCTGTTTCCATGATAAATAGCAAAGATGACTGATTTTTGAAAGTTAATCTCTTTATAACTCTTTAACTCTATATCTGTTGAATATAAAAGCAAATGTATAATCAAATCGTATAGAGAAGAGCATTTTCTCTAATATTTATTACATAAAATGTCAAAAAATAATATGTAACTGCGTTTTTTTAAGAAAAACTGCTAAAAACTTCAAATAAGGGTATTTCCCTTGAATCAGTTATAACCAAAATCTAATCAGCACTTCATATCGATGTATAGAAGAGGAATAAGAAAGAATTATAATTTTTAGAATTGTAGTATTGAAGTTATCGTCGGAGAAAAAATTGTCACACACGAACACACACACGGACACACACAGACACACATACAGACATCATCTTAAAAATAGTAAATTCGTATAGTAGGGACCCTAAAACGAGCTTATTCATTAAAAACTGACCACCGATTTTTTGACCAAAGACAATACCTTTCTTACCTATAGGTGACGGAAGGTAAAAACGATGTTACCCAATATTGATAAATAATATATATCGTTAAATTTTTAATCATTATCAACAAAATTAAATAAAATTACGTTATAATGTTGAAAAATCTTCATTTTAAATAGAAAATACAGATTTATTTAATTATTATTACAAATTCCATTAGGTAAGTCATGATAAAGCGGGCGAACTGATGTACGACCGGGCTCGTATAGTACATTTTTTTTCACAATTTGACATATGTATGCAAAATTTAACGTGTTGATAAATTTAGCAATGAGCAAAATTTTTATAAAATCGGGTATGAACTTAACCTTTGACTTGCGGTCAATAAAGATTTATTTATTATTTTCAAAAATTGCTGGCCAAAATGTTCATATATTCATTTTACAGATTTGAAAATGTGAATCAAAGAAGGTTTGACAACTAATTCTAAAAGAAAAAGAAATACATTAAAAAGACACATCTTTGTGTGTGATATCAAAGATCTCGTTTTTAATGTAAGATGAAAGAAATGTGAGTACGAATACATAAAATTTAAATTATATATCGTGCTTTCAAATATAAGATTGTAGCTTTAATAAATTTTTCCGAGAAGCATTATCAAGATTCATATGAAAGACATATTTTTCTTATTTTGCGGTAACATTTTGAAATGTATACATATCCAGAAAAATATCTACGAAATAATCTCTCGTCTCAAGTTATCTCCCATGCAGCAAAATAAAATACAAAATCCGACGAAAGTATTTCTGGTGTTCATTTTTTCCTTCGAAATATCTTTAAAATGTAGTCAACCGCAAATTCATATCAAAAGATCAACCGCACTTTTCTCATGCGATACCGAAATCAGTACCGTTCACTTTATTAACTTTCGCGAAGCGTAAAAATTTTAAATCAAGATTACCCGAAACAGAAAACAAAAACTCTGAGAGAATATTATCTATAGTTTAATTAACGAGTAAAAATAAGCCATCGCTCGCGGGTATTCGATAACTGAAGAGAATCGGGCTCAGCTCATTTCCATATCCGCGATCTCCCAATGTCAACATCGGCTATTTCTCATCGATGACGGCCGATCAGCTGACCAACCTGCAACAGAAATCGTCCAAGGTGGTTTTATCCCAAATTATTTTATTTTTTACCGCTCGCTAAGAGGTTTTGGATTCATGCTAAAAATCGCATAACCAGATTTTAGTTAATAAGCACGTTTAGTCCATACAATCCGATTATAACATTTTTACGATGATTGTGTGTGTGTGTGTGTGTGTGTGTGTATGTGTGTATGTGTCTGGATGTTGGAAGGACGATTCTTCAAAAACTATAATATTTGTATATAAGATTTGTTTAAGTACGTATTCCTCAATCTGACATTAATAGGAAGAGCTGACAAGGTTTTGATAACAATTGGAGTAGTTTTTTAATACACACACACACACACACACACATATATATATATATATATATATATATATATATATATATATATATACAGGGTGTTAATACTAAGTCGTTACACCCAAAAGTGGTAGTTAGAACTCATTAAAACAAACAACTTTTCTTAGTTCCAATTTTTGATTTGGAGCCCCGGTTCGTAGTTATTGGAGTTCTTTTGTTTTTCGGAAAATCGTCATACCTCCATTATTTTAAAAACTATTGAAAAATTATTTTCTTTCAAATTCTATTTCAAAAGACGAATACAAGAATATTTCTTTAGATAATATTTTTGACAATACCTTGTGGCAAATTGACGTTTAACTATATACTTTGAAATTGATATACGTTTTTTTGTTCATAGCCTACTCCGAGTTAGGATTATTTTTGAACACACTGAACTTACAAGTCAATTAAATGAATTTTTGGGATAGATTGAAATAAATGTTTAGGACAAATGTTGTAGTAGATAGTTTAAGGATTTTATAAATGTTTTACTTTCGAAAATCGATGGAGTGGTTATCAAAAAATCATATTTTGAAATTTTTGATCGATCGTCATTTTGTTATTTAAAAAAATAAAAAATAATTGTAAATGCCAAATGTTTTAGAGGGCCAAAAGGTAATTTAAGAAGAAAAACATTTTTCAATAAGCCCTAATATAAGGGAGTAGTGGTATAAACAATAGAATATCACAGCCTACTTTTGTCGTATTTCTATTTGCTTTACTAGACATAATTTAAAGTTAAATCCTTACTTGTTACACATCATTGTAAAGAGAAATTTATTTAGAATTTTATTTCGTAAAAATATACACAAAGTTAAGTATTTTTCTGAAAAATTGGTAGGCCTTGAAAATAAATTGTTTATGCTAAATTATAGACCAGGTTGTATGAAATAACTTTTCTATATAACTTTTTCTTGTATCTTTAATATTTCAGAAGATATAAGCTGTAAAATGAAAAATCAACCATCCTATATATATATATATATATATATATATATATATATATATATATATATATATATATATTAGCACGATCCCTATTCCTCCCTTACCAAGAGTAGCGGGAGGTAAAAAATGGGTAACAGATGACTCGAATTATCAAAAAAATAGGTAACAACTTTGGAAAAGGTCGCATAATACGAGCAGCAGCAATAAATTTAAAAATTGCATACTTAGAAGTTCTTGGAGCCATGTGGTGATATTTACATATTATATTACATACCTAGTAATAATTAGTTTTCAAATATCATTTTGTTAAATATTAAATTACAAAGAAATTTTGTCTCTTTGTTCCGTACATGTAATTAAACATTACCTCAGTTTCTTTACAACACACTTAAGGCTAAAATTGATATGCAATTCACATTTTTCAAAAAGGCGTTGTCTTGAAAACTGCATTAAGAAAAATTAACATTAATCACCTTGTTAACTTTGACAACGCTTGCTTCTTAATGTATTTTTGATACATAACCACAGTAAATGCCTACTTAACCATATGATCACCAACGTCTTCAGCAACTGCTCCTAAATTATTTCATCTTCGCACAATCCCTCTCGTACAAAATGATCTTCTTGTCCTCCTGAGGGCTTCACGTGCGTGAGGTGTGACGAGGAGGGCGTTCCAGCAAGTACCAGGTTCGAATCCCATTACCTGCCTGCAAGGATGTGTGTATCTGTGAAGAGCAATGCACTCTGGTTGCATCTGGATCCATCTTTATTGCCTCTTGCCTGTTTATAATGTCGCGTGACGAATTCTCTGAAACTTATCGCCCACAGGATCTGAATTTTAAAATGCAGAGGAAAGGAAGACGGAAGATAGGAAGCGTCTTGCATTCTAATCAGTAATTAAGAAGGAGAGAATAACTAATAAATACAATACAAGGAATACGAGCAACATTTATTAGAACTTCTTTGTAAACATTAAATATTTTTATCCGATATCTGTTATTGGACAGTATGTATTTTAGAAGTATGTTACAGTGAATTTTGCTTAATTGGGACACATCGAGACCAGATTGATGTGTCCCAATAAAACGAATTTTGTCTAAAAATTTAAAATTAAATGAAGTGTTACCATAAATATCCATAAAAACTAATACATCAGGGGTGAGATGCCAAGACTGCGCTATGATAGCGTAATTAAAAATATCCCTTACTTTTCACCTTCCTTTCCCTATTAACTTCCACGGTTGATAGGGAAACGAAGCTATCATAGTGTAGTCTTGGGATACCACCCCAGGAACGATAAACTTAAAATATCTGATGTGGCCAGCACATTAACTTCCCTCAATTCTATGTATTTTGTACAAATCCCATACCAAAAGTTCCTTGGAAAAGATTCTATAAATCCAATAAAATTATAACACGAACATATTCTACGTAAATTGCTCTTGACACTGACATCTGTCAATTAGAATTATTTGAGTACATTAGCTGTTTCCATGATTATAGCAAAACTGGCTAATCTATGAAAGTTTATAAATCTTTAACTCTATATCTCTTGAATAATAAGATATTCTTTAAATTAATAAATAAACAAATAAATAAATAAATAAATATATCATCACGGCATATTACCCATTTTTGAGTGTGCCAATCTGCTTTATCACAGATATAGGTAATGATGATGATACCGTGCGGGCGCTTACCAGGCGTCACCTCACGGGCACTCATTGCTGGCGTAGAAAGTGCACCACAAAAGTCACTTTTGTGCCATTTAAAATTCGAAATATTTGGCGTTGATAATTACATAAAATGTCAAAAATTATTTTTAACTACGTTTTTTCAAGAAAAACTGTTAAGAACTTCAAATAAAGGAACTTCCGGTTGACCAATGATAACCAAAATCTAATTAGCTTTCATATGGATGTAAAGAAGAGAAATACGAAAAAGTTATAATTTTTAGAATTGTAGTATTGGAGTTATCATCGGAGAAATTTTGTCACACACGTACACACACACACACACACACACACACACACACACACACACACACACAGCCAGACAGACAGACAGACATCATCGTAAAACTAATAAAATCGTATTCTAGGGACCCTAAAACGTACGTATTTATTCAAAAGTAAAGAATTTTTTTGACCAAAAACACTACCTTCCTTACCTAAAGGTGGCGGAAGGTAAAAATATCATTACTATAATTAGTGAATTATGTTTGCGAGAGATCTGTGTGGAAATGCTACTTCCACGCCACTCTGTTCTGACCTCTCTTTTCAGTCCCTCATAGTTCCATTCCACCTTGATATCTATAAAAAAAATTCCCAATTTTCTTCTATCTCTTTCCCTTCTTCTATGCATTTTTCCTTCAATCTTCAATTATTTGCATTTTCGTAGTTTTATAATGCGTCTTGCTATCAATAGTTCTTGTTCCTATTACCTATACTTCTTAGATATTTTAAAAGAAACTTACTTGTTCTATTCTTTCTCCTTTGTGTATAGGTACGGGTCTCTCTTCCTTAACTATCGTCATTATTTTTAATTTCTTCGTACCTATTTTTATTCCATACTATTCACATTTTTAAATAAAAGACGTATTATACATTATGATTAATCTCGCATTATGTTCGGATAAACAGGTTTCTACTTTTTTATTTTACCATTTTAAATCGTATTTTTTAAATTTTGCTGTTAGCATATTATTGCTGAAGTTAAATTTTTAAATATACCGAGTGTAACACGAAAACCGGGCCATAAGTGTTTAATATGGGAAAACAGATTTTTCTTACGCAAAAGTAGCCTATTAATTTTTACAAAAATACTTCAAATAAATGTTGTAGACTCTAGAGAATTAAATTCCGCATTCAGCACTATAATCACATTTTGTTTTGCTTGTTTCCTAAAAAAATTGAGTTTAAAATTTTATAAAAGTTACTTCTTTATAGTGTTAGCCATGGTATTGAAATAAAATCTCAAGCAAATGTAATGAATTTTGCCTGTTAGATTTTATGAATTATGAACAAATATTACATTATACCTGTTAAAAACATATTTGTCAGGTATGACATATGGTATTTTACCTGTCAGAAACGCCTGTGTTTGAGTTTTCAATATTGAAAATGGAGAATTATTCACATGAAGAGAAGATACAAATCATTGAGTAGTATTACTTTGATGAAAACTATATTTTATAATTTTTGACAGGTAGAATGTCATAAAATTTGTTTGATATTTTATTTCAATACCATGGCTAACTCTATAAAGAAGTAACTTTGATAAAATTTTAAATTCAATTTTCTCGGTAACAAAACGTGCAAAGAAAATGTGATTATTGTTTTAGATGCAGAATTTAATTCTCTACAACAATTATTTAAAACATTTTTGTCGAAAATTAATAGGCCACTTTTGCACAAGGAAAAACTGTTTTCCCGTGTTAAGCGCCTATGGCCCGGTTTTCGAGTTACACTACACCCGGTATCTTTATAAAGACGTCGGCATTACTACAATACAAATGTGGAAACATTCCATTTAGTTAGAAGTTGGTCACCATCTTATATCTCAAATATTCAAGTTCCTCTCGTATAAAACACCTTCCGCGTAGTTCCTACATCTTCCCGCTCTGAGCTGTAGCTAAAACAGCTCTGAGTGTCTGTGCTATGTCCCCGGCCTCAACTCAACCAACGATCATATCTCTCGGGGAGTGCCTGCGTCAAAAAATACTTTTCCCTGAATATTCGTGGTATCTCGCCATCTCGCGTAATGTTCAAAATACGTGACGTCGTCGAACGCGAAAGGAACCAGATAAAATGCAGGCGAAAGAATCGCGGCAGCCTGTCGACCCCCCTGCCTACAGGGCCGAATTAACAGAAAAGTACCTACCTAGTACATGTTTTACATATTAGAGAGATACGGAAATTTTATTTGTATGTAAATGTGCAAAAAAAAAAACATATAATTTTTGTTTAACCCTAATATTAGGCACTATTTATAGTATATACCTAGCCAGTGCTTCAAGATGACTCCCCGATATATGACTCTATATGTGTTTAGTTACCTCTTATATGATATGTATATCTCTCGCTGTGCTCACTTGGTAGATTATCTCTGCAAAGAGACGGCAGTTACACCACATTGATGAGTTGCAATAACAGCGAAACGCGTCTGTGGTTACTAGCTGGGCACGGCCGGCATCTGTTAATGACCGAAAGGTGATACAGATGCTGAAAACTACAAATTTTCGTAATTCATTGTGTGAAACATGGCGAGTGTTTTTCTAATTCTTTACTATTAAATAGAATTCTATACAATTTGCACATCGTACAAATATATTTTATGGTGAAAACTTATAAGAAATTTTATTGAACGTTTGCTTCTACGGTTTGTCGCCGTGTTATACTTCAGTGTTTGTTTGATCTAGCACAAGTACAGCTAACAGATCGATCAATTTTCAATTCATTGCGAAATAATTTTGATCAATCTTTTGAACTATTGTGGTCAATTGCGACTATACGTAATTCCAAAATGTTATTAATTTTATATATTCGGGCAGCAGCCCGAGAGCGACTTTATTTATGTCTGTTATACACCCATAGAGACGTTTTACCTCCTACTACCTCTTGGTTTGGGATGTATAGGGATCGTGTTAAAAATCGCATGTCGAGATTTTAGTAAATGCCCAGGTTTTACTGTCCACTGAATCCAATTTTAAGATTTTCACGATGATATACGTCTGTGTGTGTGTGTGTGTGTGTGTGTGTGTGTGTGTGTGTGTGTGTGTGTGTGTGTGTGTGTGTGTGTGAGTGTGTGTTTGGATCCTCTTAACGCACTAACTCTAACACTATTTTCAAAAAATTAAAACCTAGTATTTCGACTCTATTCTAATAAGGAAAAAACCATTAGGTAACCGGAAATGGTACTTTATTTGAAGCTCAAACCGGTTTTTCTTCGAAAAATACATTTAAATGTCTTTTCCGCAATTTATGTTATTATAAAAATTAAAGTCCTGAAACCTATATATCAAAGATGAACATAATTCCTTTGTTACACAGTTCATATTTCAAATGTATGTAACGACAGATAAATGTCACTGTCAAAAAACTGATCATTTCAAATTAATAATGGTGACATTTAAAAAAAAAAATAGTAAATAAGGCAATAGTTATATGCAAAGGAACTTAATATAGTTTGCAGGATTAGTAAATACCGGGAGTTTATTTTATCAGTAAACATATAGGGTATATCATTGCCATAGTTACGGTATGAATTTTTGACAGCAATGTATTGAAGCGTTTATTTTATGAGTAAACATAGGTATTTAACATGGGAAGCAGTAGTTGCTAAATACAAAGGTCTGGCAATAAATCAAGCCATGCTATTGAACATGATAATAAAACATTACATCTTGTACATTATTTAATAATAATTACTTTAATAATATTGCAAAAATTATAATAAATTACAAAAATTGTCAAATAAATAATTGTTTCAGTGTTTTATTATGCAATATGAAAAAATTTACGAATGTCTCCGTGCCGCAGTGGTCATAACACTAGCGTCTGAAATTTTTGGTTGGGGTTCGATTCCCCATTGGGGTAATTATTTTATTTTTTTTTACATAAAAATTGTTGAACTTTTAAAAATCAGTTTATATTTCCATATTACAATCATTTGAAAATAATAATAACATTGTAATAAATAAAGAGAAAATGATTGAGAATAATTGATTACAATAATCAAAATATTGATGTAATAACAATGCATTGTATTTTATTTGATAAATACAGTAAAGACATAATATTTGCACAAATTTATTATATTTCAGTTATTTTTATTAATATCAAAGGAAATACAATGCATTGTTATTGCATCAATATTTTGATTATTGTAATCAATTATTCTCAATTATTTTCTCTTTATTTATTACAATGTTATTATTATTTTTAAATGATTGTAATATGGAAATATAAACTGATTTTTAAAAGTTCAACAATTTTTATGTAAAAAAATAAAATAATTACCCCAATGGGGAATCGAACCCCAACCAAAAACTTCAGACGCTAGTGTTATGACCACTGCGCCACGGAGACATTCAGAAATCTTCTCATATTGCATAATAAAAAACAGAAACAATTATTTATTTGACAATTTTTGTAATTTATTGTAATTTTGCAATATTATTAAAGTAATTATTATTAAATAATGTACAAGATGTAATGTACTATTATCATGTTCAATAGCATGGCTTGATTTATTGCCAGACCTTTGTATTTACCAAAAACTGCTTCCCATGTTAAACTCCTATGTTTACTCATAAAATAAACGCTTCAATACATTGCTGTCAAACATTCATACCGTAACTATGGCAATGATATACCCTATGTTTACTGATAAAATAAACTCCCGGTATATAAGTATGTATTTAAATTAAAAAAATTAAAAATTATGTTGGCCACATCAGATTTTTAACGGTTAGAGTTTCGTTATTCGTCAAATAAGTACTAAATATATTTTTTTCCTTTTTATATCACACTAATGCAAATTAATTTAGATGATAAAATATACGGTGTACCATTTAAAGCATTCTTTATAAAACTGTTTTTGGTTTGTAGAAATTCGAAAAATGTGGTCGTTTTCGAAAAAAAAATTGAATTATACCGAAAATGATTGATGAGTAAAATGTGTTTATTGTTTAATATCTAAAATTTTTGGATGAATTTAATAGTAATATAATGGTAAAGAATATAGGTCCTATTTAAAATAAGAAAGTAAGAGGCTACTTCCGGTTGAATGGGAAGAGCCACTCCTTAAATAATATTTTAGTAGAAATGTGATTGTTGCAAACCAACCAAATACCAAATAATGTAAAATAATATTAAATTGTTAAGTTGATCTATTTCTCTATTTTAAACATGCCGATAACAACAACAAATTGATTAATAAATTGGTCAATTTATCGATAAGTAAAATAGCTTATATCGAAAAATATTTCAAAATAAATTTACTTCTGTTTGTTTACTCAAGACTTTAAAACATATTCTTATAGTTTCTTCTTTGCAACAGCTTTCCCTTAAAATATTTCTTCCAGTCCGGCTCTGGAAAATGTTACTCAAATAAGCCCTTTTGGTTTTGTAAAACAGTTTTGTTTTTCCCCATCTTTATAGAGTTTGCTTAATGGTATACTTAGGCATTTTTTCTTTTATTGTATTTGCAAATTTTATGTGAGTTTACAAATTTTCTCAATAATTGGATATACACTTCCACAATTTACTTTTAAAATGCAGGGAATTTATTAATTCTTGAAATAAATCAATTTGCAAATAAAATCAGAATATTTTTAAAAATATTTCGCAAAAACTAAGGAATAGCTCCTTAATTCCATACATTACCTCATATATTATACCAGACAACATAACGTTAACATTCCTAAAATACCCATAATAAAAACATCAACATAGTCGTTACAATTCTGAAAAATACCACAAGTTATCTCAGTCTTTATCTCTACACAAATAACGACAAATGTTTTCTTTCTTAGTTGTCAATTTCGAACATATTCGCATCGCCCAGCCTACTAGCATCTTAGGACAATACGATTAAGAGTATCGATAGATCTCGGTCAGGGCTGCCACAATGCGCTAAGATGCGATAAAATTCCCTAGAAGAGATCCATGTGCAAGATTGGGCAGGTACGCCCAAGCACCTGGACTTGTTTGAACAGGAAGGTGAATTGCAAAGAGTGTTTATCTTACTGGAGTGGCATTTGTGGCCGCAGAGTGCAGGATGTGTGAATGCATGTGTAATGGATGTAAATTTGAGGATAGGAATTGTAAAATGGAGCAAAATGTCTCCAGTAGATGTTTATTTTAAGATTATTTTGAGTTCGAAAAGGATAAGGGATAAGTGACAGATTCAAGTATTTCCATGAATTTATTTAAGAGATAATCTCTACATTTGCACATTTACAAATTTGAACAAACTATTTGTACAGCTTTAAAAATTTACGCCTGCAACATTCACAGGAAAATAGTCATTTGGAGAATAATTTTGAGAATTCAGTACTGGGGTAGATTTATCCTACAAGAGATCAGATATTTTTGATTTTTGGATATGTTTTATATTTAGAAGCCCTAATAAAAAAATCCAAGTTTTCGACCTTGGTGCACTTCCGAAAGCACCTTCTTTAAATGATGCAAATAATAATATTTTTGGAAAATATCTCCTTACGAATAAGAAGTAGAGCAAAAATAGTTATTATCAGTTTTGTGGAAGACAAGATTCTCTGCGCCATTCATCTAGAACAGCAGTTCTTAACCTGTGGTCCGCGGACCCCAAGGGACCGTGGTGTATCTACTCACAGGAGGTCCTGTCCCTGATGAGAGCAAAAACTGGATTAGAAATCCATTTTCAGTTAATATTTATGAACTAAAGGGGTTAGTTATAAAAGTATTGTATTGTACTTCGCTATCGAACCGTCGTTTTATACAAAAAAAAAAAAATACAGAACTTTACTCAAATATTGTTTTTTGTTGTACTTCTGCACACATACAATTCTAATTATATCTATTTTTCATTGTATGAGAAAGTTTCGAAATGTCAGAGATTCTTCCAATTCATTAACAAGATTGGCGGTATTTCTAATGGATATGCATGTTACCTATAATTTTAAATATTTAATTAATAAGACAATAAGAAAGATTAAATGTACTTCCAAGAAAAAGCTTTCAGAATGTAACTAAAACTTTTGATTTTTGACACTGACATTTGTCATTTACAAATTATATTATAAACATTTGAATTTGTCAACTGATTTCTTAGTGTATTTTAGCCTACTCAACTTACTACATCCCGAAATTCTATATATTATAGCGTCTTTATCTCTAAATTTATAGAAGATATAATAAAAATTTTAAATGTATCAGATGTAGAATTTAATTTTCTTCAATATTAGTATATCAAAAATTTTCAAAAAATAATATTTAGAAGATTTATTTTAGAAACTACTACTTCCGGTTGTCCAATTTTTACCAAAACCTTTTCAGCTCTTCCCATGAATGTCAGATTGAGGAATTCATAGTTAAACTGGTCTTTTGTCTTATAGTTTTTGAGTAATCGTTCCTCCAACATCCACACACATACACATATACACACATACATACACACATCCACACACACACACAGACATCATCGTAAAAATGTTAAAATCGGTTTATATGGACCTTAAATCGTGCTTATTCACTTAAACCTCGATATGTGATTTTTAGCATGAATCCAAAACCTCTCTTAGCGAGAGGTAAATAGTTTATAAATTTTCAGCTCTAGAAATATTATTATTAACGAATTGGAAATATGTTCAATAATAATCAAATAGGAAAATATTTCGTGCATTTCTTTACTTCAAACTGGAATTTTGTATTAGATAGTGTAGAAAAGCTGACTAGCTGATCTGTCGCTTTATCGCACTAATGCAAAAAAGTGACAAATGCATGAATTAGTGTGAAAATGTCTAATGGCATACAAAATTTTTAAAAATGTTGATATTTTGAAGTGGAAAATATTTCATTACATTCCCATCTGTATGTATTAATACTTGTTTATAATTTTGAAACGTAAAGTATCTCAACAAAGTATCTATTAATATTCTTAAAATGTAGATGGAAAATACCTCTTTTTATACAATGTACTGTAGAATGCAGAAACGATATATGACATTTATATCTAGAAAACGCGATAAGGTATTTATGTAACATACACTCCATATTATTAATGTATCTCTTTGAATATGTATTAACCCTTCTAGCATGAAATATTTGTAATTACCGAAAATGCATATGATACATTCGTTACATTTATTTCAAAATCATTAGCCTAACGATACGTCATATCTAGCACACACTAATGACCCAACATTATCTGCTGTTGCTGTTGTCTTTACCGGCTTAGCAGTAACAGGTATTCAAATAAATTAGTACGGCGATATAAATTATGTCCATCGTACACTAATATACTAACCAGTGCATGAAAGGCTTCGGGCGAATTTATGAACCAGCTCTAGGGCATAAATTACTTCTACTCGCCTAGCTAGCTGCATATGTTGATGTTTACGGGCAAAAATGAATTGCGCTTGGCTTCTGCATCAGACACACACAAGACTTTTGATGTCCTGACAAGGATATAAATTAAAAGATAGGGAAATTTAAATGGAAAAAATATTACATAGAAAATGAAAGTTATTGCTTATCAATTTGTTTTGAGTAAGTTTTATTACTTAACAGGTTGTTTTCTTTTTTATAAAAATTAAAACTTTTTTTGGCTGCAAATATTTATTACTACTTTCAAAGTGCATAGATATATGGTCATGAATTATACGTATCGTAATTTATTGATTTTTTTTTTATTGTAAGTATAAAAAAAAATCCAGATAATGTGCACATGCACATACATAGGTATATAAAAATCAAACCAGCAAAAAATATCTTAGATATATGATAGATATATTACATAGAACACATTTTTCACGTTTCAAGGTTATGTCGAATGGGTACGAACCTTGGCCAATCAAATCATAATCGCTCACATCACATAACAGACATAGAAAAACAAAAATGGTAAAAATTAAATATGAGTTCAATACCTCTCGTCATTTCCATTTTATGTTATATAAGTATTGCATTGCACTTCGCTATCGAATCGTCATTTTATAACAAAAACATACAGAACTTTACCCAAATATTGTTTTTATTGTATTTAACATGTCTTCTGTACACATACAATTCTAATTATATTTATTTTTCATTGTATGCGGACGTTCCTAAATCTCAGAGATTCTTCCAATTCATTAGCAAGATTGGCGGTATTCCTTATGGATATATGCATTTTACCTACAATGTTAAATATTTAATTAATAAAACAATACGTACATACATACACACATACATACATACATACATAAAATCACGCGTGTTCCACTTAGTGGGTTAGCAAAAACCCGAAAACAAGAAAAGGGATAATAGTAAGAGCTCAGCTGTGTCAACAAACAATAAGAAAGATTAAATGTATTTCCCAGAAAAAGCACTCAGAATGCCACTAAAACTATTGATTTTTAACACTGGCATCTGTCATTTACAATTGTTATAAACATTTGAATTTGTCAACTGGTTTCTATAGTGCCGTAGCCTCTGCGATTAGATTATACTATACATACAGCGAATTTATTTTAACATGCAACATATGGTGAATCACTTCCATGGTTACTCACTATTGTCAAAAACTGACAGCAATGTAATATTTGTCCATTTTAAAATGCAACATACAAAATTTGTAGTTTTGTATTATCAAAACTAATTTCCAATAAATTTGCCTACATACGATTAACAAATAATCAAAACATGAATATTGTACATCTTAACAAACTTTAGCTTACAAAAATTCATAACTTTCATGTAATAAATGTTAAAAAAATACGTCCAATCACACTGAGGCAATATTCTAGTCGGTCGTAATAAGAATTGACACCATTTGTGATGTGTTCTGGAGCTATCTTCTGTGCTGCAATACTATTTATAATGTTGCATTTAAAAATAGACAAATATTACATTGCTGTCATTTTTTGACAATAACCATGGAAGTAATGAACTATAATGTTGCATTTTAAAATAAATTCTCTGTATATTCCAGTGCCTTCATCTCTAAATCTATACAAGATATAATATTTTTTTAAATGTATCATGTAGAATTGTATGTTCTTTTTATTTAATAATAGTAATTACAAAAATTTCCAAAAATTAATATTTAGAAGATTTTTTTATAGAAACTATTACTTCCGGTTGTCCAATTGTTACCAAAATCTAATCAGCTCTCCCCAGGAATGTCAGATCGAGGAAACTGCAGTTAAATATTTTTTAAGTCACACACACACACACACACACACACACAAACACACGGACATCATCGTAAAAATGTTATAATCGGATTAAAGGACCTTAAACCGTGTTTATCCACTAAAATCTGGATATGCAAATTATAGAATGATTCCAATTCCTCTCTTAGCGAGAGGTAAAAAAAAGTTTGCGTTATATCTCGAAAATTTACCAATAGAAAAATTATTTTTGCACGCCACTTAGGTAAAGAATAAAAATATTTAATTTTTTAATTTAAAATTTTTTCTTGATTATTAATTGTTTAGCAGTTATTTGAAAATGAACATTTCGATAAAATTAGTTTATCGTTATCTAGTAACCTATAGGAATTTTTGGCAACACAAAAATACATCCAAGATGGCCCTCCGGACACGCACTACATGACCCATTTAACCACTCTTATAGTGTCCGAGATCCTAATGGCGCGGCCCTCCAAATCCGGACGCCCTGTATAGATGGCTTCATTTAATACGTTATTTTATATTTTTGGTACGAATTAGTATTAATTAATTTTTTACATTTATTGACAAAAATTAAAACTTTACTTAATCCTATCATTTGCCAAAAAATCATTATATTGCATAATTTGAAAGGAAGATATTTTAATCTAGAACGATTAAAATGACTTAACATTAATATTACAGTTGTTTTACAAAAAATATTATCGGGCATTATATATTTTAAATTGTTTCCCTTAACTGTTTTTCACAAGCAATCTATTTGTCATCTTCATTTTCTTCGTTATCAATTTACTACAGATATATTTTCTATGCGACAAATTTTCCGATCAAAAACTACCGATAAATATTTGTCACAAAGAATTTACCGCGTTCATTTTTTTGGGATCAATGTTCTGTGTGCATGAACTTTTGAATTTTTTTAATATGTAGAATAAAATTAAAGTAGCGACCATATATTTAATGACAACCTTTTTAATACAAAGTAGATGTAATGATGTTATAGTTATTTTTAATTGTCTTATATGTTCAGTAAGTCTTGTAAAAAATCTCATTTATATAAATGATGATTATTCAATGTAAATGTAATGTGCTGCCGTACTCATTTCCTTTGTTAACAATCATATACAAAAAGGCAAAAAACTTAAACTGCACAGAATCACACATAATTAATACAAAGTAGACATTAAAAACATACATAACCTTACTTCACGCATGCATAACTGTCATATTAATTCAAGGCTGAATACCTGGAGCAATGCGCATCTTAAGTATGATTTATCAACTCGTCCTCCTGCAGGTCTACTTTTTAAGCAGCGTAGAGCGACATATTTGTCTCACGTGTAAAAGTGTTCATTGTTTACTGAGCTAATGAAAGCGTGAAAAGTGAGTTTTTATTCCGATTCCTGACCTGGGCAAAAGTTTGTAAAACGTCAACGCGTGCTCTGCAAACAAATGCAAGCTGCAACTTGCTTAAACACGAAGAAAAATGTTTGTTTTACCGTTGACATTCAATACTTTGTTTACATCAATTATATAGAATCATTCACGTAGAAAATTGAGTTTTTCAATGTTTGATGATGAATAATGTCCGACGAGATATATATTCTTTTGATTATTTATTATAATTAATATTTATAGAGTTCATTAATTGTATTTAATGTAACAGACTGAAAGTTTTTTTTTTATTATATCATAATTTGGTGTTAATTGTGTAGAGAACTGTTTTTAACTAAATTTGTTGATAATTAGTTTTTATCCTCTGTGACAAGCAACAGCTGTAGTGCTCTCGAAATATTAAAAATATGCTAATTATTGGATATTGAATAAAAGTAAAATCAGAATATGTTTTTTAGGAACCATAAAGAACATCGATGCGACGATCCAATTAAAACCTGAAATCAGCGATTAAAATTCGAATGTCTAATTTTAGGTTTAGTTACTTTATAAATTTTAGAGGGATCTCTACATTTTCAATTACTATTTCAGAAAAAGTAAAACAGTTTCAGAAAAAGTTTGAAGATGAATTTTGCAAAACGTGCTAAGACATTGTTAAGCGCATTTGCGCTTTATGGCTTTATGCCCATATTCATAAACACTCGTAAAGTTTCAAAACGGCTCGTTATAATTTTTGACAAATAGAATCAAACTTGACACATAAAATTTTGATTTTTCTTTCAATGTCGACTGTTTTTATTGGATAAATATTATAACGAACCGTTTAAAATTTTTACGAGTGTTAATGAATATGGGCATTAAAGTTTAAAAACGTGTTTCCTGTAAATATAAAAATATATCATCACGGGATATTACCCATTTCTGGGTGCGTCAATCTGCTTGGAACAGACATCGGTAATGATAATAACATATTCCTACCGTGCGAACGCTTACCAGGCGTCATCTCACGGACATTCATTGCTGGCGTGGAGAGTGCACCACAAGGATCACTTTTATGCAATTTAAAATTCGGAATATATCTTTTTGCCCTATACACAGCAAGTGTAACCTACATTTTACGCTTACTGCACGTTTATGGGCATTTAGAAAAGAAATCATCTTTACTATAATAAAGTTCATGTAAAAAAGTACTACTTACATAAGTTATTTTTTACTTTAAATAAATAAATATATCATCACGGCATATTACCCATTTCTGGGTGTGCGAGTATCTACAACACATGTAGACATCGGTAATGATGACGATATATTTGACTGTGTGGGCGCTTCCCAGGCGTCACCTCACGGGCACTCATAGCTGGCGTGGAGAGTGCACCACAGGGGTCACTCTTACTTTAACATTTCCTATATTTAAAATTAATTTATATAAACCAAAATCACGGCAGCGATATCTGTCATTATTGTAAAAATCCGCCGTTACCGATATAGTCACCGATCGATATAAGCGAGGCGAACATTGTTGAAATGTCAAATACCGACACCTACTTATTATTTATTACGAAGAAAACATGAGCGAATAAATATATTATCAGTCATAAACAACATCTATTATTACAGATAAATTTTCGCTGGAAGAAGTACTCTAATGAAGGTAAGTAAAATCAAATTTGGAAATTGACTTAACCCCAGTATTTTAAACTAACCCTTTTCAGAAGTACAACCTATCTCATTAAAAAAAATTGATTTTCATTATCGTCGGCCAAAAAATTTGATACAATTCTCGTGCGTGAAGTATTTTACACGCACTCGAATGTAAATAACTATTTTGTATTCCGATGTGTAAAATTGATACTTTACACACTGCAGACAGTGTAATGATGACTTTGGTATGAAATAATTAAAAATTTCATAAAAAAAAATAATATAACCAATAATAGACTGCGGCTCAGCTTGAGCAAATTAATTAAGGAGCCAACATTTTATAAAAAACAGGGGAGAGACAATAATTCTTCAAATGTTTCTTAGGCGCAACTGATTGAAAACTTTTGGGCATTTCTTAGCAGAAAAGTGTACAAGAAAATACAAGTTACAGAGAAGAATATTTCTAACGATCCGGGAAGTAGATTTAACATCGAAACATCGTCTAGAGACAAATGAGACATCGTATTATAAACTGCGTCACATTGAAGATAAAGGTTCTCCTATCAGTGTTGTGAACATTTCAATGAAAAAATGTTTCTATTTGTTGAAAAGGGCTAACTTTTTCTCAAAACTTTTGTTACATACGTTAAATTCTAATAGCATTCGTCCCGAGTTTACCTATGTAAGTTTCTTATTTTCTTATTTTATATCATTACAATTTTTGAACAATTAATAATAGATTTGTTCGCGGTAACGATCCCGGACTAGTTTGAGCATCACACGCATGCGCAGTTTCGATTTAATCGTTCGCGGTACGATTCTGACTGATAACTCCGTGTTCGCGGAACATTGTGGACTGGTACATGATTGGTTACGTACTAATCAGACCAGTCCGAAAATTGAAGCAAGTACTATAAATCAGGGACTAATTGCGAGTATTCAGTGCATACTTTTCTGTGTTTAATTACGTTTATTTTAACAATTTCACAAATTTTAAATTAATAAATATTTGAAAGTAAATTTATAATATTGCCTCCATTTCAGTTCAAAACTATATAATATTTTCATTCAGGTACATAACATACATAACCTCAAACGTCAAAACCAGCGTTCGCGATAGAAAAAATCCCAAATCAATCTCGGATCACGCATGCGTTTTTCACGATTTATGAATTAGTACGGAACAAGTACGAAATAAGTTTGGGATCCGTCAGGGATTGTTGCCGCGAACAAACCTAATAATAACTGTTAAGCGTAATCGTTAATATTATATTTTGTAGTTTTGATTATTTAAGTGTTTAATTAGTTGTCATAATATGAGTGACGAACAAAATATAGTAAATATTGAAACGGCGGAGATACCATCCCCGACATACATTTGGTTTTTATTCCACATAAAAAGAACGAACTACAACATTAAACTAGTTTGTATTCTTGATCAAAACATACATATCCCAGAATGTACTAGGAAGTATACCGCTTTCCCAGCATGTAACTGTCGTGCATACGCAGGGTAGGTTTTTGTCGGTGCTCACTGGACTTTAATTACTGGAACCGATTACACAGACACGTGACTGTGCTATCGTAACTGCATCATGCGGGCCGCTCTATTGCCTAATATACTCCACCGTCACTGCTTTTTACCCCATCACATGTGAGGTTTGCCAAAGAATCAAGTTAGCTTGTATAATTGGTTGGAGATGCTGATTGTGATAATTGACAAAACCCCAAACCAAATCCCTTGTTGGAAGTTGGAACTCAGATTAGATAACAGATTCTAGAATTTAGAGTACTCATAAGGAGATAACTAACAACCGCAATCTCAGTTGAAATATATAAAGCTTATTCAGAAAATAAATATTTAAACGCAGAAAATATTTTATTTTTAGATTAATAAATTCGCCGTGTAACGTGTAATTAATGGTAAACTGTATTTTTTTACCTTCCGTCACCTTTAAGTAAAGAAGGTAGGTATTATATTTGGTCAAAAAAATCGGTGATGAGGTTCTAACGAATAAGCACGTTTTAGGGTCCCTAGAATACGATGTGTGTGTGTGTGTGTGTGTGTGTGTGTGTCAAAAATTTCTCTGATGATAACTCCAACAAATTATAATTCTTTCAAATTTCCCTTCTTTACACGGTAAATAAAACCTTTGTTGTGATTACTAAAAATGAGTTCCAGCAGCAATTTTTTTTTTGTCAATATAGGACCAGCAAATATATTTGTTACAGTTACCTAGGCTAGTTCACTGGTAAAAAATTGTTGTGGCAACAAATACAGTTTTGTTATATATAACAAAAGATATTTGTTATGCGAACAAATAAAATAAGGTACCATTAAGAAGTATAAATTTGTTATACGAACAAATAAATTAAGTTACTATTAAGAAATACAAATTTGTTATGCGAACAAATAAAATAAGTTACCATTAATAACTATGAATTTGTTTTGGAAACTAATAAATTTTGATAGATATACAAATGCATTAATGAGGTATTAAGGTAAAAATTAAATACATGCGTATTATAATAATTTTATTTATTTATAATAATAATCTATATACATGTAACAAATATTATATAAAAAAATAACATATGAAACAATAGTCACTTAAATTATACAGATTTATCAGTAATCGATACATACCTTCAAATTTCTCAATAAGACACTAATTGCCATTGTTTTAAAATATCCTTTACAAAATCATCCATTTTTATTGACGGGCACAAAAAACAAGCACTTTTAAAACCCAATTTTTGAAAGGCTAAACTTAACTGCGCAAGCAAATGCGACACGACGTTGTATAGTATAACACGAACAGTGAATTATACTGTATACCAGGGAATACCCTGTCTACACAAAAGTTTTAGTTACCTGTACAAAGTATATGGCGGGAAGAAGAATTTGTAACCTTTACAAAATATCACAGGATACAAAAAAATAAAATTTGCCCCAGATTAAATATTTTTAATTGTTGCAAAATGATTTTGTGATCTGAACAAAATAACAAAATGACTGCTTAGTACTACTAATAATAATTGCTACTATGACTAATATTTTACAGCAAATAATACTTTTTATACACAACAAAAATGGTTTAGTTTTGGAAATTTAAAATACAAAGTTCTTCGTATACACGGCAAAAACATGTTGAAATAACAAAAAAAATACAGCTAACTAAATTTTGTCCGGAATATCAATGTAATTTTTTGGTTAGATTTTGGTTATAATTAAACAACCGGAAGTACCCTTATTTGAAATTCTTAACAGTTTTTATCGAAAAACGCAGTTAAATATCATTTTTTGATATTTTATATTAATATGAAAGAACATTTGATTATGTGTACGGTTTAATTATATATTTTCCTTAATAGTCAATAGATATAGAGCTAAAAAAAATTATTGAGATTAACTTTCGTAAATCAGCCAGCTATACTATAACCATGGAAACTGGTAATATATTCAAATATTTTAATTGACAGATGTCAGTGTCAAGTGCAATACATGTTATTGGATATATAGAATTTTTTCCAAGGAATTTTTGGTATGGAATTTGCAGAAAATAGTTATGTCCGTGTTGCAATTTTACTGGATATATAGAATCTTGTCCAAGGAACTTCCGGTAAGGGATTTGTGCAAAATACATAGAAATGAGGGAAGGTAATGTGCTGGCCACATCAGATTTTTTTGCTATTTTATGTCTCAAGTTTTGTTTTTTATATATTGTTTGTTTCATTATCATTAAAGGAGTTTTTAAAAAATCTGTTTCATTACTATAAAATAAAGTAAAATAAAATAGGGAAACATTTAATACGTACCTGTTTTTTTTTTCGCCATAAATCAAGCTTAAAGCCCAAACAGTAGACCTGCTGAAATCTAAATTCCACATATTTCATACTTAAAGTTATTTGTACAAACCGGAAATCAGCAAATTTTTAAATTTTGTATGTAACCAATGACCTATGCATTTTTTCAGGAAAACCAAATACATCTTTAAAATGATCTATTAATGGGGTAATTTAACCAAGTTCATATTTCCCATGATAACCGAGATCCTAATGGTGATGTTCAGTTTGTAGAACGTTCAATGTGAATAAACTTCACCATTTACAAAGTCATTCCTGTTTTTCACATATTGTGTCCACATGCTATTTCTTCGGTTGCATATTTCATTCCAGGGGGCGGTAGGCATAACTGCTCCTCCCATATTTTCTTTAAAGGGATGTACAGCACACGGGGCAGTTTGTGGCATATAATTGACAATAGCAACACCTTGACTGCAGCTTGACGATGTGTTAGAGGCGCGAACCACAACGCCTCTTCCTTCTGCATACACGGTACTGCGGTCAGAAGATATGTGAAACGAGGGTGATTAATGTAGGGGTTGGAATGCAAGAAAATGTTAGAAAATACTGTAGTTTTTATTTGGGCATACTAACGATCTCCATTCCTGAATAAACTACGGTAAGAAATTTTAAAAGGGAAAAGCTAACAGAATAACTAACTATGACTACTTTTATCTCGCACCAGTCAAGTCACTTAAATCGCTTTAGTTGGTACAGTAGATTATCAGGGCTATTCTGTAAGCGATCGTTATGACACATCGAATCGTTATATCGTTAAAATAACGATAATCGTTAAAGTGGTATTCTGTAAGCAAAAATTCAATTGTTCATAACGACAAGATGATAACGATTTTCGTAAAATCGTTATTTTTTAACGACAAGAAAAAACTGATCGTTATGTTAACGATTTGTTGCATTTCAATCACATTTCAATATTCTTGAAATATTAATTGCCATTATAATGAATGGTGATCCCGAATTATTATTATTATTATTACTTCACTTTTTCGAAGAAAATAATGAAAAGTAATTATGTATTTTAAAAATATGTCAGATTATATTCCAATTTTGCTATATATATTTAACAGGAAAAATCTTCGAAAAATTTATAGGGCTTTAAGAGATAAAAGTGATCCTTTTACTATCCCACAGGAAAATTTAGAAAATTATTTAGATTATCACGAGTCGCCGCAAGAGACTTTACTGAACTGTTGCCATTTCTAGAAGCAAATACAATGATAACTGCTATACCAAATCTCCTAAAAGTGCTCTATATTAATCATACTTTTACATATGCTTTATTTTACTGAGTGCATTTAATCCCCTAGCCAATTCAGCATATGCTTATTCAATCTGATTTGGATTCTCTGAATAATATTTATTTGTTCTCAGAGCGACATTACTTGCAAGAAAGTCTACATAATAGCATATTGTACTTTTGTAGTTTTTGAGGCCCTCGTTTACTTATCCATATCTAATATAATAGAGAATAATAATAAATAGCCATTAATAAAATGAAATAATAATATAAATCTTCACCAACAACTTTCAAAATAAAATTTAAATGTCAGTTTTAATAGTGAATTGAAGTAATTTTTAAAAATAATGTCCTTGTATCTTTTAAAATAAGCGAAAAACAAGTTTTACTCTTTAGCTCAAAAACAAAAAAAGATTACTGTGTACAGTAAAAGTTTTGAAAGAAGTCCGATCAAGGCTATATACGAATTGTATCTATGAATTAAGATTTTGTGCTGTCAAATTTAGTAGTATCATTTACTTAGTTTTTATGAGGGTACATAATATCTTGTGTACCTCATAAAAACTATGTAAACGACACTACTAAATTTAACAGCATAAAATCTTAATTCATAGATGCAATTCGTAGATGGCCTTGATCGGACTTCTTTCAAAAATTTTACTGTACCTATTAAAGTTGTCTCTTATATTATATATTTTCTGTAGCGTGTATAATAAGAAGAAAGTTTTGCGTATAAGAAACTTGAATTTGTTCCACCCTGTACATATTTACACTTTCCCTGCATGTAATTTTTAGCTTCTTTAGACTCTTGCAGGTTACAGTTCTCAAAATAGTCCTAAACGTTGACCGAGGTATTAATGTATTACAAATAAACTTATGTTAAACTTATAATATATAAAAAATAAATATAGGTTTTATAAGTGAACTTTTAAATTGTAAATCGGTGACGAAATTTATTAACTGGGTGTTTTTTTAAGGCGCATTTGTTTATCGTTTTGTTCAAAAATGCCAAGGCTTTGCTATTAATACAAAATTGTATAATATTACATAATTTACATGTATTTGGTGTAATTTGGTGCAAAAGATATCTTTATATTGATACCACAACCATCGTTATCATCATTTAGAAGGGGGTAAGGGAGGGGGGGGGGGGGGGTGAGGCAATAGTCTGCAAAAAACTGATTTCCCATTTCAGCTTCCTATGTGCCCCATGAAAAAAATTAAAAAAACACACCTGAAGGGATAAGTGTACACCGAAATGTAGGTTTTGTAAGAATAAAATAAATGCTGTATGATTGATATTTCATTGTTAACACATATTTATTTGTATGATTCAAATGCGATCAATAATGCATAACTGCTCGTTAAGTCATTTAATATTTCCATAAAAAAGAATAATAACTTATTTAAAATATATTTATGTGTATGTAAAACATGATCCCACATTGTGACCTGTATCCCGTTATCATTAATATCCCGAAATAAAGCCGGAATAACAATACCACGCGAGAATAAAGAATGCCCCGCATTATCATTTATTCTAAATACCCGGTCGTACTTAATCATCGGAATAATTAAACGGACACATATTCGGTGTAATTTATGAGTTGCATTTTGTCAAACATGTATTTAAATTTTAAATGGCCCTGGCTACAGAATAGAGCAGGTAGGGTGAGTGTCTGTGACACATGTCAGCGGCCGTTTGTCACCAATTAAAGAGAGTTTGTGGTTTTTAGGGAATACGGGCGCGGGCGGTTAGCACAGCTGCCACGGAAGTAAAAGTGAGAGTAGATAGTAGATAATGTTGACTGAAATTTGAAACCAAAAGGTAAAATATTTAATAGAGTTTAAATGTGTTTGTTTAACCAAACTAAGTGTAAATTGGCATGAAAATATTACTATGTTGTAAATAGTGAAATATATTTTTACCTCCCGCTACCACGGGAGAACGTTTTGATCTTTTGATGTCCCCAGAATCCGATTTTAACATTTTTACAATGATGTCTGTAGGTATGTATGTATATGTGTGTGTGTGTGTGTGTGTGTGTGTGTGTGTGTGTGTGTGTGTGTCTGTGTGTCTGTGTGTGTGTGTGTGGATCTCGTGGACACGATTACTCAAATACTATCAATCAGAAAAATTTGAAATTTTGTATACCCATTCTATACGAATATGGGAAGTGCTCATTACTTTTTAGTGTATATCGGATAACCGGAACTATCATTTATACAAGCTTTTAAAAGTTTTTCTTGTAAAAAATTCATTGAATATAATTTTTCAGCAACTTTTACTAATTAACATTTAAAATAATGGTACAATCTTCAATTCTACGATAATAACATTTAGTAAATAACAAACTAAATAACTTTAAATATGAATATATAATATAATTTATTTTCATGTATCACCCAGCCTATGCGTCAAACAAAAACATAATTTTAATGACAGTTTTGACATATTTAAACAAATGTCACTGACAGGAAGCAATTATATTGAAATTAATAATGAAACCTTGTTAAGGAGAATAAAATAGTAAAATATTTAATTAAGGTTTGTAAAAAGAATATATTTTCCATCATACAAAAATGTTAGATGTACTCGTACAGTTGATCTGATTTAAATTTGCTAATTGCTATTTTTGCAGCACTATAAATTAATGTTAATTTACAACTAAACCTTTACGAAATAGATTATGTACGGCGAAGAATTTACAAAGATTGCGTTTTAGAGCACCTAGAAGATGATACTGATTTTTATAAGAATGTGTGTGTGTGTGTGTGTGTGTGTGTGTGTGTGTGTGTGTGAGACGATTTTTCCTTAAAGCCTATTAAAATATGATCCAAAACTTCTCAAATTTGGTATTTAAAACTCATATATATTTTGAAACAACATATTAGATTTTAACCATATATGATAAATCGGATGTAGTACTTAATTTGGAGCTCTAACAGATTTTTTAGGAAAAACAATAAATCAATCCAAAATTTCGTATTACAGACTTTTCTATTTATTGGACAACAAATTTTATTTACAAACAATTAACCGGAAATGATACTTTACTTAAAGCTCACTGCTATTTTAAACATGGAATTGGCGGGAGGTTATGTGTTGATTTTTTAATAAAGGAAAATATATTTTTTCTTCAACCGTATTAAAAGGCTTTGCTGATGATACTTTACTTAAAGCTCACTGCTATTTTAAACATGGAATTGGCGGGAGGTTATGTATTGATTTTTTAATAAAGGAAAATATATTATTTCTTCAACCGTATTAAAAGGTTTTGCTTTTAATACTGTTTTTTGTTCTAAAAGTTTATCTTTTTGTTACTAGTATAAAAATATAATTATTGCTAGGTTACACTTTTCCTTACAAGTACTTTTATCCGGTATAGCAAAAAAATTTACTACAGAAATTTGCAAATCATGCTGCATACAATAATTCATTTTTAAAATTATTCCCATCAAATAAAAATTTGGGAGAGGAAATTTTAGATAATAATTATATACATGTTGCATACTATTTTTTTAAATATGTAATAATAAAAAAATGCATAAATTTAAGAATTATTTATTAATATTAAAAGTACAACTTGAGCATCCTTGATAAAAATTATGAAGCCCGATGTCTCACTTTTTGATACTTCATTAACAATTCCATTTTAATATGACACTAGTCGTATCTTGACGGGTATGCAATTCCTCATTTACATTTGTGACAATTAAATCTTCGGTAACATTCAAGTCATTGTTTGAGACATTACTGTTACTTACTAGGCACTTATGTATTTAATATTTTTGTAGCTATGTTCTTTTTATTATGCATAGTTTCTTCTATGTACCCCTCCTCCACGTCATTTGACTTCCAGCCCCAATGCCTTTAAGAGTAATTAGATCGCCACCAGAATTTACAAGGAGAGTAGCTGATATCCGGCGTAAACAATGGCCGGTATATTCATTGGCATTCTCCAAGTGTCTTTCGCAATTTTTGGGAACGCTCGGCTTCACTGCGCTTCGCCTCGCAAATACAAATTAATTACTCATCAAACAAAATCTCACTTTTAATCCTAGCACAATCTACTATTTATTTCATATAAATTTTGCGTTAAGGGAGCGACAGGCGATAGTATAATTTTATAGATCGATATCAAATTTTATCCATTTTGCAAATGATATAGAAGTGATCCCTTATGATGCTCTTCTCACGACAGCTTTTCTTTGAAAGTTTTTGAGGTGCCGCCTGAATTTTTACTACATTTAAGGTACATTAAAACACACTAATGCCCGTTTGCACCAACGTAACTTAAATATTAAACTCGATTTAAATTGACAATATTGCATCGAAATGAAATGTCAAATGAAATGTAATATATTGCTGTCAAAATTTCGATTTACATTTTTTTGTTTAAGCCTAGCTTAAAATTTAAGCCTTGTTGGTGCTGATCAAAAATGTTATTAAACAAAACTGTTTTGTTGTATTTCAAAGCCCATTTATTAAGCAGAAAGGCTTACTATAAAATAGTTTGTCATTAATGCCCAGTTTTATAAAAGATGGATAAGTAAATTAAGTAAAATTTATTCTCCAAGTAAAATAGTTTATTCCAGAGATTTTCGTTTTATAAAGCAAGAATAAAAATACTAGCTAAGTAAATCTATGGAATAAATTACTCCACTGATTTTCGAGGAAGTAAATTTTATTCTGTAGAATAAATTTGACACATGTCAAAATTAATTATTTTATAGAGAACGCAGACATTGATAGAAACCGAAAAGGATGGTTTTCTGTGAATTGCCAAATGGTATGTTCAGCAAATCTAAAAATAACAGATGTTGTTGCTAGATGGCCTGGTTCCGCACACGACAGCAACATATTTAACAATTCATTAATAAGAGCTAGGCTTGAAAACGGAGAATTTGGTAATTGCTACTTGTTAGGGGATACTGGATACCCTTGTAAAAATTACTTATTGACACCTGTACAAAACCCACCTATTCCAAGCCAACATAAATACAATGCGTCATATAACAGTTTCATTTGAACACTATTCCGGGGACCTATTTGTGAAACTGCATTAAATTCTTTACAAATCTCATCCCATGCACTATTTTTGCTTTTGACGCTTGCTACGTCTGTCTGCTTGTTTTCAATAATACTAATATATTTTTTTATCTCTAACATGTTCGCTTTATCTATTTCAGTATAATTCTTTCGCCATTTTGACGTTTGAATAATAATAAACGATGTCTCTGTCGGTAAATCACTAGAATAAAATATTTACTCTGCAAGTACTTATTTTACTCTGCAACTTATTTTATAAAGCAGACATTTTTTTACTCATCGATTAATTTTACTTTCAAAGTAATAACTCAGCAACTTATTTGATGTTTATAAAACTGGGCATAAGCAAAACATTTTGCTTCCTATAGAATATCTTTAGTCGCCACATTTTATTTAAAGCCAAGACTTTATGTATAGTTCTATGAAAGATGTCGGGACCAGAGGATGAAATGAGTGTTATGCTACTGATTTTGTTAACAACCCTGAAGACCTGAAGTATGAGTGCCAAGTCGTTGACATGGTTCTAGCTAACACTGGTATTAGAACCACGCTCGTACTGCCAACCAATGTATCCAGTTAAGGTTTAAATTGATAGTGCTAATTTTGTTTTTCACGACGTACCTAATTTCCTTATTCTCAGTGATACTATCGTAACCTTCCTATTATTTTGTGAATATGAGTGTTCGTTTCAAGCTAATCAAAGTCACTTTTTATTGGACCGCAATTTAAAAATTTTTCCTAATACTATTATTATCTAGTTGTATAAGTAATTTGAAACTCTAATCTCATCTAAAACAAAACCGTGCGTCAGCTTTTCTCTCCGCTTGTAACTATTGTAACTCTGGTAATCCCTAAACTGACAAAGCTGCTGTGTCTATTCCGTACGATAGTATCTCAACTTAGGAAGCTAGCACGAGCCCTGTATGGGTGGGCCGCTAGGACAATACACTAACCCCATGCTGAGGGCTAAGACAAATGCTGGACCCACTATATTTACAGACATGTTAGTTCAAATTGTGATGTATGCGAATGGGATAGAGAAGTTATAAGAATTCTTTAAAGATATTATCGTTTACGAGTAATTCCATTCAATTCAATTCGTCTAGCAAACGTTAAAGAATTGTTTACATGTGTTACGCCAAAACATCGTAATCGCTCAGTTACCAAAAAAAAAAAAAAAAACACCCACAAAGCGTGGCGGATGGTGCTTGAACAACCAAATACCGAAATTCGTGTAGTGGTCGTTTGCCAATTAGGTTACGTTGCAGTTAGGGATGCATTCGGGCCGGGCTGGACCGGGCTTTGAGGTTTGCATCGACTCGGCTCGAAAATAAAAATTGCCGGCCCGATTCGAAGATCGACTCGACAAAAAATAAGCTGGCCCGGCTCGAAAATTGACCCGAAATCGGGCCGGGCTTCGGACCGTGCCGGGCCTAAGCTCGAAATTGAGTGCATCCGGCATTCCTAATTTTGTTTTTCGTGTCAAACTTAAAAAACCTCTACATCCCTATAACGTTCAACATTAGTTAACATAAGTTGTTAAAAATGAGACACTTCTAATGTAAGTTTGTTATAAAAATTACAGACCCACGAGTATTTGACACTTTGTGTACCAAAGGCGTTTGAAAATTTAAACAACTTTTTCACAAATCTTGTACAAAATATATCATTTACATAATGATTTTTTATCTAACTTTGTTTCTGCTCAAAAATAAGACAAGAAATCATTATGATAGAAACAAAAATCACTTTTATTTATGTATACGAGTAGTACCAATGTATAATAACAACATCACAATAGCATTAATATGCTTTAGTGAATAACTTTGAATTCTTGAAGTAAAATAACATTTTTATTTGTTAATATGTGAATTATGATGTTAATAATACAATTTGATCCTTTTTAACTTCATACATTTCATTAAAATATTAAGGAAACTGTGCATTTGATTGAATAATAGGATTTTTCGGGCCGGCCCGAAAAGCTCGAATTTTTGGGCCGGGCCATAATCATAAGTCCGACTCGCCTCAACTTTTGCAAATTATTAGCCCGATTCAGCCCGATAAAAAAATATCTTCGGCCCTGCTCGATGATCGACTCAAAATCGAGGCGGGCTTCGGGCCGGGCCGGGCCAAAGCTCGAAATCGACTGCATCTCTAGTTGCAGTTTGTATTATTTTTAAAAATGCAAACAATAACGTAACGTAATTGACAACTTGTAAATGGTAAACAATGGTTTTTAGGATCATCAGATTTCAGGATTTGATCGTTCAGCACCGTCTGCAACTCGTGGTGGCTGTTTTTTCTTTTTTCTTCAACATATAACTTATTTTAAGACAACTCTAAACTCCAGTCGTGTTTCAGTCAATTTCTACGTCTCTTTGACTGCCAAAGTCGCGCACATTACGATATACTTACTCTTTGTGTCCCTTTTTTTCGAAACCGGCGAAGATTTTGGAAAAAGTTCAAGTAAAAAACTTTTTTAATTCATTTACTACAACTTTGTCGCTGTATATTGTGTGTATTATTATCTATCTAGTAAAGACGAAAATTTTCTCGCTTGGTGTTTCATGTGCTGCAAATTCCAAAACAAACGTGTTCGAATGTTAGTTTTTATTATTTTTCTTATAATTTTAGAAACAAATGTGATATTTTTATTACATAAACATATTCTCAAAACATAAATAAATAATAATATGAAAATAGCAGAACGATATCTTTAATAACTATATGAGTAGTTAAAGTTAAAAATTGTGAAGACATTTAATTAAGATGATATTTTCGAAAAAAGTGAATTTTCGAATGTTTGCAATGAGATAGAACATTGCGAATAACACCATTAAATTTATCGAAAAATTTCTTATAAGATGACTAACTTTTAACTTTGAAGTAGCTGGAGGTTTCAACCTCCAACTACAATTGTGCCGAAATCCACCAACATGGCGGCGTGTAATTAGTCACAAAAGTATAACATTGCGTCCGGTATCCAGATATGTATAGAAATCAGTGAGCAGTAGTGGTAGCACGCACTTTAGAATTCTATCAAAAAGGGCATTTGTTTTCGCTTTTCGCCACGAAGCAAAAATTTGGGAACACGCGTGTATCAAAATATTTGCCTGCAAGCGTACGACTCGAGTGTCAAAGTAACGTCATTATTTTGCCACAATTCTATTCAAAGCCAATTTATATATAATTTATACATTTATTATATACAACTGTCATGATATTTTTTATTTTAATAATATAAAATCCAATAATTTCCAAATCAAAAAACGAATATAGAATTCTAAAGTGTATGCTACCAAGATTCGTAAAAGTAAAATTGTATTCGCCTGCTTTCTATGATAGAATTCTAAAGTGCGTTACTCTTTAAATGCAAATTGCATACCAAACCGGTAAATAACTAAATGTTAAAAGAATAAAGATTATGTGTTAGAAAGTGTTGAAATGCTAGGATTTTATTTATAATTTATTTTCGTTTTTGTGGTATATGATTTAAATTAATTTGTTACTGTTATAATTAAGACTTGTTCTTTAGCTAATAAATCATATTCTAGTAAAGTGTATAAAAACTGTACTAATTGTATGTTATAACTTATAATTACTAATTCCTTCTTCATTTACATTTTGCTGCAATTGAATATCATGTTTTTCTACAATGAAAAAGTCACATTTAAAATTAGTCAATGATATCATTGTATCATTATTTACAATATTATTTTCTATTAGAAGATATCGAGTAGCAGCGACTAAAATAGACACGTAAAAAAGCCCAGACCACCATAGAACTGAACAGATCAAATGATAAACAGGTATCATTAATAATGATTTTTAATAAATTTTTATCTACAAGTAACATGTGTAGGTTTCAAAGATATAAACTTTATTGAATTTTAATTAAATATGACTGAGTTTTGAATGATTCATTTATAATTGTTTGAATATTTTATCTTTTTCCACGACATTATTTATTCAGTAATTTATTTTTATGTCAATTGTCAATATAAATTTGAATAGATATATGTATATTAGTTACAATATTGATACAAAAACTTGATTTCCTGTTTTGGCAGTGACATTTGAAAATTTAAATTTAGGCATATTACATTTTTTTTATTAAAATGGTTGTTGTTTCCCGTATCCACGTACTTTTATTTCTCACATTACCCATAAGCAATAAACTAAAGCATTTTAATCACTCAAAATTTTATTATTTGTCAGGTTCCTGTTCTGACATAACCTATTTGTATATATTGTCAAATGACAAGTCAAATAGTATTTCCGCTTTCACCTGATGTTGTGTAAACTGTGGAATAAAAAGAGCCCCAGAAATTCTGGGGATCTTTGCAGAATAGGGTCCATTATATAATGATTTATTTTATATATTTATAATTCTTTATCTATAAAAGATAAAAATAATATTTAGAAGTTTTTTTTAAGAAACTACTACTTCCGGTTGTCCAATTGTCACCAAAACCTTTTCAGCTCTTCCCATTAATGTCAGATAAAGGAATACGCAATACGTAGTTAAATTGGTCTTTAGTCTAATAGAATTTGAGAAACCGACCCTCCAACATCCAGACATATACAAACACAACACACACACACACACACATACATATATATATATATATATATATATATATATATATATATATATATATATATATATATATATATATATACAGTGTGTCCCATTTAGAAGTGCCACCATTGGGATCTCGAGAACTATAAGAGATACGATGTCGGTTAAATGGAACTTTTTGTGAGCCTTTGGAAGGTCATCTCAAATGTGCTTTTATTTTTCCAAAAATTCTCATAGGGTACTAGAAAATGACGGAAAACAGATTATTGTTGATTTTTCTTTTTCAAATAACTTCTAAACTATTGGTAATTGAGAAAAATATTTCAAATATAAAAGATAGATATTTTTATTAACTAACCAGTGGCGTACGAAACAATTTTTTATATCCGTAAATTTTGGAGGTATAACACAAACTTATATTTTTTTAAATGGAACCCATATCTGATTTTAGTCTCAAAAAAATTACTATTTTTTTCTCTTTTCAATGTTGTAAGCGTTATTATGTTTTATATTTGTTTTGCCTTCAAAATTATTATTTTTTCCTTATTTTGTATTAAATTTACAATTATTTTGAAAATATTGGTAAATTTCTGTTTAGAAATACTCCTTGTATTTAAATAATTTATTTCGTTAGAAAAATTTGCTCAAAACTCGTATCAAATTAATTTTTATAATATTTTGTATCAGGTCACCTTGGCACATTATAGTGTAATTTGTAATTATAAGTCTAGAATAAAAATATTAAGTAATAAAGGCATAAAATAAATTATATCGATCAAATACAATATATTTAATAAAAATAATATTTTTTTTTTCAGACTAAAATAAGATATGGGTTCTATTTAAAAAAATATAAGTTTGTGTTATATCTCAAATATTTACGGATATAAAAAATTATTTCGTACGCCACTGGTTAGTTAATAAAAATATCTATCTTTTATATTTGAAACGATTTTCTCAATTACCAATAGTTTAGAAGTTATTTGAAAAAGAAAAAATCAACGATATTCAGTTTTTCGTCATTATCTAGTGCCCTATGAGAATTTTTGGAAAAACTAAAGCACATCTGAGATGGCCTCCCAAAGGCGCACAAAAAGTTCCATTTAACCGTCATCGTATCTCTTATAGTTCTCGAGATCTCAATGGTGGCACTTTTAAATGGGACACACTGTATATATATATGTACAACACACATCATTGTAAAAACTATAAAATCAGATTCTAGTGACCTTAAAACGTGATTAATCATTAAAATCTGGATATGCGTTTTTAGCATTAATCCAATACCTCTCTTAGCGAGAGGTAATAAAAGCCAAAATATTACCAACGTGTTTAATATATCATATTATCTCAGGAATCATAATTGCAATACTTTGGCTTTTGGGCCTGTAAGAAAATAACTTGCAAATTCAGTGGGGCATCGGTAATGAGTCATCATGGCGTTGTTCCACGTGTTAGCGTCCACTGTATAAACGAAAATGGCTTTATAATAATTTGGTGTCACGGCTGATTAATGCTTTTTTAACCCGCTTTGAAAAATGAAGGGTTATTATACTGTCCAAAATAGCACAAAACTTTCCTAAACTTGTCTCTTTCAAGATGAATAAAAATTATGCTAAGCTGACACCTTTTCATGACAATTCGTGCGAAAACAATATTTTACATTTTTACGCGTTCCATTCAGATATTAATAAGTGAGGAAACACTTGACATACATTATGCGCTAATGATTCTCTTGTGCCCAAGTAGGTTGAAGACTTCTAAATAAATTAGGTTGCTCGCTAACCATGATACTCTACAAGCACTTCAAAACACTTTATTTTCATTTATCTGTTCAATAATTACTCTCTATCTCATTTGTCTACAAGCAAAAATTATTTTATCTACAAACACTATTAAAAGTAGGCTGTTTAATGTCATTTAACCACACAGTGTTACAAGTGACTGATCATTGTTACTTCTCACACCAGTGTGTAACCTAGGTAACATTTGAGCGGACTTCAATTCTGTAATATTATTCAAATTTTTGATACAATTTTTTTCATAGTAATTAGAAAAATCTGTTGTGGTCAGCATAAAATCTCGCCATTTCCATTTTATGTTATAAAAGTACTATGTTGCACTTCGGCTATTGAACCGTCGTTTTATAACAAAAACATTACAGAATTTTACCCAAATATTGTTTTTATTGTATTTAACATGTCTTCTGTACACATATAATTCTAATTATATCTATTTTTCATTGTATGAGGAAGTTTCTAAATGTCAGAGATTCTTCCAATTCATTAACCAGATTGGCGGTATATCTGATGGATATATGCATTTTACCATCATTTTAAATATTTAATTAATAAAACAATAAGAAAGATTAAATGTACTTCCCAGAAAAAGCTTTCAGAATGTCACTAAAACCGTTGATTTTTGACACTGACATCTATCATTTACAAACTATGTTGTAAACATTTGAAATTGTCAACTGGTTTTCTTAGTGCCTTGGACTCTGCGATTAGATTATTCTACATATTACAATGCCTTTATCTCTAAATCTGTACAAGATATAATAAAAAAATTTAAGGTATCGGATGTAGAACTTTATGTTCTTCAATAATAGTAGTAACAGAAATTTTCAAAAAATAATATTTAGAAGTTTTTTTAAAGAAACTATTACTTCCGGTTGTCCAATTGTTACCAAAATCTAATTAGCTCTTCCCAGGATTGTCAGATTGAGGAAACTGCAGTTAAATATTTTTTAAGTCTTACTGTATTTGAGAAACCATGGTTCCAATATCCACACATCCACACATCCACACATACACACACACACACACACACACACACACACACACACAGACGTCATCGTAAAATGTTATAATCGGATTATAGAGACCTTAAAACGTGATTATCCGCTAAAATCTGGATATGCGAATTTTAACATAATTCCAATACCTCTCTTAGCGAAAGGTAAAAATTTAATTTTGTTTTACTGTTTGAGAAACATTGGTTGAATTTTCGATTTGATACCTTATTATTAATTGGATTAATACTACCTTTTTTTTAGTTTAAGTTCTGTTTTTATTATTTCTTTATCAAGTATACAATATTTTTCTCTAAAGACATTATTACGCCTAAAAAAACCACGGGTTGTTTTAAGGAAAAAAACTTCAGAGAATAAAATTCTGAATTTTTATGTGCCAAAATATTTTTATTTTGCGCTATTGGTGCCCGTGTAAACTTAATTACAAAAAAAACATATGTCCGTTGAACGGTTGCTGTAAATAGCAATAACAGGCAGAAATATATTTTTACTGCCTAGGCAGTAAAAGTGATATTTTTCAAACTGTCAGCTGTCAAAATATCGTACTTTTGATTTAAGTTCCAAATTTCACCAGAATATTGATAAGGATTTACATTTTAAATTTTTGTAAATTTCGTAGGACTACATATTTGTAAATTTAAAGAAGAATTATTACTTCCAATCTATTCCATACCATTTCAATTTCAGGAAATCTAAATTCATTTTCAGAAAATGTAAATTCAATTCCAGAGAAGGTAATATTTAATTTCAATTTCAGGAAAAGTAAGCTCATTATCAGAAAACGTAAATTGATAAATTGATATTATTTTACTGAAATTTAATGTACTTTTTCAGAAAGTAAATTTACTTTTTCTGAAATAGAATGTACTTTTTCTGAAATTGAAGTAAAAAAGGAATAGATATTTTATAAACATTCTTGCAAGAACCGATCTTTATTAATTATCTTCATTTTCTTGCATTACATAAATTAAATTTAAGTTTAATCAATGACTCTAATTCAAACTTTTAAATTCAAAAGTACTGAAGTGCAATGTTTATGTTTTAAAGTTATTCATCAAAAAGTGCTTTACATGAAACGATAACGATATCCGTGATCCTTTCACCTTTGAGTCAAAATTTTAGTATTTGTACTTTTTTACCAACGTAATCCATTGTTTGTAAAAAATTTTCCAGTAAGCTTAAAATTTTATGATACGAATCATTTCTAAAACTACGGGTTACAATGTTTTTTTACGTACTTGAATTGAATTTAAAATAATTGTTGCAGGATCTACAGAAAATACAATTAGATTACTGGAATATAATTTCCCTCCGAATAATGTGGGTAGGTATTTCATATTTCATTAAATTGTTGAAATAATGTTAACCATAAAATTTACAGCGGTTAAAATAAGAATTTATTTGTGTTACTCAAACATAAATAATTTCTTATTTATGAAAACTAACACCTTCCGTTACAATTAGTCAAAATTCGTTCTTTGATGTGATATTTGTTTGCCAGTTTCATATAAAATATACTCAAAATATTATATATTCTCGGATTTTAATGTCAGAATCGTCCCAGAAGTGTCACAAAACATAAAATTTAAGACAGCAACTTGGCTTTGAGTTTTGTGTTGTAAAACTTCATAGTAATACAAACAACTGCAAACTACTTGGTGAGTTTTTAACATAACGTCGTTCCAATAAAGTGCGACACACACACATATAATAAGCAGGCCGTCAGAATGTCGGTTGGCACATGTGTTTTGGAGCGCTGTTCCAACTTTTCAAATTTAATAATGCAATCTTTTACTGCGGGAATGGGTGACTGTAAATAAAGTGTTCGCGCGCAAGACAGTTTTCAAATATTGTCTCTCCTGCTAAAATACCGCGCGCAGGTGGAGACGCCAACGGAAGAGATTTGTGAAGAAGCGATTCGTGTCTTGCACATTCAACTCAGGATGCAAAGATGCAGAATGGATTCCATATATTTCTAATTTATTAGTTTGATCTTAGTAGAATTTAATACTTGGAAGTAACCAAAAAACTTTGTGCATGCGCCACGGTCAAAGAGACCGGAAATCTCGCCGGAAGAGATTTACTTCTGACAACTATCTGTGTGACTAATCAAATTTAAAGAAAATGTAAACATATTATTAATATAGAATTAAAAACAACATGTCCATAATTTTTTATTTTGTTAAATAATAATAGAATTCGGGAATAGCAAAATTAAAAATTCTGTGACGTCATCTGTGTGCAGTAATACAAGCAACAAGGGCTAAAGAGATAGATATGTATTTATTCTTTAGATTAAAATAAAAAAATCTGTTGTGGCCAGCACAAGACCTCTCGCCATTTCCATATTAGGCTATATAAGTATTGTATTGCACTTTGGTGTCGAAACGTCGTTTTATAACAAAATATTACAGAACTTTACCCAAATATTGTTTTTTGTTGTATTTAACATGTCTTCTGCACACATATAATTCTAATTACATCTATTTTTCATTGTATGAGGAAGTTCCTGATTGTCACAGATTCTTCCAATTCATTAACCAGATTGGCGGTATTTCTGATGGATATATGCATTTTACCTATAATTTCAAATATTTAATTAGTAAAACAATAAGAAAGATTAAATATACTTCCCAGAAAATGCTATCAGAATGTCACTAAAACTGTTGATTTTTTGACACTGACATTAATATTATTATATTCTATATATTATAGCGTCTTTATCTCTAAACTAATAGAAGACATATTAAAAAATTTAAATGTATTAGATGTAGAATTTTGTTCTTCAAAATTAGTAATATCAAAATTTTCAAAAAATAATATTTAGAAGATTTTTTTTAAAAAAACTACTACTTCCGGTTGTTCAATTGTTACCAAAACCTTTTCAGCTCTTCCCAGGAATGTCAGATTGAGGAGTTCATAGTTAAACAGGTCTTACGTCTTATAGTTTTTGCGGAATCGTCCGTCCAACATCCAGCCATATACACACACACATACACACATCCACACACACACACACACACACACACACACACACACATACACACACACACACACACACAGACATCATTGTAAAAATGTTTAAATCGGACTCTAGTGACCTTGAAACGTGCTTAAAATCAGGATATGAGATTTTTAGCATGATTCCAATACCTCTCTTAGCGAGAGGTAAAAATCTATTGTGGCCAGCACAATAGCTCTCGCCATTTCCATTTTATTACATAAGTATCGAATTTAACATTTCTTGTACAGATAAATAATTCTAATTATACCTATTCTTTCATTCTATAAGAAATCTTGTTCTACTCTTCTAAAATGTTCAAGATAGTTCCAATTTATTGTCGGGATTAATGGTATTTGTTATACAGTATTAATATACACATCAGCCTATACGATGTTAATATTTAAATATTAATTCTATAAGAAATATTAAATGTACTTCCCAGAAAAAGCTTCCAGTGAGTAAAACAGTTGATTCTTGACATTTATCTGTCAATTACAAACATTTGAATTTGACAACTGGTTTCCTTGGTTTAGTGTAGTCTGGAATTGCGATTTATTGCAACGAATTTTATTTATTTATTTATTTTATTTAGCTCTAAATCTATAGAAGATACAATAAAAATTTTAAGTGTAGGTATTAGAATTTTATGTTATTCTATATTTGTTATAACAAAAATTTTCAATAAATAATATTTAGAAAACTTTTTAAGAAACTACTACTTGCGGTAGTCCAATTGTTATCAAAATCATTAATGTTAGATTGAGGAATACACACACACACACACACACACACACACACACACACACACACACACACAAACGAACATCATCGTAAAAATGTTATAATCGGATTATAGGGACCTTAAAACGTGCTTATTAGCTAAAATCTGGATATGTGATTTGTAACATTAATTCAATACCTTTCTCAGCGAGAGGTAAAAATTTGTAACATACCGAATTCAAATTTTGGGATCATTTTTAATCATGGATAGTTGGACTGAAAAATATACAGGGTAGTTCGGGTATAAACTTTAAGGATATATTGTACCGACGAAAATAAGTAAAAAAAAGTTTAACCAACGCAGGAAAGAGTAATCTGGAAGCCACCAAATCAAGATATCATAAATTAGCTAACCAAATGGCTATTTTTCATTTAAAATAGTTTTTCTAATGATAATTGACAATTTGTAGTTCCATTCGTCATTATCAAGGTATCAGCACTCGTGTTAAAAGTAATAATAGGCTAATATAATATCCTTATACTAAACGGTTTCATTCACTATCTATTCTTTCATATCGAGCATCGGCCAGAATTTAAGTAAGGCTACAGCCTAAACGGTGCGAGGAATTTTCGTGAAATTTATTTTAATTTGTTGGAAATTGTTGTCTTCATCATCCTCGTAATGGGTGATTTTTCCGTAGGATGCATAGATTTTGAATAAAAAAATATTTAATGTTCAAAATTCCTTGAGGAAAACAAAACCATGGATTGCTTTCTATTCTATTCAAGTCTACAAAATCAGACAATTTTGGGTCAAAATTGACATTGAGTAGGCTGGATTTTTTTAAAGAAGAAAATCTATATTTGACATATGCCATATTTGAACTCATGTCTAATGGAAAAATATACTTGTATTTAATTAATATAAATAAAAATTACTTATTTACATATTTTGTTATATATTATTAATATATCATACGATTTTTGTATGTTTTTTGTTACAATTTCAATAAAAAAAATTAGGTACCTAAATTTTGAAACAGATACCGGTAATGATGATGTTATATTTGTACCGTGCGGGTGCTTATCAGGCGTCACCTCACGGGTACTTATTGCTGATGTGGAGAGTGCACCAGAGGTATCACTTTTGTGCCATTTAAAATTCAAAATATTTGGCGTCCGTCGGTCAAAAGACACTCAGGCATAAGAAAGTACAATGCATTGTTATTATCAATGTTTTTTCATTATTGTAATCAAATATTGTTACACATTATTAGTATTTCATACTTTTTTGTATGTGTTTTATAATTATTATTATAATAAAAAAAAAACCTACACCTGACACCATTAATTTCATATAATTACGTTTTTTTATAACAAAATTATCAATATTTTCTTCACAAAATCATTTTCTTATTATTTTTTAACGTAGTCCATCATATTACATCGTTTTAAACAACAGTACACATTTTTCTACGAATAAAATATAAACCGTTATATACATATTCGTAAATATAATTTATACAAAGTTTTATTCATCAATCCGGGCTATTTTTTACTCATCTATGACATAAAACCATTCTAATAATTTATATAAATCAATCATTTACGAGTTAAAAAACGCCGAACATCCTTATACTAAACGGTTTCATTCACTATCTATTCTTTCATATCGATCATCGGCCAGAATTTAAGTAAGGCTACAGCCTAAACGGTGCGAGGAATTTTCGTGAAATTTATTTTAATTTGTTGGAAATTGTTGTCTTCATCATCCTCGTAATGGGTGATTTTTCCGTAGGATGCATAGATTTTGAATAAAAAAATATTTAATGTTCAAAATTCCTTGAGGAAAACAAAACCATGGATTGCTTTCTATTCTATTCAAGTCTACAAAATCAGACAATTTTGGGTCAAAATTGACATTGAGTAGGCTGGATTTTTTTAAAGAAGAAAATCTATATTTGACATATGCCATATTTGAACTCATGTCTAATGGAAAAATATACTTGTATTTAATTAATATAAATAAAAATTACTTATTTACATATTTTGTTATATATTATTAATATATCATACGATTTTTGTATGTTTTTTGTTACAATTTCAATAAAAAAAATTAGGTACCTAAATTTTGAAACAGATACCGGTAATGATGATGTTATATTTGTACCGTGCGGGTGCTTATCAGGCGTCACCTCACGGGTACTTATTGCTGATGTGGAGAGTGCACCAGAGGTATCACTTTTGTGCCATTTAAAATTCAAAATATTTGGCGTCCGTCGGTCAAAAGACACTCAGGCATAAGAAAGTACAATGCATTGTTATTATCAATGTTTTTTCATTATTGTAATCAAATATTGTTACACATTATTAGTATTTCATACTTTTTTGTATGTGTTTTATAATTATTATTATAATAAAAAAAAACCTACACCTGACACCATTAATTTCATATAATTACGTTTTTTTATAACAAAATTATCAATATTTTCTTCACAAAATCATTTTCTTATTATTTTTTAACGTAGTCCATCATATTACATCGTTTTAAACAACAGTACACATTTTTCTACGAATAAAATATAAACCGTTATATACATATTCGTAAATATAATTTATACAAAGTTTTATTCATCAATCCGGGCTATTTTTTACTCATCTATGACATAAAACCATTCTAATAATTTATATAAATCAATCATTTACGAGTTAAAAAACGCCGAACATCTATATACTAAACGGTTTCATTCACTATCTATTCTTTCATCACGAGCATCGACAAACATATAGACACGTCTACAGCTTAAACGAGTTGACAGATTTTAATGAAACTTGTTCCATATTGTAGGAAATTGTTCAGAGGAGTGCCCTAGAAATGGGTTATTTTTCTGTAGGATGCATAGTTTTTGAGTAAAACATTAATAAAGGTGGAATTTTAGCCTTTTAAAACAAAAAGAGAAATAAAATATCTTAGTCTTCCATGAAAAAAATTGAGACAAAGATCTCTTTGACATGTCAAACTGAATTTTTAAATGGGAATATTTATAAAAATAGACCAATCTGTAATAAGTTAAATTTTAAAATATTAACTATAATAATGGACAATTTTTTTACAATAGTTACAAATGCTCAAATCTTTAAAATTAAAAATTATAAATTTTTGATGATTCATTTCCGTGCTTCGTGATTGCAACACTGTGAAACGTCATATTTGACATGTGTCAAAATATTAACCTATGAATGTATATAATTTTGAAATAGATATGAAATGGATTATTCAACATATAAATGAACTGCCAAGGCATGAAAAAATACAATTAGTTATGTTGTGTAAGTATTCAAAATCAATTTTTTATGAAATGAAACATTTTTTAGGTTCAGAAAATCCAATTAACCATGTTGTATTAAGTTTTGAGTGATGGAGATCAGTATATTTATGTTTTAAAATTTAAAGAATCCGATTGTGTGCAGGTATTGAAAATATTTTTAATAATCGTTAAGGATATTGTACTTAAAAACCTGTCACTTATGAATAAATTTATAAATGTTATAGTAACTGTCATTTTAAATCGTTTTACAAGTTTCAAATGGTTTAAATATATAATAGTTGTTGTATTTTTGTCTAATTAAAGATTTATTTCACGTATTTTGTATTTAATTGTTCCATTGAAAATGGTAATTTGTACTTATATTATTATAGATATCTCGTAATAAAGCATCTAAAGTTGGTGCCACATTTTAACAAAGGTAGTGACGTAGGTGTTTAATAGTCTTTAATTGAAATGAACTAATGATTTAATTTGCGTATAAAATCAATAAACTTTACATTTGAATTCTGTGGAATTTAAATATCTGTCGATTACAACAATCAATACCTATTTATTAAAACTATATTGTTGTAATCAACCATTATTTTGCATTTTACGACCAGAAACTCATCAGACATAACAAAATACAATGCATTCTTATTATATTGTCATAAATCAGAGAATATATAGTGTGTAGGCATGTCCAATTAAAAAAAAAAAACTTTAGAAATGTAAACTAAATGTTCCAATCCCGACCGACGCCAAATATTTCGACTTTTTATATATTTCCAATTTTAAATGGCACAAAAGTGACCCCTGTGGTGCACTCTGCACGCCAGCAATGAGTACCCGTGAGGTGACGCCTGGTACGCGTTCGCACGGTACAAATATGTCATCACCATTAACAAAATCTGCGATAAAGCAGATTGTGGCACACTCAGAAAATTATTAATATGCCGTGATGACATGTCTATATTTATATATGTTCCAATCAGCACTGGAAAATAAAAATTAAAAGACGTACATCTTATCATCCATACATCATTGTAAAAATGTTATAATCGGATTCTAGGGACCTTAAAAGTGCTTATTCACTAAAATATGATAATGCTATTTTTAGCATAAATTCAATACCTCTCTTTTTTATTAAATCTTATCTTTCTCTATCATATTACATCGTTTTAAGCAATATTATTATGGATAAAATTTAAACCGTCAGATATATATTACGTATTATACACCCAAGCGGGCTAATTTTTACTGGTCTACAACGTGAAACAAAAATAACAATTCTTAAATCAAGCGTTTGCGAGTTTTCGACTTAAAAACGAGCAGTCAATCTAATGCAAACAAATTTTAAAAAAAATATTGTTCATTACTATTACCTTACTATGTAAGGTGAATATTAACTTTTTCTTTTCAATTAAGAGATTTGTTTAAATTTACTGGTGTCTTGAAATAGCGTTCATTATGGTCGGCGCTTTTGTGCTGGGTATAACCAGCCCAACCGTAAGTAGCGGCCCTGAATAAATTATTATTCTATTGTTAGTAACAACATTGGGAAAATATTAGCAAAAATAAAAACACAGCCTATCTTAAAAGACAATAATAAAAATGTCCATTTTTTTGTGAAAAATACGTTATACATGTTTCCGCCTTAATTCTTGTAGTCCAAATAGAATGGCATGATCGGTTTCGAGAAAAATATAACATGTCTTATGTCCTACAAAATTTTAACTTCAATCACAAAAGTTAACATGTGCACTGGAACTGCTTCTTGAATTTTGTTATAGTTTGAACAGAATTCTCTACCGTTATAGCTTTGCCTTACTAAGCCTGTGGTAGACCGGGCCCAGTTGGATATAGCACTACCTATGGCAACGGATATGTTTGCCGCAAGAAGCAACAGGAATAGATATGTTTATTTTATTTTTTAAAAATGTGTTTCATTATTAGAAAATAAAGTAAAGTGAAATAGGAAACCATTTAATATGTACCTGTCCTTTACCCCCCATAAATCAAGCTTGAATCGCTAACAGTAGATCTGCTGAGAGGGCAATAACGATAGATATCTGTTCAACCTATATATTTTGATCAAATGGCAACAGAAAGAAGTTCTCCAATGGTAGTTTTCGATGTCATAAATTATTAAAAGTGGAAACAATCATCCCGCAATGCATCGAAGTCCTCGTCAAAAATTTTAAGACGAAAACCGATCTCATCTGTCACACTTGATAAGTCATTGGTGACATGTGTCACATTTTACAAGTTGAAGATGAACTTCAAATGGTTTTATCTTTAAAAGCAGGAGATACATTCCGAAAAATTAAATACAGATTAGTTAAAGGTACGAAGAAACAAATATATCATTTATGAGTAATGGCTTTAAACCAATTATTTGAAATTGTAATTTTTTGACATTTCAAAATGTGTAGTTTGGTTAGGTAAACATGACATAACATAAATAATTAAGTGACAAACAAATATTCCTAACTGTATTACTGTGAAGTTCGTGCATTAATAATTTTCATACTACCAATAAAAATATAGTAAATTTTAAATAAAACTAGACGAGTAAGTGTTGCCAAACTTGCCATAAGTAACATTCCTAACAAGATCAATGTGAAGTCGGTACACAAGTGTTACCAAACATGTACAAACAAATATTCCTAACTGTATTACTGTGAAGTTAGTGCATTAATAATTTTCATACTACCAATAAAAATATAGTAAATTTTAAATATAACTAGACGAGTAAGTGTTGCCAAACTTGCCATAAGTAACATTCCTAACAAGATCAATGTGAAGTCGGTACACAAGTGTTACCAAACATGTACAAACAAATATTCCTAACTGTATTACTGTGAAGTTAGTGCATTAATAATTTTCATACTACCAATAAAAATATAGTAAATTTTAAATATAACTAGACGAGTAAGTGTTGCCAAACTTGCCATAAGTAACATTCCTAACAAGATCAATGTGAAGTCGGTACACAAGTGTTACCAAACATGTACAAACAAATATTCCTAACTGTATTACTGTGAAGTTAGTGCATTAATAATTTTCATACTACCAATAAAAATATAGTAAATTTTAAATATAACTAGACGAGTAAGTGTTGCCAAACTTGCCATAAGTAACATTCCTAACAAGATCAATGTGAAGTCGGTATACAAGTGTTACCAAACATGCCATAAGTAAGTGAAGAACAAATATTCCTAACTGTATTACTGTGAAGTTAGTGCATTAATAATTTTCATACTACCAATAAAAATATAGTAAATTTTAAATATAACTAGACGAGTAAGTGTTGCCAAACTTGCCATAAGTAACATTCCTAACAAGATCAATGTGAAGTCGGTACACAAGTGTTACCAAACATGTACAAACAAATATTCCTAACTGTATTACTGTGAAGTTAGTGCATTAATAATTTTCATACTACCAATAAAAATATAGTAAATTTTAAATATAACTAGACGAGTAAGTGTTGCCAAACTTGCCATAAGTAACATTCCTAACAAGATCAATGTGAAGTCGGTATACAAGTGTTACCAAACATGCCATAAGTAAGTGAAGAACAAATATTCCTAACTGTATTACTGTGAAGTTAGTCCATTAATAATTTCCATACAAAAAAATGACAATATCGGATTTTGTTTTTTGCATAAAGTTGTCAGAACCATGTCGTGTTTGGTATCAAATGAGAGGTACAGTCAAGGGCTACCATGCAGAGATGTCAAAATTTTGACAGCTCGATTGGCTTTCGTTTTTTACTTAAAGTTCTCAGAACCATGTCGAGTTTGGCATCAAATGAGAGATATCGTTGAGGGCTGTCATGCAGAAACGACAAAAATTTGACAGGTCGGTCGGCTTTTGTTTTTTGCATAAAGTTGTCAGAACCAAGTCGTGTTTGGTATCAAATGAGAGGGATCGTCAAGGGCTAACATGCAGAAATGTTAAAATTTTGACAGCTCGAAGGGCTTTTGTTTTTCGCATAAAGTTGTCAGAACTATGTCGAGTTTGGTACCAAATAGGAGGTATCGTTATGGGCTGCCATGCAAAAGGGTAAAAAATTTGACAGGTCGATCGGCTTTTGTTTTTTTGCATAAAGTTGTCAAAACCATGTCGTGTTTGGTATCAAATGAGAGGGATCGTCAAGGACTAACATGCAGAAATGTTAAAATTTTGATAGCTCGATGGGCTTATGTTTTTCGCATAAAGTTGTCAAAACCATGTCGAGTTTGGTATCAAATGAGATGTATCGTTAAGGGCTGCCACGCAGAAGTGTTAAACATTTGACAAGTCGATCGACTTTTGTTTTTCGCATAAAGTTGTCAGAACAAAGTCGAGTTTGGTATCAAATGAGAGGGTTCGTCAAGGGCTACCATGCAAAAATGTGAAAATTTTGACAGCTCGATCGGCTTTTGTTTTTTGCATGAACTTGCCAGAACCATGTCGTGTTTGGTATCAAATGAGAGGTATCGTCAAGGGCTACCATGCAGAAATGTCAAAATTGTGACAGCTCGATCGGTTTTTGTTTTATGCATAAAGATAAGTAGTTTGTGTATCCGAAAAGACAGTTAGCGTTAGCACTTTGAGTTTCAAGTGTGCCTAGACGGATTGGAAAGACGTATAGACTATCATAAAACACTATCCCCCTAGGGGAACCTCGGCGTAGCCGAGATTTCGCTAGTCTATATACTAAACGGTTTCATTCACTATCTATTCTTTCATCACGAGCATCGACAAACATATAGACACGTCTACAGCTTAAACGAGTTAACAGATTTTAATGAAACTTGTTCCATATTGTAGGAAATTGTTCAGAGGAGTGCCCTAGAAATGGGTGATTTTTCTGTAGGATGCATAGTTTTTGAGTAAAACATTAATAAAGGTGGAATTTTAGCCTTTTAAAACAAAAAGAGAAATAAAATATCTTAGTCTTCCATGAAAAAAATTGAGACAAAGATCTCTTTGACATGTCAAACTGAATTTTTAAATGGAAATATTTATAAAAATAGACCAATCTGTAATAAGTTAAATTTTAAAATATTAACTATAATAATGGACATTTTTTTTACAATAGTAACAAATGCCCAAATCTTTAAAATTAAAAATTATAAATTTTTGATGATTCATTTCCGTGCTTCGTGATTGCAACACTGTGAAACATCATATTTGACATGTGTCAAAATTAACCTATGAATGTATATAATTTTGAAATAAATATGAAATGGATTATTCAACATATAAATGAACTGCCAAGGCATGAAAAAATACAATTAGTTATGTTGTGTAAGTATTCAAAATCAATTTTTTATGAAATGAAACATTTTGTAGGTTCAGAAAATCCAATTAACCATGTTGTATTAAGTTTTGAGTGATGGAGATCAGTATATTTATGTTTTAAAATTTAAAGAATCCGATTGTGTGCAGGTATTGAAAATATTTTTAATAATCGTTAAGGATATTGTACTTAAAAACCTGTCACTTATGAATAAATTTATAAATGTTATAGTAACTGTCATTTTAAATCGTTTTACAAGTTTCAAATGGTTTAAATATATAATAGTTGTATTTTTGTCTAATTAAAGATTTATTTCACGTATTTTGTATTTAATTGTTCCATTGAAAATGGTAATTTGTACTTATATTATTATAGATATCTCGTAATAAAGCATCTAAAGTTGGTGCCACATTTTAACAAAGGTAGTGAGGTAGGTGTTTAATAGTCTTTAATTGAAATGAACTAATGATTTAATTTGCGTATAAAATCAATAAACTTTACATTTGAATTCTGTGGAATTTAAATATCTGTCGATTACAACAATCAATACCTATTTATTAAAACTATATTGTTGTAATCAACCATTATTTTGCATTTTACGACCAGAAACTCATCAGACATAACAAAATACAATGCATTCTTATTATATTGTCATAAATCAGAGAATATATAGTGTGTAGGCATGTCCAATTAAAAAAAAAAAACTTTAGAAATGTAAACTAAATGTTCCAATCCCGACCGACGCCAAATATTTCGACTTTTTATATATTTCCAATTTTACTGGTGTCTTGAAATAGCGTTCATTATGGTCGGCGCTTTTGTGCTGGGCATAACCAGCCCAACCGTAAGTAGCGGCCCTGAATAAATTATTATTCTATTGTTAGTAACAACATTGGGAAAATATTAGCAAAAATAAAAACACAGCCTATCTTAAAAGACAATAATAAAAATGTCCATTTTTTTGTGAAAAATACGTTATACATGTTTCCGCCTTAATTCTTGTAGTCCAAATAGAATGGCATGATCGGTTTCGAGAAAAATATAACATGTCTTATGTCCTACAAAATTTTAACTTCAATCACAAAAGTTAACATGTGCACTGGAACTGCTTCTTGAATTTTGTTATAGTTTGAACAGAATTCTCTACCGTTATAGCTTTGCCTTACTAAGCCTGTGGTAGACCGGGCCCAGTTGGATATAGCACTACCTATGGCAACGGATATGTTTGCCGCAAGAAGCAACAGGAATAGATATGTTTATTTTATTTTTTAAAAATGTGTTTCATTATTAGAAAATAAAGTAAAGTGAAATAGGAAACCATTTAATATGTACCTGTCCTTTACCCCCCATAAATCAAGCTTGAATCGCTAACAGTAGATCTGCTGAGAGGGCAATAACGATAGATATCTGTTCAACCTATATATTTTGATCAAATGGCAACAGAAAGAAGTTCTCCAATGGTAGTTTTCGATGTCATAAATTATTAAAAGTGGAAACAATCATCCCGCAATGCATCGAAGTCCTCGTCAAAAATTTTAAGACGAAAACCGATCTCATCTGTCACACTTGATAAGTCATTGGTGACATGTGTCACATTTTACAAGTTGAAGATGAACTTCAAATGGTTTTATCTTTAAAAGCAGGAGATACATTCCGAAAAATTAAATACAGATTAGTTAAAGGTACGAAGAAACAAATATATCATTTATGAGTAATGGCTTTAAACCAATTATTTGAAATTGTAATTTTTTGACATTTCAAAATGTGTAGTTTGGTTAGGTAAACATGACATAACATAAATAATTAAGTGACAAACAAATATTCCTAACTGTATTACTGTGAAGTTCGTGCATTAATAATTTTCATACTACCAATAAAAATATAGTAAATTTTAAATAAAACTAGACGAGTAAGTGTTGCCAAACTTGCCATAAGTAACATTCCTAACAAGATCAATGTGAAGTCGGTACACAAGTGTTACCAAACATGTACAAACAAATATTCCTAACTGTATTACTGTGAAGTTAGTGCATTAATAATTTTCATACTACCAATAAAAATATAGTAAATTTTAAATATAACTAGACGAGTAAGTGTTGCCAAACTTGCCATAAGTAACATTCCTAACAAGATCAATGTGAAGTCGGTACACAAGTGTTACCAAACATGTACAAACAAATATTCCTAACTGTATTACTGTGAAGTTAGTGCATTAATAATTTTCATACTACCAATAAAAATATAGTAAATTTTAAATATAACTAGACGAGTAAGTGTTGCCAAACTTGCCATAAGTAACATTCCTAACAAGATCAATGTGAAGTCGGTACACAAGTGTTACCAAACATGTACAAACAAATATTCCTAACTGTATTACTGTGAAGTTAGTGCATTAATAATTTTCATACTACCAATAAAAATATAGTAAATTTTAAATATAACTAGACGAGTAAGTGTTGCCAAACTTGCCATAAGTAACATTCCTAACAAGATCAATGTGAAGTCGGTACACAAGTGTTACCAAACATGTACAAACAAATATTCCTAACTGTATTACTGTGAAGTTAGTGCATTAATAATTTTCATACTACCAATAAAAATATAGTAAATTTTAAATATAACTAGACGAGTAAGTGTTGCCAAACTTGCCATAAGTAACATTCCTAACAAGATCAATGTGAAGTCGGTATACAAGTGTTACCAAACATGCCATAAGTAAGTGAAGAACAAATATTCCTAACTGTATTACTGTGAAGTTAGTCCATTAATAATTTCCATACAAAAAAATGACAATATCGGATTTTGTTTTTTGCATAAAGTTGTCAGAACCATGTCGTGTTTGGTATCAAATGAGAGGTACAGTCAAGGGCTACCATGCAGAGATGTCAAAATTTTGACAGCTCGATTGGCTTTCGTTTTTTACTTAAAGTTGTCAGAACCATGTCGAGTTCGGTATCAAATGAGAGATATCGTTGAGGGCTGTCATGCAGAAACGACAAAAATTTGACAGGTCGGTCGGCTTTTGTTTTTTGCATAAAGTTGTCAGAACCAAGTCGTGTTTGGTATCAAATGAGAGGGATCGTCAAGGGCTAACATGCAGAAATGTTAAAATTTTGACAGCTCGAAGGGCTTTTGTTTTTCGCATAAAGTTGTCAGAACTATGTCGAGTTTGGTACCAAATAGGAGGTATCGTTATGGGCTGCCATGCAAAAGGGTAAAAAATTTGACAGGTCGATCGGCTTTTGTTTTTTTGCATAAAGTTGTCAAAACCATGTCGTGTTTGGTATCAAATGAGAGGGATCGTCAAGGACTAACATGCAGAAATGTTAAAATTTTGATAGCTCGATGGGCTTATGTTTTTCGCATAAAGTTGTCAAAACCATGTCGAGTTTGGTATCAAATGAGATGTATCGTTAAGGGCTGCCACGCAGAAGTGTTAAAAATTTGACAAGTCGATCGACTTTTGTTTTTCGCATAAAGTTGTCAGAACAAAGTCGAGTTTGGTATCAAATGAGAGGGTTCGTCAAGGGCTACCATGCAAAAATGTGAAAATTTTGACAGCTCGATCGGCTTTTGTTTTTTGCATGAACTTGCCAGAACCATGTCGTGTTTGGTATCAAATGAGAGGTATCGTCAAGGGCTACCATGCAGAAATGTCAAAATTGTGACAGCTCGATCGGTTTTTGTTTTATGCATAAAGATAAGTAGTTTGTGTATCCGAAAAGACAGTTAGCGTTAGCACTTTGAGTTTCAAGTGTGCCTAGACGGATTGGAAAGACGTATAGACTATCATAAAACACTATCCCCCTAGGGGAACCTCGGCGTAGCCGAGATTTCGCTAGTCTATATACTAAACGGTTTCATTCACTATCTATTCTTTCATCACGAGCATCGACAAACATATAGACACGTCTACAGCTTAAACGAGTTGACAGATTTTAATGAAACTTGTTCCATATTGTAGGAAATTGTTCAGAGGAGTGCCCTAAAAATGGGTGATTTTTCCGTAGGATGCATAGTTTTTGAGTAAAACATTATTAAAGGTGGATTTTTAGCCTTTTAAAACAAAAAGAGAAATAAAATATCTTAGTCTTCCATGAAAAAAATTGAGACAAAGATCTCTTTGACATGTCAAACTGAATTTTTAAATGGGAATATTTATAAAAATAGACCAATCTGTAATAAGTTAAATTTTAAAATATTAACTATAATAATGGACAATTTTTTTACAATAGTTACAAATGCCCAAATCTTTAAAATTAAAAATTATAAATTTTTGATGATTCATTTCCGTGCTTCGTGATTGCAACACTGCGAAACGTCATATTTGACATGTGTCAAAATATTAACCTATGAATGTATATAATTTTGAAATAAATATGAAATGGATTATTCAACATATAAATGAACTACCAAGGCATGAAAAAATACAATTAGTTACGTTGTGTAAGTATTCAAAATCCATTTTTTATGAAATGAAACATTTTTTAGGTTCAGAAAATCCAATTAACCATGTTGTATTAAGTTTTGAGTGATGGAGATCAGTATATTTATATTTTAAAATTTAAAGAATCCGATTGTGTGCAGGTATTGAAAATATTTTTAATAATCGTTAAGGATATTGTACTTAAAAACCTGTCACTTATGAATAAATTTATAAATGTTATAGTAACTGTCATTTTAAATCGTTTTGCAAGTTTCAAATGGTTTAAATATATAATAGTTGTTGTATTTTTGTCTAATTAAAGATTTATTTCACGTATTTTGTATTTAATAGTTCCATTGAAAATGGTAATTTGTACTTATATTATTATAGATATCTCGTAATAAAGCATCTAAAGTTGGTGCCACATTTTAACAAAGGTAGTGAGGTAGGTGTTTAATAGTCTTTAATTGAAATGAACTAATGATTTAATTTTCGTATAAAATCAATAAACTTTACATTTGAATTCTGTGGAATTTAAATATCTGTCGATTACAACAATCAATACCTATTTATTAAAACTATATTGTTGTAATCAACCATTATTTTGCATTTTACGACCAGAAACTCATCAGACATAACAAAATACAATGCATTCTTATTATATTGTCATAAATCAGAGAATATATAGTGTGTAGGCATGTCCAATTAAAAAAAAAAAACTTTAGAAATGTAAACTAAATGTTCCAATCCCGACCGACGCCAAATATTTCGACTTTTTATATATTTCCAATTTTAAATGGCACAAAAGTGACCCCTGTGGTGCACTCTGCACGCCAGCAATGAGTACCCGTGAGGTGACGCCTGGTACGCGTTCGCACGGTACAAATATGTCATCACCATTAACAAAATCTGCGATAAAGCAGATTGTGGCACACTCAGAAAATTATTAATATGCCGTGATGACATGTCTATATTTATATATGTTCCAATCAGCACTGGAAAATTCTTAATTCACCTCATAGTACACATAATGTCATAAGTAATCAATAAAAATTAAAAGACGTACATCTTATCATCCATACATCATTGTAAAAATGTTATAATCGGATTCTAGGGACCTTAAAAATGCTTATTCACTAAAATATGATAATGCTATTTTTAGCATAAATTCAATACCTCTCTTTTTTATTAAATCTTATCTTTCTCTATCATATTACATCGTTTTAAGCAATATTATATATTTTTCTATGGATAAAATTTAAACCGTCAGATATATATTACGTATTATACACCCAAGCGGGCTAATTTTTACTGGTCTACAACGTGAAACAAAAATAACAATTCTTAAATCAAGCGTTTGCGAGTTTTCGACTTAAAAACGAGCAGTCAATCTAATGCAAACAAATTTTAAAAAAAATATTGTTCATTACTATTACCTTACTATGTAAGGTGAATATTAACTTTTTCTTTTCAATTAAGAGATTTGTTTAAATTTACTGGTGTCTTGAAATAGCGTTCATTATGGTCGGCGCTTTTGTGCTGGGCATAACCAGCCCAACCGTAAGTAGCGGCCCTGAATAAATTATTATTCTATTGTTAGTAACAACATTGGGAAAATATTAGCAAAAATAAAAACACAGCCTATCTTAAAAGACAATAATAAAAATGTCCATTTTTTTGTGAAAAATACGTTATACATGTTTCCGCCTTAATTCTTGTAGTCCAAATAGAATGGCATGATCGGTTTCGAGAAAAATATAACATGTCTTATGTCCTACAAAATTTTAACTTCAATCACAAAAGTTAACATGTGCACTGGAACTGCTGCTTGAATTTTGTTATAGTTTGAACAGAATTCTCTACCGTTATAGCTTTGCCTTACTAAGCCTGTGGTAGACCGGGCCCAGTTGGATATAGCACTACCTATGGCAACGGATATGTTTGCCGCAAGAAGCAACAGGAATAGATATGTTTATTTTACTTTTTAAAAATGTGTTTCATTATTAGAAAATAAAGTAAAGTGAAATAGGAAACCATTTAATATGTACCTGTCCTTTACCCCCCATAAATCAAGCTTGAATCGCTAACAGTAGATCTGCTGAGAGGGCCATAACGATAGATATCTGTTCAACCTATATATTTTGATCAAATGGCAACAGAAAGAAGTTCTCCAATGGTAGTTTTCGATGTCAAAAATTATTAAAAGTGGAAACAATCATCCCGCAATGCATCGAAGTCCTCGTCAAAAATTTTAAAACGAAAACCGATCTCATCTGTCACACTTGATAAGTCATTGGTGACATGTGTCACATTTTACAAGTTGAAGATGAACTTCAAATGGTTTTATCTTTAAAAGCAGGAGATACATTCCGAAAAATTAAATACAGATTAGTTAAAGGTACGAAGAAACAAATATATCATTTATGAGTAATGGCTTTAAACCAATTATTTGAAATTGTAATTTTTTGACATTTCAAAATGTGTAGTTTGGTTAGGTAAACATGACATAACATAAGTAATTAAGTGACAAACAAATATTCCTAACTGTATTACTGTGAATTTAGTGCATTAATAATTTTCATACTACCAATAAAAATATAGTAAATTTTAAATAAAACTAGACGAGTAAGTGTTGCCAAACTTGCCATAAGTAACATTCCTAACAAGATCAATGTGAAGTCGCTACACAAGTGTTACCAAACATGTACAAACAAATATTCCTAACTGTATTACTGTGAAGTTAGTGCATTAATAATTTTCATACTACCAATAAAAATATAGTGAATTTTAAATATAACTAGACGAGTAAGTGTTGCCAAACTTGCCATAAGTAACATTCCTAACAAGATCAATGTGAAGTGGGTACACAAGTGTTACCAAACATGTACAAACAAATATTCCTAACTGTATTACTGTGAAGTTAGTGCATTAATAATTTTCATACTACCAATAAAAATATAGTAAATTTTAAATATACCTAGACGAGTAAGTGTTGCCAAACTTGCCATAAGTAACATTCCTAACAAGATCAATGTGAAGTCGGTACACAAGTGTTACCAAACATGCCATAAGTAAGTGACGAACAAATATTCCTAACTGTATTACTGTGAAGTTAGTCCATTAATAATTTCCATACAAAAAAATGGCAATATCGGATTTTGTTTTTTGCATAAAGTTGTCAGAACCATGTCGTGTTTGGTATCAAATGAGAGGTATAGTCAAGGGCTACCATGCAGAGATGTCAAAATTTTGACAGCTCGATTGGCTTTCGTTTTTTGCTTAAAGTTGTCAGAACCATGTCGAGTTTGGTATCAAATGAGAAATATCGTTGAGGGCTGTCATGCAGAAACGACAAAAATTTGACAGGTCGGTCGGCTTTTGTTTTTTGCATAAAGTTGTCAGAACCAAGTCGTGTTTGGTATCAAATGAGAGGGATCGTCAAGGGCTAACATGCAGAAATGTTAAAATTTTGACAGCTCGAAGGGCTTTTGTTTTTTGCATAAAGTTGTCAGAACTATGTCGAGTTTGGTACCAAATAGGAGGTATCGTTATGGGCTGCCATGCAAAAGGGTAAAAAATTTGACAGGTCGATCGGCTTTTGTTTTTTTGCATAAAGTTGTCAAAACCATGTCGTGTTTGGTATCAAATGAGAGGGATCGTCAAGGACTAACATGCAGAAATGTTAAAATTTTGATAGCTCGATGGGCTTATGTTTTTCGCATAAAGTTGTCAAAACCATGTCGAGTTTGGTATCAAATGAGATGTATCGTTAAGGGCTGCCACGCAGAAGTGTTAAAAATTTGACAAGTCGATCGACTTTTGTTTTTCGCATAAAGTTGTCAGAACAATGTCGAGTTTGGTATCAAATGAGAGGGTTCGTCAAGGGCTACCATGCAAAAATGTGAAAATTTTGACAGCTCGATCGGCTTTTGTTTTTTGCATGAACTTGCCAGAACCATGTCGTGTTTGGTATCAAATGAGAGGTATCGTCAAGGGCTACCATGCAGAAATGTCAAAATTGTGACAGCTCGATCGGTTTTTGTTTTATGCATAAAGATAAGTAGTTTGTGTATCCGAAAAGACAGTTAGCGTTAGCACTTTGAGTTTCAAGTGTGCCTAGACGGATTGGAAAGACGTATAGACTATCATAAAACACTATCCCCCTAGGGGAACCTCGGCGTAGCCGAGATTTCGCTAGTTAGTATACTAAAATATTTTTGAAAAACTGCTAATATTAAACCAAGTTAATTTAGGGAACTTTGTAAGTGAAATGTTGTAAACTACAGTTGGTAACACTGAGTTTACCACATTTAATTATTATTTAAAAGTTAATGTCATTTCATATTTACGAAAAAAAGTGAATTGAAAATTGAAATATTGAAGAAAAATGTAAAAAGTTTAAGTAAATTTAGTGTAATCATGGAAGATGAAATCAATAGGCGTTTCCGATTAAGCGAATTTTAGTGCCCCGTCGCGGTATTTTTGTGAACTACGCGGACAAACAAATAGCTGTCATCGTGCCACCATCGTGCTGTCAAGCTATCAATTTGTTGTTTTATATTAAAAATATGAGTATTAGATGCGCATATGATCTCTGTAAGAATGATTCCAGGTACAAATATAAAAAAACTGATGTGGCCAACACAAAACCTCCAGCTATTGAATTTTTATTAATTTAAATACATACTTACGTTTTACTAACACTGCAAACTGTTCCATTGCAGAAAACTATTGCTTTATTTACTATTTTATTTTTAAAATGTCACTATTATTAATTTGAAGTGATTAGATTTTTGACAGTGACATTTACTGTCAGTTACATTCATTTGAAATATGAACTGTGTAACAAAGGAATTATTGTGTTTATCTTAGGCTTCGCGACTAATAAAAAAAATTATTTTTAAATTTATCTGTAAAATATATAGAAAAAGTATTAATGTATTCCAGTAGAAAATTTAATAATCTTTAATTTTCATAAGACATAAAATGCGAAAAAATGGCATTTAATGATATTTTTTGAAGAAAAACCATTATGAGCTTCAGGTAAAGTGCCATTTCCAGTTATCCGATTTACACCAAAATCTAATGGCTTCTTTTCATATTAGAATGGGATGGAAATACAAGGTTTCAGAATTTTCTGAATGATAGTATCTGAGTTAGAGTGAAGACAAAATCCCTACACATATACACACACATACACACACACACACACATACATACACACACATACACACATACAGACATCATCGTGAAAATGTTAAAATTGGATTCTAGGGACCTTAAAACGTGGTCATTTACTAAAATCTCGATATGTAATTTTTAGCACGATCCCTATACCTCCCTTACCAAGGGTAGCGGGAGGTAAAAACATATGAGAGGTGTCAATTTTATTCCATTTCCTAAGCCTCACGAAAATATATATAAAAAAAAAAATGTAAATTATGGGTGCGAGCCATCAATAATGGGTAATATATTATCACTGCGTCCTGCATTTATACAATTTTGTATTCTGAAAACGTTGAAACATTTTCAGTTAACAAAAATAAACAAAACCACATATCTGAACAAACCTTAAAATTAGATCGCTCTTTTTTCCGCCTTTTTGCAGCCCTCGGCACTCTAACCACAACCACCTTCTTAGTTCATTCACCGAATGATTTTCAATGTTTTTCTTTTTTAATTTACTAATTAACTACAGGCAGAAATTATATTTGCTTTTTGTTTGTCCGTATAGTTCAAGATTTCATCACATATGGCGTGCTTTGTGACGTCACGATCGGAAACCCCTATTGCACTCCGCCTGAGCTACGTAATATAGCTCAGACCACAGTAAATAATCTACTTCCTAAAAAATCAATTAACTAAAAATAAATTACGTAAAAAAGGGTTAAGTAAATGTCATCTAGTACTAACGTTCTAAAACAAAAAATTTGCGTATCGATAGAAGACCATTACGATACACAATCGCGTATCGTAATGATTTGACCATGAACCCAAAATCTAAAAAGTATATTTTATTTCAACTTCAGCAGAATTAATAATAAATATTTTAGGAACACGATGAGTGTCACGATATTTATAAGATTCTGCATATGTACTTATAATAAATTTTATATCAACAAAAATAACTTCTAAAATTGAATGCAGTTTTTCTGAAATTAAATTTACTTTTTCCGAAAACATATTTGATGTTTCTGAAATTGATATTACTTTTACTGAAATAATATTTACTATCCTTGAAATTGAATTGAAAAGTTGTACGATGTAGACGTGTTTGAAAAATTATCTTACATATAATGAAATAACTATAATATTGTATTCCTAGCTAGATCATGGTTCTATAAGAATTTTTATATAATATAATTACTCTTTACTGTTGCAGAATAATATGAGAGCATAATTAACATAATACGTTGATTCTTGGAAGGAGAGAGGGGGCTTACTTTTAGTAGTACTTATGTAGTAGCAGGAATTTAATGGTCGAATGATTCTTTTTGTTAGAGTAATCCAAAACACAAAAAGCCTTTTCATGTCGTGATACTTACAGTTTTTGCCTTCTGATGGAAAACTGATGAGTCATATATTAACCCCACTCGGCGCGCGCATTTTTTCAAAGGGTTTTTACATTACCGCAAATATGTCTTCAAAGAGGATATTCCTGTCAGAGTTTGACAGCCGTATGACTTTGTGCCACATACGGATTGTTGCAGTCACTCATTTATATTATACATATCTGCATGTTGGAAAATATGGTATTATCTAGTGAAGGAAAAATGATAGAGGCAAAGTTGCAAGACACGAAATGGATTGAAGAATTTTGGTGGCAAGGTATCGTCTAGACACGAAATGTTATATGGTTATTTCTTTCTCAAGTGATATACGTGTTGAACCAGATGTTTCATGTATAAGATTCCCTGCTTTATGATAGAGAATACATTTTGTATAAGTTAGAAAATTGAATCGTATATTTTCAATAATTTACTTTTCAATTTATCTGCGTCTTTTGATGTGACAGTTGTCAAGATTCATTAAAATATATAAAATAGTTATTTATATTTTCATATATAGTATTTGGTCTTTGTCCGATTTAAAAATTATTTGTAATAACAATAACAGAGAAATTATTTGTTGTATCTGTTATTTGAATTCTTTTCTGATGACGTAGAATTCACGGAATTATATTAATCAACCACATCTTACAGTTCTATTTCTTCAAAATAAATAAACTAACCTCTCTGTTACAGCGGAATTACTGAACACCTGTCTCCCAAACGTCAAAACTAATCATACTATCTCTCTCTTCGGTCTCTTTCTAATATCAGTGAATGTGACGTGACAGCTTTCAAGGACACTGTATAAAGGGCAAAACTAACAGTTTTCAGCTATGAGTGCCCGTGAGGTGACGCCTGGTAAGCGCCCACACGGTAAAATAATATATCGTCATCATTACCGATGTCTACATGTGTTGTAGATACTGGCACACCCAGAAATGGGTACTATGCCGTGATGATATATTTATTTATTTATTTAATTAAATATATTAACAAATTTATTTGAATGGATTTCCAGTATTTTCTGTCATTATTTAAATGCGACCCAATGAATTTTATTAATACAAACACTAAATTCCTTTATGGTAGATGCCCCCATTATTAACAAAGTACCAAAAATATGTTCTCTAAAAGTGGCTAGTGTGGCAGAAGAATGAAAATACTTATTGCAACTTTTAATGAATTACGTTATAAGACTTCTAATGCAATCTGTATGTAAGTATAGGAATTTTTATAAAATATACTCGCCGTCAAATAAATATGGACTGATGTCCATTTTTTCCCTTCTCCCCATCCTGTCCCTTGCCATGCAGTGTTGCCGCTTCTTCATAACTTAGCATTTTCAACATGACCAGTAGAACTGGCAACAGTGTAGAAATGTCCAGTCCATATTTATTTGACACAAGTATAATAATTATTTTTATGTTGCATAAGAGTCAGAGAGAATTTCCAAAAAGTGTGTATGACAGTGTTGATGCTAAGGGCTGATTTATGTTGAATTTAATTTATAAATTTATATTTTGAAATTTTGATTTGAAATTTACAATTTTCTGTCTGGTTTATGTCTGATTTTAAAATTATAGATCTGACCAATCAGTATCTATCACGTGATTTGTCACTGCTTGTTATTTTGACGTGTCATCAGTTCCCAGTTCAGATTTTAGGTTACAATTTTATTTTCTTATTCATAAATTTGTTAGACTCTAATGCAGAAGATGATTTTTTTAATAGTGTCGGAAATGTTTTTTTACATTAATTGTTGATTAGTATAAAGGAAAAAAAAACACAAACGTAAAAAACGCTGATGGTCTGTTAGGCGGTGATTAGGCCTATGAATACATTTGTCAACGGGCAGTTGCAGTATCGTAGTTTGTTTCTGAAAATGAAAGAACAAGATCATGGACAATTTTTCAAATATACTCGTATGAATGCGCATGTATTTAATTCGTTGCTATCCCTAGTTATATTGAAATTACACAAACGTTTCTATTTTTGTCCAACTCATTTGCTTTGTCGTACAAATTACGATGCTCGCGAATACTGCTTATTAACAAAATATCAATTTGTTCTTGTGAATTAATCTTCAAAATTCACAGACTCACTCCACAAGCAGAAAAGACAGCTGACGGATGAAGTAAAGAATAAAAATATTTAATTATTAACTAACTTTACTATAAGGCTACTTACATATGTTATGCGTTATTAAAACAATTAAATTTTATATAGCGAAACACAATTGTTCTACTTCTAAATAATCTGAGTACTTACATTGTAGTTTATTAATATACTGGATTTTGTTTCAAAATCTAAGATAAATTTGAGCTAAATATAGCTGATACAGCTAGGGTCACCAATTTTACAAAATTAAAAAAAAGGAAATTTTTTTCGGCAATCTTTTTCTGAATTATGTGTAAGATTTAGAATTTATGAGAAAAATGCGCCGCAGGCGATTTTTTTTAAATTTTCAAGGACAAACGTGTTTTAAAACAAAGTTAAATGATATAAGAGTTTTTTTATAATGCAGCAAATTTAACAAATTCTTAAAAAATTAAAATCAATACTTTAAGACGAAAAAAAGTAAAACACAATAAAATATCTAACCTTAAAATGTTAGCTGCTAATATCTAATTTTACATTTTAATTTTTTAAACTGACAAAGTAGTTATTTAGCGTTAATAAAATATTAACGAGTAAAACCTGTCTTCCGATGAGGATGAGAGCATGAGCTAAGAGTAACAATTAACAAATTTGACAAGTCAACACAGATATTTTTAACTCTGCTGAAGCGAGCTCTGAAGGTCTGTAGTTATCACCAAACACACATCTTTGCATCATCTCTGCGTCTGCTACCGCAGCCTTTTAGAGAAAACTGTAAACCAAATGTTAGTAGACAAATTATAGTACCAATAACATCTATAATTCAAAAATGCTATCGTTATTTCATTACATTACATAAAATGTGAATTAATTATTCATTTTCATATTTATAATAATAAGCAAAACATTATTAATAACAAAAAAATATTAAAAAAATTTGTTGTGGCCAGCACAAAACTTTCCGTCAATTCGATGTATTTTGTATATATCCCATACCAAAATTTCCTTGAAAAAGATTCTGTATATCCTATAAAATTGTAAAACGAACACGCTATTTTTTACAAATTCTATACCGAAAGTTCCTTTCCCTATTTTATTAGGGGTCGCTGTTTCTTACTTTTCTCTTTTAATCATTCCTGTCCAACGCATCTTCTTCACACAATTCTTCCTCTCTCAAATCTTCTGCTACACAGTCCTTCCATCTTCTTCTCTTTGGAGGGACACTCTATCACATTCACACATAACTTTCTGACCCTATACTTTCAACTTTGGTTTTGCATTCGACACTGACATCTGTCAATTAAATTTTTCTGAATATATCTGTTGTTTCCATAATTTTAACAAAGCTGACTAATTTTTGAAAGTTAATCTCTCCTAATGTCTCTATAACTCTATATCTATTGAATATGAACGAAACTGTGTAATCAAACCGTATAGAAAATAAGATATTCTTTCATTCACAAAATGTCGAAAAATAATATTTAACTGCGTTTTTTTAAGAAAAACTGTTAAAAACTTCAAATAAGGGTACTTCCGGTGGATCAATTATAACCAAAATCTAATCAACTCTTCATATAGATGTACAGAAGAGGAATACGAAAGAATTATAATTTTTAGAATTGTAGTATTGGAGTTATCGTCGGAGAAAAATTTGTTTCACACGGACACACATACACACACACACGGACACACACACGGACACACACACACACACATACATACAGACATCATCTTAAAAATAGTACATTGTAGGGACCCTAAAACGTGCTTATTCATTAAAAACTCACCACCGAATTTTTTGACCAAAGACAATACCTTCCTTACCTAAAGGTGACAAAGGACAAATCGCGTCCTTTCCTAGTTCAAAAAAGGACAAGGACAAAATATGCTCAAAAAAGAACAGTTCATATCAAAAAAGGTCAGTTGTCAACCCTAGATACAGCGTCAGCATAATTGTGCAGATTTGAAGTAAAGTTTGGTAAAGAGATTTGTAAGTGAAAAGTTGCGGAAGAGTTTATCGGTATTTACATATCTGAGTGCGGTGTTGACAATATCTGCACTGTGTGCTGAAAGCAGCAAATCAAAATTCCGTGGGCGTCGCTTGTCGGGATCGGGCTGACATCGTCATGTACAAGTTCAGCCGCAAACTGTGTGTGTTGTGTTAAATATTTGCAAACTCTTCAGCTTCAGTTCCAGCCGGCGTCGGTGGAGTTGTCGTCCGCGCCGGCGACGCTTGGGCGTCTAAACCGATGGGCACCGGCGATCGCACGCGCCCGGCATTAACAAATTAATTCAGGCGCACGGAACGCCACCAATTAATTATTTTTAACGCTCAGCCTCTCAAGGATAAACAGTGCAAAAAGTTATCAGGCTGCCGTTTAATTAGGTATGAATATGCGCCTAAGCTAATGAGATATGGCCCAGCCCGGCCCTAGCTCTCGGTAATTAAGCCGCCCTTTGACTTAAGACGGGACGATATAAATTAATTTAAACAAATCAATACGGCTCCAATTAGCCAAGTCTCCAACAGGAAAAGTCAAAGGAACTACGTTTAACTTCTACTTTTGATGTTGCTGGGATGTAAAATGAATTTCGATTCATTACAGGTGCTTATTAAAATTAAACAGCTGTCGGCAACCATTCACTTTTCTAAAGGTTCTCTACTTCTTCTTTACAACAGATCCAGACCGTATCCACCGAATTTTCGCACAAAAGTCATTTGTCTCTTCAGGTTCTTCAGGACTAATTATACTTTTTACATAAATTTACAATTAATAAATATTTTAAAACAAAAACATTGAAAAAAAATTACGTTTTACTTTAACAAAATAAATATGTACATTAGATTACTATTACTCAAGAAAACAAAAACGTGTAAGTGAGGAGTAGCCCTAATTATTTAATTATTATTATTTTTACCTGCCGCTAAGACAGGTATTGAATTCATGCTAAAAAATCTGTTGTGGCCACTAACACATGCTATTTTTTATAAATTCCATGCCAAAAGTTCCTTTGAAAAGATTCTATAAATCCAATAAAATTATAACATAAACATAAACTATGTAAATTGCACTTGACACTTCCTTCTTTCTTCCTGAGCTTTCTCCAATTTTATTAGGGGTCACCGTTTCTTACTCTTCTCTTCCACTCATTCCTGTCCAAAGCATCTTCTTCGCACAGTTTTTCCTTTCTCAAGTTTTCTGCGATACAGTCCTTCCATCTTCTCTTTCGCCTTCCTCATACTCCCGGCATTCTGATCCTATACTTTCCATATTTGGTTTTGCACTTGACACTGACATCACTCAATTAGAATTTTTTGCATATATCAGCTGTATCCATGATAAATAGTAAAGCTGACTGATTTTTGAAAGTTAAATAAATAAATATAAATAAATATATCATCACGGTATATTACTCATTTCTGGGTTTGCCAGTATCTACAACACATGTAGACATCGGTAATGATGACGATATATTTTACCGTATGGGCGCTTACCAGGCGTCACCTCACGGGCACTCAGAGCTGGTGTGGAGAGTGCACCACAGGGGTCACTTTTGTGGGATTTAAAATTGGAAATATTTGGCGTCTGTAGGGATCGAACCCGGTTCCCCCGCGTTTGCGACCAGACATTCAGGCACGCGGCCACGAGACTCCATTTTTGAAAGTCAATCACTTTTAATGCTTTAACTCTATATCTATTGAATAAGAAGGAAAATGTATAATCAAACCGTATAGAGAAGAGCATTTTCTTTAATATTTATAACATAAAATGTCAAAAAATAATATTTAACTGCGTTTTTTTTTAAAGAAAGATATCATCAGTCCTTTTCAAAATTTCAACATTTTGTTAGGACATATTGCTCATTAGTTTCATGATAATAACATACTAAAAATTTATACTCAAATTCCTAAAAATAGACGCTATTTTCTAGAATTCTTATTAATTTGCGCTCATAGTTCAGTAGCACAATTTTCGCTACCCTCTACCTTCACTTCGGTATGCTTCTCTACCTCATATATACATTACACAAAAAAAAAGAATTGAGTTTTTCTCTAATTATAAGTAGTTATTATTTTTCAAGGCAATGTCTAATATTTTGGTATAATTTTCGAAACCAGATTTAGCATTTTAAATAATCTAAATTAGGTATAATAAATATTTTGTAAAAATTGTTAAATAATTTAAATATGCAAATTGTTTCTTTCATTATTTTGTTTAATTTTACTATAATTTGATATCACTTCAATTTTTGGAAACATCTAATGAGTTAGATAAATTAAATAGAAAATTTAAATATTTCTTTAGTTAATTTCATGATTTATGTTTAGTTCAATACTTATTACGATGTAAATGAAGTGATGTCTTCTAATTTTGTATTTTATTTTATTATATTTTGCTATTATAAATTTAACTATATTAAATTAGTTCATTTAATGAACCATATTAGTACACTGAAAAATAAGGAGTGTAGTGGACGTATCAATACTGTGTCTTCTGAACTGTGATTAAATCATGTGCATATTTTTGAGCGCAGCAATTGGCTCGTTACTTTAGAATTGTCTAAAATATAAAACGAATCATATTTTTCTACAATTTCGAAAACCTTCTAAGTTTTAAGCCATAAAATCACCGTTTCTTTCTAGAAATTAGGTAATAAATGGAATCTGTATTCAGTTTGTCAATAACTTAAAGCGAAGCTGGCTGCTTCTCAAATAAAACCGCCAATCCATCTCTGCCTTCGTCAATAAATTTCCTAACATTATCGTCCTTACAAACTTACAACTTGTTACGCAGCGTCAATATTGGTTCTTAATCAAGACGGGGCGAGACGACTACCGAGCGTTGAACTTCCAATTTCCTCCAAACATCAACAAAATATGCAATAAATAGCGGACGAGACGGGGAACCCCGTGTTCTGTTACCCGCGCGGTGCAACTTTCGCGGCGTTTAACGCTCCGAAGGTGATTGATAGATGGCCGGTCGAGAAGTTTCCTTATGAAAAATGAAGCGATGTAAGCAAAAGCAGAAGGAAAGGGATAATTTTGAAAGTTGGCAAAAACACAGATCGAAATATAAAAGAATGGATGCAATATTCAGTGTCGCTGAGGGTCAACAATTAACACATTTGAGGCGTGTTCATTCAAGAGTTAATATGTACATTTTTTTGTGAAAAATGAGTGATACATGTTTTCCCCTTAAATGTTGTGTTCCGAATCGTTTCAAGAAATATATAATATGTCCCTAAAAATTTAACTTTATAAATTGAGTTCCAATCAAAAGTTGACATGTCCAATGGAACTACTGTTTGAATATTTTGTTTAGACCAAATCGCAAGAGACTGAAGTGCTCAAATGATACCGAGAGGTTGTAAAAAACACACCAAAGTGTTAGCAAGAAAATAAAAGTAATTAAGCGAATAATTTGATATTAAAGTTCACTTTTAGATGAATAGAGACTTGTTTATAAATTTTTATATTTTTTGTGAAAATTTGGATATAAATGATAATTTAGCGCCAATCATGACTTTTTATCTCTCGCTAAGAGAAGTATTGTAATCATGTTAAAAATCTCATATCCAGATTTTAGTGGACAAGCACGTTCAAAAGTCCCTATAATCCGATTATAACATTTTTACGATGAGGTCCGTGTGTGTGTATGTGTCGATGTATGTGTGGGTGTTCGAACCACGGTTTCTTAAATACTATAAGACTTAAAAAATATTTAACTGCAGTTTCCTCAATCTGACATTCCTGGGAAGAGCTGATGAGATTTTAGTAACAATTGGACAACCGGAAGTAATAGTTTCTTTTAAAAAAATCTTCTAAATATTATTTTATGGAATTAAAGATAGAGACATATAAATATATAAAATAATAAGTTGTAAATGTTTCTCGCAGCCCATGGAAAACAAGTGGAAAAAATAAAATCTTTGTAATTGATAAATAAATATGAGTGCCAAAAAGCCAGAGACATTACCTACTGAAGACTTTTTCTGGGAAGTACATTTAATGTTTCTTATTTTATTATTAATTAAATATTTATAAAATTTAAACAATAATATACCTTTCTTCACAAAATAGTTTAACTACAAAATGTACATTTCGACTGCAAAGCAATCATCATCAGTTGTACTACAATAGAAACATAATATTTTCTATAGATACATATACCCTTCAGAAATATCACCAATCTCATCAATGAATTGGAAGATTCTCGAACATTAGAAAAATAAGAGTCAATAGAATGAATTAAAAAATATAAAAATATTTAAAGAAAATATGTGTTTTTGTGTGTATCAGAAATGTCAAATACATACAATACTTTTATAGCCTAATATGGAAATGACGGAAGGTCTTGTGCTGGCCACAACAGATTTTTTTAAATACATATACATGTTTAAATTAATTTTAATTTCATAATAACTTAACACAAAATATTCCAAACAAAACTCAACATGTCCCAATTTTTCCATACAAAAGTTAACATGTCCAAATAATTTATGCAAAAATAATGGAAGGATTAAAAAAAAATACTATGGGATAAATTACAAACATTTACTGATTGAATGGTAGAAAAAAGAATCTAATTAAAAAGAAAAAATAGTAGGAGGGACGTAGTAAGTTGTTTGTGTTTTTCTCAAAACTATTTATGTTGGGCATGTTATATATGTGTATCAGAGTTGCAAACTTCTGATTATACTACATTATACTATTTTCTGAGACGAATGCCGTGAAGATCTTCCATCCATTTCTGTTGTTGTCATTAAAGTTGATGTTGTGCGTGAAGTGGTTGAGCGAGATTGACACATTGACATGAAAACTATTCACACGATTTTGGATAATCATTTTAACGTGCGGAAGTGCATGCAAAAGTGCATAAATGTTAAACAATAATATTTTGAAAATCAATATCGCCATTTACAATATTTTTTCTACATCGTTTGTAGATTAATAATAATAAACCGGTTTCACATATGTTTTAATAGATATTTACACACCAAGTGAGCTAAGGTAATTTTAATTCATAAGGAGAAAGTTTAGTTAACTTCTTCGAGTGAATAAACATTCTTAGCTCACGTGGCTTGTACAATATTTTATTAAATTTTGACGAAATAATAATAAAAACCATTATAATATTCAATTTTGACAAAATAAAAAACTGATCAGTTAGTAGGCTGAGCATGACAATCGTCGCTGATAGACGTCAAGTCATGTATTTAAAATGCTTTATTGTCTGTCATTTGTGCCGTGAAAAATAATGAAAATGTCTGATAAATATTATGGTAAGTGTTATTTTCGTACCTGATGTTCTTTTAAATGCATTATTTGTTGCCGAGTGAGTTAAAATTTTGTGAGAGTGATTTAAATTTTTTTTTAAATCACAGTTTAAAACGTCAAAATTGAATAAAAAGTATTTTAAATGAAAGTTCATGTTATTTTCGTAAATAATTAAATGAAAAGATTGGAGCCAGAAATTGTTATGAAAAACAATCCCCCACTCGTGTGGCGTCCCAGTATATACAACGCGTCATTCGTAGCCAATAGGAAAACAATTTTCGTTTAATTATATACATAAAACTAGGCGATAGTCTGTCACATGTTAAATGGTATGTACTCTGACGTCACATTCTGTTTCAGATCACGGACTTTTTCAGAATATACAAATTTCAATATTTAATTGGAAACTATCTAATGAATATTTTGTGATATTTTCAAATTTGAGGCTCTTTAAGGGACAATATCATTTAAAATTTAGTAAATAAAAAAAATAAAAAATACTTGCAACAGCTTTTTTCTTCTTGCAATATATTCGTAATTACTTCCTCGTAGAATTTTTTTTATTTCCATTTTTATAAGAAACCAGTTCAAATTAGTTTGCATTACATTATCCTTTTGAAGTAATATAGCTTCTTACAAAATGTTAATGTTAATAAAACAAATATTTAGTAATGAAACCTGGCATCGCAATTCCGCAAAGCGCTTGCGGTAGAAACTCATTTTATTTTCTTCGCAGAAGAAAACGAACGTTAAGCACAAATCCAGTAACAATTAACTAATACCATCCGCATACTTTTCTTCCCTATGCAAATAGGTATGTGTACTATGTACGTGTGTATGTTCATCAACTAATGTCATGTAAATTGCAAAAGTTTTGTTGTTTTCATTATGGAGAAATATTATTTGCTTGTAAATGCAATGTTAGTGATACTGCAAATTCATTATACATCATGTAAAGATAAAATGAAAGCTGTCTAGAGGAAAACAAGTGTCATAAAAGCGAAATTTATTTTTTTTCCCAGAAATTATTTATATTTATATAGCATTATAAGCAATAGCGTGAAAAATACTTAGAATTACTATTTCGTTCAGCATTTATTTTGCAATAAAATAAAAGTTATTTCTTCCTGACAGAATATTTTATTTTAAGATGAATTATTGCCGTTTTAATGAAAATAAGTAATATAAAAACATTATTAATCTTTGCTTTATTGTAGGCATATCGTTTAGTATTATACAATTCTATATATGCGAAGAAGATTAGTTCGTATTCATACCTATATGCTATCTCAAATTTAAAATTTAGCTACTAATTCTTGGGTCAATATTTTAAATAAATGATCTATATTTATAATAAAAAAATCTAACAACCTAACCTAAACTAAACTTAAATTAAACTATCATAATATGTTAATATATTCATATGAGGTCCCGTGGCCGCGTGCCTGAGTGTCTGGTCGCGAACCTGGGGGAACCGGGTTCGATCCCGACCGGCGCCAAATATTTCCAATTTTAAATGGCACAAAAGTGACTCCTTTGGTGCACTCTCCACACCTGCTATGAGTGCCCGTGAGGGGTGACGCCTGGTAAGCGGCCACACAGTTTAAATATATCGTCATCATTACCGATGTGTACATATGTGTAGATAATGGCACACCCAGAAATGGGTAATATGCCGTGATGATATATTTATTTATTTATTCATATATTATACGAATACTGACCATTTATTTTACAAAATACTGCTAATTAATGAATAAAAATACCAAATAGCAGTAAGTTATATTATTTTTACCTTCCGTCACCTTTAGGTAAGGAAGGTATTGTCTTTGGTCAAAAAATTATGTGATGAGTTTTTAATGAAGAAGCACGTTTTAGGGTCCCTAAAATTTTGGTTATAATTGGTCAACCTGAAGTTCTCTTATTTGAAGATTTTAACAGTTTTTCTTGAAAAAACGCAGTTAAATATCACTTTTCGTCGTTTTATGTGATTATCAATACGAAAGAATATTTTATTGTCTATACGGTTTGATTATACATTTGCCTTCATATTCAATAGATATAAAGTTAAAGAATTACAAAGAGATTAATTTTAATAAATCAGCCAGCTTTGCTGTAATCATGGAAACAAGTGATATATTCAAATAATTCGAATTGCCAAATGTCAGTGGCAAGTGCAATTTATACATTGTATAATTTTATAGCCAATAAAATTCTATAAAGCCATTATAGAATTCTTTTCCAGGAACTTTCGGTATGGAATTTGTAAAAAATAGTGCATGTTCGTGTTACAATTTTACTGAATATATAGAATCTTTTCCAAGGAACTTTTGGTATGGGATTTGCACAAAATACATAGAATTAACGGAAGGTAGTGTGCCGGCTTCTTTCAATTCAAACCATATTTTTATTACAATGAAAATTTTTTCCTCCCGTTACCTTAGGTAAAAATCGCATATAGAGATTTTAGTGAATAAGCACGTTTTGATCCCAGAATTCGATTTTAATATTTTTATAATTATGTATGAGTATGTATGTATGTGTGTGTGTGGGTGCGCGCGCGTGTGTGTGTGTGTGTGTGTGTGTGTGTATGTGTATGTGTGTGTGTGTATGTGTGTATGTATGTGTGTGTGTTTTGTGTGTGTGTGTGTGTGTGTGTGTGTGTGTGTGTGTGTGTGTGTGTGTGTGTGTGTGTGTGTGTGTGTGTGTGGATCCTGTGGGCATGATTACTCAAATTCCATAATTCTGAAAAATTTGAAACTGTGTATGCTGGCTCTACTTAAATATGGAACGAGTCCATTAGATTTTGGTGTAAATCAGATAACCGGAAGTAGCACTTTCCTTGAAGCTCAAAACAGTTTATCTGCAAAAAATGCATTTAAATTACATTTTTTCGCAATTTATTTTATTATAAAAATTAAAGTTTATTAAATTTTCTACAGTTCTGCATTAATACTTTTTCTGTATAAATTCATAAAATAATTTGTAAAATAAATTCAGGAGCCTATGCTTTAAATACGTATCTCCTTGGTTACACCAGTTTAGATCACAAATGTATGTACGTTTTAAAAAGAAAATAATAAAAGGAACAATAGTTAAATGGAAAGGAAGCTAATAAAGTTTCCAGCATTAGTAATTATGTAGATATGTTATTAAATTAATGAAAATGGCGGGAGGTTTTGTGTTGGCCACATCAGATTTTTTTATATTAATTGTATAATGAGATACTTTAGTACCGATTTCTGAACTTTTAATGACGATTTTGTGCAGTTTAGTGCCAATGGGCCCATAAACCAATTTTTTATAAATATTTTTAAATGAAAGTTCGTTTAGTTTTGAAGCAATTCATGGTATCAAAAAGTCATAATTGTTTTTTGTATAAAAGAATTTGATTTTTAAAGAAACCTATAGCTATCTTTCTCACACCAGTTTCTGTAGTAGGCTGCGCGAGAAAGATACCAATAGTGTGATGTCATCTGTGGCTCTGGAAATAAATTCAAATATCTCGAAAAGTAATTATAAAAAAAAATATTTTTTATCTTAATCGTTATTTATTGAGTAGTACTTTAAGGATAAAGTGCACATTTTATTATTTTTTGTTAAGGTTTATGGGCCCATTTCAAATAAATATATTTGAACCCTTTTGGATATAAACAACTTCTATTCATCGTTATTTTCAGCTTCACTTCTTCCACTCGTCACCGTCACAAATCCAAATCACTTACTCTGCATCTGCCACAAAGCCCTTCCTCTATGTCCCTATCCTATTGCTATCCCTAGCCCGTCCTAGATGTGAGATAGCAGTGTCATTGGCGGGCAGGCCGCATCGGGATATCGCGATGCCCGATGCCCGATGCGATCGCGAGATAAGATAGCTGTCCTGTCGAGGCCGGGACCCGACTATTCACTAACCTCCGCACGGACAGACCGGAGATCTCTTTCAGATCTGCGGTTTGTGGGAGTAGAAACTACAGAGTGTAAGAGTGGGTGATTATGCGGATGGAAGAAAAAGTGGAGTGTTTTTTTCGAATATGGTTCCTCTAGTGCGATAGATTTACGAGTAATACAATTTTCTATTTTGAACGAAATTACGAGGGAATATACTAAGAAATATTGTATTAAATTCGAAAGAACATTGACCATTAGTATGTGCAAGTGATTAAGGTTGATTAGCATTGTTATTCACTGAATCGTTTATGGAGTATCAGAATACAAATAATGCTAACCAAATACTTGCTAATCACCCTAATCATTGTTCATACTAACGGGCATTATGATTTACAAAGTCCAGTGCTTCATATTTAGGGATGCATTCGGGCCGGGCCGGACGGGGCTTTGAGGTTTGGATTGACTCGGCCCGAAAATAAAAATTGCCGCCTGACTCGAAGACCGACTCAACAAAAAATTAGCTGGCCCGGCTCGAAAATTGACGTGAAATCGGGCCGGGCCGGGCCTTAGCTCGAAATTGAGTGCTCTACATCCTTATAACTTTCAACTTTAGTTAACATGTTGTTAAAAAAAAGAGACACTTCTAGTGTAAGTTTGTTATAATAATTACAGACCTATGAGTATTTGACACTTTGTTTATCAAAGCCGTTTGAAAATTGAAACAACTTTTTCACAAATCTTGTACAAAAAATATCATTTTTTCTATAGCAGATGATAAACTGTGCTTTTCTCTACTCAAAATGGTAGATAAAGGATAAAGTAGCACTTTAATCGCAAGGGTATAAAATATAAAATACTTTAATTCTTATTTATTTACGAACAAAATCCATAACAACCCACATACATACTGTGACTTTAAAATTGTGTTCAATTAATAATAACATATAATTGGTGTTTTTACCTTCCGTCACCTTTAGGTAAGGGAGGTATTGTCTTTGGTCAAAAAATTCGGTGGTGAGTTTTTAATGAATAAGCACGTTTTAGGGTCCCTACAATACAAATTTACTATTTTTAAGATGATGTCTGTATGTATGTGTGTGTGTGTGTGTGTGTATATGTGTGTCCGTGACGATAACTCCAATACTACTATTCTAAAAATTATAATTCTTTCGGATTCCTCTTCTGTAGATCCATATGAAGAGTTGATTAGATTTTGGTTATAATTGATCCACCGGAAGTACCCTTATTTGAAGATTTTAACAGTTTTTCTTAAAAAAACGCAGTTAAATATTATTTTTTGACATTTTGTTATTATATATATTAAAGAAAATACTCTTCTCTATAGAGTTTGATTATACATTTTCCTTCATATTCAATAGATGTAAATTTAAAGCATTATAAAGAAATTAATTTTCAAAAATTAGTCAGCTTTGTTATTTATCATGGAAACAGCTGACATAATTATTCAAAAAAATTTATTTGACAGATGTCAGTTGCAAGTGCAAAACCAAATATGAAAAAAAGTATAGGATCTAAAATTGGTATGTCATAGTGTTGCTCGCAAGTGACACGCAGAGAAAGGCCAAAGAGAAGATGGAAGGACATTACTTAATGTAGTTTATGTTATAATTTTATTGGATTTATAGAACCTTTTCAAATGAAGTTTTGGTATGGAATTTATAAAAAATAGTATGTGTTCGTGTTCGATTTTACATGATATTATATAGAATCTGTTCCAAGGACCTTTTGGTATGGGATTTGTACAAAATACATGGAATTGACGGAAGGTCTTGTGCTGGCCACAACAGAGTTTTTATTCTTTTCTTTAAAATCTGCTATAGAAAAAGTAGTATTTTATACACAAAAATAAAATTAAATTATCGACTCGCGAAAAATAATTCACTCGCGAAATCGGTTTGCATTCTTATTTACCTACATATCCCACTATCATAAGTAGCTATTATCATCTCTTTCACATGCTTTTGTAGAGCATCTGCGTTCCATCCATAATTGAATTATTAAAGTTACCATGTGACTTTGATTCTTGCATCAAGTTTGAGTAGATCATGAATTTTTAATATTAATTGTCAGTCCTTAATTTGCTTCTCGTGTCTGGGAAGGCAAGATGGCGCTTGGTTGGAGTGGAAAGAGGAATCCTTAACATCGTTTTTTAATTGAATTGAATTAAAACATACAAGGGTTTTAATGAAACGTGATTTTTTGCACGTTTTGCCGCTGCGAGGCGTCTCATTACAGCATGGTTAATATCGCTGTCGCATTGCTAATTTCACTTCACAAAGGTTCTTTCGTTCGAAACTCATTACCTTCCTATATCTGGAAGACAAAGACCGCCGAAAAAAAGATATGTTTTCGATGGATTTTAATTTAGGTGCATCAAAGAAACTCATTTAAATTTGCCTTGCGCAATTTTCTATCTTTGGACTGAATAATTGTCACAAATTTAATCCGATTTTTCACAGGAATTTAATAAGCATTGAAAATGCCGCTCGCCAAGAAATTATATTTGGTTTTTGTATTTTTATTAAACGTCAGTCTGGTTGGTGAATAAAGACAAAAAATTAATGGAAATATTTAAAACTCTTTACAACAAAAACAAAAGAGCACACCCACATTATTCTTGGCTTTCACAATATAAAGAATGATTGAAAAAATATTTTTACCCTTTATTATTAATTTTAGACCTATAATTTAAATTATGAAGTTAGGGGCTAACTTAAATGCAACTTTTTGATATAAAAAGGTTCTACTTCTGGTTTTGCCAGAAGCAAAATCATCGTTAACTTTTTAAATGGAATAAAACACATATTTTTATATTTTCTAAAAGTTATTTAAATTAATTTTACAGGGATACCAATTAGTTAGATTTTAATCAAACAATAATCTCGTTACTATTTTTCATAATTATTAAACTTTAATGCATTATCACTTTGACGATATATTCTGGTTTTTATCTAATATAAATTCATCTATTATTTATTTTTGATTATTTGAGCTGTTCGGATATTAAGAAAAAAAAATATTTGAATATTTTTAATCTTACTTTTTATTAAATTTTAAACTGCAAAAATATTTTGATTAAACATATAATAAAATTTTCAAAAATTACTAATAAAATTAATGTTTAAAACTTAATGATCACTAATTAATTATAAATAAAATAAATGAAGAGAGAAGCAATAAATACTGGCTATCAAATGATGAGAGTATAGTGACTGTATATACATAGTGTGGCCAATAGGGGGATCGATTTTGATTGGTCGGCGCGAATTTGCCTAAATGTGGTGGGTATTATGCCGACAAAGTGACATTTTCAGATTTGTTATGTGAATTGAAGGTAATTATATTATATTTATATTTTAGATAGTGCAAATAATTAAATTACACGTGTATTTGTATATTTATAACTCTAAGTAATATATACATATTTTTTAACATCACATCTTTTTAGGTTAACTGTCAAAATTACTAAAAATGTCTAATTTTAAGGTATATATTTTAGATGCCTGGTTGCGTGGCGGTAGGTTGTGAAAACAGTTCTTCGAAAGGATTTAAAATGAAAATAAATATTTTGTTTCCATTTAATATGCTCTTTCATTAATTGTTTATCGAATTTTGTTTAGTTATCAAATCATATGAATTCAAATATCTCGTGCATTTTGCCTAAATATGGCGGTGGTTGGCCACACTATGTATATACAGTCACTATAGATGAGAGGAGTTGCAGGCTTTGCGGGAGAGAAGAGGAAACTATCAGGCATTTAAGAATTTCGTGCAGGGAAGTTACGAGAGAAAGAAGAAAAGAAACGGTTCTGTTAGACGATATAGGGTCGGGACAAGATTGGATGAAGGAAGTCATTGAGAAACGGGGGGTTAATTTATGATGTACCAAAATTTATTGTAAAATATATATAATATGTAGATTCTAAGCCGGTTAGGCAAGAATAAATAAGCATCGTGCGCATAAAAGTTGATCTCGGTATCTCAACGCTTGGTTGTAAATGAAGCATTTTCCGACTTTAATGTGGTCTCTACATATTTTCATCGAATCTAAGATATTTTGTTTTAAATTACCGGTCGGCTTTATAATTATATATTGTTATAAAAATATCAATGTACCAGACCTGGACATGACAATCTGATCAATAGTTCGTCTTGCAGTAATAACGATTGTCATATGGATTGTTTTAGGTAGACCGATTCTGTAACGAAACGAATACATTCAGTAAAATCCTTGAGGACATGGTTCTACAAGAGTAGTTCTTTTGTTTGTAAATTGATTTAAAATACATGGTATTTTTTTGTATTAGGAACAATTAATTCAACCTGTTTATTTAGCAAGCATACTGGAAGTAATTGTAATAATAACTCAATGTTCATTCTACAATTTTATTTTGTATTTTTTTGCCACTGTAGTAACCTTTTTTATTTTATACTCCTTTCTGTATTTGAAAGGAAAAATATTATTTTTAACCTTAAGTATAAAAATAACATTACCGTAAAGGGAAGAAAAAATGTATTGTGTTAACCCGGACGCTATTGTGCAGTTCCATTCTCAGTGACAACTATAATGGTCGAGTTCAGAAAATGGGCACAAAGGGATCGGGACAGCTGTGCTTTTGAATTCCACCTCTGCCTCACTGATATTCCTGTGGGACACCATTAACACTTGTTTAGGTTCTTGTTGTCAAAACAACGACTGCCACAGGACTCTATTATTACTACTGATTGTTATTTATTGATCCCAACACACTACACGATCTGCCGAGATTAAATCAAAGTTTGTTTTATTGTTATTCATATTAAAAATCAAATACCTGCATTTACAATGTAATAATTTTGGCTATTTCCATCTTATTAAATTGACTGTTAATAAAAAGATAATATTGTTCATTACATTTCAAAATTAAACAACAAAATTTAAAATTTTAAAAATATGATATGGCCAACACAAAACCTCTTGCTACTTAATTTTTATTAATTTAAATATATACCTACGTTTGCTTTATTTACTATTTTCTTTTTAAAATGTCACTATTAATAGTTTGAAGTGATTAGCTTTTTGACAGTGATATTCACCTGTCTTGTGTTTATCTTACGCTTTGGGATTTATAAAAGAAATAGATTTTTAAATTTATCTGTAAAGTAAATATAAAAAGTATTAATCTATACCTATAGAAAATTCAACAATATTTCATTTCCATTGTGAAAAATTAGCATTTAATGGTATTTTTTGAAGAAAAACCATTATGAGCTTCAAGTAAAGTACCATTTTTTGTTATCCGATTTACACCAAAATCTAATGGTTTCTTTCTATATTAGAATAGGTCAGAAATACAAGGTTTCAGAATTTTCTGAATGATAGTAATTGAGTTAGAGCGAAGACAAAATCCATACATAGTCACACACACACACACACACACACACACACACACACACACACACACACACACACACACACATACAGACAAATGTTAAAATTGGAATCTAGGGTCAATATGCGATTTTTAGCACGTACTCTATACCTCCCTTACCTTAGCGGGAAAACCTAAAAATAAGTGGACAAGCAAATTATAACAGATGCTTCGTTAGAGATATGTATTTACATTTAAGTGTTATAAGGATGTTACTGAATTTTTAGTTTTAACAATGAAATGATTTTAAATTTCAAGTTTATTAAGAAAAAAATAAATTACATAGAATTTTACGAAATTTGTTCAAAATGAGAACCTTGAACAGGGAAACAAGCTTGATATCGACTTGTTAATGCTGCAGTTGCTGCGTGACATTGTTCGAGTGTTTATTGGCAATTCATATTTTGTTTAATGGCATCCCAAATTTAAAATTTAAGAATACTTTATGCTTAATAGAAATTCTTGTAAGAATACAGTAGCGCCATTCATATGCAAATCTCCAAAACAAGAATTTACTTATATGAACTTATACACCAGGCCCTTTATTTAAATTTTAAGTTTTGTTATTTAATTTTGAACCACATGTACACACTGGAGTCATCTACTGTTTTTATTTTATTTTTATGTAACTAAATCTAAATTGTTTTAGAAAAACTTATGCCCATATTCATAAACACTCGTAAAGTTTCAAAACGGTTCGTCATAATTTTTGACAAATAGAATCAAAATTGACAAATAAAATTTTGATTTTTCTTTCAATGTCGACTCTTTTTATTGGATAAAAATTATAACGAACCGTTTAAAATTGTTACGAGTGTTTATGAATACGGGCATTAATGTTATTCGTTAAGTTAAGAAAAGCTTTATTTAAAAAGAAATATAATATTCAAATAAATTACAATTATATTTGTCAGTTCAAATGTACTCACAAAAAAATAGTACATGTTACATGTTTATGAGTACGAAATGCAGTGAAGCTATCTGCAGGTAATTATATATTATTATACGACTTATATACGACCTTGAATAGTCATCTTTCGTGAACCAAACTATACCTATTCCATTATAGATCATTTAAGTACAAACATTTTATTTTGATTTATATACTTACACTCTGGAACTTTTAATAATCTATTAAACAAAATTCAATCCATAAATTATTAATTGACTTGATAAGAAATTCCACATTATTAATATTAATTTGCTTAAGTCTGTAGGCGGCAATAAATGAATTCTGTGTTATCTACGCCCGTAAATCTGGAAAGTAAGATAACACTGCTCGCCAAGTCGAACAAATGCTGACGCTGTTATCATAAATTATCTTTTCAATTTGCAGCCCTGATATAAAATAGTTATTTCTTTAAATGCAACCAGAATAAGGATTCTTATCACTGAATATGTATTGATTTTATTAATTTTATATTCATCACATTTGAAGCATACAATGTCAGCCAAAGATGGTTAGTTGAAATGACACTTCCAATAATAGAAGAAGATCTGTGTGCCAAAAATTATTATATTAGAGAAAAAATCAAAGTAGATGACATCTGGTGAGAACTTTGTGAACGCAGCAAATAGGGAAAACATTACTTTTTATTATTTGTTGGTATTGGTATAGATAAATAAAAGTGTATTGTGAGTATAAATGATATTTTGCACTAAATCGTTTTAATGTATACTTTAAAGTAAAAACAACAAATAATGATACCACTATTTTACCAGTACGAATCCCACTTTGGCCGCCATTTTGTCGTCGTCCAACCTGCTATCTACATTTCATTTTTTTTTCTACTGTAAGATTAGTATATAAAGAAGCTTAGTGTTGTAAATATGGTGCAAGCTACATAAAATAAAAGACGTGGTTGAAATCTAAAGCTAAATATTGAATCAGTTTTATAGAGTTCAGGATTTGTGTAAAGAAAAAACACTGAAAAATTATATCGTTATTTCATTAAACTACCGTTCTATTATTTCATTCGTCATTCTATATAAATATATAAATAAGAGAAACATGTTAAGAATGTTTAGCAGTACAAAAAATTTAAAATGTGATATGACATGGTAGTAGTTAATAAGTTAATTTTTTCACTACTAGCCTAGGAACCCACTATTATTTACCTTTATATGACATGAGAAATTGTTTTTCACTACCGCTTGCTTGTAACCATGGTAACCTAGGTCAATAATAATTTATTATTAACCTAGGTCTATAATGCAAACTATCACTTTTCAATCAAACTCAAGCCTCCAAATCCAAATGTTATTTAACTCTAATCTCAAGAAGAGTATTAAGTATATAATTTAAATGTGCCGCTTAATTTTAAATTGACCTACGCTGCCGCCTCGCCTCGTCTAGCCACTGTGCTGTTTTGGTGAAAATGTGAAACATGTGTAGATGTAGGAATGAATAAATCACTATTTTGGTATTTGTAGGTAAATACATTTCAATAGATGTATTTAAAAATAATAATAAACTAATAAGGCTGCTGACTGTAACAGCACAAAGTGTTTTTATTAAATAATCAAATCAAATACAAATCAAGGCCCATAAGTGAGGTTATCAAACCAGCGAAATAAGCGAAACGTCAGATAAAAACAAATGCAGCCTACTTTATTTTTGTGAATATTAACAAATAAGTAACGTAATTATTCATGTCAAAATGATTGTTATTATCAATAAAAAAAAATCAAATAGGATTTATGTGCTAGTAGTGAAAAAAATAATATATAAACCACGATTGAGAAGATCATTATTGACCAGGCGCCTTGTATCCCTCGGTCTTTGCCCTCGGGTTACAATATTGGCGCTGGGTCAATAATGATTATCTTCTCAACCTTAGCGTATAATATACTATTGTAATGTAATTGATTTTTTAAAATTTTTTATGTATGTATAGATTCTGTCCCGTCCTGGCATAATGTAGGAAGCATTCAAATTATATGAAGTGGATATAAATTCCAGCTTATAAACTGGCAAAAAGGTTCATTTCTCGACCGTCTATAATACTACTACTCTATACATAGTTTTAATTATTTCTTTTTTCTAAGTAAAAAATTTGCCGATAACTTCCTATGCTCCAGTAAACACGAACTCACAATTATTCTGTCATGGTTTAAAAGAAAATTATTATAATCATGTATTAAATATATAACATGTCTAGTTCATTTCAGAAACCCTTATTACGGCAAGCAGTCACATGTTTTAAGGGGGAGAGAAAGACATAGTACCCTTTAACATATTTGCTGCAATTATACCTTACGTTAGTAGCAAGTGACTTTATATTAGTCGTGTGAAATAAAGAAATGTAATGCTTGCTTGAATTTTGACAATAGAATTGTTTTGATCATATAAAAATACGTTATTTTATTTTTTTAAAGTGTTTATAATGGTTGAGCGAGTTTTTGAAATATTTTTTTTTTAAATTTAGTTTAGTTTAAATCACTGGACGAAAATTGTCGCTGTATTTAAATAGGAATCATAAGTGCCAAAAAACATTAGGTTTCTAAATGAAAACGTTCTATAAGCCAAGCGCAATATTTTAGAAAAGGCACAATTGTTATAAAATTGTAAGTGAAAAGAAAATTGATAAGAATATTAATAAAATAATATGTAAGTTGCACTTTTTGTAGAATAACAATTAAATAATACTCACATCGTTACACCCAGCCAGGGCCGGCTTAACCTTGTTAACAAAAAATACAAATGTTTAGGACCCGTAATTCAGAGGGCCCTGATTCTCCTAGAAAATATATTAAATTCATCATTATTTATTATTATATTATTTCATTAGGATGTTTCCTGTAAAACAACTAGTGCTTTTATGGGCAAACTAATGATTTTTAGAAATGTTGTGTATAGAAAATGGTCAGGAAAAAGGGGTCAATTTGTCAGTAATAACAATCTGAAAATTCAACTAGTGGTTCACAACCCTATATAAATTTTTAGTCGAGATTTTTTTTTCATTTTAGGGATATAAATAATGTATAGTGTTGTATAACAATTATTTTGAGTACTATGTTATTAAAAATTAGATATAATGTTACAATATTGAAATAGGATAAGCAATAAAAAACAGTATTGATCCTACTATCTACTACCTAGGTGTCGCTGACCTAAGCCATTTTTATTACAATACTTTTAATATCATTTTTCTCGAGATAATTGTCATACAACCATATACAATATTTATATCGCTGGAATCAGAGAAAATATGTCTATATAAAGTAGAGTACCATTTAAAAAATATACATATAATTTTGTTCTACAGTTTAAGTAATACTAGTTGAATTTTCCGTTTGTTATTACTTATAAATTAGTCCATAGCCATAATCTTTTGTATTTAAAAGCTTCAGTAGGATTATCGCAGATTTCCCATTTTTATTTATTTTTCGAAAGACTACCGTTGGCTGCATAATTAACCCTTCATATATTAACACCCCAATTCTGTAAGTAAGTTGTTAGCAACGTTGCTAAACCAATAGAAACAAATGTAAAGGCTGTCATTTTCATATTTTATTCAGTGTTCGCAATTATTATTGGTTATTTGCTTAGCAACTTTCTTACAGAATTGGGGCTTTTTGTATAAAAGTAACTCAACCTAGCGGACAAAACGCAAAACATATTTGATTATGTTTCCAAATTTACTTGTGTTTGGAAATATGAGCAATGATGAGATAAATAAATAATTAATTATTTATTGGTAAGAATTAGAATATTCTGACGTTTAACCTTATATAATTTCACAAAAAAACGCAGTAGGAATATACTCTACTTAAAAGGGGAAAGTCTTCAACGCCCGAATATTCAAAATCAAAATATGCATGCACAGACCATCGTCGGCGTGGCCTAGTGACCAAAGGGAGGACGTTTTAGGTTATGTTTACAATGGTTGGTTCAGATTAGCTGTTGATGCGCTTTCAGTTTTCAAATATTCAGGTTTGAATATTATTCCGGGTAAGCAAGTTCTGCTTTTGAATATTCTGGTTTTGAATATTCGAGAATTGAGTGTGCACCCCTTAAAACTATTAAGATTTATTTATATTATTCTGCTTCAAATGAATTTTGAAAATATGTTATCTACGGGAAGTATTAGAAGTGTTTCTTTCGATTTTTTTTTCTAATTAAATATTTTTAAGATATGAAATATAAAATCCATTATTCTTACATGAATTATATCGTAATTGAACACAATTTATTTAATTACTGATTTAGAATTTTATGCTCTACAATTACTATTATTAATCATGTTTCAACATATACTCATTTAAACAAATTATCTCAATCAAGTATCTTTACCGTATAAATTAATTTTATTAGTTACATTTACGAAACCATATATACTTTATCATGTTAAAATAATCATCTAATAGTGTTTTAAGCTTTGGTAGTCTTCCCCACGTCCGCTGGCGTCGCTAGCAACTTAGAATTGTCGCAGAGTGGAGGCAGTCGTCCGCACTTCCCTTTCCGCGTCTTTGTGTACAGATTATGTGAGTGGGAGTATGAGTGTATAAATCCATATCACATTATTCTAGTTACGAACTAAAACTATAGACACTACCTCTTGAGCTTGACTTCATCGAAATTTAGATGAAGATAATATCTTGCGATTAACAAGAAAAGTTGGTGTTCCAATGAACGGTGTCTGAATTATCAGATGATCCCGAATTTTGAACGGTTTCTAACATACTGACTGTATCACGAAAGAATTTCAACAATATTTAAACAATTTTAAACATAAAGTTCTAATAAACTTATGCTTTAATAATTTTTGACATTTTCATTCATACCTAATTTTGGCTGTTACAAAGTACAAAATCAATTTTGATGATTGATTCAGAATTTAATGCTCTACATCTTTTATTTGAAGCTTTTTTTACCTAAAATAGTAAGGGAACGGAAAGTAAGATTTTACATGTTAATGACTCTATATATACGGTCGTTACTTCCATGTACCATAATGTAGCATATATATACTTTGTCCCATCGAAGCCCAAAAGATCGCAATAAAAATCTTAAACACTCGTATACTATAAAAATCCAAAGCAACAGTTTAGTGCAAATTGCCTTTGGTTTGTGACAATATTTGCAATTCACAGGGTTGGATTAAAGAAAAAAATTAAATATCCTATGGGACAATACACTTATGTAATGGGGTATGTGACCATAATCGAATTTCAATATATGTCATAATATATAAAAACAAACCTCTGTAGCTTCTCATTATTTATTTATTTATTTATTTATTTATTATCCCATCCATCCCACAGGATCGAAATTCCAATTACGGGGTGGATACACAAAGAATACATAATGTCAACACACACAAAAAAATAATAATAATTATATAAAAAACAAAATTTGCAACAATGAAAATCATGTTAAACTATAAGTATTTAACAATGCTCGCTTGAAGTGTCTAAGTGACAAGTGGTACATATCAATATCTGTAAGAGTATTATTAAAAATATAGCATAATCGTCTGATGGGCGACCTTGCTTCGTAGTTAGTCCTTACAAATGAATATTGAAATGTATACTTATTTCTAGAAGAGAGGCGCGGAACAGAAAATGGAATACTAGCTAAACAAATAGGGTCGTCTATAATATTGTTTACTAATTTATATACATAGATCGAAGATTGCATTTTTCTTCTATTTTCTAAAGACACTAAATTGAAAATGGATAGTAAGGTATTGTATGACAAATCATGAGTAGGATAAACACCATATGTTTTATAATAACAGTACTTCACAATTTTTTTTTTGTATTCTTTCAATGCTGTTGGTATATATATTATATAACGGATTCCATATTTGTAGGCAGTATTCCAATTTTGAACGCACGAATGAATAATATTGCATTTTTAAGGTTCTTAACCTAAGAAAGGAACTACAATTACGGATTATGAAGCCTAGATTTTTATAGGCAGATCTTACTGTGTAATTTATATGCGCATTGAAAGAGAGCTTAACATCGAATATGACACCCAAATCTTTAAACTCTGTAACTCTATCAAGTAGATGTTGTTCCATTTTATAAGAGTAACAGGCTAAGGTGTTTTTTACAGAATATGACATAGTTTTACATTTTTTGACATTGAAATATAGTTTAGAAGATTTGGACCACTCTAGAATGTTGTTTATATCCTCTTGCAGCATTAAACTATCTTCAGGTGAATTTATTATTTTAGATATCTTCATATCGTCGGCATAGAGTAATACATCGGAATGTTTAACACAGGTAGTAATGTCATTAATAAATAAGATAAATAGCAAAGGACCTAGGTTTGAACCTTGAGGTACGCCAGAAGTAGGGGTATACTGATTAGAAAGGTAGTTATTATAGTGTACTTGCATTTTTCTGTTAGTTAGATATGAAGAAAGAAAAGCTATAAGGTTAGGGGAGAAGTTAAAATTATGAGAAAGTTTATAAAGAAGGATTGCATGATTAAGCTTGTCAAATGCTTTGGCGAAGTCTGTGTAAATTACATCTGTCTGTCTATTGTTACGAAGTGATCTTAAAGTTTTCTCAGTAAAGTTCATAAGATTAGTAGTAGTCGATCTACCTTTCATAAAGCTATGTTGTTGTGGTGCAATGTGTTTCTGCGTTGCGCTATAAATGTATTTGTAAATAACAGATTCGAAAATTTGAGAGAGATTAGAAAGGATAGAGATAGGTCTGTAATTAGATATATCACATTTGTCACCAGATTTAAATATAGGAGTAACAAAAGAAGTTTTAAGAAAAGAAGGAAAAGTATTTGTAGATAAAGATAGATTGAATAAGATGTGTAGAGGTAGAATAAATATATCTCGACATCCTTTCAAGATATAAGCCGGAATATTGTCAGGACCAGGAGTACGTGACGGTTTAATACCATTAATTGCTTGCCTAATATCATCTTCAGATATATTAGTAATATTTACATAACCTCCGGAATCTTGTATATTAATTAATGAAGAAGAAAAAGCTTCATTATTTTCATATACACTAGAAAAATAGCTTGAAAATCCAAGGACAATTTCAGGAGTAGAATTATAATCTTTATCATTTAAATGCATTATAATAATAAAAACTAAACATTAGTTTGTAATAATACTGTTATTAGCAATTTAATGTTTTGGAGAAGGGATCTGTGACGTCAGTAGGGTAGAATGGTAGAAGAAGACAGTTAGATTGAGATAGATATGTTGTGATAGGTTATGGAATGGCGAACGTGACAGCTGCTGTCACTTTCGCCTACCACAATATATCTATCTCAGTCTAACTGTCTTCTTCTATCATTCTACCCTACTGACGTCACAGATCCCTTCTCCAAAGTTTTAATAATTATTTTCTCGTAAACTACGAATAACTAATCCATTTAAAAAAATACGGGTATATGTAAAAATCAAAATTTAGTCACATACCCCATTCATAATCCTACTTAAAGGCGCAAAGATACTTGTTACAAAAATAATAAATTATTATTGTTGTATTACTAATTTAAGTAAATTAGCCTTGATCAACGTTGTCAGTTTTGAGTGTCAATTATGCTAACGACATATTATAATTTCGATATATTTAAGAAACTGTTTACACAATATATTAGCAACTAACCCTGATTAAATTTCCCCCCACTATTTCATACTTGCACCATTATACAGCACCTTATAAGAAGAACTTAGTTTTGGTACAACTTCTCTACTAGTAAAGTTCACATTATTAAAAAAAAATCATGTGGCAACCGTAGGTTTCAAAATGATGGTGACGTAGCTTGTGCAAATGATGTTAATGACTATACGAACACGCACTGCACTTATTATAAATATTTATCACAATAAATATTTATAAGTACTTAGTTTCATAATATTTTTGTTATGGGAGTCCAACTCTGCGTCTAGCAGTGATAGCATTCATAGTCTTATGAATGAGGTGTGGAAATTTGGATTTCTTTGTCAACTTAAATTGGAGGCGTTCCAAAGTTTTATTGCGATCTTTTGAGTTTCAATGAGACAGAGTATACCAGGTTTCATAATTTTATTTATCACTGTTTTTGAATTAAATACCAAAATATGTACCTCTAAAATCAATTTCAAAAGGTTTGTGGTCCAGAAGAAGACGAAATCGGGCAAATATTTATTAGAATTTTTTTGTTTAAATTAAAAGAATATGTGGTTTAGGTATTGAAATTTTTTCGCGGTACATTCTGTTTCATTAAATTTGAAAGACGTACGAATATAAAAAAGGTTCCATAGTTATACAGGTATGTTATTTACGAAAAGGTAAATTAACTTTTGTCGGCGAGTGGTTTATAATTAAAGTGTCTTAAACCTCGATAATGGGTCTTCCCAGAACATTTCCAAAAATCGGATTTTATCTATTTTCCTTTACAAACATTTTATCTTTGTTAGCTCATTTCCCTGTAAGTCAACAAGGGCGTATGGACCACCAAGGAATGCAGGGTTTAGGGATGTCTCTGGGATTATTCTTCCAAATCTACTTTTCTAGCCACGTCGCATAACAAGCATCCCGCAGTTCCTGTCTTTAAACACGTAACGAGTGTTGATTCCTGGTTGACGGAAGGTCGGATTAGCAGAGACAATAAGGTGCTTAACGTGTCACAGAGGGATGCAAGTAAAGAAAAGAAATGTTGAAGGGAGAGTTAAAAATGGAAAGAAACTAAAAATGCTAAAAATGGAAGAAGTTATACGTGCAGTAATGTACAGTACCACCTAAAATATAGTTATGCTCTATAATTATGAGAAAGTAATAAAAACAATTAAAATATTTGTAAATTCGAAATGAATATGTTTTTTAAACAAAATAGAAAATTCTCGGAAACCTTTACCGATCACTTATACCCATACCCTATTGTTAAACTAGGAGGAGTATATTCAAAAGTCAGATTTACTGCAATAAAGAACTAGATAAAATATAAATAAATTTAAATTATTAAACATTCAGGGCCATTTCACCAAGCTCAGTTAAATAATTTATTAATTTTTCTTATTAAATAATTTATTCATAATCAAAATAATCAAAAGAATAAATACTTCTTAAATACAGATTTTTATTTCAGCATAATCTGAGTTCCTTTAACAACGGTTAAATGAACAATTAAATTAATCTCTTCGATTTTGTTGCGGATAAATATTAGACAGATGAATGAGCGTTTGACAATTTTTTGTAATAATATAATTTACTTTGTTAATTGAAACAAGTGTATATTTATATTATAATTTGTATCGAATTGTATTATATCCACCTAAATATATTTTTTAATACAGTTATACTCCGGTTAGTTAACTTAGTTTCCGACAGAGGTGATTTGGTGATAGCGTTCTAGCTTCATGTGCCAGCGGTTCTGGGTTCAAATCCCGGGTAAGGTATGTATATCTGTTCGTGGCCTTTCATCATCTCATCTCCATCAACGCAGCGTGAAGAAATGATATGATATAAAAAATTTTCAAGCTTTTCAACGATATATAACAAACAATTCTTTTTACCTCCTGCTACCCTAGGTAAGGGAGGTATGGGGATCGTGCTAAAAATCGGATATAGAGATTTTAGTGAATAAGCACGTTTTGATGTCCCCAGAATCCGATTTTAACATTTTTACAATGATGTCTGTAGGTATGTATGTGTGTGTGTGTGTCTGTGTGTGTGTGTGTGTGTGTATATGTGTGTGTGTGTGTGTGTGTGTGTGTGTGGATCTTGTGGACACGGTTACTCAAATACTACCGATCAGAAAATTTTGAATTTTTGTATATCCATTCTATACTAATGTGGAAAGAGCTCATTAGTTTTTAGCGTATATCGGATAACCGGAAGTATCATTTATACAAGTTTTTAACAGTTTTTCTTGTAAAAAATTCATTGAATATCATTTTTTAGCAACTTTTTCCAATACAAATTGAATATAATGGCACAATCTTCAATGGGGTATTCCACTCATTTTTTTTTATTATTTTAAATAAAACTTCATTCAGATTTGAAGCAATTCATAATATTAAAAAATCTTAATTGTTCCTAGTTTCAGAGTATTTTATTTTCGAAAAATCAGTGTAACGTCACATTTCCTCTATACTTGTCTTTCTCACACACACTGCTCTGAGTACGCTGTAAGAGAAGGATAACAATTGTATGACGTCAATTTTCCCTTTTAGCAAATGTGAAATATCTCGTAAAGTAATTATTTAAAAAATGTTTTCATTGTTTTAACTATTATTTATTGAGCCATACTTTATGTTAAATTGAAATTTTCTTAATTTTGTTGTTATGATGGAATACCCCATTCTACGATAATAGCATTTAGTAAATAACTGGAAATAACTTTATATTATATTATAAAATAATTTATTTTTGTACATCACTTTACCTCTGCGTCAAACAAAAACAACACTTTAATAACAAATTTGACATATTTAAACAAATGTCACTGTCACGAAGCAATTTTCATTAAAATTAATAATGAAACCGTGTTAAGAAGAATTTAGTAGTTTAAATATGATTCTAATGAAATTAAGGTTTGTAAAAATAATATATTTTCCATCATACATAAATATTAGATATACAGGATAATTCGATTTAAGTTTGCTGTTTGCAGCATTATATATCAAACAGGTCTCAATAAGAACGTGATTTCAAAATGTTAAATAATAGTTTGCAACTACACATTTACGAAATGGATAATGTACGGCGAAGAATTTACACAGATTGCCTTTTAGAGCATAAGGAAGTTGGTAATGATTTTGACAATAATGTGTGTGACGATTTTTCCTTAAAATATATTAATGATCCAAAACTTCGCCAAGTTGGTATTTAATACTCTTATATAATTTGAAACAAGATATTAGATTTTGACTATATATGATAAACCGGATGTAGTACTTAATTTGAAGCTCTAACAGATTTTTCACGAAAAACATAATAAAATATAATCCAAAATTTCGTATTACAAACTTTTCTATTTATTAGAACAACAAAGTAGATATTGTTTACAAACGATCAATCGGAAGTGAAACTTTACTTAAAGCTCATTGCTATTTTAAACATGGAATTGGCGGGAGGTCATGTGCTGGCCACATCAGATTTTTTTCCTAGGGTTATCGCTCAGGCAGCTGTAGACACGTATTTCGCTCTTATTAGAGCTCATCACTACAGCATAGCTAGTTAATAGGTGGGTACTAACTAGAAGTAGTAATCAAAAAAACTAACTAAGTGTAACAGCACCAGTAAGTAGCCAAATACACCCTACAGCTGCCTGCGCGATAACCTTAGGAAAAAAATAATTGTTTACAAATTCTCAGATCTAGAAATATTATTATTTACGGACAGAGCTGGGCAAGTAACTTTTAAAATGTAACTAGTTACAGTTACAGTTACCTCCAAAAAAAAAGTAACTAAGTTACTTAAGTTCCAGTTACTTTGGTGAAAGAACTAAGTTATTTACTAAGTTATTTAAAAGTAACTTAGTTACTTTGAGTTACTTTCTAACTACTTTTAATGGCGTGAAGTGTAGACTTAGACTGTTGACTTAGTTATTGTGTAGGATACATATCAGGGAGTTTTTGCACTAACTACGTTAACCTAAATTTTAACGTTATTGCTTGGCAACACCAAATCAGATTATTATTGTTAATCTCAACGGACCTACAGGGCCTTATTACCGCCTAGGCCCACGAGGCTACAGCCTAGGGCCCGCTTTGACAAGGGGCCCGCAGGGCCCGGTTGCTGTGATTTTTTAAAAATTTATTAATTTATTTTTCAATTTCGATTTCTTATACCAAGATATAAAGAATCTACTTTCTTTCTAACATGACATGACCATTATAATGTATAAAACATGCAGACATTATTTCCTACCTAGACTTATTAGTGGATAATGATTAATTTATTGGAAACCTCGGATCAGACGTCGTTCAATCTGAGGCCCCGCGCTCATATATATAAGAAATTTTGATGAAAAAGTATCTTTTTATAAATATTTGGGACCCCGCTACGCTAATAACATATTCCCGAGAACCGACAAAATCGCCAACCGTCCCTAGAAAGGAGTAACAAAATATTACCCTAAAATTTCACCTCAAACTAGAATCGAGCATGCGGTACTGTATAATTGATCAGCTTTTCTCTCAGCAGGCAATTTTATTTTTTTCTTTAATAAATAAACTTACATTATAATTATACTAATATTTGTACGTACTTGTTTTTTACTATAAAGAGGGAGGGGGGCTCGAAATAAAAATTTGGCCTAGGGCCCAAAAATCTGATAAAAAGGCCCTGCGGACCTACATTATAATATAACATAAAAATTAAAAGTGACATTTTATCTTGTGAGAAGGGAATTTGCAAAAATGAGACGAATTCAAGTCGTGCAACCCTTAGAACAACGAACAAAATACACTATATTTTGTATAACCTGAAAATTGGAATAATTTTGATGATTTAGTGGCAGCTTAATTATAATTTATTAAAACGTATCATTTGTAAGCGAGGAAAATATTTGAAAATAATATATTTTATAAGTCAAATTTAACATTTAGTGACTTTTTAATTCTAGAATTAAAAGTTAAAATAATGTGTTATTTTTAGTTTTTCTGTTTACCGTACAAAAACTCTATTATTTATGAATGTAATTATTTTATTATATATTATGGCTTGAAATCAATCAACAATAATATTGAATTTAATTATTACATACATTTATTTAAAACAAAACAGTTTTAGTTAGTGTTTCGAAAAAAGGCATCAGCCTCAACAAAATATTTCTTAGAAATTTAAATCCCCCCGTTACTTTTCATGACTAAGTTACATTCCACTTTTTAAGTTACTTTGATTAACTTAAGTTACATTCTAGTAACTTAAGTTACTCAAGTAACTAGTAACTAAAAACCGGAAAGTTACCAACTACTTTACCGCAGCAAGTTAAGTTACAGTTACAGTTACCATATTTTAAAAAGTAACTAAGTTACGTTACAAGTTACGTAAAAGTAACTAGTTACTGCCCAGCTCTGTTTACGGATATATAACAAGTCTATATTCTTTTACTTTAAACATGAATTTGAATTAAGAAATGAAAGAATCAATTATAGATCATCATTTGTTTATTTTGATTCTATATTTATTTAATTAATTTCTTAAAAGTCAATAATTTAGTTAACTATTTTTACCTCCCGCTACCCTTGGTAAGGGAGGTATAGGGATCGTGCTAAAAATTACATATCGAGATTTTAGTAAATGACCACGTTTTAAGGTCCCTAGAATCCAATTTTAACATTTTCACGATGATGTCTGTATGTGTGTATGTGTGTATGTGTGTGTATGTGTGTGTGTATGTGTAGGGATTTTGTCTTCACTCTAACTCAAATACTATCATTCAGAAAATTCTGTAACCTTGTATTTCCATTCCATTCTAATATGAAAAGAAACCATTAGATATTGGTGTAAATCGAATAACCGGAAATGGCACTTTACCTGAAGCTCATAATGGTTTTTCTTCAAAAAATACCATTAAATGCCATTTTTTCGCATTTTATGTCATGAAAATTAAAGATTATTGAATTTTCTACTGGAATACATTAATACTTTTTCTATATTTTACAGATAAATTTAAAAATAATTTTTTTATTAGTCGCGAAGCCTAAGATAAACACAATAATTCTTTTGTTACACAGTTCATATTTCAAATGAATGTAACTGACAGTAAATGTCACTATCAAAAAACTAATCACTTCAAATTAATAATAGTGACATTTTAAAAAGAAAATAGTAAATAAAGCAATAGTTTTCTGCAATGGAACAGTTTACAGCGTTAGTAAATACGTAAGCATGTATTTAAATTTATAAAAATTCAATAGCGGGAGGTTTTGTGTTGGCCACATTAGATTTTTTTTATCAATGTTGTAGTTAGCTTTGACACATTTTACGTTATTATAAATTTTAATACTTATTAAGTTTCGTTGCATTTTTTCTTACATTTAATCAGTTCCCGATAATTACGTACTTAATATCCTTTAAGTTTTACTCGTATATATTTTATTGGAATATAAAAATTTAAAGGGAGATTGTAAGAATGACCTTGTTGAAAATTATTTTTAAAAAATTTCATACATTTTGAAACATGCTACATCGTACAAATAGTTCTAATTTTACCTACTAATTTTCAGATGATAACTGATTGAAATAATTTTACAGAAAATGCATAATCTTGTGCAATAAACTTTATTTATATGTAATTTATATAAAATATTTACATGGAATTAACGAACGGGATATCATGTGCTGGCCACATCAGATTTTTTTGTATGTGCAAATAATTTTGTCTATTAATCATGTGAATATGTCCATTTATAATAATCCTTGTAAAACAAAACAAGAAGTACTTTTATGCCATTAAAATAGTTATTGTATCTCCGTTTTATTCATTTGTTATTCACAAAAAGCAAATTAGAATATTGGAAATTGTGTTCCAAAGCCTGTCTTCCAATTATTAGTTTTAAATATTGAAACATATCCAGAAATAATATCTACAGCATTCACAATAACGGCATAAACCAACGCTTTGAGTGATGTCATTAATTAACGAATTTCAATGCACAAATATTCGCTAATCTCATCTCTTTGATCAGTTTGTGACACAGTGACGTAATAAAATCAGTTCGGTACACTCGGATCGAAATCCGACCAAACTGAGCATTATTAAAAATATCTCTCGGGCCATCTCGTAACAAAGAGATCAGACTAATGGTTCTTAATCCGACAAAACTCTAACGGATAACGTATTCAGAAGACTGCGTATACTGCTCAGGAACTGTTCCAATTTTCCGATACCCTGGATCTGGACGTCAATTGGGACACGCTGATCTACCGTGACAGTTTGTATGATTGAATTCCAATGAATGAATCACCATTAGAGGATGTATTGTGAGAAGTGTTCGTGTCAGTTATTTGCTGATAATAAATATCAATAAAAAATTGTACAAGTCACTGGAGGAATATATATAGAAAAATTATCAAGATATTTTAAAATAGTTAAATGAGGATTGTACTCAATCTTGAATAGTAAATAACAGCAATATATAATCTAATACGAACAATAGATGTGAAATCTATTCAAAACGCACTTTAATGCTTTATTTAATTAATAATAATTCCATATATCTTGAGATAACCAATTTATCTAATCTAATATTATTTATTTATTCAATTCATTATGTATAATATGTTTGTATATTTCCTTTTTAAAGCTTCGATCCGAAGATGGCCAACCATAGCCGAAATCGATAATCGAAAGATTTTATAAATAAAAATTATAAAACACAGTGTGCTTTATTTATATATATATATATCCTTCACTAATCAACATGCATACTGAAATGGAGCCTTACATTAAATATACTAATCTAATACCTATATAGAGGAAATTTTATATTACTTCTATTTTACTCGATTACCAAAGAGGTAAATTTGAAAATTTGTTTCACATTTTTCAAATTCTATTTTAAATGAAAGTTTATGGAATGATTTTCTTAGTAATAATTTTTATTTTAATAATTTATTGTTATTTGTGGAAATAATTAAATAAAAAGATTGGCGTCCTGAAAAACTACCCCCCACTCCTCTGACGTAGAAGCCCATACATTACATCATTAATAGCCAATAGGAAAATAGTTTTTCCATCACCTACGTTTATTCATATTATTTATATAAATAAACGTAGGCTAAAGTTTGTCACATGTTAATAACAAAATCTTTTAATTTGACATTTGACGCTGACATTGCTCATTGTAAATGAATAATAAAGTAATAATGGCTAATTCAAATTACACTCAAGCTAAATCGGACAATGAACTGAAGGTCGATAGCTGAATGATGGCTGAATTTATATCAGAACGATTGTTTTACTGCTACCGAAATAAGGGGTGCTAAAGAGTTGAGGTAAAATAAAATATAAAAACTGAATTCATTATATAAATTGATAATATATTTTACTTTAAAGTTCTGGTCGTAAATCTTGACACTTGTTTGACAACTTTGACAATACACTTGACACCTTAGAACTGCTGAAGATGTATGTACTCTGACGTCACATTCTGTTTCAGATCATGTGACTTATTAAAAATTTTATCCAAATTTCAAAAATTAATTGTAAAATATGTAAAGGATATTTCGTGATATTTTCAAATTTGAGGCTCTTTAAAGAACAATATCTTTTCAAATTTAATACTTAGAAGTCATATAAAAATTCTTGTAACAGCTCTATTGGCGAAGCATTACTTTGAACAGTTAACACAAAAGTTTTTTTTGTTTATATCCTTAAATTATGAGAAAATATAATATTTTATGACACAGTACACACATTAAAAACTTATCACGTTTGGTTTTACTTATCAGTATGAAGAGTTAAAGAACATTTGTTATCAATGTTATCATATTTTTTGTATGGTTGAAATAACGTCCAAATTTTTTTTTTTTAATAAATTTGAGAAGAATTATTCGGAATTTGGACAGGAGCGAAAAAATTCCGACTAATCTTTTTCGAACATATTTATTGTGTTACTTTATATTTATTTATAATATACTAGCTGAGTAACTGTACTACAGATAAAAATAATTGAGATCATACTCTATCGTACCGCCTTGATGGATGATTTTTTTGAAAACGCTAAAACACTTTATTTCTTACCGGAAGCATAAATAAGAATTTTTATATCCCTAACTTGAGAAATGATGGGTTCTCCATACAAACTTTCGTCCCCTATTTCACCCCCTTCAAGTTTTATTTTCGCGAAAAAAGGTAGTCTATGTCCTTCTCCTAGATCCAATCTATCTCTATACCAAAATTCATCCAAATTGGTTCAGCGGGAGAAGTGATGGGTTCGAACATACAATTTTTCATTCCCTATTTCACCCCTTCAAGTTTTATTTTCGCGACAAAAGGTAGCCTATGTCCTTCTCCTGGGTCCAATCTATCTCTATACCAAAATTCATCAAAATTGGTTCAACGGTTCAGGCGTGAAAACGTAACAGATAGACAGACAGACAGACAGTTACTTTCGCATTTATTATATTAGTATGGATTTAATATTAACAATTAAATAAAGAAAAAATCAATATCACAATTAATTTTTTTTTAGTACAATAATCAATATAGTTAACAATGATGATAATAATTTGTGTGATAGTTATTTTTATTATTGCAATCAGATTTAGTCTACTGTAGGTGAAAATTGTTGTAATCAAATAAAACTACATTGTTATTAACTGTAACACTTTTCATTGTTGTAATCAAATTTAATCTTTTGTATTTGAACGTTTATTTGTTCTAATCAAATAAAACTACACTGTAATAAACTGTAAAAGTAATAGATGTGAGAAAGAATATGAGAAAAACCTGGAAATCAAAATTTTCAATTTTGTTCTTTCTCGGAGAATTTAATTTTGATTCTGGATTATTTAAATTTCTTTTTGTTTTCATCTAGAATCCTTTTTACTGTACTTTGTGAAATATTTATTGTAGAACATTGCTTATGCTTTCGATTCATTTTGATTATTAAATTTTGATAATTCAATTTTTTTCACGAAAGTTTTATCTTGCGCTACACGCCAGTGACAAAAATTTCATTGTCCAATTAACCAAAGAATTACTCATCATGCGTCAGTGACGTTCAATTCATTTTTCACTTGTACAACTGTACTAATAGAGCGGTATAAACTTTCATCCCTATTTCACCCCTTTAAGTTTTATTTTCGCGATAAAAAGTAGCCTATGTCCGTCTCCAAAGTCCAATCTGTCTCTATACCAAAATTCATCAAAATTGGTTCAGCGGTTTAGGCGTGTAAACGTAACAGACAGACAGACAGACAGACAGAGTTACTTTCGCATTTATTATATTAGTATGGATGGACAAGAAATCTTGTAAATAAATAACTTCTTGTTTTGCTCATTTCTTGACGGTCTATTTCTTGTCTTGAATCAAGATTTCTTTAAATTTCCTGAAATTTTGCGCCTGCGCGTAATGAAATTTGTGCGGTGTACAGGGATGTGCATTTAAGCGTAAAAAATATTTTTTAAGTTTACGTGTAAAAAATGCGCAAAAATGTTAAATAAGTAAAAAACGCAGATAATGTATAATTTTAGTTCTTCATAACGACACTAGATGACTTGTTGTTTACAAGTGTCACATTACAGTAACTTTCCTTAATCCTATCATAAATGTGTTTGACCTTTGAGGTTATGTCTCGGGAATATATTTCCCTACTAATCTGATTGTTGATAGTTTGAAGATACCTAATTGTTTGTCTGAATCAAAGTAACATGTTGATGTCACGTGGACTACTTGTTCTGGAATATTCATTACAGTATAAAAGAAAATATCTTCATAAAAAAATATACTTATTAAATTAAAAATAAGTGTACAACAATATGCTTTAAAAAATATTTACTCATAAATTGGGATTAGGAAACAAAAATATTAAACATTAATAAAAAATATTTTAATTAACAATAAAAACGCATATTAATTACATCAATTTACAAAACAATAAATATGAAAAATAAGTATCAAAATCTCATGCTACGAAGGGAAATAACCCATCGATTAGTAAGACAAGTCAATAGCACTAAAAGTTGGTACGACTTATAGTTCGGATAGGGAGACTGTGTGTTCAGATGCATATATGCCTTCGGTGTCTCAGTGAAGAATGTTAGCTGATGTACTTAAATATTAAAAAAAAAAAAAAAAATAGAAAATAAATTCAGATTCAGAGAGTGATGATGATAGTGGAAGTCTACATGAAAAGGGGACAACGAGGAAACAACCATAGAGAGATGAAAGTATGCAAGTAATTAAAGAAGTTGCACACAAAAATGCAGTTTCATAAAATATATTGATTGAAAAAAAATAGCGCACTATAAAAATTATACCTAATGTCTAAAAGAGAATCTGGTGACCCGAGTTCGATCCCGGCCGACGCTGTAGCGGGAGGTAAAAATACAAACGAGATGAAAATTTCTGATCACGAATAAATTGTTTGACTTGAGTATTTTCTTGTAAAATAATGTACTTGTTTCAATATGCAATTTCAATATTAAGACGTACGAGTAGATACTGTGCTCGTTACAGTTATTAAACTATTATTATTAGTAATAATTTATTATTATTATTGATAGGTATTATTATTATTATTTTTATTATTATTATTATTATTATTATTATTATTATAATTTGCTTTGACAGAATAAAAATTATCGCTTAAGCAGTATGCATTTATTATTTTATCTTATAATTGTATGAACATTGAAAATAATATGTATATATATACTACTCTGGATTAATTAAGGATTTTATTAACAATAATAATATAGTACTCATAAACCTTTAGTATTTGCTTTGGTCGTCCTCTTACGTCTTCATTTTTAACGAAATGATGTTTCATTATTTTTTTTTTCCTTCTGAAATTATGGTTGCATTAACAAAAACCAACAACTTAGTAAATAGTATAATCATTTAACTTACTCCATGATAATTTCAGTTGAGAGTCACCACTGCGGCCTGCAAATCTGATAATCTGAAAAGAAGAACAATAATTAAATACGAATAATTAAACTGCACATTCTTTATTAATAATTTCAGAATACTTACATCTCCACAAAATAGACAACAAAGTGCAATAACAATTATTGTTACAACTGTTCCAAAAATACCGTAAAGATATATTATGTCTTCATTCATTTTATTAGTATTTTCGTATGTATGTATAGCTAACAATCATTCAGACGAATAACTAATGCATCTATAATATTCATTTTATTTAAATAACATTAATACATGATAAGATATGCTTTTATCATAAATTTAAAGGCGGTGTGCATATTATATATGCATAAAATATTTATATATAATTATGACTTGTAAGTCGTTGTGTCATTTTCACTTTTATCCAGTATTTCAAAAAATGGAATATCGTTTCGCCTAGCGTAGAGCAAAACCGTTTGCATGTACCACAGTAAACTTTTCGAGAAAAGTTTAATAGTCACAAACGAAATTTTTTAACCTCATTTGTTTTGAGCTACAGGCAAAAACTTGTTTTTCAGTCATTTTGATAATATCGCATATTATCTTTATTATGATTGTTTAGAAAATATTTTGCCGACTTTGTACGAAAATACAATTAATTTTTTTATTACTTTTTCAATGTTTATGCGCATGAACGCATGGTGTAATCAATTTAAAATAAAAAAATATTAATTTTTTGTATTAAAATTTCATTTAGAGTCAACATACCAAGTTATTAATAGAATCTGAGATCTAACACTTTTACTTTTTACCTCTCGCTAAGAGAGGTATTGGATTCATGCTAAAATTCGCATATCCAGATTTTATTGAATAAGCACGATTTAAGGTCCCTAGAATCCGATTATAACATTTTTAAAATGATGTCTGTGTGTGTGTGTGTGTGTGTGTGTGTGTGTGTGTGTGTGTGTGTGTGTGTGTGTGTGGATGTGTGTATGTGTGTGTGTGTATGTATGTATGTATGTATGTGTGTATGTATGTCTGGATGTTGTAGTCACGATTCCTCAAAAACTATAAGACTTAAAAATAGTTAACTACAGTTTCCTCAATCTGACATTCCTGGGAAGAGCTGAAAAGGTTTTGGTAACAATTGAACAACCGGAAGTAGTAGTTTCTTAGAAAAAATCTTCTAAATATAATTTTTTGGGAGGTTTTTTTATTAAATATTGAAGAACATAAAATTCTCCATCTAATACACTTATAAATTTTATTATATCTTGTATAGATTTAGAGATAAAGACACTATAATTTATAGAGTGAACTAATCGCAGAGGCCAAGGCACTAAGGAAACCAGTTGACAAATTCCAATGTTTATAACATAATTTGTAAATGACACATGTCAGTCAGTGTCAGAAATTAACAGTTTTAGTGACATTCTGATAGCTTTTACTGGGAAGTATATTTAATTTTTCTTATTGTTTTATTAATTAAATATTTGAAATTTTAGGTAAAATTGTGGTAAAATGCATATATCCATCAGAAATACCGCCAATCTGGTTAATGAGCTCTGACAATTAGAATTATATGTGTGCAGAAGACATGTTAAATATAATAAAAAACAATATTTGGGTAATGTTCTATAATATTTTGTTATAAAACGACGGTTCGAAAGCGAAGTGCAATACAATACTTATATAGCCTAATATGGAATGGCGAGAGGTCTTGTGCTGGCCACAACAGATTTTTTTTTGTATAAATCGTTAAATTTTACGGGACAGATAATATTAATCAACTCCTTGCTACATAGGGGGAACCATTACATGACAGTACACAATAAAAACCTATTGTGTTTCGTTATCACTTGTCAATATGAAGAGTTAAAGAACAATTGTTATCAATGTTGTCATATTTTTTGTGAACACATAGCCATGACTGTTTATTTATTTATAATATTGTTTGTTATTCATAGTGTTTCACGAAGACAAGAAATCTTATCTTGACGATCAATTTTAGTCATGAATGAGGATTTCTTGAAATTTCTTGAAATTTTGAGACGGCGCATGATGAAATTTGTAAGGTAGGATAGGAAGACTAAGTGTCCAGATGAATGTATGCCTTCGGTGTCTTAGTGAATATTGTTAACTGAATATTTTACAAAAAGCAGAAAATAAATTTTGTTTCAGAGAGTTATTATAGTGGAAGGCTACATGAAAAGGAGATAACGAGGAAACACTCGAGAGAGATGAAAGTGTACAAGTAATTACAGAAGGAGCACGCAAAAATGCAGTAGATTTGATTTCATAAAATCTACTGACAAAAAAAATTAGCACTACCTATATAAAATTTATGCCTAGTGTCTGGTAGCGAATCTGTGGTGGTAGCACGCACTTTAGAATTCTATCAAAAGTAGCATTTGTTTTCGCTTTTCGCATCGAAGCGAAAATTTGGTAGCATGCGTGTCTCAAAATATTCGCCTGTAAGCGTTCGACTTGAAGCGAAAGTGTCAAAGTAACGTCAATATTTTGCCACAGTTCTATTCAAAGCCAATTTATTTATAATTTATACATTTATTATATACAACTGTCATAATATTTTTTATTTTAATAGTATAAAATCCAATAATTTTCGAATCAAAAAGCGAATATAGAATTCTAAAGTGCGTGCTACCAAGATTCGGAAAAGTAGAATCGTATTCGCCTGCTTTCTATGATAGAATTCTAAAGTGCGTGCTACCACTACTGGTGTCCCGAGTTTGATTCCCGCTGACGATAAAATTATTTCGAATTTCAAATAGTACAAAGTGACCCGTGTGGTGCACTCTCCACGCAAGCAATGAGTGTCCGTGTGGTGACGCCTGGTAAACGCCCGCATGGTACGAATAGTCATCATCATTACTTATATTTGCGTATAAAGCAGATTGGCACACCCAGCAATGGGTAATAACGTATGTCTCATAAATTTTGGCACAAATTTCAGATGCTATAAAATCAGTAAAAACAAGAGAATCACAAGTTGCTATGGAAACAAAAATTTTGTTTAACATCTTATCTTAACTTTGACAGCTCAATATTGTCAGTCATTTATGTAGATATGGCTTACAAAAACCCGAAAGAGTATATATAATTTAGTTGGGCAAGTTCCTAAAGCCGAAATATTACGGATTTTTGAAAATCAACATGTATCCCAAAGAACCATTTATCAGACAATTGCTGAATATGAGCAAGGTATTCCTTGTTTAAACCTGCCAAAAAGTGGAAGACTTAGAATGTTTACCAGAGTAAGAGCCGAAGCACTAATAAGAAGAGCGAAAAACCATATCGCGGGAACTGTCACGGAATGGTCAAAAATTCAGAAAATGAAGGAAAGCCCCAAAATATACCGCCAACCAACTAGCCAGAATCCCGATATGCTGCCATAATCTAAGAAGGGTACATTTTGCGAATAACCGCGTGATAATTATGGATGATAAAAGTACTTCACGCTGAGTATCTCCGAAATGAAAGCAAATGATGGTTTTTATACTGACAATGTTGAAGAAATATAAACAAAAAGCCAAATTAGCAGATAAGGTGTTGGTTTGGTGAGCCATTTCCATAAGGGGTATATCCAGGCTTTATGTGGGCCGAGTAAGAGGTAAAGCAATGGATAGTCAAAGGTACATCCATAATTGCATAACGAAATTCGTTAATTTTATTGAAGAAGAACATGCTGGGGACGATATTATGTTCTGGCCAGACCTCGCACCTTGTCACTATGCAAGACGGACTCAAACTTGGCTAGCAGACCGAAACATACCATTTGTTCCGCGGAATGACAATCCCCCTAACCTTGCCCAGGCTCGTATATAGAAAAGTCCGAGAAATCGATTTAAATGCCGTCCAAAACCTAATGATAGGAGTCCGCAGAAAGTTGCGCTTTGTAAAAAAACACGGATCTCTTTATTTAATTTAAGTTTATAATTAGTTGTTAATGAAACTGTTAATTATTATGTAGTACAACACTTCAAATAAAAGCATTATTTTCTGCAAAAAAAAAAATTGAAATTTGTGCCAGAACTTATGAGACATACGTTTTTATATAAAATTTACTTTTTATTTAAATTTTTCGTTACCTATATTTATATTCGTAATTTAATTCTCAAGATGTATTGAATTTGTTGCCAAGATATCTCTTGATCTTATCTTGAAATAAAAACTTACCTTCTTGTATTAATCATGTCTTGTTTTCAAGACAAGAAATTCAAGTTTCAAGAAATTTCTTGATACTTGGTGAAATATTGTCGAAACGTCGAATTATAATAAAAAAAAATAAAGGACTTGAACTCAAACAGTTTTATTATTTATATGAGTTCTGAAAGTTTCTTTCAATATTTAATAATTGTTGTACTTCATTTTCATTCCAGAATGTAGGGTGAAATTTCTAATGAAATACTTTATTTTAGTATAATTCTCAATAATTCTAGCGATACTCTCATATTCACATAGAAAAGAAAAAACCCAAAACTAATTTATAATATTTATCAATTTCGAAAAATGTCTACTTAATGCCAAAGCCCAAAGTAGTCGCTAGAAGCGCTGACGCTCAAAATATGTAAATTAACTAGAATCAGTACATATCTATACAGTGGCGTAAATATGCCAATGCAGCCAATGCGGTGCATTGGGGCCCACGTCTCAAAAGGGCCCATTTTCTGAATCTAGTATATGTTACATTTATCATTAAATTTAATTATTTAGTGATAACTAATATAAATATAATACTACGAAATATTTCAATTTATACTTTATAATTTACTACAATAACGCAACCCTAACAGTTTTAACTTGCAGCAAATAAATTTATAAAGTTAATGTTTTTTTACCAAATAAATGATATTGTGACAATGCAACCGCAAAAAAAGATTTATAGGACTAAGGGCCAATCTTACCATCTCTGGTTAAAATTTTAACTACCAGTTAAATAAACAAAATCAAAACGAAATTAACTGTCAAATGACAAATTTATAATTGCTGTCAATAATTCGATTTAATATTGTTTATTTAACTGGCAGTTAAAATTTTAACCAGAGATGGTAAGATGGGGCCTAAATGTTATTTCTGACTGGTTTGCATCCTTGCTCCTGCTAAATTAAGTGAAATAAAACGCAAAAAAGATCCAAGAAATGCATTCAACTGATCTAGCTGAATCTCTGCCATTGCAATTGCTGCTATGTGTTAAATCTTGAAAGGGCGAAGTTGAAAAACTACACACAATTCGTGAGTTAGCTAGTTTTACTGAAACATATTTCTATTTATTTTGTATTTAACAATATCTGTAACAGTATTCATCGCAGAACGTTCATTTTCCAAATTATGGGCCAACGTCTTCTGTTCATTAGCACTCTTAAGCATAGAAGCAGAAGAAGCGGAAAAAATGGATGTGTCAAAATTAATTAAATTTATTTAAACAAAATTTTGTTTGTGCACTAAAAATTATATTTTTTTCGTAGCCAATACAAAGAACTTTCTTTTTTATTTGGGGGGTGATGGGGGTATAGGGGGCCCCAAATTAAATTTCGCATTGGGGCCATTTTTGTCTAGTTACGCCACTGTATCTACAGCACTATAGCCAATAAAAATGTGAGTTAGTTGTTACACCTACTCTTATAGTTTTCATAAACATGGAATTCGTTTATAAAGAAATCATAATTCCGTATTTACATTTGTGGAACCTAGGATAATCTCTTCTCTTTTTTGCTGGATGTCTAGACATCATCATCCAGCATCCAGCACCTTGTCGTTGTAACCTGTGTCTGAATATGAACCTCTTAACGCGCAAGATCATATCACTTGGGCTGGCAGGCTGACAGCTCGCAATGACTAGAAACAAAGCGCTTGTCAGTGCATTGTGCCCCGCTAACACCTTCCGCTCGACTGATCCTAGTCGTCCCTATGCAGCACCGCAACGAAGCTTCATTCTTTCCCTGACTCTGCAGGCTGGAACTGTGTTACCAGGATTATGGGAAATTACTGCCCACACAAGTCAAATATGACAGCAGACTGACGGGTAGAAACTTGTGGTTTTATGCTTACTTTACATTTTAAAATAGTTTTTTATCTCGACTAGGAATTTGTATAAAAACACTCCGGTTTCATGTCAAAAAGTCAAACAATAATAGGATTGCTAGAGAAACAAAATTTCCCGGAAAAATGATTAATACAATGAGCTGGTTTTTTCTAATCTTGATCTGATATTAATATATCTATCTAATATTATATAAATACGTATACAGGGTGTCCCATTTAAGGTACGAATGTATTGGTATCTGGAGAACCGTAAGAGCTACGATGTTGGTTAAATTAGACAAAAGTTGCCCCATTAGGAGGCTATTTTAATAGTGTTTTGTTATTTGCGAAAAAATGCATAGGTCACTAGATATAGGTGAAAATGTAAATTTAGCGATTTTCTTTTTTTGCTTATAACTTTGTTATATGAAATAATACGAGATTCTGGTTTGCACTTTCTTAAGGCACTTTTATATGGTGAATTTGCAGAAGTACTCAAAAAAAAATTTATATCTAACGAGTTACTGATAGCAACTTTTATTTTTCATATGGAGGTCATATTAAGCTGTGGCATTTTTAAATAGAGATTTTTTAGCTTTACAATGATATAAAACAATAATAATTTATTTTTATAATTAACAGAAAAATGAACAAAAATTGTTATTTATACTAAAATTGAATTGAAAAAAGTAAATCGAAGGCTGCTATGGAAACAACGAACAACAAAAAAGTGCAACAATTGAATTTCTGAATTTTACTTGACAATAGTAGATTATTATGAGTAATAAACGAACTTTGACAACGAATGTAACAACTCAACATATCATATTTTTCTCAACGAGAAAAATTCATTTTTATTACTCGTAATAATCTACTATTGTCAAGTAAAATTCAGAAATTCAATTGTTGCATTTTTTTGTTTTTCGTTGTTTCCATAGCAGCCTTCGATTTACTTTTTTCAATTCAATTTTAGTATAAATAACAATTTTTGTTCATTTTTCTGTTAATTATAAAAATAAATTATTATTGTTTTATATCATTGTAAAGCTAAAAAAAAATCTCTATTTAAAAATGCCACAGCTTAATATGACCTCCATATGAAAAATAAAAGTTGCTATTAGTAACTCGTAAATGGTTAGATATAAAAATTTTTTGAGTACTTCTGCAAATTCACCATATAAAAGTGCGTTAAGAAAGTGCAAACCAGAATCTCGTATTATTTCCAATTATTTCATTAACACTACAGGAAGTTTCACAACTTCAGGATAAAAATTAAGTGGCGGATACTACAAAGCGGGTGTCTCAAGCAAACCTTGACATAGGCGTTTAACATGGGAAAACAGTTTTTCGCAAATAATTTTTTTATAATTAATTGCATTTTATTAAAGTAATTAATTATTAATAATAAATAATGTACAAGATGTAATGTACTATTATCATGTTCAATAACATGGCTTACTTTTCTGCTGGTCACTATTTATTTACAAATGATTGTTTCCCATGTTAAACTCCTATGTCAAGGTTTGCTTGGGACACCCGGTATAGATAATGTATTGATCGCATAAATCAAAAAGAATTTTCCGAAATTCTCAAATTTAAGTGCATGGTTCTTGAAGTTTATATTTTTAGTGGCACTGGCCGACTCGAAATGTTTAATAAAAATTATTACGATTTAATTTATTTATATTCATCAGTTATATGTATGTATTAGATAACTTATTATTTGTACGTAAAATTTCATCTCTCTCCTTACATCTACATTTATTTATTTTTAATTCAATAAAGCGAAGAAATTTTTATATATAATAAAGAAAAATTTAATATAATAATAAAAATGAATAATTTTAATTGTTTGTTTTTAGTTTAATCCGGCCTTACGATTATGTTACATGCATATCAAAGCTGTAGATAATTTTGTGCATCTCTCTCTTATTAGATTCCCTGTTTTATCTTTATCTTTTTTAAGAATTTTGATTAGAATAATGGAAATTACTAATCATCCAATAAATTTCTTATAATTGTTACTGTATGTTTTTAAGTTTAACCAGGGCATGTGTTCAAACTTGGTGTCTATTTAAAATCTGATATATATACAGAATGTAACACAAATAGGTACATTAAATTGAACCAATGATAGAACTCGTCAAGAGTAATAATATTTCTTAGCAACTTTTTTTGTAATGCTTCTAGATATTGTGTTGTGTTTCAAAGTTTTGTAAAAAAAAATCAATACCTACTTGCCTAAAAGACCTAAAAAATTGAGAATTAAAAAAAAATGTTACTAAGAAATATTGTTGTTCTCGACGAGTTCAATCAATGTCACTTACTTTTTTCTGTTTCACTAGTATATGTCTCGAAATTTGAAATATTTTTTCCCAAAAAATAAATTGCCATTTCAAAAAAAAGTTACTGGAAAAGATTGTTGCTCTTACAGAGATCTATCACTGGTTACATTTAATATAATTAATTCTGTTATACTCTGTATAGGGAATATAATGTTATTTTTTTAATATTTTGCTGTGGTATTAATTTTAGAGTAAAGTTGTAATTACGAAACATGTTCAGAATTAAATACTGCGCAATATGAGACTAAAATCAATTTCAATATTTATTTATTTTACGGAAAAACGTTAAATAAAATTCGAAATTTACATAAAAATTCAGTATGCCATGGAACTAATGATTGATTTTGACCCATGGTACTCTAAAATAAACTGAAAATTGTGCATTTTATTTAATGTTTTCCTCGTGAAATAAATAAAAATTTGAATTTGATTTTAGTTCCATATTGTGTAGTTTTTAATTTTGAACAAGTTTTGAATTAAAAAATTTCCTTTATAATTAAGGTAAGTAACTACAACAAATTATTAAAATTTACATCGTATACCCTATCTATACGAGCATAACATTAGATTTCAAGTAAGTACTCGTTATACACCCTGTGTTGACTCGAACACCCGAATATATTGTCGTAAATTCCTGCTCCCCTAATTATTTTGGTACAAAAGCTTCAAATAAAAATTGTAAAACGTAAAAAATATAATATCATGTCATAATCATGTTGAATGCAATATACAGGGTGTCCCATTTAAGGTACGAATGTATTGGTATCTCGAGAACCGTAAGAGCTACGAGGTTGGTTAAATTAGACAAAAGTTGCCCCATTAGGAGGCTATTTTAATGGTGTTTTGTTATTTGCGAAAAAATGCATAGGTCACTAGATACGGGTGAAAATGTAAATTTCGCTATTTTCTTTTTTTTTTGCTTATAACTTTGTTATATGAAATAATACGAGATTCTGGTTTGCACTTTCTTAAGGCACTTTTGTATGGTGAATTTGCAGAAGTACTCAAATTTTTTTTTATATCTAACCATTTACGAGTTACTGATAGTAACTTTTATTTTTCATATGGAGGTCATATTAAGCTATGGCATTTTTAAATAGAGATTTTTTTTAGCTTTACAATGATATAAAACAATGATAATTTATTTTTATAATTAACAGAAAAATTAATAAAAATTGTTATTTATACTAAAATAAAATTGAAAAAAGTAAATCGAAGGCTGCTATGGAAACAACAAACAACAAAAAAGTGCAACAATTGAATTTCTGAATTTTACTTGACAATAGTAGATAATTACGAGTAATAAAAATGAATTTTTCTCGTTGGGAAAAATATGATATGTTGAGTTGTTACATTCGTTGTCAAAGTTCGTTTTTAACTCGTAATAATCTACTATTGTCAAGTAAAATTCAGAAATTCAATTGTTGCACTTTTTCGTTGTTCGTTGTTTCCATAGCAGCTTTCGATTTACTTTTTTCAATTTAATTTTAGTATAAATAACAATTTATGTTCATTTTTCTGTTAATTATAAAAATAAATTATTATTGTTTTATATCATTGTAAAGCTAAAAAAAATCTCTATTTAAAAATACCACAGCTTAATATGACCTCCATATAAAAAAGTTGCTATCAGTAACTCGTAAATGGTTAGATAAAAAACACCATTAAAATAGCCTCCTAATGGGGCATCTTTTGTCTAACTTAACCAACCTCGTAGCTCTTACGGTTCTCGAGATACCAATGCAGTCGTACCTTAAATGGAACACCCTGCATATTGGTTTTACAGATATTGGTTTTACGGTCAACACAATAATATTGCATTTTTCAACTTTTCAATACATAAACAAAGTCAGCAGAGTGGGTATAAAAACCCAGAAACACAGTAAACCTCTTTCTTTTTTGTGTTTCTATTCACAAATCACCACAGCGCGGAAAGGATTGGAACTTGTGAAAGTGCGAATCTTCGGCACGTTAACGAACGAATGTAAAAGAAAATATTTGGCTTGAAGTTGACTCTGAGCTGCGGGCTTGGGATTTACATAAAAAGGCAACCTTGGCGTTGACCAGGACTCCGTGGACGCTGACCCAAATCTCACCGCGCCAACTAATCTCCAGAGCTGATTAATACGTCTTTAACGGGAGTTCTCGATAGTTTATCCGACCGGGAGAGGAATTTATGTGTTGTCTTGCGATAAATTATCCCTATATTCGTTTAAAGGTTGCAGGCTCTTCTCTTTTATATGGAAATCCCGAAATTAATACATCCGATGGGAAGCACTAAATCAAAATGGAAGGGAGATGCGAGCACAGATACGCGAGCAGTGCTGGCCTGGGTTCCCGATATAAGTCACTCCCACCATTTTTAGGTATTTTACATGATTTATTGGAGTGTCAATACAAATATAAATTATACAGTTATTAGAACGACCTATATATTTTAACTTGCACTAAAGCTCTTTAAATTCCACTAACAAATAATTTATCTAGTAGCCAATAAATTTGGTACATTTATCAGATTCATTGAAATCTTTTTGGTTAAAAAATTATGAATCTCTGTATTTCTATCACGTGTGCGAAAGTAGCCAAGCAAAACAAACACTGATAATTATCCTAAGACAATTATCACTTATGTCATTAAGTTGCTAAGTAACAAATACTTTTTGACAGATAATTAAAGATTTATTGTTTTAATTTGAAAATGACGTTTTCGCGGTTGTGAAAATAACGCTTCATTTAATTAAATACAGTCTCACACTCACAATAAAACTCTCTATTATAAATTAAAAATTAGAAAACATCATTCTATTATTGTTACTATAAATGTTTGTACAATAAACCTGAACGTGTCTTAGCATCTCGTAGTGCCAATGTCTATCTTATTATTGTTACACACTTCACGCTGAACTATATTCATAACTATACCACTGACATCTATTGGGTGATTTTATAAGTAAAAAAATTCTGCTAAATACAAATTCTTCGTAAATTTAATTAAAATTGCAAAAAAATTCTCACCGAATACCTCTCGACCATTGATAAGTACTTATAATTTTACTACAACTTCCTCAAGCACGTTGCTTTTAGGTAACAACCCTCCGCCTTCGGCGTCGGACGGTTACCAAGCAACGAGCTTTCAGTAACTGCCATAAAATTATTTCGTAATTATCATTGTCCACGGTATATTATAGCTGATAATAAGACAACTTATTTTTTTATTAAAATATCTTTCAGAACTCATATTATTAATTGGAATAATACTACCTTTTTTTAGTTTAAGTTCTGTATTTATTATTTAAACCCAACGTTTCGGCACCATAAACTGATGCCTTCTTCAGGTGGCAAAAATTTACATAAATATGTGAAATAACAAAAACAACAAGTAACCAAGGTAACAAGAAAAGTTCGTAAATGTTACCTTTTTTATGTATACAATTTTCTAGACAACATATGCATGCCTGGCAATAACTTGGACGGCGAACATGCATCTTCTCAGGAAAAACTCTCCTTTTGCCAGAGGAAAAACCGTCCCAAAAACTGGCAGAGAAGTGATCTGTATAAATCAGAGATGCTTTATCGGTAGCGAAATACCGCAGCCGTACTCTTTATTAACAGATGTTAGAAAAACTAAAACTATAATATTATTATTAAATAACTGGACCACTATACATTATGAATTACGCTTGCGTTAGTGTATAACCCACTATCCATTAGTGAAGTGGCTGGAAATGAGGCTTTACTGCCATTTGAAATTATAAATTGATAAATAAATAAATAAATAAATAAATATATCATCACGGCATATTACCCATTACTGGGTGTGCCAGTATCTACAACACATGTAGACATCGGTAATGATGACGATATATTTTACCGCGTGGGCGCTTACCAGGCGTCACCTCACGGGCACTCATAGCTGGTGTGGAGAGTGCACCACAGGGGTCACTTTTGTGCCATTTAAAATTTGAAATATTTGGCGCCTGTCGGGATCGAACCCGGTTCCCCCGGGTTCGCGACCAGACATTCAGGCACGCGGCCACAGGACCCCATTAAAAAATAAATAAATAAAAATAAATATTAAATTGATGAGTTAGTTATATTAGTTAATTAAAGGGGTATTACGAGTTCGGTTATATAACGTAATTTTTTTTAAATTTTTAGTGAATATCTATATTTATATTTCTCGAAATAGTAATATGTATATTACTCATTTATTATTTAATTTTCCAGCAAATAACTAATATTTAAAATTTAAATTATTTATCTACATGACAAAATGAATTAATTCACGAAATGTACTTGGTTCTAATATGATTATAAATGTACCTCACGAGTTACGAAATCCATTTACAAAATAATTTGAATAAGAACACGCGTACTTTACTTTTTGTTTTTCTTTAAAGTAAAATCTTTCAACATTTTAATTGCTCTTCATCTTTGCCGAATGTATACAACAGTTCAGGGCGGTGCACAAAGGGATTAAGGCAGGAGACTATTGTTGTCATGACGTGCGATTGTCATATTCGTTGGTGGTCAGTCTGCGCTATTGTCCGCGGAGAACTTGACAGACAAGCGTGCGGATCGAGAAATTAAAAATAAAATACTTGATACGGAATAACTGCTCTAAAAAGAGATGATAGGGACACAAGAAATTGTGAGGGAATCTTTTGTCCGAAGGTGATTTCAATAGTATATTATTACAATGTAAATCTGAAAAGTAGCATTTTGGATAACGTAAGCAGTTTTTAAAACGAGTTTTGAAAACCTCTATATCCAGTAAAATGTATTTCCTGGAGTGTATTTTTTAAACCAAATATTCAGTTTTCAGTAGCTTTAAAGACAAATAATAATCAAAGTAGAAGTAAAATGCCGAACGAAAATAATAACTACCCCATAAAATACGTGCTCAAACTCATAATATTTCGGCCAATTTACATTTTTAATAAACAAATTATGAAACCTACTCAAATGGTGATAAATTTTTACAAATTTCTTTCGACTAGTTTAAAATTTAGATTTTAAACCTATAAAAACTAAATATGTTATTTAAGTATACCATCATTTAATATTGGGTTACATCGCCTTTATTAATAATAATACCAGCTTTAATTATATTAGGGATTGTATCTCCAAGCGTGGTAGATTTTACTGTATGCACTTGAAGTTGTTCTCATACTGGCAAAAGTAAAAGGTTATCTATATTTGAATCGATTAAAGTTTGACATCGGTAAGAATCGAACCCAGGACTTTCGTAAAATACTCGTACAATAATAAAAATTATAATTTAGGGCCCGGTTTTTCAATCTCCTAACAAAGTGGCTGATAAATATAACTTCCTTACAAATAAAACATCTGTTGTGGCCAGCACAAAACCTTCCGTCAATTCGATATATTTTGTACAAATTCCATAACGAAAGTTCCTTTGAAAAGAATCTAAAATCCAATAAAATTATAACTCGAACATACATTATGTAAATTGCACTTAAACACTTCTTTCTTCTTCAACTTTTTCTTATTTTATAAGGGGTCGCTGTTTCTTACTCTTCTCTTTTACTAATTCCTGTCCAACGCATCTTCTTGACACAGTTCTTCCTTTCTCAAATCTTCTGCTATACAGTCCTTCCATCTTCGGTTTGGCCTTTCTCGTACTTCCGGCATTATAATTCCTATCTTGAGGCGAGGGCGCAACTGCAAGTCACTTGCGAGGGACACTCTGTCACTTACATATATCACTTTCGGATCATATATTTTCCACTTTGTTTTTGCACTTGACACTATCTGTCAATTAGAATTTTTTGAATATCTCTGCTGTTTTCATAATTTTAGCAAAGCTGACTGATTTTTGAAAGGTAGTCTCTTTATAATTCTATAACTCTATATCCATTGAATATGAAGGAAAAGGTATAATCAAACCGTATAGAGAATAAGATATTCTTTCATATTGATAATCACAAAATGTCGAAAAATGCTCTTCATGTGGTTATAAGGAAGAGAAATACGAAAGAATTATAATTTTTAGAATTGTAGTTTTGGAATTATCGTCGGACACACACACGGACACACACACAGACACACACGTGGACACATACACATATACACATACAGACATAATAGTAAAACCAGTAAAATCGTATTGTAGGGACCTTAAAACGAGCTTATTCATTTAAAACTCACCATCGAATTTTTTGACCAAAGACAATAACTTCCTTACCTAAAGGTGACGCAAGGTAAAAATATCACACAGAAAAATGACATAACGTGAAATTATTACAATTTGAATAATAATTTCGGAGCTCAGTTTTTAGTTTATTAGGCAGGCAATTTTATAAAGAATTTTGTTAGAAAAATGAAATACCGGACCTAAAAATAAACGAAGAAAAATCTGTTGTAGTCAGCACTATACCTCCCGCCAGTACTTCTAATGATTCCGCAACTGGCGAAATTGTATAATAAAGTAAAAATATCCTTTTCTTGCGAAACTAAACCGACTGTTATTATTATTTTTTTTTTAACTTTTATTAATTTAAATACATCCCTATATATTTGTTGATGCTGGATATTATATTATGTTCTTTTGCATTCGTATAATATAACTATTATTTTATTTACTATTACAATTTTCTTTTTAAAACTTTACTATTAAGAATTTGAAATAATAGGTTTTTTTGACAGTGACATTTATCTGTCAGTATCATACATTTGAAATCTGAACTGAGTAACTAACGAATTGTGGGTATCTTTAAAAATATTTATAAAATAGATTATTTTATATAATTATCTATAAAATATATAGAAAAAGTACGAACGCATACCTGTAGAAAATTTAATAATCTTTAAATCTTATAATAACACAAATCGTGAAATAATAACATTTAAAGGTATTTTTCGAAGAAAAACTATTTTGAACTTCAAGTAAAGTGCCATTCCCGGTTACCTGATATAGACCAAAATCTAATGGCTTCTTTTGGTATTGGAATAATTTGGAAACGCAAGGTTTCAGAATGATAGTATTTAGGTTACAGCGTTGACAAAATCCATACGCACATCGTCGTAAAAATGTTAAAATCGGATTCTAGGGACCATTAAACGTGGTCATTTTCCAAAATCTCGGGCTATACAACTGAACCCCCGTGTTTATTCTTGGATTCGCGTTGTATGCTGCTGAACTGGTGTAGTTATAATATTTTTTTCACTACTAGCCTAGGAACCCACTATTATTTACCTTTATTTGACATGAGAAATTGTTTTTCACTACTGCTTGCTTGTAACCATGGTAATCTAGGTCAATAATAATTTATTATTAACCTAGGTATGTAATGCAAACTGTAATTTTTCAATCAAACTCAAGCCTCCAATTCCAAATATTATTTAACTCATTAAACTGAAGAAAGGGGTTAAGTATATAATTTAAATTTGCCGCTTAATTTTAAATAGACCTACGCTGCCGCCTCACTCGGTCACTGTGCTGTTGTGTGCATGTGAAACATGTGTAGATGTATAAATGAATAAATCACTATTTTTTTGTATTTGTAGGTAAATAAATTTCAATAGATTTATTAAAAATAATAATAAACTAATAAGGCTGCTGACTGTAACAGTACAAAGTGTTTTTATTAAATAATTATATCAAATTCAAATCAAGCCCCATAAGTGAGGTTATCAAACCAGCGAAATGAGCGAAACGTCAGATAAAACAAAGGCAGCCTACTTTGTTTTTGTGAATATTAACATATAAGTAAAGCAATTATTCATGTCAAAATGATTGTTATTATCAATAAAAAAAAATTAAATAGAATTGATGTGCTAGTAGTGAAAAAAATAGTATATAAACCACGGTTGAGAAGATCATTATTGACCAGGCGCCTTGTATCCCTCGGGCTGCGCCCTCGGGTTACAAAACGACGCTGGGTCAATAATGATTATTTTCTCAACCTTGGCGTATAATATACTATTAAGTAAAGAAAGGTATTTATAATGTAATTATACCTATAAATTTTTATGGTATTTATTTACAAAATGATTGATAATATTACCGATCATTATTATTATTATTTTTATTAGTAATAGTATTAGGTATTACCTTTGTTATATACAATATGCTTTCAGATATCTCAGGTAATCATTGGTAATTAAAAACATCTGGTGGTTATAAATATTAAATTTTATAGGATTTATGTATTTTTAATCTCAGAACATATTGTGTACATATATTAATTTGTGTTGGTATCACTCTCATTAAAATTATTGCTTGTATTATTGTTCAGAGATTTAGATTTACTGGCAGAAGATAATTATCATTATTTGACATCATTCTACTGGTTTTTGTAAAGCAGAAGAATTTAAGTTAAATATTACTACGAAACATTTATACAGAACATTCCATCGGCTTTATTATAGAAATATAATACTAATTAAAATTCCGAACGAAGTAATGAATTTTAAATTTCTTCTTCATTTCATTATAAGTTCTTCGTGCCATCTGACTGTTTCAAAAGGATAATTTAATTAACATTGAATTGTACTTTTAATGTTTGATGAAATATTTATGCACGTGGTTATCAGGTCTTATTTATTCGAGTGCTTTTTATTATTGCAGGTAATCACGAAAACAATATTACGTTGAAAGAAAAATGCAATGCATTTTAAAACAAGGCTCAGGAATTAATTAAGTTAATAGATACAGGCGTTTAGATATGATCATGGAAATAAAATTTATGCAGCTCACATACTTAAAAAGTTTTCAAAGACTTCACCTGCAAATTTAATATTCTACTTCAAATCTACTTGACCTACAAACTTCATAGATATATTTGCTCATGCTCACTACTTAACGTAATAATTCTACTTCGCTTACTCGATCGAAGAATATGTATACTTAATATGCAAAATTAATATATTCATGATATTACCCGAGGTGAAATAATTTAAAGAGTTACCTATCTATGACAAAGTTTACTTCAAACTTACTAAGATATGCAGCAAGAGTTCACATATAAATTTTCTACTAATTTAAGTTAAAAGACATTTTACCAATACACGAAGAGAATTTTTACGGTAAGAGCATTTTGTACCACGCTATTTATAATGAAGTAACGCTAAATGCAAAGCAACAGCGCAACGTAATCGGTAACGCAAACACATAATATGTGATTTATACTAAATGCCGAAGATATCACTTCTAATCAATCAGAAGAATTCCGTATATATCGTTGAAATTCAACTCTATTTTATTTATAGTCTTTACGACACATGACATAAATAAGTGTATAATATAATTTCAATAGAAATGGACAGTGGCGACGATATAGCTTCGGCAATATTGTTTCTCCTGATGATGAATAAATCAGATCCCGTCTCTCTTTTTGAGTATCTATCTCGTACCACTTTCCACCGCTGTTGAACTATTTCAGCTAACAAACAAATGGTTAATAAATACAATATGGTCCATAATATTCATGCACAATACATTCAATATAATAATATAAATGATAATAATACTAGTAAACAATATGCTTACCAGAGGTATTTAATTGCTTAACTATATCTTCCCATATTGTATTTTTCGCTTTGAAAATCTAACCGATCTAACCACAAAATGTAGAATTTATTCTGTAATTTTGACAGTTCACGAACATGTCAATAAAACACATTTTTAAAGTAAAACTGAAACAGTGAACTCTGATTGGCTAGCGGTACAAAAGTAAGGTAGAAAGATGAAAGTTGGCTAACTTTTGCGTTGCGTTACTTCTGCGGCCCTGCGATGCGTTTCATTATAAAACCGTATATGCTGCAAAATACATTTATCTTTTGCGTTACTTTGCCGCTACCGCGTTACTTCTTGCGTTACTTCATTATAAATAGGCCTTAATATTATTGAGAATAAGAAAATCAGGTAAGTCGTGGAAAACAAAATTGGCACTATCATCTGCCATTTGAAATTAGAGTTAAATTAGTTACAACTTAGGGCAATTTTCACAATAAACTTTATCTTTGCTTTAACACTTTAAATATAAATTAAAGTTACGTTCGTTTTCATAATATAACTTTAGCACTTTAGCGAGCACTATAGCATTACGTTTAAATAAAGATAAATTCTTAAAGTAATTTTAATTAAAGTCATAAATTGAGCTTAATTATGAAAACGGCCCTTAGTTATTCAATTGTTTAAGTATTATTATGAGTATTTAAGCGAAAATCTGAGCATTTTAGGATCATGATTTATTATGTTTTCAAAAAAGGTTAAATGCAAAAAAAATTAAAGTTACTTTTTAATTAACGGGTGCCTTCTTTGGCTACAATGGGGGTTTTCACTATTTAAATTTCATGAAATGTTGTATGTGTTAGAATACGTAACACGTTTTTCTTATCACAGTTTTTCACAGTGATCCCTATGGTGCACTCTCCAAACCAGCTATGAGTGCCCGTGAGGTGTCGCCTGGCAAGCGCCCACACGGTCAAAATATATCGTTATCATTACCAATGTCTACATATAATGTAGATACTGGCACACCCAGTAATGGGTAATATGCCGTGATGATTTATTTATACTTATTTTAGTTTTCCTGGAAAAAATAAGCTATTAGAAGATTTATTTGATGTTGAGGAAACCGGACATGTCTGTTATTTGCATATCGGCGGTGTGGCGTTCAAGATTTTTCGTAATGACAAAATTTTTAAACATTTAGGAATATCTTCTGAAAATTCTTTCTCCTGTCTATTGACAATTTTTTTGTTGTTTATAAATAAAATGCTGTGGTACGTCCGTTAAAAATCTTATCGGCCGGTGGCCATTAAGGACACCTTTTCATTTTTTACCTCTCGCTAAGAGAGGTATTGGATTCATGCTAAAATTCGCATATCCAGATTTTATTGAATAAGCACGATTTAAGGTCCCTAGAATCCGATTATAAAATTTTTAAAATGATGTCTGTGTGTGTGTGTGTGGATGTGTGTATGTGTGTGTGTGTGTGTGTATGTATGTATGTCTGGATGTTGTAGACACGATTCCTCAAAAACTATAAGGCTTAAAAAATATTTAACTGCAGTTTCCTCAATCTGACATTCCTGGGAAGAGCTGAAAAGCTTTTGGTAACAATTGAACAACCGGAAGTAGTAGTTTCTTAGAAAAATTCTTTTAAATATAATTTTTTGGGAGTTTTAAATATTGAAGGACATGAAATTCTCCATCTAATACGCTTAAAATTTTTATTATATCATGTATAGATTTAGAGATAAAGACACTATAATTTATAGAGTAAAGTAATCGCAGAGGCTAAGGCACTAAGGAAACCAGTTGACAAATTCCAATGTTTATAACATAGTTTGTACATAACACATGTCATTGTCAAATATCAACAGTTTTAGTGACATTCTGATAGCTTTTTCTGGGAAGTATATTTAATTTTTCTTATTGTTTTATTAATTAAATATTTGAAATTATAGCTAAAATTGTGGTAAGATGCATATATCCATCAGAAATACCGCCAATCTGGTTAATGAATTGGAACAATCTCTGGCTTTTAGAAACTTTCTCATACAATGAAAAATAGATATAATTAGAATTATATGTGTGCAGAAGACATGTTAAATACAATAAAAAACAATATTTGGCTAAAGTTCTGTACTAATATTTTGTTATAAAACGACGGTTCGAAAGCGAAGTGCAATACAATAATTATATAGCCTAATATGGAAAAGGCGAGAGGGCTTGTGCTGGCCACAACAGATTTTTTTTTTTTTAGTTCTGTTAAATCATAGTAACAGTTTGGTATTACGAAAAATCCTTGTCACGATCTCATACGCATATGTCATGTGATACACAATCAAAAAAATATTATTCTTGTCACCCATCCATAAACCAACTACGCTCAATTTTAACTTGACATCCTCACTTTTTTCTAACAAAACAATTATCAGCAACAATTTTTTCATTCTCCGAATAACAATAATCTTTTGAGTGTAAAAATTCTCCCCCGTATGCGTGTATGCCACCCTTTACTCGTGACAGGCCGTGTGACAGCTGGACGTCATGTCCGTTGCGCTGGTTTAAGCACCCGCCACCATGGCGCTGCTGCTGTTGCCGTTTCCGGATTCACTCATACACAACTACTGTGATCTCTTCTGACACATGTTGATGCTTGCTTCACTTGGGGGGTGTATTCGTGTTTGTGAGAAGGCTTTTATAGAAAAGGGTTGTTCATATAAGTTTAAATTAATGAAAAATACAGAGTTATACACATATAAATTTTGCAATGCATTATATTTTCTCTAATTACAGTTCTTATTCATGGTCTGGCTTTAGCAGAATTTTCTATACACGAAATTTATAATCTGCGTTTATCTTAGGCGTGTTACTTCGGATTGTGATTCATGATAAAATTGAACAAAGTGAACATGATCAAAAAGAAAATTGTTTCTTTGTTCGTTATTCGTGATCACAAAACGCCATTCCCCTTTCCCTTCTGAATCAGTCTTTTCGCATGATCACTGTGATTGAAAAAACACAAGATTTGAAATGGCGGAAGAAGCGAGTAATGAAATATTGGACTGTGCAAATTTATGTGTAGATCAGAATCATCCAAACTACTAGAACTTGAGTCAGTAAATTCAACATTCATTATGGTTTCGGTTTTTCTAATATTAGATCCTGCAACTACAAAAAAAAAGTTAAAAAAAATGTGTTTTCATACATTATTTCACATTCCATATTAAAATATTATTTCTGCTTCAGCACAATCCATCTTTAAACTTCGATTTGGGTATTCCTTCAAACAAAATAGCAGATTTATAATTTAATGTTTGCCGCTAGTTCGTTCGACGTTGTGTGGGTTTCGTGTCGATCGTGTTAATTTTGTAGGTTCTTTGGAATTAAATTTAATCATGATTCGAAAGTATCATTATTGAACAAATCATTATTTAGAAAACCATAATCACAGTCCGAAGAAACACGCCTCTTGTTGTAGATGAATCATGTGTAAAATAGAGTTATGAATTATGGATGGAAAAATAGACCGATCAATTATGGAATGTCTCTTCTCTTCACATAACCAAAACAGATTATACCAAACAAATGGTACCATAAATGTTTATGGTAGGGATGCATTCAATTTCGAGCTTTGGTCCGGCTCGATTTCGAGTTGATCATCGAGCCGGGCCGAAGATATTATTTTTCAGACCAATCATTTGCAAAAGTTGAGGTGAGTCGGACTTTTGATTTTGGCCCGGCCCGAAAAGACAAATGCACAGTTTCTGTAATATTTTAATGAAAATGGATGGAGTTAAAAAGGATCAAAATGATTTAATGAAATGATTATTAGTTATTATTGTTACTAATCATATACTTAAATAAAAGTTATTTCTAATCCTACCATAATGATTTTTTGTCTAATTTTTGTGCAGAAACATAAAGTTAGATAATATAAACCCTTAAATGTTCGTAAAAAGATTTGTTAAAAAAGTACTGAAAAATTTCGAAAGTGTTAAATACTCGTAGATCTGTAATTTTCATAACAAGCTTACGCTAGAAGCGTCTCTTTTTTAACAACTTATGGTGTTCAAAGTTCTTAGCAAGTAGTTTTTTTTTTTTCGTTTTACTCGAAAAAAGTTAAACATTTCGCCTCATATCAAAATCAAAACTAGGATTGCCGGATGCACTGAATTTCGAGCTTTGGCCCAGCCTGGTCCGAAGCCCAGTTCGATTTCGAGTCAAATTTCAAGCCGGGCCGGTTAATTTTTTGTCGAATCGATTTTCGAGTCGGGCCAGCAATTTTTATTTTCGGACCAAGTCGATCCAAACCTGAAAGCCTGACCCGGCCCGGCCAAAAAGCATCCCTAGTTTGTGGTCAGGATCAAAACAAGGTTCTCAAATTTAAATACCTTGAGTCTTGGGTTACTCATCTACAATGACAGCGATAGCCAAGGCACGTGCCCAAACATTGTATGGGTGAATAGCGCCATGTGGCACACTAGGTTGTTTGAAAGATAAAACATCGACAAATATAATATAAAATTGAAATTTTCGCAGGATTCATAAGTTTTGTTTGTTGAAAGTGTAAGCCTACCGAACTATTATGAGTTTAATTCTTGAAGAGTCTTGAAAGAAGTACAAATTTTGAACTTTGGTCTTTATACTCGTATAGAATGCAAAGGAGTACGAAACAAAAATGATTAAAAGTTGCTACTTGAAATAACGGTAAAAGCTCCATAACATTGTAAAGTTTTGCAGACAAGTTATACAGATGTATAAATTCCTGTTCTACAGAGAAATGCCTTTTTGATAAGAGGTTAATAAAAGCATCGGCAGTAAGGTACACTCACGAAAATTAAAATACCATTCGCGTGCCGTTGCACAAAAGTTTCCCTCATTTTAATTCAGCGCAAATGCCCCCGTTTTTGAACATTCTGCGTTTTAAAATACGGTCTCGTTTTCAAGATTTTCCCTGAATAGAAATTCATAGAGGAGCCGTGAACTTTTTACCGCTGATAATGGAGGAAGTATTGGTGCGCATGCGAGCTAGGCACGTATGCTTGTGCACGTGTACGTGCACGTTCGTGAGGCGAAGGATCCTGTGCCTGAGCCTTCGCCTTCAGCGATTGCAGGCTATTGTACACCGTGTAAGTTACGTGTTCGAAATCATGACTGAAGGTGATCGATTCCTGGGATTCATTCGACTCAAACATCAGGACATTCATTCAATGGATATGTACTTTTTAGAGTTTTGTAAAGAAGGAAATTGTAGGATTTTATAACAAATTGCTTACCAGGATACATTTGATACCTTCATTTAATTTAAACTGAAATATTTAATTATTCAATAGTATTGGATAGTGTTATGTATTCGACTATTAATTAATATCTAGTAATCGTGAATGTCAATGTAATTATCTTTTGTCAATTATTCAATAACTGTCTTTGAATAAATCAAATACATTTTCTTTAGTCTTGGCTCATTATTCATTACGTATAAAACTTCAATACACAACAGATAGTCATTTTCATTATTGTAATAAAATTTTATTTTCTCTAACACTACTATGACATACATACATCTTTATTGGCTTCTAAAAATATACATTTTTATGCCAAGACGAAGGCAATATATATATATATATATAAATACAAATATAAACCCATAACGAAATATATAAATATCTCATAACAAAATATAAAAAAAATAATCTCTAACATATAAATATGAATTTTATAATGATAGATAAATACATTTTATTTCAATACATTTTTAGTTTTATTTTTTTTTAGTTACTGTTACCCTAACTTATAAATGTCCAGCAAAAATATCATTTTGCAGAAAAAAGGAATTTTAGCGCCTATTAATCTGTAACATAAACTCAGTTATTATTCTGACATACAAAAACTACGCAATTTTAACGCTCCAATTACAAACAAGTAAATATTTTTTATCTTTTTGGGAGAAAGATCGTCCAGTAGAGTGTAATAGTTATCTTTATTTAAATATGGAAGATATTCTGCTAGGTACACTTGCCTAATGTGATTATAAATTGGGCATATTAGGAAAACGTGATATAAATCCTCCAATTGCTGAACATTACAAATTGTGCAATTTGCTTTTGCGTCCAATTTGTAACGCATATTATTATAGAAAATCTGAAGGCCATATTTATGTGAGAGTCGACATTGAGCTATGATTTTTGTATATGCAAAAGAGTTACTAACATCTAGATATTCTGCCCTACCTTCGGAAGTTTTGATATGCTTATAAAAGTTTTTATATTTGCTCAAAGCTAACAAATTTAGATCCTTAAGGTTCTGCTACAATTTTTCTAACATGTTTTTTCCATCGATTTTTGTCGGAACTTGGTCTTTCCAAATATTTTGAAGTTGTAAAGCACTTACAATAGATTTTACTTGTGAGGCCCAATTATAATCGCTCTTGTTACATGGACTAGAATCAAGATAGTAAAGACGGTTATATAAAATTTTAGGAATTCGATTGTCCTCCATACGCGTTAGTTTCAACCACCAATTTAAAACTCGTTTTACAATATCCAGTTCGATACTTATAACACCGGATTCTAGTCTAATCATGTAATTTGGGGTACTGCGTGGACACTGTAATATTAATTTTAAATATTTTGTTTGACTAGTTTCAAGATTAGATATATTATGAAAATCAAACATTCTTTAACCGAAAACTATTACAGAATGATCCCATTCTGTTACAGAATAATATACTGTAACAGGCAGTCAAAGCCTGCCAGTTTTTCAATTTACCCATTTAAAATACATGCACAGAAAAAAAAAGATTTGAAATTTTGTCTAATTATAATTAGATATTATTTTATTAGGAAATATGTCTAATAATTTAATATAATTTACAAATCTTAATTTAGCATTTTAACTAACCCGAAATAGATAATAAATATTTTGTAAAAAATCGTTAATTTAAAAATGTAAATAGTTATTTTAATTATTTATTTTATTTAATTTTACTATATTTTCGCTTCATTATTTTTGTCCTTCAATTATCGGTGATTTATCTCATGAATTAGGTAAGTAAATAGAAAATTTAAATATATATATATTTAGTTAATTTCTTTATTTATTTTTAGTTCAATACTAAATGTAGTCATTTAATCTATTTTTGTATTTAATTTTACTATAATTTGTTGTTACAAATTTAGAAAATTTAACTAAATCAACTTAGATAATTTAATGAAAACATATTAGAAGACTGAAAATCACAGATTTATTTAGTTAATTTAACTACAATTTAGAAGGTTTTTTCTTTGTATGCATGCATACCTGTCGATTATTACCAGGATTACCAAAACTAACTTCAAATAATAGAACATATAATCACTGGAGTAGTTTCGACCACCACCTACAGTTTTTAAGAAACTAGGAGATTCACAATGATACTAAAACACAAACATACAAGCAGGAGCAATATAAAGTTTACTTGAAAACTTTTATTTTTGTTATCTTTCCTTCACATTTTATGTAGTATGTCTTCACATGGAAATATTATATCATTTTCCACGAATCTGAATTTTATGGCAGCATCTTTTACTCACAAAGTAATAAAACAATATGAATGATTTACTCGAAATCATGGAATAAAATTCCACCATCTGTGCTTCGATGTTTCCAAAATATATTCGGAATAAAATATTTTTTTATTTTACTATAACAAATCCATAAAAATTTATAGGTTTCGATACATTATCTATTCTGAAAGAGTTCATACGGGGCAAATAAAATGAACAAATTGTATCGTGTTTTATTTATTATATGATAAATAATTCTGTAGGGGATGAAATTTTATAGGATTTTGTTTAGTGGTAGAAATAACTATCGCATCGATTGCGGTATTCCACGCACGCAGCGGTTTCACGGAAACGTAAATTCAATCTGGTCTTGAGCAATAAACTTTTTAGCACCCGTTCGTACTCCAGATACTTTCAAATTTTCCAGTTACTGTCACAAGAATAAGACATTTCCATTTACTATTTTCAATCTTGCGTTTTACTACAATGTCATCTAAGTTTTATTTAACTTCAACCGAGATACGAGTACCTACAGTTCACCTTTTATAAAGAATAATTTCATAGTAATAAGAATAACTGAATTTTAAAATATGAATCCTGAAATACTGTATTTACGAGTATATCTACTTTATCACATGGTAATTTCAAAAGTTTTATTTGTAATAAAAAAATATACGCTTTACTTTATATGAAAATTACCGAATGAGTTTTTTTTTAAGAATAACTATAAGCACGGTATAAAGTCTGCAGAATTTTACTATTAAAAAAATGTCACTGGTAGTATTTGTGAAAATTTACATTTTAAGTGTTTTGCTAGGCCAATCCATTTAGATTTTTATGTCACTCAGCAATATAAAAGTGTTACTTTACTGGAAGCTCTAAGTCTTATTGCAAACTTAAGACGATCCTACAGCAGTCCTCAAAATGATGTAAACATGAGAATCGCGCGAAACGATACATCCCTTTCATTACAAACTGTACATATTATGAAAGAAGAAAGTATAATCTACAAATTAACCGTACAGTATTTGAATTTTTTTTAGGAGCCAAGTTATGACTACTTAAAAAACTTCTATTTTTGAAAGCTGATATTATCAGTCCTTTGCAAAATTTCATAATTTCGTTTGGAACATAATAAAAATTTATACTCAAATTCCTAGAAATAGAGGCTAAAGAGTTTCGCGTGATAAAATATTTTCTAGAATTATTGATTTGTGCTCATAGTTCGGTAGTACAATCTTAGCTACGCGCAACCCTCACTTCATTACGTTCCTCTACCTCAGATATACAGTAGGGGACGTATCAATAGTGTGTCTTGCGGATTGTATTGGAAACACCTAGTGATGTACTGCGAGGCGAGAGTATTCTCGCATCTCGCATAATAATGCGAGGCGAGAGCGAGATTGCGTTTTAAAATGCGAGGCGAGATCAGTATAACAACTGCGAGAAGCGAGACTCTCGCGAGACAAAAAACGGAAAAATAAAATGTTTTCTGAAATAATTTTTAATTATATATATATATATATATATATATATATATATATATATATATATGTGTGTATTATGTAAAAAATAAATGTATTGTATTTCGGACTAGGCAAATAAAATAATAAAGGAACTTCAAATAAAATAAATATATTGGTACTGTTTTGGAAGCAGGTGCACATAAAATTCTCTATGAACTTGAACAAATAACAATCTTACTTACTAAATACAGAATTATAGACAGATAAAAATAATAAAGAAGTCCGAATAAAGTAAATATACAGGGTATCCAGGATAACTTTTCCAACATGGGGATTTCGAGAACTATAAGAGATACGAAGTCAGTTAAACTAGACAAAAGTTGCCTCATTAGGAGACCATTTTAATAGTATTTTGTCATTTGAGAAAAAATACATAGGTCACAAGATATAGGCGAAAATGTAAATTTTACAGTTTTTTATTTTTGCAAATATCTTTCAAATGTGAAATAATATTGGATTTTAATTTTCACATCTTTAAGGCACTTTTTTATGTTCTTTCGAATGGCTATGCTCAATTTTTTTTATCACTATTAGTTTTCGAGTTATGATGTCAAAGTTTTAATTTTTATATGGACGCCATATTGAAAAGTTGCACCATTGAAAAGAGATTTTTTTTGGCTTTCCAGCCATTTGTAATTTGTCTGTTTTCATTTGTTTCAAACATCGAAAATACAACAATTTCTAAATTTATAGGTTAAAAACAATGGTTGTTGCATAATGTTGCAATGTAACACATCTGGCCGCGTTTGTGATTGATTCTGACATTGCAATAAGGTCGAAAATCACTAGGATGATCTGGAACGTCGTCTTACGGCGAAATAGCATGCCCTGTCTCCTCTCTATTCCTATGGTCTAAGGTTTACTGTGACGTATAGTCGCATTGCACAAGCGCTATTTTTATAGCGAGACTCGCGCGAGATTCTCCCGCTAGAATGAGACGAGGCACAAAAAAAATTGCGAGAACGAGAGCGAGATCGAGATTACAGATCCATAAACGAGGCGAGATCGATATTTCATATTTCTCGCCTCGTCTCGCCACGCATGCATCACTAGAAACACCTGCATATTTTTGAGCGCAGCAATGGGGTCCTCCACTCTATTTTTTTTATTATTTTAAATGAAAGTTTGCTTAATTTTGAAGCAATTTGTAGTATTAAAAAGTCATAATTGTTTTTAGTTCAACTGAATTTGAGTTTTAAAGAAACCTATAGCTATCTTTCTCGCGCCAGTTTCTGTAGTAGGCTGCGCGAGAAAGATACCAATCGTTGTGACGTAGATATATAGATGCTTAAAATCACTAATATTTCAAAAACTAACAATTTTTAAAAACTTTTATTGTCTCTTTCAATCATGATTTTATCTACTTTCAATATAACTAACTTTTTACTCAATTTTCTGTTATGGTGGAGGACCCTATTGTCTCGTCGCTATACGAATAGGATCGTCTTAAATTCAATTGTTTGTAGGGGTTAGGGTAAAATTTTATAACCTGGTCAACTTTAAATTTTGCATTCGTACGTAGTTCTAACTACAATACAATATTTTTGGAAAAAAAAATACTTTTAAATATGTAGACAATTCCGGTAATGTACCTACATATTCCTAGATGGCATTTTAGTAGTTATTCACTAACCAAAAATTTTAGGATGAATAGGAAAAGTGTTATCCTCACTCTTGTAAAATGTTATTTAATTTACATCGTTTTCTTGTTCCAAACCAATATTTTAATACTATATTCTTATTTCCAACTTTTCATACATAAATTTAATTATTTTCTGTTCAATAATTCGATTTATATCACCGTGATTGAAGAATGCAGACGGCCAATAGAAGTCCGTATCGATGATGTCATCGAAGAATCCTTTCAGAAGTTATTTCCGGCTATTCTCCGAATTATTCTGTTATCTATTTTGAAAGCAAACTGATATGTACCTGTGTGCTTTTTATGAAATTTTGTACGATGTAAAACTGTATGTAGAGTACGAATGTATTTTATGTATATGAGCTGTAATATTTTGTAAGATCTTAATTTTGAGAGTGATAATCCATGTTATTGCTGAAGATCCAGAAGAAGGTGAAAGATTATACCGAAACTTCGGTGTTGTAAGAGAATAAATGCTGTTTGTTTGAGATGTCGAGTATTTATTAACAACCAATTATTTTTTTCTTTGGCAGTTCAATATTATACCTTGTGTAATATTTTTTTATGTTTTCTATTGGTATACTCGATTACCAACCATAGAAAATATTATTAGTTTTGTACCAGATTTTTTCTTTAAATTATAATTATGTAAAAATACCATAAACCTTAAATATATATATATATATATATATATATATATATATATATATATATATATATATATATAAATCTATTTTCAGAATATTATAATACCTAACAAATTATTCTCTATACTCTAAGACACGATTAGTGCGCCTACTGCATAATTCGGGCCACGTAAAATATGTCAAGTATTATAAGTTATTTTTATACTTTTATATGTTGGATACATTTGAAACATTATGTTATTTATTAAATATATATAAACTTTGTTTCAAAAATTATATTTTATTTAAAAATATAGTACAATGCACATTTCGAGGTTTTACCTCATCTTCTTCCTGAAGATGAGGTAAAACCTCGAAATGTGCATTGTACTATATTTTAAATAAAATATGATTTTTGAAACAAAGTTTATATATATTTAATAAATATTATAAGTTATTTTTTACCCGTAAAAAAATATTTTTTACATTGCCAATATTTGAGATTTTTTTTACGTAGATAATGTAATAGTACTTTACGTAACAAGACCTGAAAGTGATACTTTACTGGGTGAGCAAGCATATTCCAGAGCGAGCCGTAGGCGAGCTTTGGAAGCTTGTGAGCCCAGTATAGACACTTTCAGGTCATGTTGGGTACAATATTTTTTTTGCGATCCTGAAAAAAGAATAAAAAAGTATTATTTTATTTTTTACTGCGAACAAATAAGATATAAATAAACAACTGATCTCCATGGAAACATTTAGCTTTACCGGTCCCGGGATCGGTAAAGTACTTTCCGATCCCTTATAGACAACTTGCCGAGCTAGCTCAGCAAAGAAGGACTTTCCGGTCTAAATAGTGATCAGAAAGAGCTCATTTTCTGGGCGATCGCGAAAAAAATATTTGTTTTTACCTTCCGTCGCCTTTAAAGGTATTGTCGGTCGGTGGTGAGTTTTCAATGAATAAACACGTTTTAGGATCCCTAGAATACGATTATACTAGTTTTACGATGATATGTGTGTGTGTGTGTGTGTGTGTGTGTGTATGTCGAAAATTTTCTCCGGCCGTAACTCCAAAACTACAATTATTCTAAAAAATATAATTCTTTCATATTCCTCTTCTTTACATCCGTATGAAGAGCTGATTAGATTTTGGTTATAATTGCTCAACCGGAAGTTCTTAACATTTTTCTTGAAAAAAACACAATTAAATATATTTTTTTTACATTTCATGTGATTATAAGTATGAAAGAATATCTTATTGTCTATACGGTTTGATTATACATTTTCCTTCATATTCAATAGATATAGTATTAAAGAATTATGAAGAGATTAACTTTTATAAATCAGCCAGCTTTACTATAAATGACAGATGTAAGCGTTAAGTGCAACCTAAATAGTGTATGTTTGTGTTCGTGGAAATATAGAATCTTTTCCAAGGAACTTTTGGTATGGGTTTTGTACAAAATACAATTGACGGAATGTGGTGACCACATCTGATTGTTCAAATTACAAGCAACAACTTGCTAATAAAGACGGTGGTCTCAAACATACAATTTCCTCCAACTATTCATAGTACGAGTACATACCATACCCTCATTTCACAATCTATACTGCATACACCTCTTTACAAAGATCGTACGAGTATTCAGGCTGCAAGTTGTGGAGTAAAAAGTTTGCTCGTCCCTGGCACGTGCACAAAGAAGGAAAGAATTGTATAGGGAACAAGTGAGTGAATTCCTGTGTAAAGTCAAGGGCGGCGAGGTCGCATTGTCGCGACGCCTCGCGTGCACATACACCACCACCACCTCCTAAATTATGATGGATGGATTTCCTAGTCTTTGTGATGTGATGCGGATTGACACTAGTGATAGTGGGATAATGTTCGGATAGTCAGGGTAATATGATAGAATTAATTTATGGTAACAAATTAAAAATAATCAATGCAATGTTTATAATAGGCGGATTGTGACTTTCATTTTACTGGGCTTTCTAGTAATCACCTGTAGTCGTACCGTATGTTAGAGTTAGAGACACTGAGTCGAATTCAGCATTATTCCTTAACTAAAGAAGCTTATCTAAAAATAACATAATAAAAATATATGCATCGATGCGTTAATAAGAGAAAGATACAAGTTGTTTCCATGGTTACTAAAGACGATCATTTCACTAGTGAAGAGTGCTGAATTCGTCCTACCCTGAGACGAATTCAACACTCTTCTTTAAGAGTATACTCGGTGCTTATTCGCTTATGGCAAAATACGTGTTAACAAAATACGCCATTATTCATAAACTAGAAGAGACACGAATATTAAATAATTCACAATTAATATGTTCCCTTGAGATTCAAAAATGAATTTTTACCTCTCGTGCGTGCGTGTGCGTGGGCGTGTGCGTGTGTGTGTGTATGTATGGATGTTGGACGAACGATTCCTCAAAAACTATAAGACTTAGGAACTGTTTAACTATAGATTCCTCAATCTGACATTTCTGGAAAGAGCTGAAAAGGTTTTGGTAACAATTGAACATCCGGAAGTAATAGTTTCTTAGAAAAATTCTTCTAAATATAATTTTTTGGAAAACTTTGTTATTAAATATTGAAGAACATAAAATTCTCCATCTACTACACTTAAATTTTTTATTATATCTTGTATAGATTTAGAGATAAAGACACTATAATATATAGAGTAATCCAATCGCAGAGGCTGAGGCACTAAGGAAACCAGTTGACAAATTCCAATGATTATAACATAGTTTATAAATGACACATGTCGGTGTCAAAACTCAACAGTTTTATTGTTTTATTAATTTTAATATTTGAAATTATAGGTAAAATGCATATATCCATCAGAAATACCGCCAATCTGGTTAATGAATTGGAAGAATCTCTCACATTTAGGAACTTCCTCATACAATGAAATATAGATTTAATTAGAATTATATGTGTGCAGAAGACATGTTAAATACAATAAAAAATAATATTTGGGTAAAGTTCTGTAATTTTTTTTGTTATAAAACGACTGTTCGATAGCGAAGTGCAATACAATACTTGTATAGCTTAATATAGAAATGGCGAGAGGTCTTGTGCTGGCCACAACAGATTTTTGAAATTCATTACGTGCTCTTTGTAAAAAATAATTTTAGCTTGATATAATATGCTGGTGAGATATTACGCTTCAAATTTATTTGTTTTGCTGATGAATATTTTGTTGTTAAAAGAATTGTTACTCAATAGAGTATTTTTGTGCGTATTATTTAATTTAAACCAAATCATTTTAATTAATCTGGCAGATGTAAAACCAATTTTTGTAAAACGCTACTTGCTTCAAAACTATTTCTAGTTAGTGCTTTGGAGGGGGTAGCGTTCACTCCTAGTAGTCTCACAAGAAAATAGTGGACCCTAATAGTACACCCTTTGGTACACTATTAGTACTACGAGTATATCAGTTTTATCATGTCTACTCTACAGTTTACGTCTACAATATCATTAATTCTTAAATGAATGAACACATTTATTCATCGCTTTATTCTTATATTATTAATCATTTTTGTGTATAATATGTCAATTGTCAATGTGACCTGACTTATTGCGTTGTTAGCAATGTAATGTTTATTTATAATTTAATTTAAATTTTATATCAACTTTAATCATCGATTATGGTGAGTAATATTATTGTTAAACATTATAATTCACTATAATTGTTGTAGCTGATAATGGGGAAAGTTTCATACCCGAAATGTTCAACTGATGTATGACTTGGTTTACGAATATATTATTATGAACAAAGGATTTCAAAGGCCAAATATTTTCCCCTTTTTCCAATTAATCATTTTTATGTTTTTGAAATAATTGTCTGTAAAAGCATTTCAATTTGATGATAAAGTTATATTGGGGTGTATTTAAATAATTTTGTTTTCATATTAAAAATATTTGCTTCTAGCAGAGCGTGGTTTCGATCCACGGACCTCTGGGTTATGGGCCCAGCACGCTTCCACTGCGCCACTCTGCTCTTGGTACAAATATTATTGAAAATGAAATAACAATTCTTATTTTCAGGACAAATTAATACAATGAAGTATTAAATTTTAAATGCTACTTAAAATGTGTCTTCTTTTTAAAGCACATTTTATCGTGATTTCATTTTCCAGAACTCAGTTAATAAATGAGTAATAAAGTAGCATCGTTGCCGTTAGAATAGCATCACAAATATGAGTATGATTCCGCCTTAACGACTGTGTCTGAAAAGAGTGAGAAATTTACGAGGACGGTAAGTTTTTACTGGCATCGCATCTGAGCGCTGTATGCAATGCGTCGCGCATATTAACCACTCGCGCTGTTAACTTTTATTCGATTGTAACTTCTGTCTCACGCCGAGTAATGGAGATTGTAATGTTTCGTGTGAATTAAATCCTTCAAATATAAATAATCCTCCATGCTCGTCGCAATGGAGAGGCTGCAGTTTGGAATGGAATGAGTTCGTGTCGTATAGTCGAAGTCTGCTCCATCGAATAGTCGGAGTATCGAAAAATCGTATCCTCGAAAAGCTGCAAGATCGAAAAATTTAATGTAGTTAGTGAGATATAGGAATTATGTTAAAATTGTTCGTATATCGAAATTCCGAAATAAGAATATTTTTCGATTTGTGGATCAACAATTCTTTATTAAAATTTTAAAAATTAGTAGTTTATTTCAACTTTCCATTAAAGTGGAAAGAATCATTAGATTTGTCAATCAGGGTGATAGTAGTTTCTGTTAAAATTAAAGATTTTTTTTTTGTTTGGTAACTTTAAAACTTAGATTTTCGTAATGTCTTGTTGCGATTAATAAAGATGAAAAGCTTCACGAAAGAACAACGCATTATTACTGTTAAAACAAATTGGCTCATAGTATGACCACGATTTTAACTAAAACGCTGTTTTAATAAATGTCAAATTGAAATTTCTATATTTATTTTCACCTTTATACTGTACAGAAAGATTTTTTAAAAAATATTTGTTTGAATATCAACCATGTTCTGCTTTAAAATCATATTTTGATAAATTTGATATTATTTATTGTTATTAAAAAATGAAATTTGACATTTCTTAACACGTTGACTGCGACATTGGTCGCCGAGGACCAATAACCTGTATTTGTCTAGTGCGGCATCATTTTTCCTAAAACTTCCTCAACTTACGGATCTTATGTCTTTTTAACTAAGGGTCCTAGAAATATTTTAAATGTAACTACTAAAATTTCTTGACATATACTTTACAAATTTCAAATAATTCGTTATTAGTCTCCGGCGACCAGTACCGCACTGAAGTAATAATTTTTACTTCAATGCGGCATTGGTCTCCGGCGGCCAATGTAAGTTTGAATGCACATCACAAGAAGTATAGTGTTTTTTTTTTTACATGAAACAATGACCGAGATACACATAAATACTATGGGTAGTCGAAGAAAACAAATATTATCTTTTATTAGTAATAATCAGGAACAACGAAGTATTAATATAAATAAAGAAGCAGAAAGTGTGAATATTTTATCTAAAATATACCCGTCGTTATAAATATATACCTAATTAATTGTTTTACAAACATTTCTATTCAATTATGTTATTTCGAAATTAAAATTAATTCAGTATTATTATAAATATAAAAAAAAAATCAATTTCTTTATTATAATTTATTTGGTGCGGTTCCGGTCTTCGGAGACCATTCCTACTGCAGTGTTGTAACGTGTTAGGGTTCTCACGTCGAGTTGTGTTTTAAGGGTTGTTAAATTATTAAGTGTATCTTGTATTACCTATTAGTTTATTAATGTTGAAATAATACAATTATGAATTAATATATTGAATATCGAATATTGCTGTCTACTTATTAACTTGACTATTTACAAGTAACTTCTTACTACTCTCTACTGACTAAATTCAACTCACTGTCCGGTAACGGAGCAGAAAAACCCTTTTGCATCTCTCCCACTACATTGTTTGATTACATAGTGCAAGGATCGCACTTTCCATACAAAGACTTGGAATATATAGTTCATTCCTATTTACATTAGAATATATAGTTCAATCCGGTTTACAACAGCAGACATAGCTACATACATGGCCATGTAACAGGTTTCTGTATTGACATACTAAGTTTTAATACAACTAGTAGCCAAAACATGGTAATTTATGTACCAAACATCACTGGTCGCCGGAGCCCAGTCCGGCATATACAGAAAGTTTGCTTTTGGTCTCCGGGGACCAATACCGCACCGAAATCAAGACGGCATTTTTGACCTCCGCAGCCAACGTGTTAAGTGTTTTAGATAAAACCGTGATCATACTACGAGCCATTATGTACAATTTAGATAGGAACCACTACAAACATGATTACAAGGATTCCTCTTGCATCATCTGGTTGACATGGAATGGACCTCAGTGACATATAGTTCCCGTAGGAGCAAAATATTTGCGACCTGTTATAATGAGCGAGAAACACTTCATTTATTGCATCAACAGTTTTCGATCCGTATCATCTCTATAAATTCGGCCAGTAAGAACTTGTGATTTGACACCATACGACTTGTTTTTATTGGTTTTTTGAAATAAAAGGTCTATGTCAACCAACAAGCCATGAGCAATTCTCGTGCTCAAGGGCGAACTCAAACTTATTATTAATGATATTCAGCCACATTTCTGCAAAAAGTCGTTAAAATTTTCATCAAATGGTTTAGAGAGTACGCAAACAAAGTCCTGGGTATTATTTGAATGACAGTATTTTCCATAATTAATTGAACATGTATTAAAATTACATTGATAATAAAAAAAATTGCTTCATTTAAATATGTATTAAATTATTTTGAAGATAAAACACTTTGAGTATACATTCGCTTCTCCGGGAAGAACAATGACGAAAATGCAAATTTTTGTCGTTTTTACCTCTCGCTAAAAGAAGTATTGGAATCATGGTAAAATTCGCATATCCAGATTTTAGTAAATAAGCACGTTTTAAGGTCCCTATAATCCGATTATAACATTTTTACGATGATGTCCGTGTGTGTGTGTGTGTGTGTGTGTGTGTGTGTGTATGTGTATGTGTGTGTATATGTATGTATGTTTGTATATATATATATATATATATATATATATATATATTTACATCCCACTACCATTGTGGCGTCCCCTGTGTAATTTTCTACATTCAAAGTGACGTCCTTGTGCATAAGACGTCCGTATACCGGACGTCATATGCACATGGCCTTATAAATTTTTTTCTGACATCAGGGGGGCCTCTAGTATCGTATAGCAAAATTTGTTATGGACGTCAGAATGATAGCGGAATGGAAAATGTATATTTTTTGTAGTTCAAAAAAATTCCAGTTGCGGCGCTAGTGTCGTCCGGCGTATATACAATGTATATACTGAAGTTTCATTCCAGCGACATTCTGACCTCCGTACACTTGGCAACAGTGGAACTTTGGGTACTACATTAGCGCGCTACTCTTTTAATTGTATTTAAATTTACATTGGGCACTCCTGGTAGTATTTTAAATTAATATTTATGTAATCAAACCTTTTATTTTGCACTTGTAAAATCCTCTGAGCAAATACAAAATCAATAAACTATGAAATCAAAATGTATGGTTTACAATTGTAATAAATATAAAAAAGGTAATTATTTATAAATACTCGTAACATAAAGCTGAATTATTAAGTACAAAATATTGAGTAAATTGTAAATAAAAGCCAGTTGTAAAGGTAAGAAGATTAATGATTAAATGTATGGAATAAATATGAGCACGGTATGCTACAGTGAAATATATAAATAAAATATTTTTAAACTTTCGATATAAAATACGAAGACCGAAATTTTAAGTAGAGTCGAAAAAGAGAGTGTAGAAATAATTATTAAAAGAAAAAATGTTTAAAATATATTAATATGTACTACAAACGATTTATTAAATATAGATATTTTTATTCTGGGTATTTCTTCCTATTTCTCCTCTATATGAGGTGTTTCATTAAAGTGTTTTCATTTAATTAGAAAATATTTTTATACATTGTAGATAGTTTAAATACGTTAAAATATTTGCTTTTTGTTTTTATTATAATGTAATTTGAAAAATTTTATTATATGCGTTAGTGAGATATGTAGAAATATAAATGATTAAAAGTAATGACTTTTAAAAACACCGTATTTTTATTGCAATCTATATGCAAACATAGAAAGAAACACGGATAAGTAATTTGTTTATGTGTAACAACTAAAGATTAATGAAACAAATTAATGTTTATGAAATACTCTCTCTGGAAATAAGGGAGTTATAGGGATCTTGCTAAAAATCGCATGTTGAGATTTTGATAAATGACCACGTTCTAAAGTCACTAGAATCCGATTTTATCATTTTCACGATGATGTCTGTATGTGTGTGTATGGATTTTGTCAAAGCTCTAACTCAAATACTATCATTCAGAAAATTCTGAAGCGTGTTTTAACCCTATTCTAATATGGAAAGAAACCATTAAATTTTGGTATAAATCGGATAACCGGAAACGGCACTTTACTTGAAGCTCATAATGCTTTTTCGTCAAAAAATACCATTAAATGTCATTTTTTCGCATTTTATGCCATGAAAAGTAAAGCTAATTGAATTTTCTACAGGTATACATTAATAATTTTTCTATATATTTTACAAATAAATTTAAAAAATTCCGATGCCTTTGTTTCAAAGATAAACACAATTCCTTTGTTACACAGTTTATATTTCAAATGTATGTCACTGCAAAAAAAAAAAAAAAAAAATAGGTATGAATTTAAATTAATAAAAATGAAATAGCGGGAAGTATTGTGTTGGCCACATCAGATTTTTTCATTTTATTTTCTCCGAAGGGGCTCAATAACTCTCAGGGGAGATTAATAATTTCAGAACAGTTCACAAGCTAAAGCTCTAAAATTATCTTTTGCTGTGATTTATAATATTTTATCAAATTTCCAGAATTGCATTCTGGCAGTTCCATGTATTTTGTACAAATACCAGGTAGAAAATTTCTATATTTCCAGTAAAATTATAACAAAAACATATTATGTAATTTACACTTGACATTGACTTATTATGTCAATTAGAATTTTCTTAATAATATGCCTATTATTTTAATTTCCGTAAAAATTTCAATTTATTGGAAAAATAGCCGAACCCAAACGGCTGCTTTTCTAATATTTTTACTATTTTATTGACATATGAAAAATAATTTGTTCAACAAATAGCTATTTACTTAGAATAAGCGTATTAAAATCGGTATTGAATATTAATAATAAGCTTATTATTATAAATTTCATAAAAATTTATTTGTAAGACTTTGGGGTTATTTAAATAGTTCATTCTTCACTTATTTTCACATAAGTGCAAGAACATTTCACATTTTGTACCAGCGAGTTCTTTTACTGTAAATACATTATTAAGATTTTGTTATTGTTTACTTGTATAACGGGTATCTACTTTATTTTTGTTATATGTATGAGAAATACAATGGTAAAATTTTAATTTGTAGAAATTTTTTTCCTAATAATATTAGAACAAAAGAATTAAGTATTAAAAATCACATTTTAAATGACAAATTAATAGTTCCATTTTCAAATTGCTTACAGATTGCCAAAAGAAATTACCATTATCAAACATTGTAGGAATCTATGATGTTTACAGCAAAGTATGCATATTGTTGTGAAAGAGTGCTTTGGTTTCTGCATCAGAATAATGTATTTAATATTGGCAACGCTGCTGGACGTCACTGTAACGGTAGTATGAATAAAAATATACAAATTGGACGTCACAAGTACTGATTATGTCTGAAGTATATACTGTGGACGTCGGATTCACTCAGAGTGGAGGAGCTCATAATGTCCGTCAAATGAAAGGAAACGTATATCGTTGTAAATCGACTTTATTGAAATTTGAACCGAAATTCATACTCAGGGGGAAAAATAAGTAGATATACTTTATAAAGCAGGTACCTATCTCTATTCCTTTCGGTGGTTGCCACAATGTCCTAGCCATGAAAGGACGCAGCAATGATAGCGGGATGTAAATATATATATATATATATATATATATATATATATATGTGTGTGTGTGTGTGTGTGTGTGTGTGTGTGTGTGTGGATATGTGTGTTAATGTGTGGATGTTGGACCACAGTTTCTCAAATACTATAAGACTTAAAAAATATTTAAATGCAGTTTCCTCAATATGACATTCCTGGAAAGAGTTGATTAGATTTTGGTAACAATTGGAGAACCGGAAGTAATAGTTTCTTTAAAAAAATCTTCTAAATATCATTTTTGTTATCACAAATATTGAAGAACATAAAATTCTCCATCTAATAAACTTAAAAAAATTATTAAAATATCTTTCAGAACTCATATTATGAATTGGAAAAATACTACCTTTTTTAGTTTATGTTCTGTATTTATTAATTTAAACCCAACGTTTCGGCACCATAAACTGGTGCCGAAACTTTGGGTTTAAATTAATAAATACAGAACATAAACTAAAAAAGGTAGTATTATTCCAATTAAAAAATGTATTATATCTTGTATAGTTTTAGAGATAAAGGCATTGTAATACATAGAATAATTTAATGTAGTACATCGCAGAGGCTAAGGCACTGAGGAAATCATTTAACAAATTCAAATGTTTATAACATAGTTTGTGAATGACAGATGTCAGTGTCAAAAATCAACAGTTTTTACTTACATTCTGAAAGCTTTATCTGGGAAGTAAATTTGATCTTTCTTATTGTTTTATTAATTAAATATTTAAAATTGTAGGTAAAATGCATTTATCCATCTGCAATATCGCCAATCTCGTTAATCTCTGACATTTAGGAACTTCCTAATCCAATGAAAAATAGATATAATTAGAATTGTATGTGTGCAGAAGACATGTTAAATACAATAAAAACAATATTTGGGTAAAGTTCTGTAATTCTTTTTGTTATAAAACGACGATTCGATAGCGAAGTGCAATACAATACTTTTATAACATAAAATAGAAATGGCGAGAGGTCTTGTGCTGGCCACAACAGATTTTTTTTTATTATTATTTAATATCTAACAAGATCTTGTCTTGAGTCTTCTATAACCATAACGAATATAGCTTTGGAAGGATATTACTATCTGGCGGTTTTCGACGCCACGATTTTTTAATGCCACTTCTAATTCGATGGAGTGGTTGTCGACGTTCTCGTCTGCAGCGTAGAATTAACGGCACCCCACCGGAGAGGAATTATTAAATTTGTTCCAGGCAACTTGACTACTTTATAGAGAGCGCTGTATGCACACTACACCAAATGGGAACGTTTTTATTTTCATAAGACACAAATTCCACAGTCTCTGCTCTGGTATGGAAACGGTTGCAGTCCCAGTCAAGATTGCAAATTACAAAAACGATGGAAAAGAATATTATGCAAGGAACTACATTTTCACCCGGATGTTTATTGTTATAGAAATAAGTACAAGCTCGAGGACTTTTTACTTTTTGTCAAATAAGTTCAAATTTTTATTTTCCTTTCTTGTAATTTTAACTAAAATATTTGTAAGAGAATATATTTTGCATAATATGTATAAAAAAAATTAAACGAAAAATTTTATTTTATACTCGGACATCTGGTCGTATTACTTGAAACTTACTAATTGGTACACCAAATGTAATGCAAAAATTATAATGTATGACAATAATTAGACGTAGTTACTTTTTATCATTTATTTTCTAGATGATACCAAGAGGTTTTTTATCTGTGCTGAAAAAAATATGTAAACATTGGAAAGTAACGATTCATTCAGAAATTATTTAGATTAATTATTATTAATAACTATTTGAATGCTATTTTAGTGGCGTTGTTAAGCAAAATAGTTCTGAATGTAGTATTTTCGCTCTGTTTACAAAAAAGCGCTTTGATATAATGCCCTAATGAATAGGCTCTTCAACCACATTAAAATTTAGCATATTTGGTACTAATTTTCAATAATACGCTTAAAAACAATGTCGAAAAATATAACATTTTATAAAGTATGTATTACGCCTGTAATTAATTATTAAAAGTAGATTTTTTTTTACCTCCAATTCGACTGTGACGTCATACCGACTTGGGACAGAGAGAGATTGCGCGCGCATAATATTGGCGTTTGCATTTAGTCATCTGTTCTGTCACTATTTCTTAATATTATATTAGAATATTTAAATACAACTTTACACATAAATACAAATATCAAACAATTCACAACGTAAAAACATCAGCTTTCATGTGTCAACTTGTTTAAATGTTTAAAAGTTTGACTGAATAGTTCCGCAATTCTACACGGGCGGCGTTGTGTTGTCATCAGGCGGTATGAGGCCACACCGGAAATTTCAATTTTGTATAGAATCTTTTCCAATTAATTACAGGCTTAATTATATCACAATACAGATGAAAATATGAAAAATATTCATATATTAACGTCTATTTTCGAAAAATAAATTTAAAAAAAATTGGTTGAAGAGCCTATTAAAGGAGCATTACAAAAAAATAATAGCATGGAATTTAACAATTTGTTGTAACTTACCGTCATAATCACAGCAATTGACAATGCTTATATTTTTACTTGTTTATAATAAATTTAGGAAAGTTGTTATGAAGTAATATTCCTTTACCTCCACAAAGGAAATAATAAGAATTAAAGGGCACATTACGATTACCGTTTTCTAGTACTACCTATATAACTTGATGTAGGAGAGACCGGGGCTTGTTGTTACACGGGTAAGTTGTCTCAAGTCTCATTTCTCAGTCACTACTGCCACGTAGGGGTTCTGACTCGAACTACTAATGACCGTTTGCACCGATGTAATCTTAAGTTCTCCTTTGCTAAGTTTTACTTACGGTTCACCCGGGTTCACTTTAAATTTTATTCTGTTGCACATGTAAATTTTAAGTTCTACTTAGCTAAGAATAGGATTTGGTTAAAAAGTCAATGTTTTTGATTTAGGTATTACAGGAAAGCAGTTAGTTTGATATTTCATTGGATTTTTTTAACAGTCTAGTATTTAAAACTTGCGAAGTTTAATACCTATTATTAACATTAATGCTTGTTTTATTAATGAATAATTTAAATAAGAATAAAAATTACAAATAAATGTGAGCAGGCGGTGCGGTTATATATTGTAACTATGGCGCCACCATAGGCATAGGGATGCACTTTCTAGAACTATGTAATAAAATTTATGCTCTTTGATGGGTGCAATATTATAATTGGAGAATCTGGTATTAAAAGTGACAGATCGTTTAATATTTGGATTCTCCTTTAAAGAAATTATACTGATGTTACTTGCAATAAACTAGAGTAAAAAATTAAAATTCATCATCACAGAAATCAATCACATCCATTATCAAATTTGATCTTAAAGGTTAAGAGCATCTTAAGCCACAGAAATCTGAGGCTTAAAGATTGCACCTTAAGTATAACTTAGCAAACAGTGCAATACATTTTTAAAATTTAAGTTCTACTAAGTTATACTTAAGTAGATGATGTGCCCTGCGTCAATTCTATGGATTGTAATGGTTCTTTGTGTTTTTTTGCAGGTGCAAATAATCGTTGAACGATATAATTAACTCTGATTATTCACTTTCTGTTTCATGAAGTCAATGTTTCAACTATTTTTCTGGTTGCATAATGTTACTCTGTATCAACTTTGAGGTTAGATTATATAGTGTTTCAGCCAAATCGTAATTTGTTTGAAATGCTTGTATAGGGCTGGTTGTCACAAAAACCTCGGGGATAGTTTTCACGCGTGAAAAAATGGATTTATTGTGTACAACTTAGCTCACACTCGAACTGAATAAGTTTTATACTTATGAAAATTGTGAAAGTGCGGGCGAAAGTGACTAATGTAATTTAAGTGAATATTTAATGTTGTTTTCCACATTTGACTTTGTCAAATGCTGTGTCATTACGAACTCAAACCTGTCAATAATTTTTACCTCCCGCTACCCTAGGTAAGGGAGGTATAGGGATCGTGCTAAAAATCGGATATAGAGATTTTAGTGAATAAGCACGTTTTGATGTCCCCAGAATCCGATTTTAACATTTTTACAATGATTTCTGTAGGTATGTATGTGTGTGTGTCTGTGTGTGTGGATCTTGTGGACACGATTACTCAAATACTATCAATCAGAAAAATTTGAAATTTTGTATATCCATTCTATACTAATGTGGGAAGAGCTCATTAGTTTTTAGTGTATATCGGATAACCGGAAGTATCATTTATACAAGCTTTTAACTGTTTTTCTTGTAAAAAATTCATTGAATATAATTTTTTAGCAACTTTTACCAATACAAATTGACTATAATGGCACAATCTTCAATTCTACGATAATAGCATTTAGTAAATAACTTGAAATAACTTTATATTATATTGTAAAATAATTTATTTTTGTACATCAGTTTGCCTCTGCGTCAAACAAAAACAAAACTTTAATAACAAATTTGACATATTTAAACAAATGTCACTGTCACGAAGCAATTTTCATTAAAATTAATAATGGAACCGAGTTAAGAAGAATTTAGTAGTTTAAATATGATTCTAATGAAATTAAGGTTTGTAAAAATAATATATTTTCCATTATACATACATATTAGATATACAGGATAATTCGATTTAAGTTTGATGTTTGCAGCATTATATATCAAACAGCTCTCAATAAGAACGTGATTTCAAAGTGTCAAATAATAGTTTGCAACTACACATTTACGAAATGGATAATGTACGGCGAAGAATTTACACAGATTGCGTTTTAGAGCATAAGGAAGTTGGTGATGATTTTGACAATAATGTGTGTGTGACGATTTTTCCTTAAAATATATTAATGATGCAAAACTTCGCAAACTTGGTATTTAATACTCTTACATAATTTGAAACAACATATTAGATTTTGACTATATATGATAAACCGGATGTAGTACTTAATTTGAAGCTCTAACAGATTTTTCAGGAAAAACATAATAAAATATAATCCAAAATTACAAACTTTTCTATTTATTTGAACAACAAAGTAGATTCTGTTTACAAACGGTCAATCGGAAGTGAAACTTTACTTAAAGCTCATTGCTATTTTAAACATGGAATTGGCGGGAGGTCATGTGCTAGCCACATCAGATTTTTTCTTAAGCATGAAGTATAAATTTTGTGACGTTTTAAAACACGTCCGTCCTTTCTGCCCAGCTCTATATTTATATTTAACTTACACCATTTATATTTTCAAATTTAGAAAAAACATTGTTGCAGTAGAATCAGTATATCAAATTATATTACCCGTACCCGTTAATGTTTGGTGCACAAATCGTAATACACCTGTAATAATGAAACTGAGACCCATCTTTTTTAAACGAATGCGCTAAAATTTTGTGACTACCATCCGCGAGGGGAAGTAACACGTATTATAAAATGGTGTGAATTTGTAAATTTTGCTTGGGTGTTCCGTCCGGCAGTCCAGCAGCAGCGTTATTATGTGCGAGTGGCAATTGTGGGCCGGCGCTTCAACACGACATAAATTTCGGTTATCGGTGGCAAGGCGTGCACCCCTTCCATTGCCCGATACCACCGCTACTGAAATTCAATTTAGCATATTTAATACGACATGGAGTAAAACGTTGCGTGCGTGCACCAACTGATATATTTATTTTACTATTTCTTCATCCATTTTAATGAGGATAAAATCGACGAGGAGGCACTGCCTGGAATAAAAACAAAGCGCGATAGTCGCACGCATGTCACTTGTCGAATGCGACCGTGGGTTTATTAGTTGGCCATGATCTGCCAGGTAAACAACAAGCAAGCGGCCAGAGACTATGTATGTTGCATGGGGTATGGAACGTCGCATGTGTAGCGATCATAACTAACGGCCGGTAAGCTCCCGATCTACACTGCCGACGCGACACTGCAAACTTGCGCACGGGAACTGTTTTACCGACACACCCGCACGCAGTCCTTGCAATTTAACTATACTCACACAAACAACACACTAAACTGCTACTAAATTCATTTTTCAAATACCCGCATAATTAGTGCAGGGATAAATTCTAGAACTGCAATCATTTGTTGTAGTTCTCCATATCTTCAATCTAATTTTCCATGCATCCGTGTTTGTTTCGAAACTTTTAAAGAATCAACAGATAAAACTATTCGATTCAGATTTGCATTTCTCGTCACAGAGTTGTTAAACAAAAAATCTGATGTGGACAGCATAAAACCTCCCGCTATTTAATTTTTATTAATTTAAATACATACCTACGTACTTACTAATGCTATCATACAAACTAAATTATGTTCCATTGCATATAACTATTGCTTTATTTATATGTTCTTTTTAAAATGTCACTATTATTAGTTTGAAGTGATTAGTTTTTTGACAGTGACATTTACCTGTCAGTTACATACATTTGAAACATGAACTACGTAACAAAGGAATTATGTTTATCTTAGGCTTCGGGATTTATAATAAAAACTAATTTTTCAATTAATCTGTAAAATATATAGAAAAAGCATTAATGTATGTGTGTAGAAAATGCAATAATCTTTAATTTTCATAATGACAAAATGCGAAAAACTGGCATTTAATGGTATTTTTTGAAGAAAACCCATTATGACCTACAAGTAATGTCAACGCTCTAATGGGTGTATTCTGAACTCAATCCGTTACATGTAAACGGACCATTAATAGTAATTAAGGTACCAAGGGTTGTTATAAGTACAATAATGCCTGAGGTCAACAGTGTACTGTCGAGGGCCTCTGGCTCGAGGCGAGTACGTTGACCGAAGGCATCCCAAGGAACACAGAGTTTTTATTAAGACATTATAACTAAAAATGTTGTTACTGCAACTTACATTTAACGGAATTATAACACTTTTAAGTTATTTTGCCTTGTACAACTTTTTTCTAGTCTGCTAAACTACAATACAAAGTTATGATATGTGGTACTTATTATTTGGTCACATAATAGTTATTAAAACGTTTTATATTTAAGTTTCATTGGCGTCGATTGTTTTAGTTTTATTAACGTCTTTCGCACTAAATTAAAGGAAGTGTTAGAAACGTAATTGACAGTTATTTATAAACAGATATTTTAAAGTTTTGTAATAAAGTTTAAAAATAATTGTTTAGTATAGATGCATTAAAGATTACATATATTACATATATTAGTTATTTTACCGTTTTGTAAAAGTTTTATAAATTTATTTAAAACTTTTAAATAACTGCAAAAATAACAGTTTTATTTTAAACTGAAGAAAGTGGGAGTATGGTTTCTAAGTAACTTAATGCATCATCTAAAAAACTGATGTAAAGTAGTTCTTAGGAAGTTATTAAAACTGAAATATCGAATTATAATATGTACGGCCATATTTATGCATTTAAACAGAAACTGGTTTAGAAGCCATTTTGTAAAATTTAGTATAAATTAATTTTATTGTGTTTTTAATTTAATATTCTGCAAGTAATTATTCTCCTATATGGTTTATTATAATATACTTTATTAGTTATAATATCGAATGATTTAAAAAAAAAACAAAAATCAATTTTTCATAAAAATTTCATAAATTTTCTTTTATTTATTTTAGGATATTATAATGTCCCTTGATTTTTTTCCAAGTATAATATAATATTTCACAGTAAAAATAAATTTGTTTATAAAATGAGTTCAACAGATATGTAAAAAATATTATATTTATAAAGATGATCTTAGATTTAAAAAGTAGCAGAAGACATTACAAGTCTTGGTACATATAATTATACAACATAGTCATGCTTAGACTACTTATACGACTCGTAATATGATAAAATATGAATTTACGGTAGAAAATAGTTTGCTGAGAAATATGTATTGAAGTTTGAATAGTAACCCATATTATAGTTTTATTAGTGAATATATCTGTTATCAATTAGCTTTAATGAAACCAACATATTATAGTCCATGCAAAATACATATGCAACTATTCAATGTAAGTGTTACTTAAGTGATAATAGAAAGTTATATAGTAGTTAAAAAAACGTTGTAAATTAGTTGAATAGATTCCCCACCTGCCTGACATTAACGTCGTATAAACGTTAGAATCAGTAAATTATCGTTGCATAAAAGGTATAATACAAGTTAAAAAGTTTTAAGAAAAGTTTTTTTAAAGTTAATAGCACTAATAACAAACTAATTTGTGTTCCTTGGGATTATTGTCGTTGAACACCCGTGGTGCCTTCAACGTTTTATGTCTTACTAGAAATTCCTAATAAACGTTTTGTCTGACTAGAATTTATCATACAAAAATAATAAATCACAAAATTTTACACTTACAAGTAGTCTGTGAATGCGGTATCTAGGCAATATTTTGTTTCTGTAAACAAAACATTTTTTCAAACAAAAAAAATATTTCTTGTGGTATTTTTCTGTCAATATGGACGAGCAATGTTATTGCTAAGAATAAGAAGTATGCTGGTTTGTATTTGTGATGAAAAAAATATGATTATAAACGACTACAATTCACAATGCTTCTTAACCTTAACTGCACTTTATGTTAGTATCAGTATTATTAACCTCAGTTTGTTGTCAACATTACCATAGCAACTTAATACGCCCTAGGGTATTAGTTACTCAATAACGGACCTAATGTTTAGGTTGTTATAATACAATAACATACTAGTAAGACAAAAAATTTAGCGAGTCAAATAGGTTGACATATAACAAAAACTTGGATTTTGTTATATGGCAATCTACTTGATTCAATACTTTTTTTAACGGTCCGTTTACATGTAACGGATTGTGTTTAGAATACACTCATAACTCAAATACTATCACTCAGTACTTTCTGAAACCTTGATTTTCTTTCTACCTTATTCTAATATGAAAAGAACCCATTAGATTTTGATGTAAATCAGGTAACCGGATAAGTCACTTTACTTGAAGCTCAAAATAATTTTTCTTTGTAAAATACCTTTAAATGTATTTTTTGCAATTTATGTTATTATAAAAATTAAAGATTCTTAAATTTTCATTCATAATTTTTCTGCATATTTTATAGATAAATATATAAAATAATCTTTTTTAAAAAATAAAACCAACTCAGTTCAGATTTCAAATGTATGTTACTGACAGATAAGTGACACTGTCAAAAAATCTATTATTTCCAATTAATAATAGTAACGTTTTAAAAAGAAAATAGTAACAGTAAATAAAACAATAGTTATATTATCCGAATGTAAGGGAACATAATATAGTTTACAGCATTAATAAATATGTAGGTATGTATTTAAATTAATAAAAGTTAAAGAAAATAATAACACTCGATTTAGTTTCACAAGAAAAGTACATTTTTACTTTAGTGTATAATTTCTCCAGTTACGGCATCATCAACAGTAGGTACTGGCGGGAGGTATAGTGTTGGTCACAACAGATTTTTTTATTTAACATTATATTGAAACTACTTTTTCCTCAAAATATATATACTTATAACAATTTTTGGCCGGTTGTCAAATTTAACTAATGTTATTTTTCTAATAATTGATATATGATATGAAATAATGTGAAACAAATAAGCAATCCATTTGAATAAAAATAACATCATGTGTGTCCATTATGAAAGTTTTATGATGTTTGTACATAAAAACTGCAATAATAATTGATGATAAATTGGATTACAATGTCAAACTGTATTTGAGGAAACGAGGTAATATTCCGTTTGAAATTGTGTTCAAATAATGGTTACAAATGTATCCATAATGTGTTTACAACACATAAAAATTCGACAATAGCATTTCGTGCATGTGAAGTTTACATGGCGCCCGGCAATCTCCATCGTTTCGCGACATAACCTCTATGCATTTACGACTCGCTAATCTTAACGAGGAAAAAGTGCAAATCGTTGTCAACAACTCGACAAACGCAAGCCCAGGAAGAGACGCGTTCATGTCAAAAGCAAACTTCACAATTGTTTCGTTCGCGAATGAAAGATTCCTTTATGTGCGACAATTCTGATTTCCTTTGACATTTAAGCGGAAAGTATGCAGCGTAGGATTATAAAAGGGTATTTTTAATCTTGATGTGAATAAATTAAACGATTTTCTTTATAAATTTAAATAAAGCAACCGAAAATGTCTCAAGTTACGAGAATCGTTCTGGAAGAGTTTCTTTTATTTGGATATCAAAGGTCAAAACAAATTTGCAAAGCGTTTTAGATTTCTCGTTAAATTTATCTAATATTAGTGACAAACAACACCGTCTTCAGGAAAAAATATGGAAAAGAAGATTATTTTAAATCAGCAAAAGTAATATAATACTATTGTCGTCTAGAACCGTTACCTTCTTTGACAGAGTTATATAAAATTTTCAATGTAAAACGTGCATTACGCGATAAGGATTTCTTTTCAAGTGACTTGAAAAGTGTTTTTACCTTACAAGTATATTTACACATTCATGTTTTGAGTGGAGTAAAATATCCAAGTGTCAAAAGTTATATCTACATTAAATTGTCATTGAATTTTCATCACTTGAATGGGCCCATAAACCATTTTTTTTTTAAATTTTAAATAAAAGTTCTTTTAATTTTAAAGTAATTCGTGCACGGTAAAAAAATTACATTGATATTCCGGACAAAATTTAGTTAGCTGTATTTTTTTGTTATTTCAACAATATGTTTTTGTCGTGTATACGAAGAACTTTGTATTTTAAGTTTCCAAAACTAAACCATTTTTGTTGTGTATAAAAAGTATTATTTGCTGTAAAATATTAGTCATGGTAGCAATTATTATTAGTAGTACTAAGCAGTCATTTTGTTACTTTGTTCAGATTACAAAATCGTTTTGCAACAATTAAAAATATTTAAACTGTTACTGGGACAAATTTTATTTTTTTGTATCCTGTGACATATTTTATAAAGATTACAAATTCTTCTTTCCGCCATATACTTTGTACAGGTAACTAAAACTTTTGTGTAGACAGGGTATTCCCTGGTATACAGTATAATTCACTGTTCGGGTTATACTATACTACGTCGTGTCGCATTTGCTTGCGCTGTTAAGTTTTAGCCTGTCGAAAATTGTGTTTTAAAAGTGCTTGTTTCTTGTGCCCGTCAATAAAAATGGATAATTTTGTAAAAGATATTTTAAAACAATGGCAATTAGTGTCTTATTGAGAAATTTGAAGGTATGTATCGATTACTGATAAATCTGTATAATTTAAGTGACTATTGTTTCATATGTTATTTTTTTATATAATATTTGTTATATGTATATAGATTATAATTATAAATAAATCAAATTATTATAATTATAATACGCATGTATTTAATTTTTACCTTACTACCTCATGAATGCATTTGTATATCTATCAAAATTTATTAGTTTCCAAAACAAATTCATAGTTATTAATGGTAACTTATTTTATTTGTTAGCATAACAAATTTATATTTCTTAATAGTAACTTAATTTATTTGTTCGTATAACAAATTTATACTTCTTAATGGTAACTTATTTTATGTGTTCGCATAACAAATATCTTTTGTTATATATAACAAAATTGTATTTGTTGCCTCAACAATTTTTTACCAGCAAATTTACCTAGGTAACTGTAACAAATATATTTGCTGGTCCTATATTGACAAAAAAAAATTGCTGCTGGAACTCATTTTTGGTAATCACAACAAAGTTTTTATTTACCGTGTGGTATTAAATTTTATTTTTAATATTTGATTTTTAAAGAAACCTATAGCTATCTTTCTCACACCAGTTTCTGTAGTAGCCATCAAGATTTCAGTTACTTCTCTATCCCATTTTGCCATTTTTCAATTTAATATCATTTATAACAACACAGTTGTACACATCAAAAATATGAACACAAATGACATTTGACAGTTACTTGACAGCCAAAACTCATAGGGACTTTTAAGAAAAAGTAGCGCATGTTCCAGTTTTTCATTAAAAGTCTATTCATCTGCCTATCTTGCACTCACATCATTGTGTGAAAGAGAAAACTTCAGTTTCAGGAATCGTTGAAGACAAAACGACCACAAAGTAAAATAGGTATAATTGTAATACTGTACGATATGTATAGCATCCGTAGCCGAAAAAATACCTTAAATTTATCGCAGAACAGTAGTTATGGCTTGGGTAATATTTCAGCTATTCAAACTTTTATACATAATTTATTAATGCTAATATGTTTTTTTTATATTTGTATATACAAATCCTAGACCGTTTTCCGCACTATTTAAAAGAAATAACTAAAAGCATTTGGATATGCATTAGTTATAAAAATGTTTTGCTGCTTGACTGTAATAGTTTATTTATTTATAGCGTATTACAAACATTTTTGAAACTCAAGTTGAGACCAAAATATGATTTTGTTTCAATAATTGATCCACAACTAATGTGTAGCGATGAAATTTTTTTAATAGCAAGACAATAGTTACTCTGCCAAACTAGTCAAAAATTGTTACTTTGGGTAGGGTACGGTATCCAGATACGTATAGAGATCAGTGGCATATACCGTTCTTGTTTCTTGAACATTCCGACCTGTATTTCAGCAGCATTCAACATTATGGGAGTGAATTTGGTACTCCGGCTCTTATTTATTGAAATATTTCGTCATAGCCAATCATATTTTGGCTGGTGCCTAAATAAATACCGGAATGTTTATGTAAATGCGTCCGGTACCTGGACTTGGACAGAAAGAAGAATGTGTGATTGCAAATAAATCAGAAGCAACTACTTTCTCATTGATATGTTTTAATCAGGGATGTGCATTTACGCGTAAAAAAATATTTTTTACTTTTACGTGTAACAAATGCGTAAAAAATGTTAAATAAGTAAAAAACATAGATAATGTATAATTTCAGTTCTTCATAACGACACTAGATGACTTGTTGTTTACAAATGTCACATTACCGTAACTTTTCTTAATCCTATCATAAATATATTCTAAAACTACTGGAACTATGATAAGTTTATAAGAAAGAGACTGAAATTATAGTAAAATATTAAAAAAAAAAAACATTCTGAAACTATAGATAAACTAATATAAAATGCTTAAAATTTGTATAAAATAAATTTTCAATAAGTTTGGAGCTAATGATTTAAATCTATTTCAAATTATTTGAAACTATGTGTTATTAATAATTAATAGATCATGAAATTTTAGTTTTGCATTTTTAAAAATATAATCTAATATGCTTAAAATTTTACGTATTTAGTCTAATTTTGACGTAAAAAGTTTGTAGTTTGACGTTTGAGGTTATGTCTCAGGAATATATTTCCCTACTAATCTGATTGTTGATAGTTTGAAGGTACCTAATTATTTGTCTAAATCAAAGAAACATGCTGATGTCACGTGGACTGCTTGTTCTGGAATATTCATTACAGTATAAAAGAAAATATCTTTATAAAAAAAATATACTCATGGTAATAATAGTTTACATTATCTACGTAAAAAATTCTCAAATATTGTCAATGTAAAAAATAATGTATAATACGTGACATATTTTACGTGCCTATCCCAGGTTTTACTTTGTCAAAATTCAAATTTGAGTAACCCAAAATATAACAGTAGTGACAGCACGCAGTTTAGAATTCTATCAAATGAGGCATTTGTTTTCGCTTTTCGCCACGAAGCGAAAATTTGGTAGCATACATGTCTCCAAATTTTCGCCTGCATTCGTACGACTCGAGACGAAAGTGTCAAAGTAACGTCATTATTTTGTCACAATTCAATTCAAGCTCAATGTCTATATAATTTATACATTTATTATACACAACTGTCATAATATTTTTTTATTTTAATAGTATAAAACCCAAAAATTTCCGAAACAAAAAGCGAATATAGAATTCTAAAGTGCATGCTACCAAGATTCGTAAAAGTAAAATCGTATTCGCCTGTTTTCTATGATAGAATTCTAAAGTGCGTGCTACCACTACTGGTCACCTAATTTGTAACACATTATCATCTATCTGAGATGATATATGTTGATGATGTATGTTAGTATGATGTACATTTAGGCAATATAATACGCTGTTAATGACCTGTTCCTAAGAGCAGATAACAAAGTAGTCCTGTATCCTGTATCTATTGCCGAACATCACAACACCGTGTTTTAATCGTTACAAATAAGTCAAAAGGGCCGTGACATCTTCTGTCGACAGCGACACACATAAACAAGCAACGAAACTAATAAATTACGTTAATGTTCATTTGTGCTGGATGCGTTCGAGTCGGCTCGTGACGAATGTGATTTATACTAATTGAAATTGGTAACGGCGTGAGTTAAAAATACAGAGCTGCTGAAAGACACCGAGCGTAATCATACAATGCACTTCGTTGATGAGTATCGATATCGATGCTATTGATTGGAGTCGTTATTTTTAACGGCGTGTCATTAATACCTGCAATAGTTTGGAAAATTTTCAACAATTCGATACTGTGCGCATGTTTCGTGAGAAATGAATTAATTTGGAAATATTTTACAAAACGCGGAGTTACCATTACATCAATAGTGTGTTCAAATAAAAACCTAACTCGGAGTAGGCTATGGACAGAGAAACGTATGTCTTATTTAAGAGTATTTTATTCAATTTTGACGTTTTAAACTGTCATTATTAACTCCATAGCAACAATTGTAAGAAACATTTTATTCACAAGTGAATTAAAAAATTTTAAATCACTCTCACAAAATTTTAACCACAGTATTTATCAGACATTATCTGCCATTTTTATTATTTTTCACTACAAAAATGGCAGACAATAAAGCTTTTTAAATAGATGACTTAACGTCTATCATCGACGATTGTCATGCACAGCCTACTAACTGAACAGTTTTTTATTTTGTCAAAATTAAATATTATAAAGGTTTTTATTATTATTTCGTCCAAATTGAACAAAATATTGTATAAGCCACGTGAGCTAAGAATGTTTATTCACTCGAAGAAATTAACTCAATCGCTCTTAAGGGCTTGTGAGCTAAACTTCTTCCCATGAATAAACATTATCTTAGCTCATTTGGTGTATAAATATCTATAATTAAATGACAATTTGACTCGAGATATTGTCAAAAATGTTATAATAAGAAACCAAAGTTTCTTTTCTTGAATCTTATTTTAGAAATGGAAATAAATTAAAAACGGCGAATGGAAATATTTTTTCGCTGCATGTTACAATTAATTTCAGGAAAACGTAAATGAAATGTTTTATATTGAACAAATATTAGCCCCTTTTATTAAACAATTGGATAATGAAGAGCTGCACCATGGATTTTTTCAACAGGAAAGTGCTACTGCTTATATAGCAACCATAATTTAGATTTTTTTGCGTAAATTTTGCGATGATAGATTAATAAGTAGAAACTTATCGTCACCAAGATCTCCAGACCTGACAGTTCCATCTTTTTCTTTTCTCATACTTTTTAAAAAATGTTTTGAAAAATGGACCTCAAAATTTAATGGCATTGGAATGAGCATTTTAAGACTTTTAGAAGAAATAACACCTGACCTGAAATGCTTATTAGACTAAGAGAAAACATGAAAAGACGTGTGCATTTGTGCCTTGAGAATAACCGATATTTTCAACATCTACTGTAATTCAAACATCTGCTCTTTATTATCTTTTCTTAAAATTCAATTTTGACAACTTGGGTTTTGAATTTACATACATAGACATAAGGTTCTCTGTTCCTAGCCTACTCCGAATTAGTTTTTTTTTTTAACACACTACAGTTCGTGCTATATGATGGGAGAGAAGCTATTTAAGATTTTAAGACCTACATTGGGACCAGTAAGGCTTCATTCACAATGAAAAAAATAAGCAAATTGATTTCTACTTCAGAGTAAGCATAAATAATTGACAAAGGCAGTACAGTAATTTACGTAAATGTTATACGTAGCCAATAGTTTGCAAACTCCAAACTTTTCACGTAAAAATTTACGTTTAACGTTAAGTGCGACTGCGTTGTGATGTTTAACAAAGTGTGCACTTTCTGACTAAAATGAACAGAAAGGAAGTTTTTAATCGTAACAGCAATATTAACACAAGAATATTTTCGCCTATATATTTAATATGCGTATATAATATGTCGTCAGCGATGTCTCTAGTATCTATTTAAATGCAATAATTTTTCATTCTGAACTGTTTACTAATTTCACGTAATTTGGTTATGTTTCCAATATAATTAAGTTTATTAATTTTTCATTGTGAAAGAAGCCTTCTAGTATGTAATTGTACAGAAAATGTAGCAAGAAAATAACTACGGTATTTTGCCCTAAGTACGATCAATAAAACGAAAGTTTCCATTTAATGTAATTTTATACTTAATATTTAATTTTAATACATTAGAACTGGATGAAAAGTTTATTATACAGGTGTCTCTTAAATAGGGGAACATGGCTTAACCACAGATTCCTGAGGCTAAAATAAGACCATTTAACCAAACTTGCTTCTACCGGAAAGTGTACCATTTAGCCAGAATTCTGCTTCAAAGTTTTTCGAAAAAAAAAATTATTTTGCTTATAATAATCGGACGCTATATTCGATTTGGATGAAATTTGGTATGACAGTTTATATGGTTATAAGTCATCTTTTAAGGGGATACTTGTTATTATTAGTGAACCACTAGTGTATGAAACTTAGGTGTACCTACATTAATTAGATTGTAACTTTTTAATGGCAGTGCCGATAACGTGAAATTATTTTTCTTCAGAAAGATACATTCAATAGTAAACTTTTCTCCCTGTGTTTAATTTTTGATATCTGTTACGGTTCAGACAGAAAAAAATAAATTTGAGTGTCTGCACTGTTAAATTTTTAAAATAAATTTAATCTAGCAGTTTATCCAAATGTCAAACAAGTAATTTTTAATGACAGTAACGAGTTGTCAATCTTCACAACTTGTTTAGGAGTAAGCTGAGATATGTAATCGTCTTATTTATAATAATGGTAATAAAATATTATTAGGCCGAACAAACGGATGTTACCTACTAATTTTAGAATATTGCGAAGAAAATTTTTGACAACCCTTGAAACAATTGTTACTGTCATTAAAAATGACTTGTTTGACATTTGGATAGACTGCTAGATTAAATTTATTTTAAAAATTTAGCAGTGCAGACACTCAGATTTTATTTTTTTCTGTGTGAACCGTAACAGATATCAAAAATTACACAGAGAAAGAAAAGTTTACTATTGAATGTATCTTTCTGAAGAAAAATAATTTCACGTTTTCGGCATTGCCATTAAAAAGTTACGGTCTAATTAATGTTGGGACACCTAAGTTTCATACACTAGTGGTTCACTAATAATAACAAGTATCACCTTAAAAGATGCCTTATAACCATATAAACTGTCATACCAAATTTCATCCAAATCGAATGAAGCGTCCGATTATTATAAGCAAAATTAATTTTTTTTCAAAGAATTTTGAAGCAGAATTCTGGCTAAATGGTATACTTTCCGGTAGAAGCAAGTTTGGTTAAATCGTCTAATTTTAGCCTCAGGAATCTGTGGTTAAGCCATGTCCCCCTATTTAAGAGACACCCTGTATATATATATATATATATATATATATATATATATATATATATATATATATAAATTAAATATGTCAAGAAGAAAGGTGTATTATTGTTTATATTTTGATAAGTTTATGTTAAATTCTGAAGTTCGGTTGTAATTATTAACAACTATTGGCGAATGTAAGCTGCCATTACGATACTCTTCGCGTCCTGGTGAATACGGGCTAGCAGTATGATAATTGTGTAGCATATAATCATGCATAATTTTTTGGGGCGGAGGCTAAACCTCCTATGACGAGCCACCAATGCATTCATTGCAATGTTGAAATTATAAATATTTTCGGCATGAACTCCCATGCGAATTTTTCTGCTTTAATTTAATTGATGAGTTGGGACCGTCATTAAATTGGTGTGAATATTTATGCTTCCTGCTGTGAAATGTATCACGAATATGTATTAAATGCCTATAAAAATGAACGCAGGTACCTTTATGCTTATATTCTATATGCTGGTAAATTTTAATTAACAATACTTTATTCTTGCCAAATGATTCTTTCGCACGCAATTAAATATAGATATTGATGAGCAATTTAATAAATTTTCGTAGGACTTTTATTATAATGGATCACATAATTCGTATATGAGAGTATTAAATAATAATTTTAATAATATTTTTAAACTATTGGAACTTTATGTTAATCCGTTTCATTAAAACTGGGTACTTATACCTAGAATATTTTGATCAATTATTAAGCCCATATGCTATATCTTAAATAAATGTTTTTATATGACAAATTTATCCAAAAAATGGATGTGTTCATAATGAAATGGAAATCTTTATCAAAAATTATTTCCTTCTCAGAATTCAAAATAATTTGTTCTCTCTTTTCTAAGTTACCCTTGTAGTTATTACTATTTCTTCAAAAAATATTAAAATATTCAACAAAGTCATACACTTAGTTTTGATAAGATCGAAATACGAGTACAATAGTTTCAAAATAGAAACTGAAACTCAGAAGAAGTAACTTTTACTAATTTCTGTAAATAAATAAATAAATATATCATCACGGCATATTGCCCATTTTTGAGTGTGCCAATATGTGTTGTACACAGATTTCGGTAATGATGATGACATATTTCTACCGTGCGGGAGTTATCATAATTAAGGTGGACTGTACATACGAACTATATTTCAAATGTGACCTTGACTTCATCTAAGAATCTTAAGATGTGACCTTGACTGCACCTATGAACTCTATTTAAGGTGTGACCTTAAACCTTTACCCTTTAGAAGTAACAACCTTCACTAATTTATAGGTAACTTGGTAAGTGTCAAAAGCTGTCACAATATTGAAAGTAGATTATATTATAACCTGCCTCTATGAAGCGAATTAGGAAATACAATTTGTAGTGGGTTGTTACCAAATTGAAGTTATAACTTGTATCACCTTAGTTTGTATTGTTACAGCTGTGAAGGGGAACGGTCGATCAAGGTTGAAGCATAAAAGATTTAAATACGACAATATAAAATGGCTTTATTATGAAGTTGAATAAAATGGTAAGATAAGTAAAGAATACAAAATACAATACTTAATCGGCACGACGACTATCACGTCTTTACTATTACGGGATACTGCTTCCTACCCTATCGTACAGTCAGCTATGTATATTTACGTAAAGCTAAGACAGCAAAGAAATTGAGGTCCGATCCACATATTAATTAATAATACGAAAACAATAATTTTTCTTGAGCGCAAAATTTGTAAACAATTCTTTTTTCCTAGGGTTATCGCTCAAATGCAGCTGCAGACACGTGTTTTGCTCTTATTAGAGCTCACCAGTACAGCATAGCTAGTTAATAGGTGGACATTAACTAAAGGTAGTAATAAAAAAAACTGACAGTGTAACAGAACTAGTAAGCAGCCAAATACACCCATGTTGTCTCGGTCAGCATTTCCACACACATTGTGGATAAATACAACGTCACAGCGGCGGTGATTTATAACCACCCACCAAACCCGTTACTTGGACCCCCAAATGTAAATATACGAAAACAATAATTTTTCTTGAGCGCAAAATTTGTAAACAATTCTTTTTTCCTAGGGTTATCGCTCAAATGCAGCTGCAGACACGTGTTTCGCTCTTATTAGAGCTCATCAGTACAGCATAGCTAGTTAATAGGTGGACATTAACTAAAGGTAGTAATAAAAAAAACTGACACAGTGTAACAGAACTAGTAAGCAGCCAAATACACCCATGTTGTCTCGGTCAGCATTTCCACACACATTGTGGATAAATACAACGTCACAGCGGCGGTGATTTATAACCACCCACCAGACCCGTTACTTGAACCCCCAAACGTAAATATACGAAAACAATAATTTTTCTTGAGCGCAAAATTTGTAAACAATTCTTTTTTCCTAGGGTTATCGCTCAAATGCAGCTGCAGACACGTGTTTCGCTCTTATTAGAGCTCACCAGTACAGCATAGCTAGTTAATAGGTGGACATTAACTAAAGGTAGTAATAAAAAAAACTGACACAGTGTAACAGAACTGGTAAGCAGCCAAATACACCCATGTTGTCTCGGTCAGCATTTCCACACACATTGTGGATAAATACAACGTCACAGCGGCGGTGATTTATAACCACCCACCAGACCCGTTACTTGGACCCCCAAACGTAAATATACGAAAACAATAATTTTTCTTGAGCGCAAAATTTGTAAACAATTCTTTTTTCCTAGGGTTATCGCTCAAATGCAGCTGCAGACACGTGTTTCGCTCTTATTAGAGCTCATCAGTACAGCATAGCTAGTTAATAGGCGGACATTAACTAGAGGTAGTAATAGAAAAAAACTGGCACAGTGTAACAGAACTAGTAACAACTGTGACGTTGTATTTATCCACAATGTGTGTGGAAATGCTGACTGAGACACCTATTAACCAGCTATGCTGTACTGGTGAGCTCTAATAAGAGCGAAACACGTGTCTGCAGCTGCATTTGAGCGATAACCCTAGGAAAAAAGAATTGTTTAATTAATAATATTAATAATATCTACTCAGTATTTGTATACTTACTACGAAGTTAATTTGGAATTATTCGTGGCCTCATTTAAAGGCTGATTTAGGTTTACAATAGTTCAAGGGTATATATACTGGATTAAAACATAACCAAAGGACACAAAACGGAGACTCCAATTTTACCGATCAGAATACAACCAATAGAAGTTGAAGTACATAGTTGTCACCAGTCTCCACCTCCACTACTTCATACTCTGGCATGTCTAGTAGGCAGTGTCTCCTGACTAGTGGATTTATGTGGTGTTTTTGTGCCATTTCCGTCGGGCCGCAGAACAAACAGTGATAAAACAAGACTTATTCCACCGTCCGCCTTATAAATCTCCCTGCCGATGGCTGGCAGTGCAGAGTGTTATTGCCTCTGGTCACGCGACAAGACGCGAGTCGCCGATTCTCTGCAGCACACAGCGAATTAAGCTAATTGTAGCAGAGTGTGAAGAACCCAGAGCTTGAATTATCAAGCAGGTGATAGTTTAGGAAATTGGTAGTTAGGAGGGTACAAGTTAGTTGAGATATTTAATAGATAGTTGTTGGTTTGTTAAATTTATCTTCTGACGGTTTGACAACTATGAAAGAGGTGTTATAATTATTGTGCCAAAATGGTATGGTGTGATTTTACTACTACAACAGGTTTAATGGCTATTGGGCGTATACAGGCTATTTCAAAGAAAGTATAAAAAAATTAAGGCTATATAGTACTGACAAAAATGAGTAAAAGAAGCCTAATCACATAGATCTGATCTTCAACTGTTTCCGAGATAAATGAAAAATCGAAGAAAAACTGACAATGATAGTGATCGAATAAAATTTTGGCTATGTCAGTAAATAGACTATTATTATCTAAGAGTTGCAAAGTTATATGAAAATTAAAATTAAATATTGGCCAAGGTCGCCACAACATTTAACTTAGTACAATTATTTTGTTAAAAAAAATAAGAGCATATCTAAAATGACCTCTAAAAAATAAATAAAGAGTCTTATTTAATTAAAGTCGTAACTTAATAGTTTTCAAGATAGCAGAGGTAAACAGTCATATGAGTTTGTTGATATGGGAGCCAGCGTCAGAATGACAGCTAGTAATCATATATATAACTTACAATTACAAAAGTTATAAATTTTCAAGATTTTATAAGTTCACGTGGTTTCTTATTCCCATGATTGTGGACTTTACTTGGCGAGTTAAATAAACAACATGGAATTGGAAAATCATGAAATTTGGAATGAAAAATGATGACATTTGACATCTATGTATACCTTAGGAACACAAATCAGTTTTTTATTTGTTCTATTTACTTTAAAATACTTTTCTTTAAACTTTTTAACTTGCATTATACCTGTTATGCAACGACAATTTATTGATTCCGATGTTTATGTCAGGCGGGTGGGGCATCTATTCAACTAATTTACATGAAACTGAATTATAAAATGTTTTAATAACTTATGCGACCAAATAATAAGTACCACATAACTTCGCATTGTAGTTTAAAATACTAGAATTAAGTTGTACAATGCAAATTAACTTAAAAGTGTTATAATTTCGCTAACTGTAAGTTACAGTAACTATATTATTAATTATAATGTCATTTTTTATAAACATAGACATGACCTTAAGGAGGTATGATCACAAAAATTATTTATTATCAGAAGTAATATCGCAAGACCTCCTGATTTTATCGATAAATTTTTATTTTGCACGACTTTTTTTTGCTTAGCAACAAACACGAAAGCAAACTGCATAGTAAATCCCGACTCCGAAGGAGGAGGGGTTTTACTTAATGTCAGTTTGCTTGAGTGATTTTGCTTAAAAGAAAGGAGTGCTTAAAAATAAAAGTTTATCTGAAGAAATCTGAGAGGTCGTGTGGTATTTGTTGAGATAAATTCCAAAGACAACGCAAAATAAAAGTTGACACACTAATTGTCACACTTACAGTTATAAACAATAACAACTGTTTATTTACTTGGAAAATTATCAGGGTAACGGGGTTTTATCGGGGTAACGAGATTTTATCACTGTTTCCATTAGTTGAATTTTCAAGTGTTTTGCATCATGATTGGTTAAAAACTAGTCGTTGGAATTTATCATTTGTAATGTCTTAATAAAAACTCTGTGTTCCTTGGGCATAATACTAGCTGTCAAGAAAGACCAACAAAGTTACATGACTACTCGCGCCTTATAAATTAGTATTCCATATAATAAAATACGCGATATAGTAAACATTAGATCATTAGAATAAAAAAGCTACAAAATTATGGTTATGGAACACCAACAAAGTATTTATGCAAAATATGGCGTAATGTAGTAAATATTTATGTGAGACATGTCACTTTAACAAATCTAATAACAATAAACGTTGTGCGAGTCATTATAAAGATGTACTGTTATGCACGGTAATGTTTATTTGTTCACACTCGCCTATAAACCAAAAAATATATCCTTTAAACATGCAAAACAACCGTAGCACAAAAAAACGTTGTCGTTCGTGCTGGAAATTTCTTCCGTATATGTACTAGAAATGATGTACAAAATCCAGACGGCACTGTAACGCAATAAACAAGTTTCGCTGAAACATCTGGCGCGCAATAAGGAAACATTAAAGATATAAAAACTCACCCCATTGTTAGGGATCGTGATAGCAGTAGCTGCACCCCTACTGGCTACCCCGTAAGGGCGATTCACACTATCCGTCAAGTTATCAACGACACCAGTAAGAAGCAATATTTTTTTAAGACGTAATCTACAACTTTCTTAATAGTTTGTACAGTTTCCATAGAGAAACTAGAATAACAAGCTTTACAACTATAAGACTTATTGAATAAGGACGCGAACCTAGCGGCAAAAATCAGAACTGATGCATTGCGTGATAGTAATACATGAAGTTTTCTCCGAGGAAAAATATAAAAAATAAAATTTCTTGGATGCAAATCATTTGATAATAGAAACAAATAGATTTCGACGCTTTTCTACAAATAAAAAGAGACAAGAAAAAGTTATTAGCAATTAAATTTAAATATGATTAATTAATGGCGTGAACTTTTTGAGTTCCAAATATTAATTTTCTAAAAATACCTGTTCATGGAACGCAAGCAGAAAGTTTAGATTTATAAGAAAATATCTGATGTGGACACCACATGTCTTCCTTGTACGCCTGTTACTTTGACATTGACATTAAATTCTTTATTTTTTTTGTTATTTTTTTTCCTAATTCGTAGCAAACTTAATTACAGAAACCAATAGGTATATAATTTTTTAATTTACATATCTCGCATATACAAAGAGTTAATTTAATCATACTTGATGTTTTCAACACAGAATTTAATTCTATAAAACTTTTATTTGAAGCATTTATTATTAAAATCAAAATAACACCATTTTTTTCAAGAAAAATTGATAACAGCTTCAAGTAAAGTATCACTTCCGGTTAGACTATTTTAACCAAAATCTATTATGTTATTCCCATTGATATAAAAGTATTATATACCAAATTTGAAAAGTTTTGGATTATAGGTACTTTAATATAGTTTTCATTAAAATCTATTATAGGCTTCAAGTAAAGTATCACTTCCGGGTAGACCATTTTAACTAAAATCTATTACGTTATTCCCATTGATATAAAAGTATTATATACCAAATTTGAAAAGTTTTGAATTATATTTTAATATAGTTTTTCATTAAAATCTATTATAAGCGTCAAGTAAAGTACCACTTCCGCGTAGACCATTTTAACTAAAATCTATTACATTATTCCCATTGATATAAAAGTTTTATATACCAAATTTGAAAAGTTTTGGATTATATTTTAATATAGTTTTTCATTAAAATCTATTATAGGCTTCAAGGAAGGAGAAAGGTTCTGGGCAAATGTTTCGTGTGAAATCCTGTGCCCTTTTAAATGAAGATGTTAGGATAAAATTTGTTGATAGGTTGAATGAATCCATGCCTGAATGTGAGCCTAATTATGAATGTAATATAAATGAAGTTTGGAAGAAATTTAAGGATTCCCTCCTTAAATGTGCAAAAGAAGTTTGTGGTGAAAGCAGATTAGGCTGTTGTCCGAAAAATGCGTGGTGGAATGAACAGGTGAAAGAAGCGATTGCTGAGAAAAAGAGGGCGTATTTAAAGTTTTTAAATGTTAAGGATTCGCCTGGGAGGTTGCGCGAAGAATGTTTGATAGAGTATAGAAGGAAGAATAAATGGGTGAAGCAAGTGGTGAGAGAAAGTAAAAAACAATTTGATGATTTGTTGAGTGAAAGGTTGACAAATGATTTTAGTACAAATAAACGGTTGTTTTGGTTGAGTGTGAAGAGACTGCGGGGTGGAAGTGGTCGAGTTGTGAAAGCTGTGAAGAGTGCGAATGGAGAGTTATTGTGGAATGAATCAGATGTAAGGAATAGATGGTGTGAGTATTTTAAGGGTTTGTACGGAGGTGAGATTGAGAGGGATGATAGTAGCGAAGCTGCAAGTGAAAATGATAGTGAAGATGATTATGATATAGATGAAAGTGAAGTATGTGATGCATTAGCGCGTGTAAGGAATGGTAAGGCTGCGGGTTTGGATGGGATTACAAATGAGATGTTGAAGTATGGGGGAGAGAAAGTATTTGATTGGTTAGTGTATTTATTTAGATTTTGTCTAAAACGTTGTGTAGTTCCTGATGATTGGAGAAAAGCTGTTATTTGTCCTTTATTCAAAGGCAAAGGCAGTTCGAGTGAATGTACAAATTTTCGTGCAATAAGTCTGTTGAGTGTGGTAGGGAAACTCTTTGGTAAGGTTTTAATTCATAAGGTGCGAACCTTAACAATTTCAAAAATTAGTGACGTTCAGGGTGGTTTTTTGCCTGAGAGGGGATGTGTCGATCAATTGTTTGCTCTTCGTATGATTGTAGAGAAGTCACTTGACAAGAACAAGAAGGTGTTCTGTGGCTTTCTAGATTTAAAGAAGGCGTATGATAGTGTTCTTCGAGATACTTTGTGGGGTGTACTAAGAAAGTACGGCGTGAATGGAAACTGGTTGGGAGCGATTCGAGCGTTGTATGAGGGTAGTGAAGCTGCTGTGAGAATAGATGGTAGGTTGAGTAGTTGGTTTCGTATAAATGTAGGTGTTAAACAGGGTTGTGGTATGTCTCCGTGGTTGTTTAATTTGTATATGGATGTGTTGTTGCGGAAGGCGTTGAGTGGATTGGATGGTGTACATATTGGTGAAAGTATTGTGCCTGCGTTAGCGTATGCGGATGATGTAGTTGTCTTAAGTGAAAATGAAGAGCAACTGAGAAGAATGATAGAGAGAATAAACGAAGTTGGAAGAAATATGAATTTAATGTTGAATGTTGATAAATCTAAGGTGTTAGTATTTGAAAGGAGTGAATTGGTAACTGAGTGCAATGTGTTGGTGAATGGAGTAAAACTGGAGCAGGTGAATGAGTTTGTATATTTGGGTAGCATGATGTCGAGGGATGGACGAATTGACCGTGAAATTGATAGGAGGGTGAGTGCGGGATGTAAGGTAATGGGTGCTCTGGGCACGTTTGCTCGTAACGTAAACGTATCTAGAGAAGCTCGGTTAAGTGTTTATAATGGAGTGCTGGTGCCTGCTTTGATGTATGGAAGTGAATGTTGGGCATGGACGAGAAAGCATAAAAGGAAAGTGACTGCTGTGGAAATGCGGTATTTACGTGGTGTTTGTGGGTATACAAGACGGGATCGCGTGAGGAATAATTTGGTGTATGAAGAATGTATGGTTAGGAAGAATGTAGTTAAGAGAGTTGGAGTGAGTCAGTTGAGATGGTTTGGTCATGTGGAGAGAATGATAAGTGAACGACTTGTAAAACGCATATATGTTGGTAAAGTTGAGGGTGTTCGATTGCGTGGCCGTCCAGTGTGTAAGTGGATGGATGTGATTGGTAGTGTTTTGAAGGAGCGTAAGTTTCCGAGTGGAAAGAGAAGAAGAGCATGTATGAATACGATTATGAATGTGGCTGAGGCGAAAGAAGTTTGCCAGGATAGGAATGTGTGGCGTAGGATGATTGTTTCGTAATTATTGTGGTGTAAAGATGAATGGTTAGTAAGAATGTTTTGTGAGAATGGAGAGACAGCTGAACTTTTATGTGGACGAGAAGAATGAAGTATGTTTGTACAGGAGTGTGTAGCGAACGATGATTTTTGTGTAACTATTATTGTGGTCCGGATGCGGTTATTCGCTACCGAAAATCGGTCACTTTAATATGTTATTATGTATGAATACGTTTATGAATGTGGCTGTGGTGAAAGAAGTATGCATGGATAGGAATGTGTTGCGAAGGATGATTGTTTCGTAATTATTGTGGTGTAAAGATAAATGGTTAGTAAGAATGTTTTGTGAGAATGAAGAGACAGCTGAACTTTTATGTGGACGAGAAGAATGAAGTATGTTTGTACAGGAGTGTGTAGCGAAAGATGATTGTTGCGTAACTATTATTGTGGTCCGGATGCGGTTATTCGCTACCGAAAATCGGTCACAATAATATGTTCTTGAATGAATGTTATGATGTTTTTAGGCAAGGCGGAAGAAGAATGTTTTTAAAGAGTTAAGTGATTCTGTGGAGCTCTTGCTTTCATCCCTTTTCTTATTATTTTCGGGTTTTTGCTAACCCACTAAGTGGGAAATGCGTGATTTTATGTATGTATGTATGTATAGGCTTCAAGTAAATACCACTTCCGAAAGTTATGTAATGACCAAAAAGGTGCACAACTAGATGTTATAGCAGTCTTAAATACAAAATTTTAACTTTCTACGGCTTCCCGTTTTTTAGTTACGCGAGATACGTACGTACGTAAGTACAGACGTCACGCCGAAATTAGTCAAAATGGATTCAGTTATGGTCAAAATGAATATTTCCGTTGAAATCTGGAAACCGAAATTTTTCGCGATTACAATACTTTCTATACTTCGTACAAGGAAGTAAAATTAGGTGAATTAGTTAAGAATATTATGATCTTCTAAATTAATTACTGTTTGTAGGTGTTAAGAGAAGAGCATTACCAAAGGAAATCTTCTTGTGCCAGCGAATGACATAAAACAGGGGCATGAGAAATGTAATATAATGATTTCAGTGTAATTATTATTTTTCTTAATTTTTTAAAAAAATGATATACGAGGGATCGTTTTTATATTCCCGGACTAGACAGTTTTAAATTTTAATGTAATTTTTCATTTTATTGTTTTTCAAACACATATGCCATGGTAACGTCTGTGATAATTTACAAAAACAATTGCAGCAAAATTAGTTCTAATATCTGTCAGTTTAGTTGTCACGTAAGGTATCCTGTTGTTTCACGATAATGAATCAGCCCACAAGCCAAGACTTTTATAAGCTGCCGTTGCTGAATATGGCTTCGTAGAAATTGACCATCCACCTTAAAGTCCAGATCTAGCCCCCGTGACTATTTTTTGTTTCCAAATCTCATTAACTAGCATAACAAGATTTTTTTGAAAATGCTAAATTTCAATATTTAATTTCACCCGTATGTTTAAAACATGTTTTTTTTTTTTCAAAATATTTATTCGAATACAAACTATGTTCTGTTTTTAAAATAATATTATGAAAAAAAATGTTCTTTAAACATAAGGGTGAAATTAAATATTGAAATTTGGCAAATTCAAAACAGCGTCTTCAAAAAAAGGCTTATGGTACTAGCCCTTAGGATTAGAAAAATTGCAAGCGAAAATGTTTAAATATTTGTTAAAAAATGAGACATTGATAAAATAGTTACTTGTTTAACTAGGCACTAAAATACCAGATTTACAGCAGAGGCTACGCTTCGGCAATGAAACAGAGTCAGAGTCCAAATTTTTTGTTTATGGTATTTCACTTTTATTTTCCATAAATCTAAAAACAAAACCAAGTAGCCAAAGACAGCAACACTTATGGTTTTGTCCTAAGGCATTTCATCAGTAACAATCTTTTTCGTTAAATAACTCCAGGCATTTGTTAATGTTTTTAAGAAACGAGCAATCAGCAAAAGAAAATGTATTGTGTTCAAGACTAGTCTAGCGGCTAATACATTTAAAATAGGGCAATTTACATTAAATAAACACAAAGTAATCTAATTTACATTCACACCAAACTTTTCTTTTTATTTTCCCGATAGGGTTATTTTTATTCTGTCTTCCGAATGCTGGCGACCCTACTCATAATGACAGTTGCGTATTTTTACACGCGTTCATTGCAGTGTTTAAAGACAATAATGGCGCAAGTTTTATTTTATGTACGTTGTTTTGGAAAAATGCCGGGTTTGCTTTAAAACGACTCTGTTTGCAATTAAAGTGGCGAGAGAAAAGAAATTTTAATGTTGGCAAGACTGCTCGCTAGTAGTTGAAATCACTTTTTTCTTTCATTAAATTTTGATGAAGATAACGAAACAAAGGGAGAGAAATAAGAATTTTCTACATATTTTTACGCTCAGGGAAATATTTATTACTAGCTTTTTCCCACATCAAAACGATAACATTTTAAAACTTAAATGTGACAAGATTTATTTTCTTTCCTTTATATAAAACTTTTTATACGGGAAAGTATGCAGTTGTTAAATATTAATAGGTTTATAACAGTAGTCGTGCTTTTATTTTGCATAAAAATGGTTAATTAAAAGAATGTGCATACAAACGTATGCACGTACGTACTCTACTCGTAAAATATATTTTCCTTTATGTAGCATTATAAAAACGAAATTAAACTCAAATTTATTTTCTCATGCTTACTGCCTACCTATCCTATTTAGGTATAATACCTTGCTAAAAATCGGAAGAAAATGTTTCTTTGGGCACGCATTTAAAATCTATAGAAATCAATTTTAACTTTTTCAGTACTGTTTAACTTTAGATGTAATATTATATTGGTGGTTTGATCACCCAAAGGAATTGGAAGAACACAGAATACACACACACGCGCACACACACACACACGCACGCACACACACACGCACGCACACACACACACACTATGAGTAAGAAGTTAAGTTAGATCAAAAAACTCCATGGGCATAATGAGTAGGTACTGCAAAATACTAACGACTAACTTTAAAATAAAATAATCTGATGCCACCGGCACATTACCTTCCATCAATTCTTTGTATTTTGTACAAATTTCATACAGAAAGTTCTTGCAAAAGATTATACGGGATGTTATGAATGTAAATAAGTGTACAACGCTTAACGCATGATAGAACTGTCTCCATAGATAAATCTGGCAATAATTTTTGTTTAACATGTTTTCTACAAAAACTAAAAGCCTTTAAAACTGACCAACCACGTCAGAGTTCAAAATTTTGTAAAAAAGTAAAAATCAATGTGTTCTCTGGAAAAAATATTGATAGTCAAAACTGATGTTAAATTTTTTTTATGCACGGATGTATCATAATTTGACAATTATACACGAATTTCTTTGACATAAACGTCATTTTATATCCCGCCGGGCTATAATGAAACGTCAAACCAAATTATAACCTACAATATAAACAGGCAACATGAAAAGTTTTTATTACAAATCGAAAATTTTTATATTCTTTAATGAAAAATGAAAATTAATTTTGTGATATTTATTTGGAAAGCACGGAGATACACAAAATAAAACTCAAATGACATATCTAATAAACAAACAATAAACTGTTGTTCTCAGCTTTCATAGCAACACTTATATACTGGATGTACGAGGACAAATTCTTTTCGGTACAATTTTTCTAACACTCATAATTTGAAAATTTTCGTCCGTGCATAAAGTTTTGTATGTACCACGAGCGTAACTTGCTTTTATGGCCTTTGACGTGTTTTTAACCCTCGGCTTACGCCTCGGGCTCAAAATCCCACCGCAGGCCATAAAAGCCTCCTTACGCTCTTAATAGTTAAATAACTATTACATAGACCTACAATTTATATTCTGTATGTTTTCTAGACAATGCAACAATAAAAATTATTTTGAATTATTTTATACTAATCTATTTTATTCATTTGTTAGTCTAATTACTTATAATCAGTGCAAATGTAGTTTTTCATTACGAAAATCTGAAATATGCCGCGACGCCAATGATCTTATATGTCATTTGTGACAGGTATAACATTTTTTCCAGAGAACACATAAAAATTTGAACTATGACATGATTTGTCAGTTTTATAGGCCTCTAGTTTTTGTAGAAAGTTCGAGCATTTCTCACTAGAGGCGCAATATCATTGACATTTTAGAATAGAAAGTTTTTTAGAATATACATGAAGTTATACATATATTTCGATTACAGGTTCAATCTGTAAGTCTTACAGATCTGTATAATTCATCCATTTTTGCATATGAGGCGCGGGCTTTGACATTTGCTTGTATGGCCCACAGCAACAAGGTTGGCAAGATTACAGCTTGTGTACCTTGCCCGTGTTGCCAAATGAATTTAAGCGTAAAATTAATTTATAATAATATCCAATATGTTTTTTTATTTAATTATTTATAAGCTTTGATATTCAAAAACAAAACCGCAAATGTCAAATTACACTGATATATTCAAGTGGCCTCTAGTGAGATAAAATATATCTCTGTCTCTTTCTGGCCAGCCGAAATCAAAACATTCAGTGAAGAGGGATAGGGAATGTTTTGTCTAGTTATATTTCGTCGTTGAATATTACCATGGGTAATAAGTTGTACACTTACTTACATAACACCCTGTATATTTCCAGTAAAATTATTTCAGGAATATACCATGTAAACTGCAACTCGACACTGACATCTGTCAATCAGAGTTATCTTAATATGGTAGTTGTGTCCATGGTTACAGCTGGCTGATTTTTGAAATTTTATTTCTTTAAAATTGTTTAACTCTATAGGGTGTTTCAATAAGTTCGCTCACTATTGGTAACTTCTTTATTTAAAGAAATACGAGTTTGGTTAAATGGGTAAAATTGTGCCATTTTGTCAACAAAAATAAATTTATATCTGCGGTTCCCAAAATATTGGACCTAACTTTTTTATTTTCAATAAAATATATATTTTATTTGCTTCTTCGGGGTCGCGTAGAGGTATGCGTATAGTGTCAAGTTGCCAATCTGGTGACGCGGGTTCGATCCCGGCCACGGCAGATTTTTAATCGCACAAAAGTGATCCCTGTGGTGCACTCTCCACACCAACTATGAGTGCCCGTGAGGTGACGCCTGGTAAGCGCCCACACGGTAAAATATATCGTCATCGTTACCGAAGTCTACATGTGTTGTAGATAATGGTACACCCAGTAATGGGTAATATGCCGTGTTATATTTAATTATTTTATTTATTTCTTCGGTAGAGCATTTAATTTTGAATTCAACAAATATTTTCTTTTCTGTGGCGTAACTCTCTATCATGCCTATATAATAATTTAACTTTAATATCATCTCTCGAAATCTAAGGGTGTTATTTATTTATTTATTTATTTATTGAAACTAAACAGGCACAAGGGCCTAATTACATAGTTTCATTAAAAACTAACTTATACACTAACTTAACATACTCTAAAAAATACTTTCAAATACTTAACTAATGTAACTATATTATCTGTATATATATATACCTACATTATTGTTATTAATATTATTACAAATTAGGCAACATCTTATTAAAGGGGAATTTTTCCTAATTTCTAATTTATATCTTTTAATATAAAATATATCTTTTGGTTTCGAAAAAATATACATTGGAACATAAAAAGGTAATTTTGATAGTAAGTCAGGACACTGAATAATATTCTGAACTATTTTACAAATAAAAATAATATCTGAAATGCTTCGTCTGGTTTCTAATTTCAAGAAGTTAAAAATGCTTAGTAGTGTGGTATATGGCATGAAAGTTGGATAAGTTCTAAATTTCTTAAAGTACAGATATCTTAAAAATTTCTTTTGAACTTTTTCAACTATTTCCTTGAGATATAGCTCAGATGGATTCCAAATTACACTAGCATATTCTAGTTTAGATCTTACTAATGCATTAAAAAGAAGAACAAGTGGTTGAGTTGATCTGAAAAGATACAAGTTTCTTATTATATAACCTAATGATTTTACTGCACTGTTTACTATTATATCTATGTGATTATTAAATTTCAAATTTTCTTGGAAGTTTATTCCTAAATCTTTAATGTCGGGTTTTTTGTATATTACTCGATTATTTATTAAATAATTATAATTGCTATTAGTTTTCTTTGTGGAATATTTAACATGGTAACATTTATCTAAATTGAATAGCAAGTTATTCCGTACGCTCCATTCGTAAACATTATCTAAATCTTTTTGTAATAATTCGGCGTCATTTTGATCGTTTATCGTTATACAATATTAAGCATCTTCATTCGAAACTTATTACATATTTAGAATTTATTTGTAAAAATAATAAACTGTTAGATGGCATACCGGAAATCCTTTAAGTTTATCTTCATTCTTGAAATCATACATTAAACATAGCCATATTTCTCTCTACACAATACATTACATCATTACTCCATTTGTAACACTTACCACTTACCCTAAATTCCATCAGTTGTGCTGGGTATTCCCCAATAGTCAGTCACCCCTGTTCACGTAATAATTATTAATTTTGAATTATGACGTCATTAACACTTGAGCCATGTGGCATGCGTTGTTTGCGATGCTAAGCCTGCCTGATCCGAACAAGGTCGCTGAACTGTATATTAGGTGAGTGTGACGTACTGAGCTCATTGTAAGGGGAGCAATGCAATGATGACAGATAAATAGGGGTTGTTTTCTTATGGCGAGGAATTGGAAAGTTTTCCTAACAGCTAAGGATAGTGGATTATTACGTAATTAAAACTAAGTGATAAATATTGATTGTTATTGTGAGGGAGGGTAGTTATTATTCCCGGAATTAACTCGTAATTTCATATTAACTCAATTAGCAATGAAATATACATATTAGGCGGGAAATACTAATTTCATAACAAAGCTACAGGAGAGATAGTAAACACTGTTTCTACCTACCCTATTTTATTTGCCAATAATAGGGTGAGTATTTCATTAATGTTTATTTTTTATATATCACCGTGGAATAAGTTTTACCATATAGTACTCATTATGTGACTGTATATAAATAGTATGGCCAACCGCTCCATATTTAGGCAAAATGCGCGGGAAATTTGAATTCATATGATGTGATAACTAAACAAAATTCGATAAACAATTAATGAAAGAGCATATGAAATGGAAATAAAATATTTATTTTCATTTTAAATCCTTTTGAAGAACTGTTTTCACAACCAACCGCCACGCAACCAGGCATCTAAAATATATACCTTAATATTAGACATTTTTAGTAATTTTGACAGTTAACCTAAAAAAGATGTGATGTTAAAAAATATGTATATATTACTTTGTTATAATTATACAAATACACGTGTAATTTAATTATTTGCACTATCTAAAATGTAAATATAATATAATTACCTTCAATTCACGTAACAAATCTGAAAATGTCAATTTGTCGGCATAATATCCGCCATATTTAGGCAAATTCGCGCCGACCAATCAAAATAGATCCCCCTATTGGCCACACTATGTATATACAGTCACTATAGTACTCATTATAGATATGGTATACGGTGATAAATATTTTTTTTTTATAATATTCGTGGGATACTATTAACGAACTATGTGATTACCCTAATGGCTGGTTTATGATGAATTTAATTTATTAATTTACATTTATAGTCCAGTCAATGGAGACCAAAAAAGACCTTTGCCTTACAAAAGGTGGGAAAAAAACGATTCAAAAATATGCTTCTAATAATCAGGAATAGTGACATAAATCAAGATTATATTTTTCGAGAGATGTTTCGTTTTGAGCTAATGTAAGTAACTTTACATTCGAGAACTGTCTTCTTTAATTTAAGTTTTACGCAAAACTATTTTTTGGACTTGTGTCACTCTTCTCGCCGGGGTGCGATATGTTGTTTGGGAGGCTCGGCGTGAGCCGCCATCTTGGATCAAAGGTACAAAAAATGAGTTTTTCGCTATTATCTCGAAAACAGTGGCTCGTACCAAAATTTTACAACAATACAAAATTAAAGCTCGTTACTTTTTGTACAAAAAAGGTCGTCGCATTTTTTACCTAGGATGAACTCTCAAAGAGTTATGTTCAATAATAGGTAACCAGAACAACAATTTATGAAAAAAGATTTAATCAATCAAAATATACACAATATTAATTTTTTAATACTTAGTCTAATAGATTTTGTTATTGGCAACAGTTCACATTTGTCGCGGCATCTAAAGAAGTAAATTATCGATGATTTTTAAATAATTTTAGTCGGCGCTTTTTCATAAATTCATCAACCACTCTGACTCGGTTAAAGATACGATACCGCGGTTTAAATATTTTAATTCAGTTTGGAATTCTCCTTCATGTTATGTTAAACGATTTTTGTTCCGATGAGCGGTTAACGAATTATTAACAATTAAACTTATATGAAATTTCACTAAAATTTAAAACATCTGGAAATCGGTTTAGTTTTCATTTTTTATTCTGAAATTTGGACACGATTAAAGATAAGCTTTAATGTGCATTTAATACGTGTCTGGTGATTTTAATGTATATACGTATTCCCGAAATGAAACTTCAATTTTAATATTTCTCCTGTCTCCCGGAATCAACGCTTTGGTACCTCGCCTACATATTTTTTGTAAAACTTTCTGTTCCATTTAATTCATTGGGTCAAATTAAAAAATTTTGCCTCAACATTTATTACCGCGTTTATTTTCTACTAACCAATTCGGCTCGGATCATTCCGACGTCCGATTTTACATGAAGTTAACCGCGTCGTTTTGCGTACGCTCACTCGAAATCGAAATGTATTCTGTGATCTGGCAATTTATTTTTGTACATGAAAGGGGAAAAATATGCCGCTTTTCTCATCCCTTGAAAAAATGTAACCTTAAATTATAAGGTGAAATATATCGTCATCATTACCGATGTCTACATGTGTTGTAGATACTGGCACACCCAGAAATGGGTAATATGCCGTGATGATATATTTATTTATATTTATTTAAATTATAAGGCATTTGACCTAGAATGAAAAAAAATTCGCCTGCGGCGCTTTTTTTCCCTACGATCTCCCGGAATGACCCTGCCACCCTGCGGCCCGGCGTTAGAGGCCACCCCGGGCCTCCGAAGAAGTTAGTCCGCCACTGCATACGGGCATTAAAATTAGTAGTATTAATCTTATATAATATGACAAAATATATGTATCTCTTTTTAGTAAAATTTGCATAAATTATTGGGTATAATGAATTCTTGCAGATAAAATGTCAATCACAAAAAATCTGTTGTGTCCAGCACAAGACCTCTCGCCATTTCCATATAAGGCTATATAAGTATTGTATTGTACTTCTCTATCGAACCGTCGATTTATAACAAAAAAAATACAGAACTTTAACCAAATATTGTTTTTTGTTATATTTAACATGTCTTCTACACACATATAATTCTTATTATATCTATTTTTCATTGTATGAGGAAGTTCCTATATGTCTTCCAATTCATTGACCAGATTGGCGGTATTTCTGATAGATATATGCATTTTACCTATAATTTCAAATATTTCATTAATAAAATAATAAGAAAGATTAAATATACTACCCAGAAAAAGCTATCAGAAAGCCACTAAAACTGTTGATTTTTAACACTGACATATGTCATTTTCAAACTATGTTATAAACATTTGAATTTGTCAAGTCGTTTCCTTAGTGCTTTAGCCTCTGCGATTAGAATCTGCTATATATTATAGTGTCTTCATCTCTAAATCTATACAAGATATAATAAAAATTTTAAGTGTATTAGATGGAGAATTTTGTTCTTCAATATTTGTAATAACAAAAATTTCCAAAAAATTATATTTAGAACAAATTTTCTAAGAAACTACTACTTCCGGTTGTTCAATTGTTACCAAAACCTTTTCAGCTCTTCCCAGGAATGTCAGATTGAGGAAATTACAGTTAAATATTTTTTAAGTCTTATAGTTTTTGAGGAATCGTGTCTACAACATCCAGACATACACACATACACACATACACACATACACACATATACACATCCACACACATACACACAGACATCATTTTAAAAATGTTATAATCGGATTCTAGGCACCTTAAATCGTGCTTATTCAATGAAATCTGGATATGCGAATTTTAGCATGAATCCAATACCTCTCTTAGCGAGAGGTAAAAAGAGGCATATAAATTTTCACTCAACTTTATAATTTAAACTTGAACTTCAGGTCTCCAATTAATAATAAAGAAACTAACCACTTGTCTCTATTCTTTAATCACCTGTATATGAAGGGATTGTATTTAGATGTGTGATAGTAGTGTCACACCGGTCGGTTGTACATGACCCTAAAAGTTGCGGGTAATTAAAAAATACGGAACAAATTGTTTTATAACTCGAGTGACAAATTTAATGAGCAATTTCATCCCATCTGACAACCGTAATGATTTGAAAAAAATTCTACTGTTCTGCTATGCGGAATATGACGGTCAAAAATTCTCGTGCGACCTCTGTCCAACAGAGTCTAATTAGGAATGTATTAGTTATGCAGGGCAGGCCTGAGGGCTGGGCAAATGGGTCGGAATTCGTGTCAGCATGACTTGCACTCTTCCAGTGGCGGCGACAAAGGACGCTAAGTGCATGTCAGGGGGCAAAGGAATTTTCCCTGTTATGTAAAAAAGGGAAAGAAACGCGTGGCTCATATTACATAGCCTCAAGATTTTTTGTTTATGCTCTGTTAAGAGCTACAAGCTTTCGGTATTTTGTCTCAAAGAGCGTTCTCCAGAAAATGTTATATTGGAAACTGTTCACAGGAAAATATTTCCTACTTTTACACATAATATATTGTTTTCCGAAAGAAATATACTTGTATAGTAAGAAATTGTAAAGTTTCTATGTAAAAACGATAAAAGGATTTCTAACTTAAATAAATTTTAATTCAATTAATATTATTTGAAATATTTTCTGTTTGTCACTAGGTCCAAAAATTAACTACCTGTCTACTGGATTTACTGTCCCATTGAAATTATGGTCCCTAAGTCGACAGCTGAACACAATTTGAATTCTACTATAGGTATCGTATATCGTATGCCTATCCTCCCTAATATTATTCGTAAATTAAAATCAGGTAGTAACTAAATTTTTGCTCATTTTTATAAACATGCTCATTATTGAGTTTTATTTTTATAACTATAACATTTCATATTCATAATTATCATCCATATCAAGGTCCTTAAAAATTTATTACAATACAATAGTGAAGAAATTATTTTAAAAATTAATACTCAGATGATAATAAATGTTATCCAATGTATGTATTAATACTGCCTTTTAATAAAAAAAATCTGTTGTGGCCAGCACAAGACCTCTCGCCTTTTCCATATTTAACATTTCTGGTACACACAAAAACACATACCTATATTCTTTTTTATATTTTTGAATTCATTCAATGAACAAGTTTCCTCTTATTCTTCCAATGTTAGAGATTCTTTCAATTCATTGATGAGATTGACAGTATTTCTGAAGGGTATAAGTATCGATAATTGTAAATTTTATTAATAATAAAATAAAAAATATTAACTGTACTTCCCAGAAAAAGTCTTCAGTAATGACTCTGGAATTTTGACACTGACATTTTTCTGTCAATTACAAACATTTTAATTTTTCAATTGATTTCCATGGGCTATGAGATTCATTTCAGCATATCTTTATCCCTAAATATATAGAAGACATAATAAAATTTTTAATTGTATTGGATAGAGATTTTTATATTCCTTAATAATAACATAAATTTTCAAAAAATTATATTTAGAATTTTTTTAAAACTAGTGCTTTCAGTTGTCCATTTGTTACTAAAATTTAATCATGCAGCTCTTTCTAGTAATGTCAGATGAAGGAAACCGCAGTTAAACATGTGTTAAGTTTTATATAGTATATGATAAACCGTGGTTCCAATACACACAGAAACACACGCAAATATGCGCGCGCGTGCGCGGACATTATCGTAAGATTGATGATATAATCGGATTCTAAGGACCTTAAAACGTGCTTATTCATTAAAATCTGTATGTGCGATTTTTAGTGCGATTCCAATACTTCTCTTAACGAGAGGTAAAAATAATTACAAGAGTCACAAGAATAGCTTACAACTAATAATCAAAACATAAATTATAATAAATAGCTGATTATATTACTTATAATTAAATTTTATTTTAATCTTAATAAAAATTTACTCAGAAGTATTAATTTTTCTATTCTACTATAGTGGATTATCTACCTATTAATTTTAGACAAAATGTAACAAATAAAGATTGTAGATAATAACTTAAATAATTTTTTTCAGGCAACAATAAAATTCACGAGAGGTAAATATTTTTCAATACAACGTTTCGAAATTCTCGGCAAAAATTATGTGGAGTCCATTCAACCCTTTTGGGGTTGTTTATTTAAATTTACCCCTCCCATCTCCACTGTAAAAAGCTGGCGGCCGCATACCAAACGAACTAGGATGCGTTATGTAACCAATACGTCATATTACTTTTTACTAAACGTGGAACATAAAATCTGATTACTAATTTCTAGATTTAACAATGGTAGATATCTTAAATTGTACTTCCTGTACAGAGTAAATTTTTATATAGTAATATTTAAATATATTGACTTTTTGTATTATGCACATGGTAAAGCTAATATTTATTGGAAGATATATTAGTATTCTTATTTGATCAATACAAATATCTTAACTCCCTGAATTTAATTTTGTACTAATATCCACTATCAAATCAAACAATATTAAATTTAATAACTACTACTTAATCTTTAATACAAACATTTATTCTTCCTTCAACTACAATAACTAGACATGATTTGTTTGTTCATCCCTTAAATTGCTCCAATAATCATCAGTAAGAAAAAAATCTTAAGAGAGTAGAATAAACAGAGGGGTGGCAATACAATGTGTAAATGACTATTCATATATTTTGTATGCATAGCACATATATGGAGGGGTAGTAAGCACACAACATTATTTAGCCTCGAGCCTTCCCTCTCGGAAAGAACTTCGCGATTAAAGTTAATGTTAGGACAATACCCGAGCAATCGAGGGACAAATGGATAGATATTTCTGTGTGGATCGCACCTATAATACTAAAAGCTTTTTTATTAGCTCATGATTATAAGTCTGGGTAGTAAACATAAGAGTATTTTCCTATATTTCTTTTCCCGCAAATAGTTTGCTTTTATTAAATGTAGTAAACTATTCGTGCTGCATGTCTATAGGTACATATTTTAATTTTATAACTGAATATTTCAGCAAGGTAACGGTTGGAAGTAATATGTTTGTCCCAAGAGTATTTAAAACTTGTTTGATCAATATGTGAAATGTTTGCCTTTTCGTTATTACAGAGTATAGCTAACAGGGAAAGAGTTAAAGAGTAAATAATGCAGCTTTTGCTCGTATTTGCACCAAAAATTGCTATAAACAAAAAGAAAAATTATAAATAACCTACAATATAGTAGGCACATCCATTTTAATATACAGGGTGGTTGATTTTTCATTGTCCAGCTTATATCTTCTGAAATATTAGAGACATAAAAAAAAGTTAAATACAAAAGTTGTTTAATATAACCTGATAATTTAGCATAAACAATTTTTTTCCAAGACCTACCAATTTTTTGTAAAAATGTTTAACTTTAATTTTTTAAACGGAACACCCCGTATATTTTGACAATAAGATTCTAAATAAATTTCTCTTTACAATGATGTGTAACAAGTAAGGATTTACCTTTAAAATATGTCCTATAAAGCAAATAGAAATATGATAAAAGTGGGCTATGATATTCTATTGTTTATACCTGTAACTTCTGTCACACATGAAAATTGGCTACGTAGGGGTTTTTCTTTGAATAAAATTATATCTAATAAAGCAAGTAATAGAATTACTAGCATTGATGATTTATGCCCGTTTGCACCAACAAAATTTAAGCCTTGACTTTGCTAAGTTAACTTTAACGGTAAGCCGGACTTAAAATATAAGTCGTTTGCACAACGAATATTTGAGCTGAGATTAGGTAAGCCGAGATATTCTAGGGAATTTCTCTAATTACTAATTTCACACTTATTTTGACACATGCGTAAATTATAAAAATTAGTTATTAAATAATATAAACATGAATTAATAAGAAAGAATTATATTATAAATGCCAATGACTATTATTTACTTATAATCTTATAATTAAAACATTGGTTTTGGGCAAGTAAAATTTATATCAATATAACATAACTGGAAATAATATTCGGGATTTATTATTTTAGCGATATTTGAAAAACGAAATAGGAGTTCAAATGACACACCTGGGGATTGTATTTTTATACCAGTATCTACTGAAACATACATTAAATACATTATTAATTCTTCTGAATAAATCAGTAAAGTAAATTATTTAAGAATTATGTATGTAGGTACGTACAACGATTTGCTTTAACAATAACAGAAATACTCGATGAAAATTTGCAGCTTGCAAATAGAAATCTTTTTGAGTTTGTTTAATATCATCTTGTTTTTGTGGCATTTTTACAAACCGATTAATTAAATACAATTTCGAGATCCCGTACTAAAATCACTCCAAAAAAATCTGTAATACTGAGCAAGTGATTTCCAATATATAGCGAGAGTTCGAAAAAAATTAACAAATGATTTACAGGAGACGCACTAACATGTATGGAAAAAATATTATTTCAAAATAAAATAATTATCACAATTAACATACTTATCATTTACGAAGTCGACGTCTGATAATCGAAATTGTTTAAAAAAGTTATTTTTGTTAAATGTGCATTGTGCAGCTCTCTTGTAAATTGTCGTCAGCGTCATAAACGTTAAAATTTAGCATGTTAGTAATATGAGATACAAAAACTAAACACAGATTGTGACAATTTACAGGCTAAGTCTAGTTTAAGTCGCCAACTGCCGGGGGCTTAAATTTAAGCCTGGCTTAGGATTTTAAGTTCCAAATTTGTACGTGGTGCAAAGAAATTTAGGTCAGACTTAAAATTTGAGAAGACTTAAAGCGTAAGTCTTGTTGGTGCAAACGGGCATAACAAAATTATTAATACTTTTATTTAAAAATCAAGTAGCAAAATTAAGTTAAATAAGAATCTTAACACCTTTCTCAGTATTATAATCAGTATTATTAAATCTGTGACAGATGTTACTGGTATAAACAATAGAATATCAGCCTACTTTTATCGTATTTCTATTTGCTTTATTAGACATAATTTAAAGGTAAACCCTTACTTGTTATACATCATTGTAAAGAGAAATTTATTCCGTAAAAATATATAGGATGTTCCATTTAAAAAATCAAAGTTAAATATTTTTCTGGAAAATTGGGAGGCCTTGGAAAAAAATTGTTTATGCTAAATTATAGACCAGGTTATCTCAAATAACTTTTCTATATAACTTTTTCTTGGATCTTTAATATTTCAGAAGATATAAGCTGGACAATGAAAAATTAACCACCCTGTATGCGTGAATCCTGGAGGTTATCAAATAGAACTAAGAATAAAATACACAGAGAGCGAAGATGAAATATTCGAGAAAATTTCAAGGAGTAACTAGGATACAAATAATAAACAACGAAACCTTAAACATTCACACAATGACGAACTTTAAAATAATGAATACTGGAGCTCTTCAGTGTGGTGCACTGATGCCACTAGCAGGCATTGAGTCGGCTGGGTCCAACAAGGGCGAAACGCGTCTGTGCTTCTGGCTGAGTGAGCCAGTCTCTGAATAATAAATGACCGATAGGTTGATTCAAAGATTGAAATCTTGTGAAATATGTCAAGGGTTATTTTTTTACCTTCCGTCACCTTTAGGTAAGGAACGTATTGTCTTTGGTCAAAAAATTCGTTGGTAAGTTAATAATGAATAGGAACGTTTTAGGGTCCCTAGAATACGAATTTACTATTTTTAAGATGATGTTTGTATGTGTGTGTGTGTTTGTGTGTGTGTGTGTGTGTGTGTGTGTGTGTGTCCGTGTGTGACAAATTTTCTCCAACGATAACTCCAATACTATAATTCTAAAAATTATAATTCTTTCGTATTCCTCTTCCTTACATCCATATGAAGAGTTGATTAGATTTTGGTTATAATTAATCTACCGGAAGTACCCTTATTTGAAGTTTTTAACAGTATTTTTGAAAAAACGCAGTTAAATATCATTTTTTGACATTTTGTGATTATCAATATGAAAGAATATCTTATTCTCTATACGATTTGATTCTATATTTTACTTCATATTCAATAGATATAGAGTTATAGAGACATTAAGGGGGATTAACTTTCAAAAATTAGTCAGCTTTGCTAAAATTATGGAAACAGCAGATATATTCAAAAAAAATTAATTGACAGATATCAGTGTCAAATGCAAAACCAAAGTTGATAGTATAGGGTCAGAAAGTTATGTATGAATGTGATAGAGTGTCCTTTCAAAGAGAAGATGGAAGGACTGTGTAGCAGAAGAGTAAGATACATTGATCCCTAATAAAATAGGGAAAGGAACTTTCGGTATAGAATTTGTAAAAAATAGAGTGTTGGTGTTAAAATTTTACAGGATATACAGAATCTTTTTCAAGGAACTTTTGGTATGGGATATATACAAAATACACCGAATTGACGGAAGGTTTTGTGCTGGCCACAACAGACTTTTTAAATATCTTATTTAAATTGCTTCACTAAGTGTCGCCATCATATTGTACTTTATTGTACTTTTATTATTTACAAGTCTGCTTGTTCTCAAATTTGACAACACAGACTATATATAGAAAAATATACTTAGCCCTTTTTTAGACAGTTAGATCAAGCTCATTTTTTTCAAAAATTGACATTGGTCGTTCTTTTATTAAGTTTTCCTTGAGCCTGTCAGAGAAAAAAAATACATAAAATGGAAAATATGAATGAAAATAGAAAAATTTCGTATTTATATTATACATAATTACAGGTTTATACCCTTAATTATAGAATATAAGGAAATAAAGTATTTGCATTATTTTCGTACTGAATTAAAATTAGATTTTTTCATGTTATAGAATTGTTAATATTTTAAGAACATGTCATGCATGATGAAGGGCGTCCTAAATATTTTCCAAAAGGCCAACAAACACCAGGGGGTGAATATATTAATTAAATTAAATAGCTTCTTCTTATTTATAGTAGTGATGTAGCTTCCAGGAAATGAATTCCATATTCCATAGTTGTATTAAATTTGGAATAAAAGTCGTGAATATGGATTATTTATGTCACATAGAATGCCACGGACCGTCCATCATGTTGCATGTACAGCGGTAACAAAACAGCAACACAAGGCGCCCTTCCTAATAGCCCTGAAATTTAAATAAAAATAACGGACTCTTCAGATATCTCCGTATTCACCAGCAGCTATTTCCGCGCTCACAATTTTATCCCATATAAATAGTAGCATAAAATTTTATCGGGCCGCGCTAAAATAAAGTTATCTGCTGTATTTCACGGTCTAAAATTGCCCGTTTAATTCAGCCGTATGACTGACAAAATGGCCGACGGCCGTCACAAATCACAATAAAAACATTTACAGTGAAAAGCGTGCGATAGTTTGAAAAATCAGATTTCTATTTATCAAATCTGTCCGCTACGCTGGCGGGGATGCTTTATTGATGTTCGTTGTTACCCCATTCAGGGGCGCAGTTAACACAGGCTAAGCGAAATTGGCCCGAGAGGAAAGGATCACGTTTCATATCAGCCTCATGGACAGTAAAAGTTGTACTAATGAAAGAAAAGTTTTTTTTTTTTATAATGAGCCTGTTTCACATTTTTCAAAAACTATTTTAAAGTTTATGGAATGATTTTCTTAGTAATAATATTTATTTTAATAATTTGTTGTTATTTGTGGAAATAATTAAATAAAAAGATTGCCGTCCTGAAAAACTATCCCCCACTCCTGTGACGTAGAAGCACATACATTACATCATTAATAGCCAACAGGAAAATAGTTTTTCCATCACCTACGTTTATTCATATTATTTATATAAATAAACGTAGGCTAAAGTTTGTCACATGTTAATAACAAAATCTTTTAATTTGACATTTGACGCTGACATTGCTCATTGTAAATGAATAATAAAGTAATAATGGCTAATTCAAATTACACTCAAGCTAAATCGGACAATTAACCGAAGGTCGATAGCTGGATGATGGCTGAATTTATATCAGAACGATTGTTTTACTGCTACCGAAATAAGGGGTGTTAAAGAGTTGAGGTAAAATAAAATATATAAACTGAATTTATTATATAAATTGATAATATATTTTACTTTAAAGTTCTGGTCGTGATTCTTATTTGACACTTGTTTGACAACTTTGACAACTTTGACAATACACTTGACACCTTAGAACCGCTGAAGATTCTGTTTCTGATCACGTGACTTATTCAAAATTTTATCCAAATTTCAAAAATTAATTGTAAAATATCTAAAGGATATTTCGTGATATTTTCAAATTTGAGGCTCTTTAAAGAACAATAGCCCTATTAATTTTGACGCAGAAACATATTCTCTTCTCATAAAAATAAATCATAGGACTTGTAGTTAAGTATGTTAATATTTTCTAATCGAAGGGGCATATATTCATACGTAATATAACAAGTGATACGATTATCATGAATGATATTTTCGAGTGAAACCGAGTTGCAGATTTCACGAGTCCGAAGGACGAGTGAAATGTACTGCTTCGGTTTCACGAGCAATATCTTCGATTATTAATCATATCACGAGCTTATATTTAATGAGAGAATTTTTGTTAAAATTAACTGTCAATGTTGTAAAAATCCCTTAGTAACGAATGTAAATAAGGTGATAATTTCTTTGTTTTTTATCATCGCTGTGATAGACATGTAACTAGGGAAATTATGAATGTTGATTGGCGGAAAACATGTCACGTGACTAATGACTTCGCTACAACCTTAATTAGATTTACCAGATATATTTCTCCTTGAAATAAGCTAACGCAGTACAGAAGAATTGAAAGAGGCAATTAGCAAGTTAAAAAAACGGGAAAGCTTCAGGACAAGACAATATCAAGGCAGACTTGTTAAAATATGTGAAAGGAGATGCAGAAGACTTATTTTACAATATAGTGAACATAGCTTGGAACAGCAGCTGTATCCAAATACAATGGACACTAGCATCTATCCTGTCCATCTTCAAAAAAGGAGACCCAAAAAAATATAATACTTACAGAGGAATTTCTATACTAAGTGCAGCCAGTAAAGTATATGAGATAATATTGGAAAGCAAATTAAGAAAGGTATTGGAGCCCACCCTGGATGATAATCAATGTGGTTTCAGACCAGGACGAGGCACAACAGACCTAATTTTCTCGGTGAGGCAACTAACTGAAAAAGTAATTAATTATAACGAAAAGTTGTTTTTATGCTTTGTTGACCTGGAGAAAGCTTTTGACACAGTACCCAGAGAAGAAATATGGAAAGTTCTAGAAAAGCGAGAAGTTAATAATAAGTTGCTCAAAGCTATCATGAGTATATATAAGTGTACTAGAAATACGATAAGAACACACAATCAGGTATCAGGAGAATTTACCACCAGAATGGGTGTAAGACAAGGTGGTGTCCTGAGCCCTCTTCTCTTTATTGTTCTCATGGATGAAATAAGCAAGGAGTGCAGACCTAGCTGTAAAAAAGTTAGAGTGGGAGTAAGAAACCTGCAACAAGTACTGATCTCGGATATGTTATACGCTGATGACTTGGTGATCGTGACAAATTCCGAAAAAGATCTACAATATCAAAGTAAGTAAATAAGTAAGTAAGTAAGTAAATAAGTAAATAAGTAAGTATAAAAATATAATAATAGATTATATAAAATTTTTATCTTTCAGGCATATGTTAGGTAATGCAAAATATGAAACTCATCAAAAACTTTTTCTATATTAATTAAGTCAACAAGATATTTATTAGAAAGCTTCTATTTCTGCAAAACTAATTTCATGGTCCAATTTTAATTTAGAGGCTGTAAAATCAAAACTATTTTCAGAAAAATCAAACGAGGAATATTTAAAATTTCATGTTGAATAAGCAAAATTCTATATACAATATGTTATAAATATTATGTATTATCTTGAAAATTATATGAGAATTTATCTGATATTGGACCTTTTAATATGAGGTATGAATGAGATAACGATATTTAAAACTAGGATATTTGGAAACCCTAACCTTAATACATATCATGTATATACTCCGGTTAAACTAAACATACACAACACCATTATTATGTGTTGGCCACATCAGATTTTTACCTCCCGCTACCCTTGGTAAGGGAGGTATAGGGATCATGCTAAAAATCACTTATCGAGATTTTAGTAAATGACCACGTTTTAAGATCCCTAGAATCCAATTTTAACATTTTCAAGATAATGTCTGTATGTGTGTATGTGTATGGATTTTATCTTCGCTCTAACTCAAATACTATCATTCAGAAAATTCTGAAACCTTGTATTTCTATCCTATTCTAATATGAAAAGCCATTAAATTTTGGTGTAAATCGGATAACCGAAAATGGCACTTTACCTGAAATTCATAATGGTTTTCTTTTTCAAAAAATACCATGAAATGCCATTTTTCGCATTTTATGTCTTATGAAAATTAAAGATTATTGAATTTTCTACAGGAATACATTAATACTTTTTCTACATATATATTTTACAGATAAATTTAAAAATATTTTTATTATTAGTCCCGAAGCCTAAGATAAACACAATTCCTTTGTTACACAGTTCATATTTCAAACGAATGCAACTGACAGTAAATGTCACTGTCAAAAAACTAATCACTTCAAATTAATAATAGTGACATTTTAAAAAGAAAATATTAAATAAAGCAATAGTTTTCTGCAATGGAACAGTTTACAGCGTTAGTAAATACGTAGGTATGTATTTAAATTAATAAAAATTAAATAGCGGGAGGTTTTGTGTTGGCCACATCAGATTTTTTACCTTTACTTTTCTTTTGAAAAACATTCACCTTCAAAGTTTGAAAACCACTAGTACATAATGATAAGTGACATATTTCGCTCTTAGATATTTATAACGATATGGCAATAGCGTAGGTGTAAACTTTTTTATAATTAAACACTTTTTGTAATGGTCATACGCAAATGCATTAGTTGCCTTGGGGATATTAGGTCCTCGCCCAAGGCTACGACTCGAGGTGTTATCTGCGAACTAATAATTAATGAAATAAAAAATTGCCTATCCATTAATATCTAAATTCTAACTAATATATATTATCGCGATTTATTCTTCATATCTAGTTATGAAATTTTGTTTTCATTTTATTTTTATTATTTGTTAGGCGTTATCTAACTTGCTCTGAAAGCTGTCATGGTCGTGAAGAAAGCACCACAGGTGTCATTTTTGTGTTACTTATTGCAAATCATTGCCAAGTCTCAAGTTTGACATCAGTTTACTTTTTGGGTTTGTAAAGCATTTGAATTCGAAACAAATAAAAACTAGCATTTTAATACGCATTTACTGAAATATATTAATATAAAGAAAATGCATTGTCATACAATGTGCATAACATTTAGCATAAAGAAAGCAAAGGATAAAATCTAGAATTTGTTCCATTCTTTCTATTCCAAGGTATTGATTATACGGTAGAAAGTTTTATACTATAAAAATACATTTACTCTTATTAGAAACTTTTAACTCATTTTTCCAAATTAATCTTTTCTCCTGGGGACCATATTTCAGCTATAATTTTTATGTTGCGGGATAATAAAAAGCAAATATAAGTAGGATGAAACAGCATCATAAAATTTCAATCAGGCGTTGTGTTTCGGTGTAAATGCGGTTGCAATATTTCCTCATAAATAAATCCTATTCAACAGTGTCTTGCTGACTGTACCAGTACACTCCCAGGGGGAATTAATTCGCTACGGATAGGACTGATACATAAAAACCACCCTGCTATTAATGCTGCCCACAAGTTGCAATGCGACCCCTGCAAGGGGCAGAAATAAGAACATGCGAAATCGAGCCGTATCTACAGGAACATTTACACTCATTATAAGAGAGAGTTTTAGAATAATATTTCCTAGCTAGTTATGAAGGAAAACAGTTCTTCATTGTGTTTAAATTGAATCTTCAACCTTTTTACCTTTCGTCACCTTTAGGTAAGGAAGGTATTGTCATTGGTCAAAAATTCGGTGGTAAGTTTTTAATGAATAAGTACGTTTTAGGGTCACTACTATACGAATTTACTATTTTCAAGATGATGTATGTATGTACGTGTATGTATGTGTGTGTGTGTGTCCGTGTGTGTGCGTGTGTCCGTGTATGACAAATTTTTCTCCGACGATATTATAACCCTAAAAATTATAATTCTTTCCTATTCCTCTTCTTTACATCCATATGAAGAGCTGATTAGATTTGGATTATAATTGATTCACCGGAAGTACTCTTATTTAAAGCTTTTAACAGTTTTCCTTAAAAAACGCAGTTAAATATTATTTTTTTGATAATTTGTTATTATAAATATTTAAAAAATGCTCTTCGCTATATGGTTTAATTATAAATTTTCCTTAATATTCAACAGATATAGAGTTAAAGAATTATAAAGAGATTAACTTTCAAAAATTAGTCAGCTTTGTTATTTATCATGGAAACAGCTGATATATTCAAAAAATTCAAAATGACAGATGTCAGCGTCAAGTGAAAACCAGAAATAGAAAGTATATGATCAGAACGTGGTAAGTCACAGTGTTCCTCGCAATTAACATGCAGTTGCAGCTTCGCCTCATGATTGGAACTTTCAATGTCTGGAGTACGAAGAAGGCCAAAGAGAATATGGAAGGTCTGTATCGCAGAAGACTTGAGAGAGGAAGAACTGTGTGAAGAAGATGCGTTAGACAGGAAAGCGTAAAAGGGAAGAGTAAGAAACAACGAGCCCTAATAAAATAAGGAAAAGCTGAAGAAGAAAGAAGTGTCAAGTGCAATTTACATATTGTATATTCATGATATAATTTTATTAGATTTATAGAATCTTTTCCAAGGAACATTTCATATGGGATTTGTACAAAATACATCGAACTGACGCAAGGTCTTGTGCTGGCCACAATAGATTTTTAATGTTTTTCTTCGTTCTTGCTTTCATAGAGGCCTTCCGCATTTTTCATCATAATCGTATCCGAGTCCGATCGAAATGGCTCATACCATAAGTTCACAGTTCTCTATACAATTTGACGAAGTCTTTTACATATACATCTTGTACACTTTCAACAATAATTTTTGGTCCATTGCTATCTTTGGAAATAATTTTACGAATGCTACGTATAATCCAATAGAATAATTTTGTTGTACTGAAATATTTACAGAAACTGCGAAACTCTTTGAATAATTGTGGTAAGTACGTAATCAGATAAATATCACAGTAACAAAAAATTACCATCGCTTGTTTGTTATTTCAGGGCGAAGTAGACAACACTCTAAATTATCCTCGGATAAGATGTTTTCTTTTTCATTTAAATCAGCTAACTGATTATTTACATAACTATTATTTACCATTCCCATAACCTACTACATTCGTTGTGAGTAGATATATTACGAGCAATCTGAATCAAAATACTATTTCGCAGACATGTAAAATCAAATATTTTTTTATTTAATAACCTTTGACAGTATATAGACATATAATTGGAATAATTTGTTTCAATTTCTAAAGGTTATAATTCATTTATTATAATAAATGATTTACGATGCATGATTGCATGAATGTGCGTAATGCAAACAAAATGAAAGTATGAGACAAGATTTAATCCAGCCGTTTCTCACGCTGATACAACAAAATTACTCCCATCCCAGCTGAAATTAAGTTACAAATCTCAATAATACGGGATCAAATTTCAGCAGATCTGATTACATCAATCCCTTGTCCCACATTTGAAAACAAACTGAAATCTCTGGATAATCGCATGTGGGTAGCGTATCTGAAATCAGTTTCAGCTCGGCGCTCGGCGGCGAAATGAGGAAATATGTGGAGTCACACTGGGTGCACAACACCAGCCACAATGCACTGACTGCAAAAATCAGAAGTCTATTCATCAAATCTGTCTCGCTACGGGGTCATTTATCGCCAGCCATTGTTACCCCATCGATAGGGGAATTCGATGAAGGAGGTTTCATCCCTTTCCATATCATTCTCAGAATGTCGAGGAATAGAAAGAAGAAAATATGAATTTTGATAGCCAATTTCGAGAAAATTATGAAAAAACGGTAAAAAAATTGCTTAATATTTAAAAAAACATGTTTTCTCTTTACTATTGCTTATAGTACGATTCTGTAATTTTCTATAACGCTATAGAAATGTAAAAGTGAACAAAATCGCAACAATTTTTGTTTACTAATACATTTATTATCGTTTGACATTAAAAAATGATGCGCTTTTGTTGAGAGTTACAGTTCTATAGTTGTATAGAAAATTACAGAATCGCACCGTTACTCTTATACCAATGTGATATTTTTATATATAAGCGATTATATTCTTCTTTATCTTATTTTTAGGTTTCCTTTTGGTTTTATTTCACTACTTCTGAAGAGTAGTGAGAGAGTTTCGATATTTTTTTTAGGATACCTCAGGTATTATAAAGCAATTGTTTGAGACAAATTTAATAGTCACCACAAGAATTTTCTATCCTCTTGTTTTTAAGCTAAATATTTAACAATATAACTCAGACTTAATGGCCTGTATTACGAACCCACTTTTAAAGAGAGCTTTTATTAAAAGTGCCATTTAACTTCAAGAATATAATGTAAAAACGGAATTTATAAAAAAACTTTTAATTATAATAGTTTGTTCGTAATATAGGGCATTATTTTTTAAAGGAGAAACAATGCTAAAAATAGTCTCATCTTTTTTAAGCTCTACAGTAATAAATAATGACCTACATTCGTTTTAATAAAATATTAATTATGAACTCATTAGGGTGAAAAAAGGTAATTATTAAAAAGTAATTAAATAATCAATTACAGATCATTATTTATTTATTTATTTTGATTCTATCCTTATTAATTCAGTCTTCAAAATTAATCTTAATCAGTTTTTTTTTTTAGATTAATGGCCGGTTGCACCAACTTAACTTAAATATTAAAACTTGGCTTACATTGACAATACGATATTGCATCGAAATGAAATGTCAAATAAATTAGGAAAGAGTGAAAAGATACTGTCAGCCACCTTTTCACTCATTCCTAATTTATTTAGAATATATATGCGTACTACATGATCATTTTAAATTATAATATATTGCTGTCAAAATTTCTATTTGCATTTTCTTTGTGTAAGTCTAGCTTAAAATTAAGCCTGGTTGGTGCAAGTGACCATAACAAAATTATTTTATGGACAAAAAATGTACTTTCTGTAGTACATGAATTGAAGAAATTGCTACATAAAATATCGATAATTTCTGAAATACCTGAACTCTTCACTAAACAATATAAATATAGTCTAAATAAAACGAAGCCTACTGAAAAAGTTTCTGCAAACGAGGTAAAAGTATTTATGCACTTCTGAATGCGCTCAAACCAATTTTGGAAGCAGTTTTCAACTCTAAAATTTCACAGTATGTCAACTGATCTCGCTCAGCCATTTTGCTCACATCAACTTCACGAAACTCCTCACAAAGAACGGTGCGCCTACTCCGGAATTCGGCAACTCCATAAACTGTGTTATAGGATGGTGCTTCATCCCCAAAAGCCAATTGAAGTCGTTAATTTTCACGCTGTTAGAAATAAAAAGTGATCAAAAAGAAATTATGCAGTTGGCGATACAACTCTGAGAATTTTTTATTCCACAGTTTACATAACATCAGGTGAAAGCGGAAATATTATTTGACATGTAATATTGACAATACAAACAAATAAGTTATGTCAGAGGTGAGGCCTGACAGCTAATAGGATTTTGAATGATTGAAATGCTTTAGATTGTCGTTTATGGGTAATATAAGAAATAAAAGTACGTGAGTAAAGAAAACAGCCACCATTTTAATAAAAAAATTGTAAATGTACTCAAATTTAAATTTTCAAATGTCATTGTCAACAACAGGAAATAATTTTTTATAAGTGTTACCAATTTAAAGTAATTCTTTTGTTATTGCCAACTGAATCGGTTTTTTTTGGGGGGAAATATAAAATAATTTTGTGGCCAGTGGTTTCCAACGAGACTTAAAAAAATTAAAGAGCAATGGAAATTTAAAAAATATAACATGGGAACAGGGAGCGGTACTCCCAAATAGAGCCCAGATGATCTGGACTACGTTATTGAGTCGCTGGTTTCTGCGGATTTCATAGACGTCTGATTTGGCGTACATTTCTGGCATCTTCAACATTTACCAAATCCTCAAGAACTTGTTGAAAATCAGGCATAAAACTAACTTATTTAAAAAATTGTTGTTTGTAATTTGACATAAAGATATTTTTCCAAAAATATATAAATTTTACTTATCATTCTTTTAAGATACTTGCAAAATTTGCTGTCAACTCACTGACGTCATGTAAATACCAAGATATCATCTAGGATTAAAATTTAGTACTGGTTTAACTATACCTATACTAATGTTAGATCGGGATTAAACTGTGCTAGTAATAAGGCAGTGTCCAGTTAAACCAGTATTAGAGATAATTCGAGGTTAAACCTAGACCATTTTTTCTATGAATACGGCTGTACGTCAATACGAACTACGAAAATTATAAATAACTATACAGACGTGTAATAATCTCGATGTTGATCTACAAGTGTTTCACATGAGTATGGACAAAATCCTCTGGACAAATCCATATCTGTTCGACAGGGTTGATATCGCAGTAGGGGTAGCAAGAGCTCCGCGAATTAATTTCTGGTGGGAGTGTACGACCGCACAAGGCCAATAAATCACAATTATCAAGCGCGTTTGGCGCTGGTCCGACTTGAATCTAATGCAAACCGCCCCTAATTTACGTTGTTACTGCTGCTGCTGCTGGTGGTGGTGGTGCCCCCACTTTCGCCGTCACACCAACAGATAACACCAGATACCATCGCACCACCACTCATACCCAGCAAGAATATCAATGTTATTTATTGTTGGTACGGGGAAGTGACGCAAACAACCTTACACCTTTATCTAGATGCATCAGCCCACAGATCAACTCGGCTAATTTAGCTATTTATTTTCAACTGGTTAATCTCGGTGTATTAGTTTTTGTTTTAATAAATGATTTTAGGGGGAGGTTTAAAGATATATTACAGAAAGTAAATGCAATGGATTATGATATTAAAATAGTATATTTAAAAATAATAATAATAATAATCATAAGACAATCTTTTAACGTACGAGTACGATAACAGGCCTTATGAAACACGATTTTATTAATTTTTTTTCTCTTGAGTTAATTTTATAATTCTATAGATTTCTGAAAATGTATTCATAGACATATTGTCGGATTTCTGGTAAAAAGACTTAACCGCCTTTTGACTAGTTTTGAGATAAACAGGAAAAACTTGTTTTTATTTATAATATTGATTTATTTAACAAGATATTGTGTTATATCGATGAGATTAATATTTTATGCATTTTTCAACATACTTTCGCAACATTTTGAAGCATATATCATGAAATATTTAATAAAAATGTTTTTTTTTTGTTCAATATATAGCTTAATACCTAAATTTTTAATATTTATATACTTGTGAACACCAGATTAATAAATAATATCAAAATAAATTAACTTTTGTGGAACACAACTCGTTAACATCACCCATTACATTAACACAGAATGGCGTTTAAGACATTTCGTATAAAATTTCTGTGCGCATCAAATAGTGTCAGATGGCGTTTACGAAACTTTAGAATGAATTACCTTCTAACATAAATTTTTTGGCGCTCAGATATTGTGTTTAGAGCATGCGTCGTGAAGAGACGTATCCGTTTATGTGCATAACTCATTTTATCATTTTTTGGCGGTTAAGTCTTTTTACCAGAAATCCGACGAATAATGGACACTGAAAAGATACTACATTTGCGTGAAACGCGAAAATTTTCACAGTAGCAACGATTACTATTTTTTGTTTATAATGTGCATATTTGAACTAGTTAGTTGAACTTCCACCAAATGTCATAATATTGAAGATGTGCTGTGTAATTTGCGCTCTCATTTAATTTTTTGATCATTAATATGTCATTTTGACACTTCGTCACTCCACCCTGACATATAAGAAAGATATTTAAGTATTACTCTTGAAGTAAAAATGGAAAATAATGATGAATATAATAAGAAAGCAACCCTGAAGAAACATTTTGTTGGACAAAGAAAAATTTGGGAAGAAATTATTAATCAATTTAATTATCATATGTGCCGATATTCTGTAGTAAGTTATTTAAAAAGAAATATGAAAATTAAAAGAAAGGCTCAATTCTAGAATAATATAGCACCTTTTGTCTAAGTTAATCAAACTCTAATTTCTTAAAATAGAAATGTCGCCATTACTAGAAAAATGATTGAGTCATTCTGTATAGGATGACTTTTTCTGAAATATTGTTAATTTGCTATAACAGTATCAATCTCATCACCATCCTCATATATTCCATAAAAATATAATGTTTAGAGGCAATGAACTTCATAAGAAGCAAGTTATTAATGAATTTTGTTAATTACAGAACAATGCAAGGACATAAATTTCTCTTGAAAGAAATTAAAATGGTTTGATTTACGTTCGGTCAATTAACAAAGAAAACCAGAAGTTGCAGTCATAAATTATTGAAATGTTCCGGCATTTCAACCCTTGCTTCTTTATTAATTATTCAAATACATCTTTACTCACAGGACAGGGCAATTATATTACATAAATATTAACCATTTATACTTCTTAATTACTCCAAATATTTTAATTACAATAAAATTTATTCATAAACAAACATTTGCCTCCGGGGTCCACACAATTACTGGATAAACAACCTCCTGAAAAGGATTGTAAATTACAAACGTAAATTATTGTTCCGGACAAAGTAGAAGCAGGTAGGAGCTTCAGTTTATAAAGAAACACTTGGATAATTTGCCTTAAATAAAAGAATTCAACATTGTTTTTCCTAAAGGGTTCCAAATGAATTAAAGAAGACGCTGCTACAAATGAATTTGTTACTAAAAAAACTTCTATTGCATTTATAAATAAAAAAATATATCTAATTACATAATCAGTTATGAAATGAGTGATATTGTATGATGAACAGAATATCTGCCAAATTATGTGAGTTAAACAGTATCACATTTTTTAAAATGTATTATGTACTAAATTGTATCTATTTCCCCTAAAATAATTTAAAAATACACAAAATTCTAGATTTTTCTCTGACAGCTCAATATACGTATTTCAAAATCATTTTACAAGCGTTGCCGTGAAAATAAATGAATATAATTTTTACTTTCCGTCACCTTTAGGTAAGGAAGGTCTTGGTCTTTGGTCAAAAAATTCGGTGGTGAGTTTTTAATGAATAAGCACGTTTTAGGGTCCCTACAATACGAATTTACTATTTTTAAGATGATGTCTGTATGTATGTATGTATGTATGTATGTATGTATGTATGTATGTATGTATGTATGTATGTGTGTGTGTGTGTGTGTGTGTATGTGTGTGTGTATGTGTGTGTGTGTATGTGTGTCCGTGTGTGGCAATTTTTTCTCCGACGATAACTCCAATACTATAATTCTAAAAATTATAATTCTTTCGTATTCCTCTTCTGTACATCCATATGAAGAGACGATTAGATTTTGGTTACAATTAATCGACCGGAAGTACCTTTACTTGAAGTTTTTAACAGTTTTTTTAAAAAAACGCAGTTAAATATTGTTTTTTGACATTTTGTTATACATATTAAAGAAAATACTCTTCTCTATCTGGTTTGATTATACATTTTCCTTCATATTCAATAGATGTAAATTTAAAGCATTTTAAAAAAATTAATTCTCAAAAATTAGTCAGCTTTGCTATTTATCATGGAAACAGCTGATATAATCAAAAAATTCTAATTGATAAATGTCAGTTGTAAGTGCAAAACCAAATATGGATAGTATAGGATCAAAAATTGGTATGTCATAGTGTTTCTCGCATGTGACATGCAGAGAAAGGCCAAAGAGAAGATGGAAGAATTGTATCGTAGAGGACTTGAGAAAGGAAGGACTGTGTGAAGAAGATGCGTTGGACAGAAATGAGTGGAAGAGAAGAGAAAACAGTGACCCTTAATAAAATAGGGGAAAGTTGAAGAAGAAATAAGGAAGTGTCAAGTGCATTTTACTTAGTGTATGTTTATTGGATTTATAGAATCTTTTCAAATGAACTTTTGGTATGGAATGTGTTCGTGTTCGATTTTACATGATATTAGATAGAATCTGTTCCAAGGAGCTTTTGATATGGGATTTGTACAAAATACATCGAATCGTCAGAAGGTCTCGTGCTGCCAACAACAGATTTTTTAATTTAATACCTATGTTAGTGCATGCGTATCATCATGGAAAATGAATTCAGAATGTGTTATGAAACCGAAGTAGATCTTCTTTCTGATGTAGAGGAATTGGGTGTTCTTTTTTGTGTCTTCTTGTAACAATTGTGAGTTGTGTAATATCTTTTACATAACTGAGTTACGTAATAGTATATTATTCAATGGGCATGTAATATGGGCTATTACTCAAGAGAATGAAGTCTGCAATGCGAGCCAAAGGCAAGTATTTTAAATCATTCGAATTAGTAATAGCAATTATATGAGAGTAGAATACTACACTTTTTCAACAGCTATTCAATAGTAATTTGAATTTGAAGCAATTTTCAACTTGAATTGTACACTGTACACTGAAAAGATACTGTATTTGCGTGAAACTCGAAAATTTTCAAAGTAGCAACTATTAGTATTAACACGAAGGATATAAAAGTTATTTGCTGGATGAGCTATAAATACAATGAAAAAATACGAATTACCCGATTGTCTAATACCCCTCGCGATGAAATCTAACAAGCCGTTTACACTGCGACAAATTCTTCCGTTTCATAAATGAGCAGAAAACGCATTGAACCGGTCTCAGGGCCATTGTATTCCGTTTATAGAGCGCGAACGATATTATTCCACCCTCAGTGATCATAGAAGGCGTTGGAAGTATTGGCGAATTGACCATAAATCAATTAAAACTAATGATGCGGAAAGCCAATTCTCCAAGGAAGAGCAGGAGATCTTGGAGGGCTACCCTTGCACAATGCGCTCTGCACTACCGACACACTGATGTGAGCGTCTAAATCCGCCATTACGCAGTGAGAAATTTCACATATAATTCTGAATAATGCTACCGGCTCCCCTAGGACAGTTGAACGACGTGGAGAGAATCTAGTTAACTGGATTGTTTCTTTTTATCTGGGACAAAATTGTGCAGGTCGGGAATCGTGATTTAAGAAATGTGAAGGCATTTCAACATTTATGTTCGTTCTTCTATGACTACATATTTCATTTCAAATTGTAATTTTAAACTTTATACTTATTATATGCACTTATTGCTTCTAGAAGAAAATCAGATGTATCTAGCTAGCATTTTATCTTTCGTTAGTCCATTGGATAAAATTACTATTCTTACCTCAACATTATACAAATGAGGGGTTTCCCACAAAGTTTTAAATTGTAGTTCAAGGTTTGTGACGCTATATCGTTCGATTCCGGATTTGTCATATTATGAGTAACAATTATTTGTCAAAAACAAGCAAAGCGTGAAAAATATAAGGGTGTAAGTTTATAATTCTACCCATTGTAGGTTGTACCAATCTGGTTTGTACCTAGATTTCGGTAATGGTGATGATATATTCGTACTGTGCAGGCGTTTATCAGGTGTAACCACACGGGCACTGATTGCACTTATTATTGGCAAAATAATAAAAAAAAAGTTGGAAATTATAGTATATGCATAATTCCCTTCTTAATTTTCATTAGGTAAGTGCAAAATTTTAAAAAAGATCTGTTGTGGCCAGCACAAGACCTCTCGCCATTTCCATATTAGGCTATGTAAGTATTGTACATATTTGACACACAAAAACACATATCTCCTTTACATATTTTTATGTTCGAGATTCTTCTAATTTATTGATGAGATTTGCAGTATTTCTAAAGGGTATATGTAATATATGTATATATAATTATAAATATTTAATTATTAATATAATAATAAGTAATAAATCTACATCCCAGAAAAAGTCTTCAGTAATTTCTTTGTTTTTTGACACTCACATTTATCTGTCATTTACAAACATTTTAATTTTGACACTTGCTTTCCATGGGCTACGAGTTTCATTTACAACTTATTATTTTATATATTTATTTCTTTATCTTTAACTCCATAGAAGATATAATTAAAATTTTAAATGCATCGGATAGAGATTTTTATATTCTTTAATATTAGTAATAACAGAAATTTTCAAATAATAATATTTAGAAGATTTTTTTTTAAGAAACTATTACTTTCGGTTGTCCAATTGTTACCAAAATCTAATTAGCTCTTCCCAGGAATATCAGATTGAGGAAATTGCAGTTAAATATTTTTTAAGTCTTATAGTATTTGAGAAACCGTGGTTCCAACATCCGCATACACACACACACACACACACACACACACACACACACATACACACACATAATTTGGATAATTCCGGGTTAATGGTATATTTATTTATTTAATTATTTTATTTATATTTAATAAAACATGAAGTTTTGTATAATTAGTATTAGTTTTACAATGATGTAATAAAGCCGCGAATAAAGTATACCTTCAAATTTAATATTTGTCTCTTTTTCTTTTATAAAACATGTAAAAAAATAAATAATCAAGTGAAAATAATTAAATTTCTCACTGAAGACTAGTAATTGTTAATTAATTATCTTTTGTTTGTTGTTAAACTATAGAGCAATAAATATTTTATTAAACAGTTGAAGCGAATATTCTTTTGCAGAAATAAATCTCTTCAAAGATGTGCTTAATTATGTAAAATGAAAGAGCATTAATTACATGAATTATTCACTCTACAAAATTACACTAGTAGTCCGTTTGTAATCACTACCGTAGATATAAAATACAATTTCTAGGTGGTGCGATTTCTCGCATCGCATGCAAGCCATGGCAAGAAAGGTGTTAACAGGAAGCCGCTGATTGTGGAACACCATCATTGTGTAAATTTACACCTGCAGCCATTGATTTTTTAACAGATTTTTAACGCTGGTTAAGTTTTTCAAGGGCCCAGGGATGTAATTACAACGAAATGTGTTGGTAAAAAGTCGTAAAGTTGGTATTCGTGATGGAAAGATTGCCAACGGGCAAACTAATAATAAGACTAAATCGTCCTACCAAACACTTTAATAAATCGAGCTTTGTTTTCACTCTGCAATTATCTCGTTAAATCTTGCGTACAGACTCACTGTTTAATAAATTCATGCTTCTTATGATACTCGTATGATATTACCTTTCGAAATTTTTGTAATTATTGTCTTGAATTTTCAATGCAGTTAATTAGAGTAACGTATGCATCATTCATAATGTGGGACTGTTTTCTTTTTACCTTCCGTCACCTTTAGGTAAGGAAGGTATTGTCTTTGGTCAAAAAATTCGGTGGTGAGTTTTTAATGAACAAGCACGTTTTAGGGTCCCTACAATACGTATATACCATTTTTAAGATGATGTCTGTATGTGTGTATGTCTGTGTGTTCGTGTGTCCGTCTGTCCGTGTGTGTATGTGTGTGTGTGTGTGTCCGTGTGTGTGTGTGTGTGTATGTGTGTCCGTGTGTGACAAATTTTTCTCCGACGATAACTCCAATACTACAATTCTAAAAATTATAATTCTTTCGTATTCCTCTTCTGTGCAACCATATGAAGAGTTGATTAGATTATGGTTATAATTGATCCACCGGAAGTACCCTTATTTGAAGTTTTTTAACAGATTTTCTTAAAAAAACGCAGTTAAATATTATTTTTTTACATTTCGTTATTATACATATTAAAGAAAATACCCTTCTCTATACGGTTTGATTATACATTTTCCTTCGTATTCAATAGTTGTAAATTTAAAGCGTTATAAAGAAATTAATTTTCAAAAATTAGTCAGCTTTGCTATTTATCATGAAAACAGCTGATATATTCAAAAAAATATAATTGACAGATGTCAGTTGCAAGTGCAAAACCAAATATGGAAAGTATGGCATCTAAAATTGGTATGTCGCAAGTGACATGCAGAAAAAGCCCAAAGAGAAGATGGAAGGACTGCATCGCAGAATGCTTGAGAAAGGAAGGACTGTGTGAAGAAGATGCGTTGGACAGGAATAAGTGGAAGTGAAGAGGAAACAGCGGCCCCTAATAAAATAGGGGAAAGCCGAAGAAGAAATGAAGGAAGTATCAAGTGCATTTTACTTAGTGTATGTTTATGTTATAATTTTATTGGATTTATAGAACCTTTTCAAATAAACTTTTGGTATGGAATTTGTAAAAAATAGTATGTGATCGTGTTCGATTTTACAGAATCTGTTCCTAGGACCTTTTGGTATGGGATTTGTACAAAATACATCGCATTGACGGAAGGTCTTGTGCTGGCCACAACAGATTTTTTACTATTTAAATTGCTATTAGCAATGCAAGCGCTAGTGAAGCCCATATTATAAAATATAAAAAAAAAATAACAAAATATCATGTTGATATATTAACAATTTGAACGACAAACATACTTGTATTAGAAATATGGAATTAACAATAATACTAATTAAAACAAAAGGAATTCATGATCCTCTTCTGCATATATGAAGAAATAAAAAATATCGTTCACCGGTGCTTTATAAATTCATAATATTTAAAATATATTAGTGAATCTAAAAACATTCTTTTGAAATACAGAAGAGTCTCGATTAATCTAGTAGATGAGAAAAGAATTTAATAATCAAACATACAAAAAAGAAATTAAGCTTTTATTGAGAAAATAAAAATAAAACAAGGTAAAATTCAAAATTATTTTGACGTAAGCAAGTTTGGATTCTTGGTCATATTAAAACATATAATGTCGGCTAAATTGATCATTTGTAGGCCAAAATAAATGTATTACTATAACTTTATTTTTATTCATTTGTTCTAAACAATAAAAATTGAACAAATGTCAAATTTATAGCGTAAAAACAATGGTTATGGCAAAGAAGTCATTAGTTATGTATTAACATCTATTTATTTTTAAGTAATACGTTTCGTGGTAACTCGTAGAATTCAGTTTCGTGAAAAAAGGAAAAAATACTTTTCTTTTTCTTTACTTCTTTAATTGTACATATCGGAAATCACAACAGGCTCCCATCTTTAGCAAAATTACATGTCTTGGGCAAAATTTACATTTACGGATTTTTTGTAATCGTATTATCTCATAAAAACCGGAATGATCGTGGCGCGAAGGACATGAAATTTTGCAGAAGATGCAAGGTTCTTTTGATTCCCGAAACGTTCAATTAAAAAAAAAAGAAAAAAAGAGTTTTTCCCTTTTCCAGAAAACATCACCTTGGGTAGCCGAATCAAGTCTCTATAATGAAATATTTATTTTTAAGTTTATTTTCATTAATATTTTTAACTAACTTTAAAACCTTTTTCATTTATTACTTTCAATATGTTACTTAGAAAATGAGCAACGCAAATAAACAATTTATAATTATATTTTTATTTGCGGAATTAGTTATAATCATTGTTTTTACCTTGTAAATGTAATAATTGTTGTATTTTTGCTGTTTGAAACAAATGAACATATGTTATACGGTACGTCGTTGGAAAGCTCAAAAAATATTTATCCAGTGGTGTAAGTTTCAATGGCTGTCATATAAAAATTACAACTTTGGCATTAAATAAAAATATTGGCTTAAAAAAATAAATACCGCCGTTGGAAGGAGCACGGAAAAGTGCCTTAAAGAAGTGCAATACAAAATTCCATATTATTTCATACTTAGAAGTTAATTATTGTAAAAAATAAAAATTCAGTAAAATTTAAATACCTATTTGTATTTACCGACCTAGTGTCCTACATACTTTTGGTAGATTACACACTCGGTAGTTTTTTTTTACCTTCCGTCACTTTCAGGTAAGGAAGGTATTGTCTTTGGTCGAAAAATTCGGTGGTCAGCTTTTAATGAATAAGCAGGTTTTAGGGTCCCTATTATACGAATTTACTATTTTTAAGATGATGTCTGTATGTGTGTCTGTGTGTGTGTGTCCGTGTGTGTGTTTGTGTGTATGTCCGTGTGTGTATTCGTGTGTGTGTGTCCGTGTGTGACAAATTTTTCTCCGACGTTAACTTCAATACTACAATTGTAAAAATTATAATTCTTTCGTTTTCTTCTTCTTTACATCCATATGAAGAGTTGATTAGATTTTGGTTAAAATTGATTTACTGAAAATACCCTTATTTGAAGGTTTTAACAGTTTTTCTTAAAAAAAAACGCAGTTACGTATTATTTTTTGACATTTTATGTTATAAATATTAGAGAAAATGCTCTTCTCTATACGATTTGATTATACATTTGCCTTTATATTCAACAGATATAGAGTTAAAGAGTTATAAAGAGATTAACTTTCAAAAATCAGTCAGCTTTGCTATTTATCATGGAAACAGCTGATGTATTAAAAAAATTTTAATTGACAGATGTCAGTGTTAAGTGCAAAACCAAAGATGGAAAGTATAGGGTCAGAAAGTGTCACAGTGTTCCTCGCAAGTGACATGCAGAGGAAGACCAAAGAGAAGATGGAAGGACTGTATCGCAGAAGACTTGAGAGAGGAAGAACTGTGTGAAGAAAAGTAAGAAACAGCAACCTCTAATAAAATAGCGAAAAACTGAAGAAGAAAGCAGTGTCAAGTGCAATTTACATAGGTAATGTATGTTCATGTTATAATTTTATTGAATTTATATAATCTTTTCAAAGGAATTTTTGTAATGAGATTTGTACAAAATACATTGAATTGACGGAAGGTCTTGTGCTGGCCACAACAGATTTTTTTCGCTTTTATGTAATAAATGCATCACAGTACTTTCGTAATATAATAAACTATTTTATTTATTCTCAATAGGCAAATCCCATATACGAGACTAGTAGAATCAAATTATTAGGATGATCTAATATAAAATGAACATCAGGTTAACATTTTAACAAAGCTTTGATTTAATTTATACTGAATCGAATATGTATATTCAAAACAGCTTAACATTAACAACTATAATTGGAGAACCGCCCACCTAATGTCACCACACCAACCCGCCTAACCTGAATTCATCATTACTACACTACCTAACTTAACCAACGATCAATACTCGCTTTTTGTATATTAATTAGAGTTAAATTCCTTACTAGAATTAATTGAAGCGCACGAGAAGTAAGCCCGTGTTGCTAGGACACGAAAGCAGGGTATGGTAAGCCGTAGGATCATCCCACGCTATTTCTATATAGATTAATAATTAGCCTAGGCAAAGAACACGGCTTTCAGGAAAACCTTTGAGGGTACTGTACACTGTACGCTAGCATTAATATCGTATGAGATGTGTCGTCATAGAAACAAATGAAAGTGAGTGACAATATAGTAATAGGGGAGCATTGTTTCTTGTTTCAATCTACCTACGAATTTGAATTTTATTATGAATAAGTTACAAAGCGAAACAGAGTTTCTCTGCTGCCAATAAAGACAATTTCCGGTGTAAATACTTGGAAATTAAATGGTGAACTAGAGTATAATATTTGAAATTGTTTGTAAACTTATTCATAAAACATGTACGAGAATCATATCCTTCCATCTCGGTAAAGTTAAATATTTACAATATTGCGGAAATAGAAATTTTTGTTATTCCTATGAGAATTAATAACATATAAAAGTTAGGATATTTGGAAGTTTATTAAAGGAAGAATATGCATTTAAAGTTCACTTTGTTTGAGAAGTTTAGTGCCTCTACCCATATTATGCAAAAGTATCATATTATTTTATTTTGTACCTACATATTTTGTTGTCATTTGAAATTCAACTTTGTAGGAGATGAGTAAACGTACATACAAGAAACTGCTTTTAGTAGAAGAAGTGTCAAATGTAAAAAAGTGAATTAAAATATTATATATTATTCCAGTACATTTTTAGACTTTTATACATATTTTAACATAATTATTAAGTATGTGTCATTATTTGTATTTGAATAATACATTCTGATACATATTATCATTATTATACAGATTTTCTTTTCATTATGATACCATTTTTCATTTGTTTTCTATATATATTATCATACGTAATATAACAAGTAATATGATCATCAGCGATGATATTTTCGAGTGAAACCGAATTTCAGAAATATGCTGCTTCGGTTTCAACAGAAATACCTTCAATTATTAATCATATCACTAGCTTATATTTAATGAGAGAATATAATGAATGTTGTAAATAAAGAAAAATCCCTTAGTAACGAATGTAAATAAGGTGATAATTTCTTTGTTTTTTATCATCGCTGTGATAGACAAGTAACTTGGGAAATTCTGAATGTTGATTGTCAGAAAACATGTCCCGTGACAAATTAATTATATTCTCAATATGGTGCAACTCATTTATAACTCGCACGAATTACAATACTCGCCATGGCTCATATCGTAAACTTCATGCTCGTGTATTAATAGCTATCATTATAAACTCGTTGCATAATATTCTATTTTAACATAATTAAATTGCTTTTTGATACAATAAATTTTCGTTGCTTCTGATGTATTTGCTATACATTAGTTGTCTATATTTGAGACTAAGGATTGTTATTTCAATATGTAGTTAACTTTTTGGTTTACTAAATACTAGTTAACCTAACCAGAAGTTTAACTAATATTAAACTACAAACAGGTTTCTTAAGCAATTTTCGTATTTGGTTAGCTAATAGTTAACTATATTTTATTTATATTCCAAGTTTAACTGTTATTGAAGTAATCGAAATATTTTGTTGTAATACCAAAATTATGAATGTTTCATATAAAGTAGGTACATAATATTTAAAACAACTCTGGTATTGTTCATAACATATTTCAGTTGCTGCATCTCGTATGGTCATATAGATCGTATTAAAATTTGTAAAAGTCAAATTTGGCAGAAAGTAATGACAAAAGTATTGCTTTACATTATAATTACAATACTTTACAGATTTTAAATTTTTCACAAAAATATTTCTTTCAGGTGCTTAGAATAATATTTTGTTGAAATTTATATGACATTGATTTATATATTTTCCATAAGCTAGAGATCAATGTCTAAATAGAAATTTAAGAGAATGCGTAGTGTCTCACTCAAAATAATATTCAGTATTCTCTAGTTTTATTCGCTATGGTTAGAGAACTATTTTTGCTATTTAAAATAGCTCCTAGTTAACTTGTGGTGAAGAGATAACTATTATTTGAAAAACGTATTTCTCAATTTCACAAAAGTTTGAGAGTTAACTACCGATTGAAAAGCAGGACTCAATCATTAGAACAACGTTACAAATACGAGCCCTAATCCATATTAGTTGGCCTAGTCGCTAAAATTTTATTTTATTTAGTGCATATATAATACAAATAACTAACGTAATTATCGTTTTTTTTTTAATATTATAGATATTTTGTGGTTCTAATTCTACATACATTTTCTGCAATATTTTGTTGTTTTAATGCCAAACTTAATATAACTTTAATAATAATACAAGAAAAACAAGTAAAGTTTGAAAAGAATTGACATCATTTCTTTGTCAAAGTTTAGAAATAAGACCATAAAAAATTACGACAATAATCGGCGAATTATCCAGTCTGGAAGCTATAAAAAAAAACATTTTTGAATATCTTCCCGGAAAAGAATTCTTAGTTAAAAAGAAGTTTATATCTTATTATTGTTTGAAAACTAGCGTTACATTTTATTTATAATGTTACGTCTGCCTTATTATTTCATTAGTATCTTTTGCCTCTTTTGTCTTTGGTTGTTAATAACGTCGTTCCTTAGAGATAAAGACATTGTTTGAAAAATTTAATTCATGAAATTGTTCCCTTGACTACTCGAATTTAGATTCCTACTTGTAGCACCAGAAGAAATAAAAGTGTAATTTAAAAGTTTCATTTATTTCTTGCAACTGGGTTGTGATGAACCTAAGCTTTGAATTTCCATCATAGTAATTTCGCGCGCGTCGTTATAGCAACTCAATTGATAAAAAAGAACAAAAGAAAAATAGAAATGGCATTTGGGTATTATTCTCAAATTACAAAACTGTCACGTTAAACTCAGAGAGGATCGCGTTATTATTCAAGATAGCTTTTAATTACAGTCGTTAAGTGCACAAAGCACCCTTTTAAAAGTTGGCGATAGCAATCAGAATGCTGGAATTATACAAGAATTCAGCAAAAATGCGCCGGCACAAAGGCATCTGGCGTTTTTCTTTGGCGTCGTGCTTTATGTTCACGGAAAACAATGTTCCGTGATATCTTCCGCGGTGCGCAGATGGAGACGCACAAATCACCCCCGCGGCCACATCAAACAAAAGAGAACGCAAGGTGAAGGTGCACAAACAAAACGGAAACAAATGTCACCAACTCACTGCACTGTACTACCATTCATGCCTTATTCCTTCACAAGAATTTTAAAGTGCAATCTAATTAATTAGCTAGTTGATTATAATTCAATTTTATAGATAGATAAGTTCTTTTAACTCGTTGTGAAGTCTGGGATAGAAATTTTATTTACTTCAAAAAATAATATCCCTTGCATTTTGACTTCCTTTCTTGTCATATACAATAATAAAAATCTGTTGTGGCCAGCACAAGACCACTCGCCATTTCCATATTAGGCTATATAAGTATTGTACTGCACTTCGCTTTCGAACCGTCGTTTTAAAACAAAATATTACAGAACTTTAACCAAATATTGTTTTTTATTGTATTTAACATGTCTTCTGCACACAAATAATTCTAATTATATATATATATATATATATATATATATATATATATATATATATATATATATATATATGTTTCATTGTATTAGGAAGTTTCTGTCACAGATTGTTCCAATTCATTACCAGATTGACGGTATTTCTGATGGATATATGCATTTTACCACAATTTTACCTATAATTTCAAATATTTAATTAATAAAACAATATGAAAAATTATATATACTTCCCAGAAAAAGCTATCAGAATGTCACTAAAACTGTTGATATTTGTCAACTGGTTTACTTAGTGCCTTAGCCTCTGCGATTAGTGTATAGTGTCTTTATCTCTAAATCTATGCAAGATATAATAATAATTTTAAGTGTATTAGATGGAGAATTTTATGTTCTTCAATATTTAATAAAAAAAAACTCCCAAAAAATTATATTTACAAGAATTTTTCTAAAAAACTACTACTTCCGGTTGTTCAATTGTTACCAAAATCTTTTCAGCTCTTCCCAGGAATGTCACATTGAGGAAACTGCAGTTAAATATTTTTTAAGTCTTATAGTTTTTGAGGAATCGTGACTACAACATCCAGACATACATACACACATACACACATACACACATCCACACACACACACACACACACACACACACACACACACACACACACACACAGAGAGAGAGAGAGAGACATCATTTTAAAAATGTTATAATCGGATTCTAGGGGCCTTACATCGAGCTTATTCAATAAAATCTGGATATGCGAATTTTAGCATGAATCCAATACCTCTCTTAGCGAGAGGTAAAAATGATGGCTTAAATCATAATTTTCTAAAATTTACTTGAATTTGTTATTATCTCACAAATATTTCGTTTCACTAATATTCGCACGAGAGAGTGTAACTGAAATATGAATCACTTTTAATTGCACAAAATTTAACATCAAAGTAATTTTCTTACAAAATTTTATCAAAATGATGTCCTTGAACCTGTAAACAAGAATGGCACTGCTCCATATGCAGGTCCAGCATAACATTGTTCCGGGCGGGTTTATAGGCCTGAATTATTTTTCTTCTTCTGAGTGTGAAAATATCAATAATTGGTTTTGCGTACCTATTTGCTTGTCTTTCAAAAATGCCGACAAGAGTTATTCCTAGGCCAGCTTTGCTTCATCGGTTTTTATAATTGAAAAATAAATACAGACTAATCAATGGTGATTAAAGGGTGATTAAGCTAAGACAAAATTAACAAATTTAGTTATTTTTTAATCATACCATTGTATTTAGTTAGGGTGACAAAAATTTTGAGTAAATACTAACAGTCATAATGTTATGGCTTGTAGTATAACGGGTACCTAGCTACATAGGAAGTATAGTATTAAAATGTTCAAGTAGCAATACCTCCACCAATTATTTTAGAGCAAAAAGAGTAAAATAGTTTTATATCGTAAACATTGCTAAATAATTTTAATAATTTTTAAGTAATTTTCAGCATACAATAGAAAATAAATTTTAATTTTCAAATTTTTCAATTTGACAGTTGCAAAATAATTATTCGAATAATTTAAGTAAAATGTCACATCAGACCCAGATTTTTTTGTGGGATTGTATATCTCTCTCTGATTTGTAAATCAAAAAAATACGATAATGACTCTTAAAACCCTCGGAGTATTAAAAGTGGGTAAATCGTGACCCAAAATGTGCAATCTTACAATTATATTTTACGTTTCTGATTTTTCGTAAGTTCTCGTAATATGTTATCTTCTATTATTTTTAATGTCATTTGTATGAATATAACTTTTTACTTTTCCTCGTATTTAATCATTTTTTATTGGGTCACATCAGACCCGTTTTCGGAATTAGTGTACAGAAAACTGTAGAAGATGCAATTGAGGCAACGGGTATTAGTACAAGAGAGCCAATAGAAGTACTTACCAAAATCGGAAACAAAAAGAGGCTGTTGTTTTTCAAGTCGCGGTAATGACAATAAATACTAAATGTACCTATATGTAAGTATTGTAAAAAGATGAGTATGGCGAACCGACTTAAAAAAAGAACTTACATATAGTTTCAACAAAGCAATTATTATTATTTAGGCATTTTTTGTAAACATATGTTTGTATTTGTATTTGTGATTATTATAGTTTATATTATTTACTTTTTTATTTGTATGATGTTATTTTATTCAAGTTAATCACAAAAGCATTATTATTATTATTATTATTATTATTATTATTATTATTATTATTATTATTATTATTATTGTCGGGAGGTGGTTCATTCTTGCCCCTGTACTGCGACCTTTCTGGTCTATTGTACCCTCCGTGTTTCCTCCTATTCTAGGAGCCCTTTATGTTTTGTAAACTCCAAGATTTTCTTTAGACTATTGTCCTTTAGTGCCTCAGTGTGCAATTTCTTTGCTCCTAAAAGACTATGTCTGCTTGCCCTAAATGCTTCGCAGTGACATATTAAGTGTTCAGGGGTTTCATCCTCTTTTCCACATCCTCTGCATGTTGGTTCTTGTTTGAGGCCCAACCTATGTAAATGTTTATTTAATTGACAGTGTCCTGTTACCAGTCCTGTTATTAGTCTGACATCTTGCTTGCTCATTACAAGTAAGTTGTCTGCTCTTTTCTTGGATGGCTCATTCAGGAAGAGCTTGGAATGTCTTTGGCCTGATGTGGCTGTCCAATGCCGTTTGTGCCATTGCCAAAGCAAAGTATTAAGTTCTTGCTTAACTGTTTGCGCAGTTATTCCGTAAGCAGGTTCTGGTCCTATAAAAGGTATATTTGTCCCATATTTTGCAAGATGGTCGGCTGCCCGGTTTCCTTCCATAAAAGCAGAAAAAATATATAAATAGACTGTTGACTCGTTTTCGGAAACAATGTTTGTCAAATTATTTTCGACCTTCGAGGGTTTTAATAATAATTAATTTTGAACATCTTTTTGTCTTTACATTTTTTGCTCCAAAATTAATATACTTCATTTCACGTAAGAAAATAGCAGATGGCGCTTAACAGCCAACAGTTTTTATTTGCATTAAATAAATAATTTAAAATCGTAGAATCAAACTTTGTCAATACTAAATAGTTTTATCTGTGAAAATCTACAATATCTGGAAAATTAAAAATTTCAAATTTGAAATCAAAAACTTAGTTAAACCTAATTCAATTTTGTCAATTTTATTTTATAACTAACAGATGATAGATGATAAGTAAATTTTTGGCTTTTGTGAACTAGGTGAGTATTCCAACCAATCAGATGGCAGAATTTATATCCCTATCTAAACCAACGCTATTTTCTTACGTGAAATAAACTATAGTTAAAAAGCCATCGCTACTTCAAAATTTTAACATTTTATTTCCTATGCTCAGAAAAATGTGTTCACATTACATTAGTTACAAGATAATGATATGTCGTTATAGGCGGAAAGTCTTCTACAAATTTAATATTGTACGAAGTACATAAATGACTTTTCTCCACGTAAAGCAATTTCTTTGAATTACTAAAATATTAAATGATTTGCAGTTGTCGAGAGAGAAGTATATAATTGTGGGTAAATTTAGACAAATACGTTAACTTTCATCTCCTTTTTATGGTTTCTGTAAAAAATGTGTCCCCCATATTTATGAATAATATAAAAACGACTACAATAAATATTTCTCTGGCCTTGAACAACCCTCTGAGTTCTAAAATACGGCGACATTTATGAACCTCTCCCGCGTGGTAATAATTTATTGTATCAAGTGTTTAAATATATAAAGTGAGCGGCGTCACGTTTAAGTATCGTGTAGCTTGTAGCATCTCCAGCTTGTGCATGATATTCGAGCAGTTAGCTTCAAATAATCCTTTGTTCTTTATAGTCTGCGTGCTTTACCTCTGAATAGGAAATTATAGCCGTGATTTCTCCCCTTGTAGCTTCGAGTCTTCTCAGATTGGAAATATGGGGCTTCGCTCACTTAAATTCCTCAGGTTCATTCAAAGATTCAGTCTCGTGAACATGAATGAACACTAGAATAGGTAAATATCAATTGGTATCACACTGTATCGTGTAGTCTAAAACTATACTGTCTAAAGTTCTGTCTAAAAATTAACCTACTATTATTTTTGTAGTAGTAACAGTAGAACGAGATCGTGTGACCGTATAGCGTATAATATGTCTGGTTGCCAATCTGGTGACTCGGGTTCGATCCCAGCCAATGTAGACTTTTAATCGGTCAAAAGTGATACTTGTGTTGCACTTTCCATACTAGCTATGGGTGCCCGTGAGATGACGCCTGGTAAGCGCCTCACTGTAAAAATATATCGTCATCATTATCGATGTCTACATGATGTAGATACTGGCACACCGAGTAATGGCTAATATGCCGTGATGATATATTTATTTTATGTTATTTCAACAGTAGAAATTATTATTATTATTATAATTATTATTATTACCTTCCTTCAACTTTAAGTTAGTTAGTCTCTCTCTCTCTCTCTCTCTCTCTCTCTCTCTCTCTGTATGTGTGTGTGTGTGCTTCTCCGATGATAACTCCAACATTACAATTGTAAAAATTATAATTCTTTGACATTTCTCTTTTTTGCATCCATATGAAAAGCTGATTAGATTTTAATTATAATTGAAGTACCTATATTTGAAGTTCTTAACAGTTTTTATTGAAAAAAACGCAGTTAAATTAAATTTTTGGACATTTTATGTTATTTTAAATATGAAAGAACATTTGATTATCTATACGGTTTGATTACACATTTTCCTTCATATCCAAAAGATACAAAGTTAAATAATTTTAAAGAGATTAACTTTCATAAATCAACCAGCTATATGCTATAACCATAAAATCTGGTAATATGTATTCAAATATTCTAATTGACAGATGTTAGTGTGAAGTGCAATTTACATACTATATGTTCGTGTTATAATTTTACTGGATATATAGAATCTTTTCCAAGGAACTTTCGGTAAGACATTTCTGCAAAATACATAGAAATGACGGAAGGCAATGTGCTGATTAGATTTTTCTTTCAATCGTTAATAGTTAATACGTAATAATGGATACTAGACAATTATTCTAAAGATTTTTAACTAACAAAATCTACCAACATTTACAAAAGCCAGTCTTGTTTGAGGAAAAAAGGAAATATGTTTTTCAGTGACTTGCAAACGTTTAATATTATAATAACAAAACTGTGTGTGTATGTGTGTTTGTGTGAGTGTGTGTGTGTGTGTATGTGTGTGTGTGTGTGTGTGTCGATAATTTCGGTCGCGATAACTTCAATACTACAATACCAAACATTACAATTTTTTCGTATACCTGATTCTTACATCCAAATGAATACTTAATTAGATTTTAGTTACAATAATTGGTCAACCGGAAAATTTGACAATATAATGTTGATTGTTGAAAATTTTATCTTTTAAATTTATGTATGCCACCTCATAAAGTTTTACGGGACACATAATATTTGAAAAAACTGTTTTCTTATCTTACACGCTTGTGTGATGGATTTTCGTGTTCACCCTGTATTGTGTAGAGAGAAAAGTTTTAAACAAAGCGGTTTTAGACCTTGTGGTTGTAGACAGCACGACACGATCTTAATGAATTTTACGCCACAGCTAGTAAACTGGTAATTACTACTTGTCGAATTTCAATATCACTTTACTTACAACATTAATTTAATTAATTTCTAAGGAAGGACCCTCACTCAATTAGTTTTCAGATTCTTCTGTAGGTTCCATTATCTATAGATTCGTCCCCTTTGAACAATTTGCTAATTCACTTCAGCGACCTTGAATAGAGCTGATGATTTCAGGGTGATTTTAAGTGTCTTGTAGCTTGTAGCCAACGACCTAATTGATAAATGTAATTCAGTTGAAAATGAAACTGAATAATTTTCTATAGCACAGCTCAACTAAAAAATAACTTTCCAGGTCCCTATCTTTGTAAAACTGCAGGTCCAAAATTATTAATTAAATAGAAGTCATTTGTCCCTTTTCTTTCAATCACCATACATTAGAGGCAATATATTCAGACAGTTTTGCCAATACGTGTCATTTATGGCAACATATTTAAATATTAAAAACAAAAATCTGTTGTGGCCAGCGCTATACCTCCCGCCAGTACTTCTGATGATGCCGCAACTGGCGAAATTGTACAATAATGTAAAAATATACGTATCTTGTGAAACTATTATTATTATTATTATTATTATTATTACTATTATTATTATTATTATTATTATTATTGTTATTTAACTTTTATTAATTTAAATACATATCTACATATTTATTGATGCTGGAAACTATATTAAGTTTCTTTTCATTCGTATAACTATTGTTTTATTTACGATTACAATTTTCTTTTTAAAATGACCATTAATAACATGAAATGACAGATTTCTTTATTGTTGAAAAATTTGTTATTGCTCTCAAATTTTTGTTTCATATTACTATATCGCCGTCAAATAAGTATGAACTGGTGTTCAACTTTTCCCTTCTCCGCAACCGGTCCATTGCCCAATGATATTGCCAATTCTTCATATCTTAGTATTTTCAACATTGCATCTGAATTGGCAGCAGTGTACAAAACTCCAGTCCATACTCAAGTATAATGTCACATAAATATCGTTCAATAAATGACCCTAGGTGGTGCCGACTTCTACTTTACAATGATTTCAATATTGTAAGAAGATAAAATAGTGGGGATTGCAAATATATGTATTACATATGCATGATACATATTAAATTTAGTACAATATTTTATGTTTATTGTACATATCTGTAGGAAATATGTTTGGCGATTATTGCATATTAATTATCAGATGGAAAGACAAGGTTATGGAGGCACCTTAATTAGTCTATGCCTTTATCAAGCAAATTATATCATTAGCAGTAATTATATTGCAATATTAACACCCTTAACATTAACTACCATATGCGATACTATTACCCAATAATATTGCTCGTTTTGAAAATCAATGTTACCCCGAGAATTTGAGCATTGGCATTAACCTAATACAGCAAATTTTTTGAAAGAAGTCCGATCAAGGCCATCTACGAATTGTATGTATGAATTAAGATTTTGTGCTGTCAAATTTAGTAGTGTCTTTTACTTAGTTTTTATGAGGGTACATAATATCTTGTGTACCTCATAAAAACTAAGTATGTAAACGACACTACTAAATTTGACAGCATAAAATCTTAATTAATAGATGCAATTCGTACATGGTCTTGATCGGACTTCTTTCAAAAATTTTACTGTTCATAGACACACCTACTGCAGAATAGTATAATAGTCAACTATGTACATCAAAATTAATATAATCTGCGTACACTTTATCTTTCTTGCTAGACAGAGTAATTCGTGATTCAAGGCTTTTTGAGTAAAAAATGAGTCTTTTAGGTAAAATACAATTATGTTTCTTTTTATAAATAACAATTAAGTTTATTAATTAAGATACTTTTGAAAAATAAACCGTTTATATCCTATGTTTCATTAAAGGTCACAATATCGTTTACTAATGACCTCTACTAATAAATGATTTTCAATTAAAGAATTAATTTAGTACGTTACTAACATCTGGTACTTTGATAGGAGAAGTTTCAATTGTCGTATTCAATAAGCAGAAAGCATTGAAAATATCGAGATTTTTAAGATAAAATAAAGAAAAAAAAACAATCAAATATCAGTTTAAAAAATCTGCCGTGGCCATCACAATACCTCACCCCGTTTTCATAGTTGACTATATAAGTATTGTATTTCACATTTCTGGTACACACAAAAAATTCTAATTACATTTATTTTTTATTTTTCAATTCATTCTAGGAATAAGTTTCCTCCTACTCTTCTAAATGTTCCAGATTCATCCAATTCATTGACGAGATTGGCGGTATTTCTGAAGGGTATATGTACAAGCAGCGTGTATTTAGTTGACACTAATACTGTACATACTTTGGCTTATAAATTAATCTCCTTTCTATTTATATCAATTTTAGATGCTGACGGAGACTTATTTTCGTTATAACAATAGCATATTATAATTAATAATACATTTCGACTTGTCCACGTACGAATTACAGTATCAATTTAACGTGCGGCAGCTATCTTTATAATTTGAAATATTTTATCAATAAAAATAAGAAACATTAAATGTACTTCCCAGAAAAAGTCTTCAGTAATGTTTCTGGATTTTAATTACAAACATTTTAATTTTTCAATTGGTTTCCATGGCCTGTTTGATTCATTATATAATGAAACTACTACTTCCGGTTATTCAATTGTTACCAAAACCTTTTCAGCCTTTTCCATTAATTGGTGTTCAGTCTTATAGAATTCGAGAAATCGTCCCTCCAACATCTAGCCACACACACACATACACACACACATCTACAAATACACACATCTACACCCACACACACACACACACACACACACACACACACACACACAGACATTATCGTAAATATGTTATAATTAGAATCTAGAGACCTTAAAACGAGGTTATTCACTAAAATGTGGATATGCGATTTTTAGCATGAATCCAATACTTCTCATAGCGAGAGGTAAAAATCAAGAACAGTTTATACCTTATACTATGTTCGTGAAATATTATCAAATTATTTAGCGGACTAGAAATTTTCTTTTCGCTCTCCTGCAGAACTAATGATTATGCATTTTATTGTTTTTCTCCTGGGCCCTTCAATTAGATTTTCCCTAATTTAATAAGATACGATAGACGGAGAAATATTGTACCTAAAATATATGTTAATTAGTGATCAATAATCTCATTCATTACATATTAAAATGTCACCCATAGTAAAACAGTTGATAGCTAAACAACTATTAATTACAGAGTAAAATTAAATTTAAATTAGATTTTGGAGATAATATTTCTGGGCACTATTGTAACATATTGCATTTAAATATTGAAATTTATTTACGCGAAATTTAACGCCAGGTTATTTAAGGTTAGCGACTTTATAGGAAGTAGTAAATTTCGGGATGAATTATTCGTCCTTTAACAAAGTTGGAGTATATTTAATGGCAGTGTCTTCATAAATCTGTGTGGTAAATGAAAACAAATGTGAAATAATAGCCGGCTATTAATTAGAAAATTTAAGAGATTCGAAACTTTTGAAATATTTGTGCAGACAATTACTCGCGTTGCGGTAGTTTCATTTGTCAAGTCTGCACGAACGCATCCATTTTCTTTAAACCGCTCGCTTTTAGAACAAACGGAACACACTTTCCTCTCAGGGCATAAAACATAATCTACGCCACCACTGGTTTTCTTTTACCATATTGAATGTAACTTTGTAAGCTTTGTGAAGGTATACTGAGATGCCGCACGCTATACACGACCGAGTATGTGCATGTATGTATGTGTTCGCTCCGAATCGCTCGTGCATTTGTCGTTCGTTGTTGTGCACTTACCCACCGCTTCAACGTTTTATGAAAATTTACTCAAAAGCCGTTCGCTTCAGCTACGAAATTCTCTTTCCTAATTTGTGGAAGATGCCGATATATAAATCCTCATACAGACGTTCTGGAGTAATGACCCCCATGAGGGTTTACTACTTTTAAGACAAGTAGCTTACAAATTATTAAAAAAATTGGCTGCAAGAACTTCTTGACTGTAAAGGTGATGAAAGGAAGAAAATTACTGGATTTCAGTCAAATAATAGATATATTTTCCGCCTCTACCGGTTTCGATACCTCATTTGTCTTCTTCAGCAGGTGAATTTTTTTTTAAATTTGTAAAACATGGATAAATACATAAAACAATAATAAATAACATATTATACATACAATGGTAGTCAAAATTTAAAAATATAAATAAATAAATATATTAAAAACTCATGTATGTAGTCGTCAAATAAAAGTATATCTTAATTTATTAATTTTAATGTTATTAAAAAGTTACGGTCTAATCAATGTTGGGACACCTAAGTTTCATACACTAGAGGTTCACTAATAATAACAAGTATCACCTTAAAAGATGACATAACCATATGAACTGTCATACAAAATTTTATCCAAATCGTATAAAACGTTCTGTTATTACAAGCAAAATTATTTTTTTTTCGAAAATCTTTGAAGCAGAATTCCTGCTGAATGGTACACTTTCCGGTAGAAGCAAGTTTAGTTAAATCGTCTTATTTTAGCCTCAGGAATCTGTGGTTAAACCATGTCCCCCTATTTAAGAGACACCCTGTAACATATATAGTCTTGGAGGATGTTGGACTCTTTTTAAATAACCAAGCTTTATTTTAAACATCCTCAGGGTACTAAAATATTTTTATAATTTTTAGCTAATCAATTTTTTATAGTATCGTTATGAGTAAAAATATGATATTAACCAGAGAACATTTTCGAATCATAATTTTTAATTTCGGAGCTTTGTCGGTCTGAAATCAATATGACAGTTATTAAGTCATATAGACCGGTAGTATTTACTCTTAAACAGGGGTGATTAAGCGTTGACTAAAGTAACAAATTCAGCTGTTTTTTAATCACCCCAATGTATTTCTAAATGGTAGTCATGGTAATTAGTTAGTCAGGGTGACTAAAATTTTGAGTAAATACTACCGGTCATAGTAATTAATTTGACCGCTTTGGCAATTTTTAAATCATCTGAAATTAATTTGACAGGTGTGACAGTTTTTAAGTCTTCCAGAAATTAATTTGAAAGAATTCCAAACTAATGTTTTTTATGTTCTTTTAAGAAGTGCAAGAAAAAAATGATGTAGTGTGTTACTGATGAAGGGAACTACTTTGAAAATAGTTAAAATAAAATCCCAAAATACAAATACCTACGACCTACCATGTGTTTTAATTTCAATAACTGGTAGAATTTAATCATTTTGATATGTTAAATTTTCTATGACACGTGGGTTAATTATTACATAAGTCACTTGAGAAAAAAACCCCGAGACACGCTTGTACCATAAATGCCTATTATTCAAGTATATTAATTTAATTATAAATTACGGCGTTGGACGTTGCAATAGCTACGTTTTTGTTTAATAATACATTACTCTACAAAAGTTATAAACTACTTTAGTAGCAGTGGCACCGTCTTCTGGAAGCAGTTTACTAGAGTTTCAGTATTAAATTTCACCTGGGTTATAAAGTTTTATGGTTTATATTATTTGCATTAAAATTGCCATTACCTAATATGCATTATTAAACCATCATATTAAGTTCATAAAATTTTATCCCATTAATTATTATTATGTTTCGCTCATAGAACAAAAAATACACCAACAAAACACTGTCTTTCCACCTGATACCAACTTCTGACATTAACCCCACTTTTTGCAAGATACCAATGAATGAATGAACGTGAAGCCTCTACTGTCCTAGCTTAGTACAAAATGTTCGTGGGAAAATCACTTACTGCAGGTGGTTTAGGTCCGCGGATGTGGGGTATCGGATAGCAAGTCACAATCGTTCACCTCAGCTACTTCGATCTCAGATTCATCGATCTGACAGCTGGTAAGCACACCATGATGCAAATTCTCCGAAAGGTAAGCAGATGCTGGAAAAATCACAACGGAGTTGATTACAAGGTGGATTAATTTTAAAAGAAAGGGGTAGGTGTGTTATTAACCAATAAAATTAATTATCGACAGAAGGTGATATATTAAGTACTTCCGCTTTATATTAATTGCGATTAGTCAAGGATTAAACCAATTCATTTTCTAATAATTCTGCATTACCGCGAGTAAATAGCTAAAAATTAACCCAATTTATACTTATTGGCTAGTAGCGCGAGCTCGATTTTAACTAAAACGCTGTTTTCGGAAATGTCAAATTTCATTATTTAATAACAAAAATAAATAAATACCATTTTTAAGCAGAACATAGTTTGTATTCAAACAAATATTTTTAAAGTAATTCTTTAAACATAAGGGTGAAAATAAATATTGAAATTTGAATTTGACATTTCTAAAAACAGCGTTTTAGTTAAAACTGAGCTCGCACTACCAGCCAATATGTAAACTTTTTACCTCCCGCTACCCTTGGTAAAGGAGGTATAGAGATCGTGCTAAAAATTGCATATCGAGATTTTAGTAAATGACCACGTTTTAAGGTCCCTAGAATCCATTTTACATTTTCGCGATGATGTGTGTATGTGTGTGTGTGTGTGTATGTGTGTGTGTATGTATGTGTGTGTATGTGTGTGTATGTGTGTGTGTGTGTGTGTAGGAATTTTGTCTTCGCTCTAACTCAACTATCATTCAGAAAATTCTGAAACCTTGTATTTCTACCCTATTCCAATACGAAAAGAAGCCATTAGAATGTGGTATAAATCGGATAAATAGAAATGGCAGTTTACTTAAAGCTCATAATGGTTTTTCTTCAAAAAAATAACATTAAATGCCATTTCGCATTTTGTCATTATGAAAATTATAGATTATTGAATTTTGTACAGGTATACATTAATACTTTTTCTACCGTGTGTCCCAAGCAAACCTTGACATAGGCGTTTAACATGGGAAAACAGTTTTTTGTAAATAAAAAGTGTTCGGCAGAAAATTAAACCATTATATTGAACATGATAATAGTAGATTACCTCTTGTACGGTATTTATTATTCATTACTTTATAATTATTGCATAAATTAAAGAAAATTATAAATTGCATTTGATCTATAAAATAATAAACCAATTTTTTTAAATATTTTTAAATGAAAGTTCGTTTAATTAATACTTTAAGGATAAAATTTTATTATTTTTTGTTATGGTTTATGGGCTATTGTACCTTCCTCATGTTGATCTTTTTTCCCTAACTAAATAAATAATATATTTCATGGTTCAGTCTGTATATGTGTATAAAATCTTTTCTTTCTATAAATTTCGTACTGGGAAAAGGAAGTTCCATCGATATCACCCTTAATTTCCATTACTTACCTTCCTCTGCCTATACTTCGGGGTGAATATCCCTATTTCCTCCCACGTCATGTAGAAGAATTTACTGGGCTCAGTTTTCATTCTTAAAGTTGGAGATTAATGAAAATGAATGGGTGAACTTGGTTTCCGCTTAAACCGCCGCAGCTAATGAACTATCGCCCCCTGAAGACTGGTTGCGTATTGTTCGCATACCATCACCAACAACCACACAAATTATAATTAAATTTTCACTCCGATCTTTTAAATATATATTATTCTGACTGTTTAATTACTACCGCCAAAAATGGCTACGGGGGTTAATTTAATATCAGACGGAGCTGACCGATGATACACGATGGTGTTATGTCTATCAATTAGTAAGACAAGACATTTGGCAAAAGCTTTTAGTGAGATTTGATTTATTATATTTTTGGTAAATTAATTAATAAATGGTCAATGGCGACCAAAAAAGAACTTTGCCTTACAAAAGGTGGGGTTAGGGCGTTGAGTAGAAATGATTTTAATATATTTATGTTGTTTAAGTCGGGTCTCTGATGAAAAAATCAAGTTTTTGACTTTGGGGAGAAAAAGAGCAAATCGCCATCTTGGATTAAAAGTGCAAAAATGAGTTTTTACCTTCCGTCACCTTTAGGTAAGGAAGGTATTGTCTTTGGTCAAAAAATTCGGTGGTGAGTTTTTAATGAATAAGCACGTTTTAGGGTCCCTACAATACAAATTTACTATTTTTAAGATGATGTCTGTATGTATGTGTGTGTGTGTGTCCGTGTGTGCGTGTGTGTGTATGTGTGTCCGTGTGTGATAATTTTTTCTCCGACGATAACTCCAATACTACAATTCTAAAAATTATAATTCTTACGTATTCCTCTTCTGTACATCCATATGAAGAGTTGATTAGATTTTGGTTATAATCAATACACCGGAAGTACCCTTTTTTGAAGTTTTTAACAGTTTTTCTGAAAAAAACGCAGTTAAATATTATTTTTTGATATTTTGTTATTATATATATTAAAGAAAATACTCTTCTCTATACGGTTTAATTATACATTTTCCTTCATATTCAATAGATGTAAATTTAAAGCATTATAAAGAAATTAATTTTCAAAAATTAGTCAGCTTTGCAATTTATCATGGAAACAGCTGACATAATTATTCAAAAAAAATTAATTGACAGATGTCAGTTGCAAGTGCAAAACCAAATATGGAAAGTATAGGATCTAAAATTGGTATGTCATATTGTTACTCGCAAGTGACATGCAGAGAAAGGCCAAAGAGAAGATGGAAGGAAATTACTTAGTGTAGTTTATGTTATAATTTTATTGGATTTAAAGAACCTTTTCAAATGAACTTTTAGTATGGAATATAATATGATATTATATAGAATCTGTTCCAAGGACCTTTTGATATGGGATTTGTACAAAATACATCGAATTGACGGAAGGTCTTGTGCTGGCCACAACGGATTTTTTTCAAAATAATTTTTAAATGTTGTTCTTAGGAAATAAAATACTAAATGCAAAATTGAAGATAAAATTTAAAACATTTTTGTATACTCATATATCAAAAGTTTTCGTCAATCGGGTAAAATTTCAATATAATTGTTTTTGGCCATTTTCTTTAAAACAGTGGCCCGTATCAAAACCCTAGGAACTCAAAGAGTTTCGTTAACAAATAGTTAACTATAGTAACAATATATGAAAGAAATTTAAATTACTGAAAAAATAAACAATATTATGTATTTAATACTTAAATAGTTTTTACTATTTATAACATTACACATTCGTCGTGGCATTGAATGAATTACTACAAATTTTCATGTTTTCATCCACCACTCTAATATTGTTAAAGATGGGATAATGTGGTTCGAAAATTTTAATTCAGAATGATATTCTTCTTCATGTCATGTATTATACGATTTTTGCCGATGAGAGGTTCGCGAGTTCATAACAACTGGAACTTACATAAAATTCCCCTAAAATTGGTTGACCAATTATAACCAAAATCTAATCAGCTCTCCATATAGACGTAAAGAAGAGGAATACTAACGAATTATAATTTTTAGAATTGTAGTATTGGAATTATCATCGGAGAAAAATTTGTTACACACACACACACACACACATACACACATACGCACACACACATACACACACACACAAATACACACATACACATATTGTAAAACTAGTAAAATCGTACCCTACAATGTGCTTATTCTTTAAAAACTCACCACCCAATTTTTTAACCAAAGACAATATCTTCCTTACCTAAAGGTGACGTAAGGTAGAAATTAATTAATTAAAACTAAAATTATTCAATCATTGGTTAGCGCGTAATGACTAAACTAATCAACCGTTACTCATTAGTCTTTGATTATTATTTTAGTCTTTAGTTATCAATCTTTCTTTAAATTTTCGAAGTAAACTACCAATCCTTAAATTCTATCGAATTTCAGAACAATACCGTATTGCGATAATCCTAATATCGACGTTCTCAATCCTACAAGAAGTACAGTTTAGGTACGCAGGATACAAACAAGGTGTAACAAACTACCTCAAACAGAGCTCCGTATAACTAGTGCATATGTACGGCAGTTAGCGGTTCGTTAGAGTGTTACGGTCAATATCTAATTCACGCCATATGTTATGCCACTGGTTCTACTACCGGTTGTAGGCAGAGCCCTAGGACCGAGCAGGGATCGCGTGACACGGCAACTGCAACCGGTGATAGACGGTGTTAGTATTGGAAGTGAGGAAGGTGGGTAGACGACATTTAGTTTTGTAAAGTAATGTATGTTTAAGAAAAAGGAAACAAATATGAAAATGAGTAAGAGCAAGGGCAATTATTAAACTATTCAAATTCTAACAATAGTCATATGGAGACAGTTGGTTGAAAATTAAAATGATAATTGCAGTTAAATTTTTGAAGATGATACAAAAAGTAACAGCAAGTTGGAAGATAGCAGCATGTCAGAAAAGGAGGAGACATTTTACATACACAAAACATAATGACTGAATCACTCTTCAGTAATATTTTTCACAGTTCGCATATGCTTCTGCCGCTTTTTGAATGTTTCTCAGGGTAGAAACTTAAATGGTTGACATTTGTAAAGCAATGCTATCTTTTAAAGAAAATTTTCGAATGGGTTGCACAATTCTCATCAATAATAATAATAATGATAAAAATGAAAACTTTTTCCCGAAAAAATAACAAATAAAATTATTAGTACATTTCTAAAAATATATACAAGCAGTCAAGAAAAAACAATATAAAAATTAAAAAATTAAATATTAATTACTAGCCTTCTTTTAGTTTTTACCTTCCGTCACCTTTAGGTCTTTGGTCAAAAAATTCGATGGTGAGTTTTTAATGAATAAGCACGTTGTAGGGTCCCTAGAATACGATTTTACAATGATGTCTGTATGTGTGTGTCCGTGTCTGTGTGCCCGTGTGCCCGTGTGTGTGTGTGTGTTTATGTGTGTGTGTGTGTGAGTGAGTGTATGTGTGACAAATTTTTCTCAGACGGTAACTCCAAAACTACAATTCTAAAAATTATGATTCTTTCGTATTCCTCTTCTTCACAACCACACGAAGAGCTGATTAGATTTTGGTTATAATTGTTCAACTGGAAGTACCATTATTTGAAATATTTAACAGTTTTTCTTGGAAAAACGCAGTTAAATATCAATTTTCGGCATTTTATGTTGTCAATATGAAATAGTATCTTAATCTCTATGCAGTTTGATTATACATTTTCCTTCATATTCAATAGATATAGAATTATAGAGAGATTAAGAGAGACTAACTTCCAAAAATCAGTCAGTTTTGCTAAAAATATGGAAACAGCAGATACATTCAAAAAATTCTAATTGACAGATGTCAGTGTCAAGTGCAAAATTAAAGTGGCATGTATAGGATTAGGAAGTGATATAAGTGACAAAGTGTCCCTCGCAAGTGACCAGCAGTTGCAGCCTCGCCTCAAGATTGGAATTTTTAGTGGTGGGAGTACGAGGAAGGCCAAAGAGAAGATGGAAGGCCTATGTAGCAGAAGATTTGAGCGAGGAAGAACTTCGTGAAGAAGATGCGTTGGACAAGAATAAGTAGAAGAGAAGAGTAAGAAACAGCGACCCATAATAAAATAGGGAAAAGCTGAAGAAGCAGGAATTTACATGATGTAGGTGCGTTCGTGTTGGATTTATAAAACCTTTTCAAAGGTACTTTTGGTATGGGATTTGTACAAAATACATCGAATTGACGGAAGGTTTTGTGCTGGTCACAACAGATTTTTTAATATATATTAAATAATTAAAAATTCGAGAAATAATTTCAAATTTCTTGGGAGAAGCCTGGGAAACAACTTAAATATCATTTTAAAATCTGGCCAAAATCTCTAGTTATAAAACTGGTGATAGACTTTCAATTTAACGGTTATGCAAAGTGCACCTATTGAAGTTTTCACTTCAATAAGATATAATTGTTGCGTGTTAAGTTAGACTGACCTTGAATGCGCAAATCCTAAAATTCGTATTTCGTTTTTTAAAGTAATATTTTAAAAGAAAATTTTATCGGCATTATAAATAAACAACAATGAAGCAAATGAAGTTGAGTGACATTTATAATAAAGAGCAGTAATTGTCATAATAACCATAAATACAATACGACCACAATAAAAAGTAATATTAGAAGGAAGAACCATTTAATAAATTACCTATAAACTGCCCCTAGCCCACCCCAATTAAATCAAACATACCAGCGGTGAATTTCCACCCTAGTTAATATCCCACGTGTTGATGCGCTAATGGCGTAATAAGGGGTTGTTCGCAGTCGCAGAGGCAGTCACGCGTATCTGACGTCTCGGTGCCCGTCAGCTGACCGGAAGTCGCAAACATCCACCACGCCAACTAGATCGATGCCACACACCACCTGCACACCTGCACACCATTACGCAAGGGATATTATATTGGCGAGCGATGATTGGGGCGGGAGTAATTCATATTTAATAAGAATTAGATAGAAGAGGGTGGCAATTATAGAAAATAAAGGATTGTATTTAATCAAACATCACAGTCATACTGCTCTCAAAAGTACCTATGTGGGCTGCTCTTTTAATTTCTGGTCTAATATTCGCTAGTGAAATAGAGCAATATGACGTCTAGCGGCGAAAATATGAACTAGTGCATGGTAGTAAGTCCTAAACGAGGTAGGGGCGAACGCATCGTTTCTGTCACTTATTTAACAAATAAATCACGAGTGGAGTAAAATTTGTAGGCTATACTTCATTTTACGTAATAAAATAGTAGATTACTCTTAAGAGCCGACCGTTTTTACATGCATTGAATAAATAATTTAAATTTGTGAAACCAAGCTTTGTCAATAATAAATATATTTATCTGCAAAAATGTCGAAATCTAAAATTGCAACAAAATATAGTTAAACATCATTTAATTCTGTAGATTTTATTTGACAACAGGCAGGCGATATTTGTTTCGTTTCTGTGAAATAGGTTTATATTCTGACCAATCAAAGGGTAGAATTTATATATTCCTAACTAAACCAACGCTATTCTTACCTGAAATAAAGTATAATAACAAAATCTAAAACTTCAACACGTTTTAGTTGCGTTTAACCTATGTACGTCAGCCCGCAGAAATCCAGAAATAATTAATTTCCATAATTTCCCGAAAACAAGAACCTAAATTCTATGGCAAAATTTATTAGAGAAATTTGCCAATTTGAAATAGTTGGTAGACGAAAGTTATGCATTCATCTTTTAAAAATGGGAAAGGAACCGAGTACTTAGTGTCTTTATTAAAATACTTCGTAATGAAATCTAAACTTGTAGACCTGCCTGCACAAAGATGACAACAAAATAATAATACTTATCTCTCCATTAATTTACCAAAGACTAATAATGCAGTACTATGTAGATTCAAGAAAACAAAGACTCGAATCATGTAAATTCAAAATTCGAGAGAATGCTGAACATAATTTTTATATGAAACGGACTAGTTCGCAAAATTCAAAATGTTATTCATATTAGAAACATTATTTTTATTTAATATTAACTATAATATTAATATTACTTTGTATTTCAAACGCCGCAGTGTATAAGAATACAGTTGCGGGAAACGAAGCATCTACCTTAAACCGGCCATATTGATACGACACGCGCTAAGCTCCTCCTCTTCTCTACTCGCGAATAGTAAATCACAATTATGTATATTTCACTATGAAAATTTTATTACATGAAAAATATTACAGTAAATAGAATTACATTGTTATATTTTTAATATAGGTATTGGAATATCTTTCTGAACTTAAATAAATAAGTACTTCAAAATTCTTGATTACAACAATGATAAAATTGATTGCAACAATGGCATTGTTTGATCACAGCAATGCGGTGCACTGTATATCGTATTTCGCTTTCATCCCTAGGCATCACGCTCCTTGTCAGTGTTGCCAGATCGGCGGAATTCCCGCCAGTATTAAATGATTTAATTAATATTCTGCGTGTATTATTTACAAATTAATTATATATTCTAAACGTACCTTTTAAAACTACCCCCTCGTAGATCATTTAATGTGATCATTGGCGCTGTGCCCATGATTACATTAAATGATCTAGGAGGTATATTTACGGGAGTAATACAGTGAAACTTCTTTGCGTAAAGCACGTATTCGTATTAAAATAAATTTACAGCTTTACAAATCACGTCGAATGAGAATTTACAGCTTTACGTGTACGAAAATAAGTGAATTATAGTAGCAGGTGATATCAATTAAAACTGGTATTAGAATAAGAAAAGTAATAAAGCACAGTTTGCAGCTGACAGGCACCGCAACAGCCCATGTGTATGGTAAACACTGTCAGTAGAATTTAATACTGTTTTGAAATTTCAAACTTCATAACTCTTAACGTCAGTTGCTTTTCCCTATCGGCCATTATATCTGTTTGATTCATTAAAATTATTCAGTGAAAAGTTTCCGTTTGTCCACGTCAAAACGTAATTTAAAGCTGTAATAAATGTCTGTGTCGTTATTTATTAGCAAATACGGAGTAAGCCACCACCATCTACAAATTCTTATTTTTCATTCTATTAATTAAACTCTAAATTCTATGCTGAGCTGAGTTACTTCAAACATAGGTTCACATTCGAACTTTAATATCACGCCACATCAACTAGGATTAAAGATTCAGCTATCCTAGGCAAATTTATCATCAGAAAGACTAAATAAATAGAGAATATATGCCAAGAATTATTCTTAAATTAAGCACATTATAAATTCTAAATATCGAAATTATAATAAGTTTAATTATAAATTACTTATTACTTCACATCTACGAATATAAAGTTATCGGCTAAACCCAATTTGACAACAAACTAGATCTGCCTAGGTCAAACTAGTTACTAGTTCCTAATAGGGTAAATCGGTCATAAGTTTTGTGCGTTAAGGTAAGTTAAGGTATGGGTGCAAATATAAACTGTCAATTCAAAATTATTTAAAAATAAATTAGATTAATATTAATAAACTTCTTAACTTAAAATGGTAAACTGTTTTAGTTTTAATTGGTAGTTAAAAACAACGCAATTTTTCATAATTTTTTTTATCCATAACTGTCTTCTGAAATTAATAAAAACAGTAAATTTATAATTAATTTTTTCGTTTACATAAAAAGCTAGAATAATTGATTTACAAGAATTTAAATCTCTATAACTTCTGCTTGAATATTTTTGTATAAAATAATCTGGTAACGTTTGTGCAAAGTAATACTGATTTCCCATATAAACGTCTATAGCATTTACGCAAATAGTAATTATTTAATTACCTACCTATTGAAAGTAGTGAATTGTGAATCTATTCAAAATTACAAAAGAAAATTAAAAATATGAAAGGAAGAATGGAAAATAATCGGACAAGCAGTCAAGAAAAAAATATTTATTTGCTAGCCTACGTTACGACTGTACTACAGTCTTCTTTAGGGCTCTAGGGCATCGTCGATCTTCGTATTCAACCATTAGCTTCAACCTAGGGTTATTTTCATACCAAGTTTCCCCACCCCCACATAACATCATGGACAATACCATCCATCAGAGCCCTGAAGAAGATTGTAGAACATAGGAAACGTAGACCAGGAAATAAATAATTTTTGCTTGACTGCGTGTTCAATTAATATTCATTCTTCCATTATGTAACCAAATGATCATCGTATTCAACCAAAAATAAGAAAATTAACAACAGAAAAGTTGCTATTTCAGTGAAGGCTGTCAGAACAATTACTATTATAAAGTGTACCCATATTACCTCTCGCTAAGAGAGGTATTGGATTCATGCTAAAATTCGCATATCCAGATTTCATTGAATAAGCACGATTTAACGTCCCTAGAATCCGATTATAACATTTTTAAAATGATGTCTGTGTGTGTGTGTGGATGTGTGTATGTGTGTATGTCTGGATGTTGTAGACACGATTCCTCAAAAATCATAAGACTTAAGAATTGTTTAACTATAGATTCCTCAATCTGACATTCCTGGGAAGAGCTGAAAAGGTTTTGGTAACAATTGAACAACCGGAAGTAGTAGTTTCTGAGAAAAATTCTTCTAAATATAATTTTTTGGAAATTTTTGTTATTAAATATTGAAGAACATAAAATTGTCTATCTAATACACTTAAAATATTTATTATATCTTATATAGATTTAGAGATAAAGACACTATAATATAGAGTAATTTAATCACAGAGGCCAAGGCATTACGGAAACCAGTTGACAAATTCCAATGTTTATAACATAGTTTTTAAATGACACATGTCAGTGTCAAAAATCGACAGTTTTAGGGACATTTTGACAGCTTTTTCTGGGAAGTATATTTAATCTTTCTTATTGTTTTATTAATTAAATATTTGAAATTACAGGTAAAATGCATATATCCATCAGAAATATCGCCAATCTGGTTAAGGAATTGGAAGAATCTCTGACATTTAGAAACTTCCTCATACAATGAATAATAGATATTATTAGAATTATATGTGTGCAGAAGACATGTTAAATACAATAAAAAACAGTATTTGGGTAAAGTTCTGTATTTTTTTGTTATAAAGTGACGGTTTGAAAGGGAAGTGCAATTCAATATTTACATAGCGTAAAATGGAAATGGCGAGAGGTCTTGTGCTGGACACAACAGATTTTTTTTGTTTTGTATTACAGATGACGTGTTAACAAATTAAAAAAAATCCTTATATTACTGTCTAAAAAAATCTGGTAGCCATTTTGCTAATATGATAAAAAGTAGAACAGTAGGTATAGTACCTATCAGTTCCAGAAACCATATTTTCAAAATGTAAATACATACATAAATTGTTCATAAATTCTAACAGGTCTGGCAGGTTAAATTACAGACATTTATACAAAGAATCACCCTATTTAAAAGTAGGGTTGTCTGGCATACACCCTCTAAACCCCTCTGTGATCAACCATATCATGAATCCAAATAGAAAAAATAAATAATGAACTCCACCACAAACGCACTTTAAATTTATTGAATTCACCACCACATTTCATCTCCACCATATGGCACAATATGGCATGCGATTTTTCAATACAGTCTAATATATATTTGGTTTTAAATAGTTCTAAAAACCGCATGATTGATAGACAGGCAGTTAACCAGGGGGAATATACTTCAATCTATGAGGAATAAAAGCGAATGTGAAGAATGAAAGAGCAGCGCTTGAATTGTAGTTAATGGGGATGAGCAGCACGTCAAAACAGTAGTTCACGCCACTTGCCACTCAAGAGGGATGCATATTCATGCATATGTGCGCATAAATTAAAATTAATTATGTTTGCATAGCGGTTAGGAAGTTGCTAAACAAATCAAGCAGCCCTCGATAGATTAACAATAGCTAATGTTTACGTTTCACAGTAGCTAGACATTGTTTATAATATTGTTACTAAATTTAAAAATCTGATGTGGCCAACACATTACCTCCCGCCAATTCCATGTTTAAAATAGCAGTGAGCTTTAAGTAAAGTATCATTTCCGGTTAATCGTTTGTAAATAAAATCTAATTTGTTGTCTAATAAATAGAAAAGTCTGTAATACGAAATTTTGGATTGTTTTATTGTTTTTCCTCAAAAATTTGTTAGAGCTCCAAATTAAGTACTACATCCGATTTATCATATATGGTTAAAATCTAATATGTTGTTTCAAATTATATAAGAGTTTTAAATACCAAATTTGAGAAGTTTTGGATCATATTTTAATAGGCTTTAAGGAAAAATCGTCACACACGTACATTCTTATAAAAATCAGCATCATCTTCTAGGTGCTCTAAAACGCAATCTTTGTAAATTCTTCGCCGTACATAATCCATTTCGTAAATGTGTAGTTGTAAATTAATATTAATTTATAGTGCTGCAAAAATAGCAATTAGCAAATTTAAATCATATCATCCTGTACATCTAACATTTATGTATGATGGAAAATATATTATTTTTACAAACCTTAATAAAATATTTTACTATTATATTCTCTTTAACACGGTTTCATTATTAATTTTAATATAATTGCTGCCTGTCAGTGACATTTGTTTAAATATGTCAAACCTGTCATTAAAATTATGATTTTGTTTGACGCATAGGCTAGGTGATACATGGAAATAAATTATATTATATATTCATATTTAAAGTTATTTAGTGTTATTTACAATGTTATTATCGTAGAATTGAAGATTAAACCATTATATTCCATTTTAATTAGTAAAAGTTGCTAAAAAATTATATTCAATGAATTTTTTACAAGAAAAACTGTTAAAAAGCTTGTATAAATGATACTTCCGGTTATCCGATATACACTAAAAACTAATGAGCACTTCCCATATTAGTATAGAATGGGTATACAAAATTTCAAATTTTTCTGATTGATAGTATTTGAGTAATCGTGTCCACATGATCCACACACACACACAGACACACACACACACACAAAGACACACACACACACATACATACCTACAGACATCATTGTAAAAATGTTAAAATCGGATTCTGGGGACATCAAAACGTGCTTATTATATAAAATCTCTATATGCTATTTTTAGCACGATACCTATACCTCCCGCTACCCTAGGTAAGTATTCAATGAATTTTTTACAAGAAAAACTGTTAAAAAGCTTGTATAAATGATACTTCCGGTTATCCGATATACACTAAAAACTAATGAGCACTTCCCATATTAGTATAGAATGGGTATACAAAATTTCAAATTTTTCTGATTGATAGTATTTGAGTAATCGTGTCCACATGATCCACACACACACACAGACACACACACACACACAAAGACACACACACACACATACATACCTACAGACATCATTGTAAAAATGTTAAAATCGGATTCTGGGGACATCAAAACGTGCTTATTATATAAAATCTCTATATGCTATTTTTAGCACGATACCTATACCTCCCTTACCTAGGGTAGCGGGAGGTAAAAAAACTATTTTTAGTACAAGTGAGCAAAGCATGTCTTTTTCTCACGCGTCCGGAAATTGGTCACACGAGCGGAAGCGGGTGCGCTAACTGGACAAGTGGGAAAAAGGCATGCTCACGTGTGCTAAACATGATTTTTTTCCATAATCTTGAAATACGAGTACATATATTTTAAAAAACAAAACATTGTACTTTTTTATTAATAAAAAACTCTACAGTACATATGTTTATAACTGAATTTAATGTAAAGTTAACTACATAAAATTATTGTTCTCTCATGTAAAATGGCAGATATTTGTTGCACAATTATTATAAGTTTGTGTATATTGCTCATTTGTGAAGAAAGTTATTTACTTTGCCCCCTTGTGATTCAACATGCTACTTTGCTCACTATTTTAAGTTGAATAATTTTGCTAACGATTGTGGAAAAAATCCTTTTTCCGTTTACAGTGTGCCTCTAAGTCAAAAACAGTGGGTGGTACCACAATCCTTGTTTTGAAAATGCCAAATTTCAATATTTAATTTCACTCTTATATTTAAAGAACGTTTTTTTTTTCAAAATATTTATTTGAATACAAACTAAGTTCTCCTTTATTTTGAAAAAATCGTTTTTTAAATATAAGCGCGAAATTAAATATTGAAATTTGGCATTTTCGAAGCAGCGTCTTCAAAACAAGGCTTGAGGTCCCATCCAATGTTACAAATTTGAACTTCTGTTTTTGTAGATATTTTTATTTATGAAGTTGGTAAATTAAGGCGGGTTTATGCAGCAATTTGACAGTCATCGCCATAATTGTAAAGTTCATCTCACTAAAGCTTGCTGTAGACAGGGATACAAATTCTACCCTTTAATTGGTCAGATTGCTAGTTCAGAATCTAGTTCCACTTGTTAGCTGTCAATTATCAAATAAAATCGTCAGAATTAAGTGATATTTGACCATATTTTGTTGTAATTTTCAAGGTTCAGGCCTCGAACATTTTTACAGATAAAAATATTTTTATTTTTGAAAAAATTTGGTTTCACGAATTAAAATTATTTATTTAATGTATGTAACAACGGCCAGTTCTCTAACGCCATTTGCTATTTACTTACGTGGAATGAAGCATAATTAATAATAATAATAATAATAACAACAATAATAATAATAATAATAATAGTTTTATTGATTTGAGAAATTGGAGTAAGGATTACTTTTTACAGAAACTTCTAATTTTTACTATTGTGACAATGAACCGGTAAATGTCCCGTATTTTTTCATGATTTAGATGTTGGTATTAAGAATTATAATATGTTTTTATAATTTACGTGTTTATGCAACGTTGTCAACAGTATATTCATATAAAAGATTGACAATTAAATGTTCAGTAAGATTTGTAGTAGGTAACATAAAATTGTCAAAAAATAATATTTACAAAGATAACTAGTAAACTATTACTTCCTTTTCATAGGTCTCATTCTGAGTCTAATAGTACTTATTTGGGAAATCGTCCATACAACATTCGCACACTCACAACTATTTTATAAATGTACATATATATAATTTTTAAATTGGATATTATTTAGATATATGTATTGGATTTTTCGTAGCTGACGACACTATAAAATATTTATTTAATTAAATAGTACGACCTAAAAATAAAAGCTTGATAAATTTATTATGAGTGAAAATAAACCTTTTCAATTAGCCCCAATTAAACATGGATAAGTACATAAATAAAACATAAATTAATTGTTATTGGAAATGTGATTTAGATTTTTATTTAACCTAATTTTCCTTCTCGGTTTTATACATATTTTACTTTTACTAATAAAAGAGACATACCTATATCGTTTGCTCTTTTTGTTTGTATTCTATTAATTTTTTAACAATTATAATAATACGGGTACATTATTTATAAATCTACAGGGTGATTGAAAATATGAAAACAAATCGATATTTTTTACCGTCCCACACCTTTAAGTACGGATGGTATTGTCTGGTCAAAAAAATCGGTAATGAATTTTTAATGAATAAGCATGTTTTAGGGTCCTTAGAATACGATTTTACTAGTTTTACGATGATCTTTCTCTCTCTCTCTCTCGCTCTGTGTGTGTGTGTGTGTCTGTGTGTGTGTGTGTGTGTGCGCGTGTGTGTTTGTGCGTGTGTGTGCAAGTGTGTGTTTGTGTGTATGAGTGAGTGCGTGTATTTGTGTGTGTCCGTGTGAGACAAAAATGTCTCCAACGATAACTACAATACTGCAATTCTAAAAATTTTAATTCTATCGTATTCCTCTTCTTTACATCCATATGAAGAGCTGATTAGATTTTGGTTATAACCGGTCTACCGGAAGTTTCCTTATTTGAAGTTCTTAACAAGGAAAGAATATCTCATTGTCTATACAGTTTGATTATATATTTTTCTACATATTTAATAGATATAAAGTTAAAGAATTATAAAGAGATTAACTTTCATAAATCAGTCAGCTTTGCTATAATCATGGAAACAGCTGATATATTCAAATAATTCTAATTGTCAGTGTCAAGTGCAATATAAATAGTGTTTGTTCGTGTTATAATTTTATTCGATTTATAGAATCTTTTCCAAGGAACTTTCGGTATGGAATTTACAGAAAACAGTGTATGTTCGTGTTGCAATTTAATGGATATGTAGAATCTTTTCCAAGGAACTTTTGGTATGGGATTTGAACAAAATACATAGAATTGACGGAAGGTAATGTGCTGGCCACATCAGATTTTTTTAATATTAATTTTGGGCCTATCGTTCAAATTACAAAAGTTGGGGGGCGAATGTTGCTTTGTTCCTATTTTTTCAATTATCCTGTATATCTATAATAAATAGGTATATTAATATTTTCTCCAAATTTAATCAAGATCACACAGCCCTTTACTTAATGTAAATACATATTCACAGTAACGAACAAAAATTGTTATGTTTAATTTTAGTCAATAAAGAGCTTTAGTAGAACTTGGACAAAATTATGTATTTCATTCGACGATATAGACATTTTAACCAATTATATCTTAATCATTTTGTCCATTAATAACTAGCATTGTAGCTGATAAAAATGATTGAAAACGAATCAATTTGGATTCTCGGATTTTAATAAATCGATTGACGTCTTCTTATTCATATATCCCATTATTTTATAACAGTAAATTTGGTGTGAATTAAGCCATCTACATCTACAGTTAAACGACCTACATGGATGTATTCATCCCATTTTCTTTTTTGTGTCTTCATGCTTTATCATTCAGGAAAATTAAACGCTTATTCTGTCTATTGTGTTGAATTTGAAAAGTGAAACGGAACGTATTGGAAATGTGTTACATTTTGAATAAATTTGGGAAGATGAAAGATCGTGATCGATTAAGCGAAGTTGCTTTTTGGAATCCAATTTGTGCGATGCAAGGCGTGAAAGAGTTCTCGACGTTCGCGACGCGTAAATTGTTCCTACACTCGAGACTTTTTACAAGAAAACAATTTTCTCTGAATAAAATCTGTAAATGCGGTTGGTATGACATGGAAAATATCTGAACAAGAGAACTTATATTCACATTTGTGAAGGTTCCAATTCGATAAAGATTATATAATATCAAAATATTATAGCAGAGATAAATTCTTAAATAAAAACATAGGCAGATTCGTAATGAATGAATTACTCGAAAAGACAATGAGGTCATGCAAAAAAAAATAATTGTACCTTTTTTCTGTATAAATCGAAAAAGGATAGTCTAATTCATCGATCAGTATGATTAAATTATTTTTTATTTATATTTTTTGTTGTATAAAATCGTTTTAAAGTATGATATTTTTAAAAAGTTGCAAAAACCAGCCATGTTTTGTCGTCACAACATAACGTACCAAGTTCAGACTCATTTCAAACAGACATTTTATATGGACACATAATTTCTAAAAGAAAAATATATATAAACTATAAATTGAGGATTACATACCTGAATATGCTCTAATATATTAATATAATATCGTTCTATTTATTTTTATAAATATAATTTTCATTTGGCGTGAAATTATCTACGTTACATCAGATGTTTCTTTCACTTCTGTATCTTTGAATTAGACGGTAGAAGGTTATAAACGCATGTGAGACATTGAATATATTGCAGAATATTATTTTATTCTTTGTTTTGGCACGAAACAACGTTCCATCGACATGTTTACTTTCATAAATTTTAGGTTATCTTTAAATGTCACTTTGACGTTTAAGACAATGTGAAAATCAAAATGGTCGTGCCTGTCACTCTGTGACGTCATTGGACAATGGACGAAGCGGGGGCCTAGCAGCCTCATTTCAAAGAATGTCATTTTCAATTACAATTTTTTCATGATTAAAGATCGATTTGAGGAAAAATAAAAAATACGGGTCTATTATTTTTCACTACTCTATCGATTAAAATTATAAAAAAAGTCGTGCATTGTATTCATTACATGAAATCTGAGAATGGTAACTTGCATGACGATGCATTTGTTTCCTATAATATTTCATTTATCATCTTTTATCATAAGATCAGTGTTTGGGAATAGTAAGGTCGCTAGGTTTTTATAAATAAAACACTTGATATTTAACAATAACGATTTATTGAACTAGTTAACAGTTGAGCTACCTTCAGTGGACAGTGTTGGCTGGACCGACAAATGGCATAAAGTAAACTAATTTTAGGGGCGGGGAAAGTTACCCCTAGTACGGATAATCAGACATTTTTTACGCAAAATTATCACAGAACCATTACCATTTGTTTTCATTTCTATTTGATTAAAACTATCAGTATTTCTCATAATTTTTTTATTTAGACATGTTAACATGGTCAAAAAAGAAAAAAAACAGTCATGTAAAAATTTGTTATAGCGTCCATTTTAAGTAAGAAAGTACCTCGGACACAGCCATCTTGAATTTTAATTTAAACAATTTTAATTTTACCTCTTCAAAACAAATCCTATCATAATTTTTTTATAATTATGGAGATATTCAACAATAAAAACCCACTTTTTACATAGTTTATTTTTTAAATAATTTCTAATTCATTCGGGATTCAATTTTTTCCGACGAAATCTAAATCTATACAAAACTGCACAACTTTGCTCATCACAAATGTTCCATATATTTCCCAAGTTAAATGCCTATGTAACGGATTTCGAGCGTCACCGATACAGGTAGTACATTGAAAATTGAAATACATGACATTTAGACAAATAAGCAAATAGAAAATTAATTTATATTTATACTTTTTTTATACATAAGTATTTTAAAAGTACAAATTTACAATATTTAATAACTAACAAGAAACCTTTATATAATGCCGATAACCGATAAATTAAAAAGGGTTTCGGTTGCGGTTTTATATCTGTTTCGAATTTCGGTTCTCATTTTTTTTCGGTTTTTTTCGGTTAAGGATTTCGGTTCCGATTTCAGTAACCATTCCTGGTTATAATACAAACTTTCAGTTGAAGAATATCAGAGAAATAATTTAAAAACTATACTATAAGTACGCAACGCAGTAAATCTGAATACACTGCTCTTAAACTTAACACAAGCAGAAAATTGCTTCAAAATTACATGGTACCTAGTTTAAATAACTGCATATTTAAAATGTTGGTAACAATGTCCTTAATATGACTACATTCAGAATTATTTTAGAATTTTAATAGAAATGAGAAGAATAAGCTATCCATAAATTGAGTCTATGTCGAAATAGAAAGTATTTAATATTTAAGTATCAAAATGAACAATGTAATATAAAATACAATGCGTGACGTTAACAATATTATGTCAGATTATAATAAGAAACAAAAATATTGTAGATGTCAAAACATACTAATTATAAATTGTATTTATAAGTGAACATCTAATTAACATGCTTTAAGACGGTCATTTTTAAGTATAATTTTTAAGTATAATTTTTAATTATATTTTTTAATTATAATTATAATTTCTAAGTATAATTTCAGTGATGTGAATGAGCCTTTATAGTTATTCAAAAGACGTCAAACAATCTATATTCTATGATATTTTTTTCCTTGAAGTATTTAGTTTATCATTTAGTAGGATAAACGTGATAATTTTATGTTCCACGTTGGAATAGCGTGACAAAATATTACAATTGAAAATACTTGTAGTATTATTTGCCTTTTTTCTTATCATAATTTATTAACTTTTTATTACTTTAATTCACTTTGCATGTTGCAGCAATATAAGTTTTTATGTTGTTATTATGCAGGACAAATACGATTATTTTATTTTTATAACTGATTATATTTAGTTACTACAGAAACTGCCAATGTAACTTAATAATTATTTAATACTTTTCCATACTTATAATGGAGATATTATTACCGTTGCAAAAATGAAACATTATAATTTTTTTATATGCGTTTAGTTTTAGGGTTCCTAGAAGACGATTTTACTATTTTTAAGGCCTATTTTTAATAAAGTAAAGTAAGCGGTAACGCAATTGCAGTAAGGTAACGCAAAACATGAGCGCATGGTATGCCTCTGTATGCTTATTTATAATGAAAAGTGATGCAGCACCACAATCAGCAACGCAATAAACGCAAGGCAAATCTCACTTTTCTACCTTTCTGCTGTACCGCTAGCCAATCAAAATGCACTTTTTTTTGTAAAAATCTGTATTATCGACATATTCGTGAATTGTCACAACTACAAAATAAATACTATCAGCCGTATTCATAGTAACTGAGATAGACCTGGTTTAACTTCGATTTACTTAGACTAGGTTTAAACCAGATTTAAAATGGTTATTCATAGTCAAATTTAGACCTGATTTAAACCTGGTCTAAGTAAATCGAAGTTAAACCATTCTATCTAGTCGCCTATGCCCATACACAGTGGCGTAACTACCGGTGTTCCATGTGTTCCGTGGAACACGGCCCGGAGACCTTAGGGGCCCGGAGGCAATCGACAAAAAAATAAAACATTTAATTTTTCAACCCAAGAATCGTGAAATACTATGAAATAAACATTAGGTAGGTAACTCCAATATTTTTTATCTTTAGTGAAAAACTGATACAATTTTTTTTCCGTGGGGTTTGTGGGGTTTGGGGGGGGGGGGTGAGGTTTAGGGGCCCGGTCTAAAGTTTGGAACACGGCTGAATATCGCTACGCCACTGCCCATACATTACATTGCACATGCGTAGTGAATACAATTTTGACATTTGTGATCACAGCTGTTGTTGACTGGGCTGATTTCTTTCAACTAAAACTTTTTATTTACTGTTAACAACGACATTAGTACAATTAATTTTTACTTTGATTGCGGTAATACACGTAGATGGTTTTAGTACATCAGGATTTGCAAGGGAATATGGAAATAAAAATGAAATGCTTCTGGATATGATGGAAATTTAGACGAACATAATTTGCAGTTCCCCAAAAAACGCTCAAACTACTTCCAAAAATAAAATATTAGTATCAGAACCAATAGATCCAATTTAATATTTAAACTGGAATATGAAATGATGAAAAATAAATTACATTAAATGAAGAATATGAATTTGAATTTTACTGGATTGCAGTCAAATATTATTAATTTATTTTAATCGAATTGTTTCGTACTACACATGCAAAATTGTTCAAAAATTGAATACATTTAACGTAATACATAACAATAACACTGTCGCTTACATAATATAATACATAATGTTACAACATTTTATATATTAAAATTCCTTCAATATAGTTCACTCTTTCGTCCATTGGTATATTATGCAGTATTATTATTGTCCGAATATGAGCTTTGATGTAGTAGCTTTAGCTGGATGAAGCACAAAAATCAATATAAATTATGGTGTGATCATAATTGTTTTAAAAAGAGAAGCGAATAGCTCTTGACTTCTCCAAATGCAATGTAAATCATTGTACTTCAGGAAAATTGTGTAAGTTGCTAAAACAGATTGCTTAACTTAAATACATTTAACATTTTATCTAATAAATTACCAGATTCACTTCTAATAATGCTCAAAGCTAGCATATCAACTGAAACTGGTCGCTTTTTATTGATGTTTACATTTTCTAATATTGGTATTATTTTGTCGATTAAATTCTATAGTTTTCTATCTTAAATCTGCAAATTTAAATCACTTTAGTTTATAAAGAAGCAACAATTCAAAGAACTGAACATTTCGTAAAATACTACTTAACCTATAATAAATTTCTTAGATTCATATGATTTAAAACTTTTGATTCCTCCTCCTATATTCAACTATGCTTTGTTTTAATATATTTCATGTAGTTAATATGCTCAAAAATTTCTTGAAGATCATTATCCATCATGAACTTCCTAAAAATGAAATATTGCAAGTTACAAATTCATAGCAAAGTAATATTATAGATATTAATATGATAATATTTATGACATAATACTTACCAAAAATATTATATTAAGTATTAATGTATTTAATTTGCATTAAACACACAAAATTATATTTTCATAGTTCTGTCAACTGACTTAATACCGCGTTAAACTAAGGTACGCGCAGGTCTAAATGTTAGTCTAGAGTTAGACCTGTACCATGGTTTAGACTCGAACAGAAGCACTATGAATACGGCTGTATATGTTCGTCACTGTCCATTTCTAATTAAAATATTTTATATACTAACCTTATTGATATGTATGTCATATAAAAACAATAAATAAAAGTGAGCCGAACTTCAAAGAAATATAACGAATTCTTTTGATTGATTAGAAATACTGTCTTTGGCGTTTATTATAAATCACAGATTTTGTGTTTGCGTTAGCGGTTTATATATACTTTATTATAAATAGGTCTTTACGATGTCTGTTGTCTGTATGTATGTATAAGTGTGACGATTTTAACTCAAAACTTTGATTTCAAATTTTCATTTTCAACTTTTATGCATCTATATGAAGAGCTGATCAAATTGTAATTAAAAATATTATGTATTACTCAACCGGAAGTTTAAAGCACAAAGCAGATTTTCTTCAAAACATGTAATAAAATTTAATTTTTTCTGCTATACCATGAAAGTCAGGATTTGTTCAAATATTACTAATTGACAGTGTCAAGTGTAAATAGGTTCGAGAAATAATTTTGCTTTAAATATACTCGTACACGCAATTTGTTGCAAGAAATTTTTAGACTTTATATGTATAAAATACATTAGATTTTTTTAAAGGGATTTTTAAATAATATTTTTAAATTATTTTAATTAATACAATAAAATAAGATAATTGTATAATTGTCTATAAAGCGGAAACAAAATACAAAAAATACTTTTTGCAAAGAGAACATTGTTGTAAGTATTAAGTTCTTTTTCCAATACATATACAAAATAAAATTAAATTGAAGTTTTGTGGATAGGTAACTTCCTGCCTTTATTCCTAACAACCTAAGATACAGCATTGAAACTTTTGCAAGAAAATTTATTAGGAATTTATAAAAAATATGATCGTGGAAGTGACGGAATGTGATGTGTTGCCCTCTGCTTAACACATACGTATAATGTCACTTTCGTACGATATTATTGGACACATCATTTCCTTAAAAACAATTTAAAAGTTAAGTAGTTAGAAAATAATAATTTTCTAGGGCAACTTTAGTTTGAAACAATTATGATTACTTTTTTGTTATTCTCTAATTAAAAAAGAGATAAATTATGCCACTTCTCTGCCAGTTTTTACGGATGGTTTTTCCTCTGGCATTTAGAGTTTATTTCCGGAGAAGATGCATCCCCGCCGACCTAGTTAACGCCGGGTTTTGAATTTTTCACAGAAAACAGAGGTTTGATGTTTTCGGTATTCATACCTAATAAATTACTTAATTACCAAATAACATATTTTATTGTATATTATGTTTTTCATATAACCTTAGTTACTTGCTTTTGTTTTGTAATTATTTATTTGTCATGTATACTTTCCTTAAAGAAAGCCGTAGCGTATGCGGCCGAAACGTTAGTATTAAATAAAATTACAGAACTTAAACCGAAAAGGTAGTATTATTCTAATTATTAATATGAGTTCTGAACGATATTTTAATAATTTAAAGATAATAAAGTTATGTCATAATATGATAGTTTTTAGGAAAATAGTTTTGAATGTAATTTTAATATACCAACGTAGGCGTGAAGGCTTGTTTCACAAATTTAATTTAGGTAGGTCTATACTAAAATATGCCTTAACTTTTTTTCCTGTACCATCTATTAGACTAGATTATCTTCTTAATTTTCTGAGCTGTAAAAAATGAGGCTTTAACTACATTAGAATTAAAATTGAAAAAGAAGGAATGGGGATAAAAACATGAAATATTATCAGGAAATAAGAGATGTCACTTTAAAATTTAATCCATTATTAAAAACCCAACCCTTTAATCCTTTACCTTGAAATTCCATTTAAAACTTTATCATTCTTGATAGAGTTATCACCCCTTAACAAATAACGTATAAAGTAAAAAATTATGTTGTGCTGGGTCTGACCACATATGCGATAAGCCTCCCCTGTATACGGGATCTTACTACCCTGTCAATCGCCCCGGAAAACAGCTCTTTTATCATAAATCGATTCGTTTCGACTTTATCTTTTTACGGGGCACGGGGCGCGTTATTCTTTGTACGGGTTGCAAAGTACCGCGCCGAGCAGAGCTGTTTTGATCTCGAACCTGACCTGCATAGCACGAGGAAGAAGAAGAAGTCAACGTAGTTCGGATGTTTTCCTTTTTATTTTTTCATTTCTTACCCTTTGACCTTCTGGTTTTCTGTGGATTTAAAGATCAAAAGTGATATTCCCCAGCGTATGAAAAGGAATTTAAGACTAACTGAATTCGTTGGAGATGTACTACTTTTCAAATTAAATGCTATACATCTCCCTACAGATAACTTTCAGTAGAATATTTTAAAGTACAAGGTTTCTCTGTAGATGTAACGAGCAAATAAATTTATGAATACCTACCTTCTTAGATGCAGAGCACCTACAAAATGAATAAAACAGAAATATTAAACCTGTGACCTGTGACAAATTAATGCTAAAAAGGTAGAAATTATCTACGACATCTATGAGCACGGTTCCACATCACTTGGACCATCTAATAAACTGTCAAAGAATTAAGAAAAACTATTTGTATTTTAATATTTATTGTGAATTAAACAGTCGGAAACGTTCGAAATAATAAAAAACAAAGATATTTAATGTCAACTATAGAAGAAAAACTGAAAGATTATAAGATTTTGGAAAATAAAATGTCTAAAAGAATTACGGAAAATATTAAGAATAAAAGGTGATCTTAACTACGGAAATAAATAATATAAAATTAGCATATCACTTTATGTGATTGTTAAATTTTAATCTTTAGCTAATTGTTTAATTTATTATGTATGAACGAAGTATATGATTAAAATTATAGTAAAAATAAAACATTTCAATATAAACAAAATTCGAGCTGTAACCTTATAATGAATTGTACGTTAAAATCACTACAAACGTACGCCAGTATGTGGTAGTATGGTAAGTTTAATTCTTGTTCTGCGAACTGTAACATTTTATTTTGTTAACACCCAAATTTAAGGTAAGACATATTGTAATGACCTCGCCCGTGTAGCTATGTAAACATACGTCGCGATAAACTTATTAATCCGCGCCGCTAGCGGCTGACGTTTGTGTTGCGTGACCTTCAACTGGAAATGGAAATATTCTAGAGTATTCTAGATTTAATAGTGAGCGACATAAAAGGGGAGCGACTCTGTGCGAGTCCGTCAGTTGAGTTTGAAGTCTGACACGAGTGAGACTACAACCGACAGTCAGTCTGATACAAGTCTGAGTCTGAGAGAAAATAGTCTGAGAAAGAAGACAGTCTCAGAGAGGAGACAGTCTGAGAGAGGAAACAATCTGAAAGAGAAGACAGTCTAAGAGAGAAGAAAGTCCGAAAGAGAAGAGTCAGTCTGATAGGGAAGTCGGTGATATAAATAGAGTGTTATAATAACTTCTAGACAGTCTACAACAGTCTGCAACTGACCGACAATTTAAGATTGGAACGCCTGGTGAAATAAATGGAAATAGTAAAATAAATAGTTATATAAATAAATAGTGAGATAAATATATATTTTTGAATAAATAATCTTAGTGTTAAGTGTTTAATAATATTTTTAGTCTTTAATTAATGTTTAATATTTGTGTATTAATAGTCTTCATTATTTTAATTATCTTTTTCTTATTTCTTCTTAATAATATTCTTGCCTAATAAACTTTTATTTTAATTATTAATATTTCTTTTTTTTTACATAACGCCTAAATAAAAATATGTTACAAATGTATGATGTTCATTTCTCTGTTCTTATTTTTTTCCGTCTCTGCATATTTGCTTTACCTAACTGTACTTTGTAATATAAATTTTACAAATGGTTATATTATGATAATGATTGAATATTTCATTCCTAAAACGACAATGCCTATCGCCTATCGCATATAGGGAAACAAAGGGAATAAACTTCCCTATTACAAAGATATTGTTTCACGATACATGTTATCAGCTAAGCTGGAACGTGTATTACACTCCAACTTTATGTGTTCGAGAATATTATAAATCTCCTGTTTAAGATATCCCATATTATTTGGTATACAGGGAGGAACAAAACTATTTATTGAAGGGATCAAATGGTTACTCAATTAATGTTTATGATCTCATCGGAATTCATTTTCTTCGAAGTAGATCCTTTAATATTATTGTTAAAAAACATTGTGTAGGCTTTTTGGTTCTTTTGTTTATTGAAACATACAATTTAGTTTACATTTGGACGTTTCGATTGTGACATCACAATCATCATCAGCTATTTGTTTGATTGTTACATTTTTATAAAAATATTAGTTGAACATTAAGGCGTAATTTTGTAATACATAAAGTTTTATTTTTTATGACTACATTTTAATTTGACTAGCAGTAGGTAAAAATGTGTTGTTCAGCCAGAGTATGGCAGTAAACATTTTTACCTACTGCTTGTCAAATTAAAATTGCTATTAAATCACGTAGTTTAATTGCAATAACTTAAAATGGACATACAGTGTGTTCAGGAAAAAACATAATTCGGAGTAGGCTATGAACAAAGAAACGTATGTCTGATCATTATTTAATTCAAAAGTTAAGTTGTCAAAATTGATCTTGGAATGTAATTTTAAGGAGAAAAGTTAATAAAGAAGGATACAGAACATTGTCATTTACCGTTTTTTAATATATATTTTTTAAATATTTTCAAGTAAGGATTCAAGAAGAAAAGCTTTGATATCTTTAGATAACATTTTTGACAATATCTCGTGCCAAATTGACATTTATGATTTTTTTTAACACACTGTACAAACTTTGTGCTTTGTGCCATCGATATTCTCTTCCTAGTACCACCCTGTGTATTCCCCATTTCATTCTCCATGCTCTATGTCTTCCCTGATATGGTGGTTGTTAGCCCCTGATACTATCCGCGTTCGCGATATGCTCCTCCGATACGGAAGGATCGCCTTATTTAGTGTCACCAGCCCGTGAACGCATGTAACCGTCAATGGTTCCGCGTTCTATGTTAACGTAAAGTTAGCGTCTTGTATACTGCCTATGTTATGGCTGTGTGTTTAGGGTGCATATGCAATGTACAGTCGCTAGTCAACAACAAAGAATTGCCTTTTAGCAACCACACGCTAAAATATAATGAAGTCGAGGTAGAAGAGAGTAAATATAGACTTCCGACAGGGATTTTGGATGTTTGGTGGGTTTATAATTTCTGAGTAATATGGTGTTTAATAGAAAAATATCTAAGTCGGAGCTCGTAAAAATAAAGCAGGTGATGCCAATTGTATGAGTAAATAACTGATAAAGTTTAGTATAAATGCAAATATTGTACTATTGTAGACAAATAAATTTTTGAAGAACAAAACCACTTTGTTCTTTTTTTTTCTACTAATTGTTATCTTAATGGTATTTATTTAGTCAAAAGTTTTATTTACAAAATAATTTCTACACTATTGCCAATTTACTGGCCATGTTGAAAATGTTAAGTTATGAGGAAGCGGCAACACAGCAAGGCAAGGGACATCCGTGTTCAAATATATGGAATAAGTACTACTGAAATTTAGTATAATACTTTTGAATTACCTATTTAACGTCCATAAGGTTTTATGAATATGTTACCTTTACATTATATGTATATAAAAAAAAAATCTGTTGTTGCCAGCACAATACCTCTCGCCATTTCCATTTTATTATATATCACTCTGTATATATATATATATATATATATATATATATATATATATATATATATATATATATATAAATGGCTTTGAAAATACATTTCAACTCTAATTATTGTTAATTACAATTTATTTATATTCACTACAATAAAAGTGTGAAAAAAGTGCCGCAACGTTTCATTATTTCACTCCGTAGCGTTAAAAAAACACACTTTTTTCACAATTTTATTGTGTTAAAAAAGACTTTATAAATCCTTTTTAATGCAAAAAATCTGATGTGGCCAACACAAAACCTTCCGCTATTTAATTTTTACATACATACATACATACATACATACATACATACATACATACATACATACATACATACATACATACATACATACATAAAATCACGCGTTTCCCACTTAGTGCGTTAGCAAAAACCCGGAAACAATATTAACAATAATAAAAAGGATAAGAGTAAGAGCTCAGCTGACTCACTTCACTCTTTAACAACATTCTTCTTTCGCCTTGTCCACAATCATTATAGCATTCATACATAAGAACATATTAAAGTGACCAATTTTCGGTAGCGAATAACCGCATCCGGACCACACTAATAGTTACGCAACAATCATCCTTCGCCACACATTCCTATCCATTTTTATTAATTTAAATACATACTTACGTATTTACTAATGCTGCAAACTGTTCCATTGCATAAAACCATTGATTTATTTATTATTTTCTTTTTAAAATGTCACTATTATTAATTTGAAGTGATAAGTTTTCTGACAGTGACATTTACTGTCAGTTACATTCATTTGAAATATGAACTGTGTAACAAAGGAATAGTTAGGCTTCGCGACTAATAAAAAAAAATATTTTTAAATTTATCTGCAAAATATATAGAAAAAGTATTAATGTATTCCTGTAGAAAATTTAATAATCAATAAGACATAAAATGCGAAAAAATGGCATTTAATGATATTTTTTGAAGAAAAACCATTATGAGCTTCAGGTAAAGTGCCATTTTCGGTTATCCGATTTACACCAAAATCTAATGGCTTCTTTTTATATTAGAATATTATAGAAATACAAGGTTTCAGAATTTTCTGAAAGATAGTATTTGAGTTAGAGCAAAGACAAAATCTCTACACATACACATACACACACACACACACACTCACACACACACACACACACACACACACACACACACACACACACACATACACACATGCAGACATCATAGTGAAAATGTTAAAATTAGATTCTAGGGACCTTAAAACATGGTCATTTACTAAAATCTCGATATGTGATTTTTAGGACGATCCCTATACCTCCCTTACCAAGGTTAGGGGGAGGTAAAAAGTGTACTTTATTAAGACGTAAAAGAATTAATTTTATTTATTGCCCAAATATGTAATACTGAGGATTATTTATGTTTCTAATATTAAAATATTTGAATTTCAAATGACATGGAGCTAAAAAATCTATTGTGGCCAGCACAATACCTCTCGCCATTTCCATTTTGTCATATAAGTATTGTGTTGCACTTCGCTATCGACCCGACTCTTTCTAACAAAAAAAATACAGAAATTTACCTAGATATTGTTTTTTATTATATTTAACATGTCTTCTGTACACATACAATTCTAATTATATCTATTTTTCATTGTATGAGGAAGTTCCTAAATGGCAGAGATTCTTCCAATTTACCAATAAGATTGGCGGTATTTCTTATGGATATATGAATTTTACGTATAATTTTAATTATTTAATTCATAAAATAATAAGAAAGATTAAATATACTTCCAAGAAAAAGCTTTCCTGCGTAAAATTCTACACCTAATACACTTAAATTTTTTATTATATCTTCTATAGATTTACAGATAAACAAAATATAATATATAGAATAATCTGTTGCAATAAATCGCACAGTCCAGACTACACCAAAGAAACCAGTTGTCAAATTCAATTGTTTGTAATTGGCAGATAAATGTCAGTGTCAAAAATCAACAGTTTCACTGACATTACTGACAGCTTTTTCTGGGGAGTAGATTTAATATTTCTTTTTGAATTATTATTAGATATAATTAGAATTATTTGTGTGTACAAGAAATGTTAAATTCGGTACTTCAAACGGAAATAGCGAGAGTTATTGTGCTAGCCACAACAGATTTTTACCTCCCGCTACCCTTGGTAAGGGAGGTATAGGGATCGTGCTAAAAATCACATATCGAGATTTTACTAAATGACCACGTTTTAAGGTCCCTAGAATCCATTTTTAACATTTTCACGATGATGTGTGTGTGTGTGTGTGTGTGTGTGTGTGTGTGTGTGTGTGTGTGTGTGTGTGTATGTGTATGAATTTTGTCTTCGCTCTAACTCAAATACTATCATTCAGAAAATTCTGAAACCTTGTATTTCTATCCTATTATAACACGAAAAGAAGCCATTAGATTTTGGCGTAAATCGGATAAACGGAAATGGCACTTTACTCGGAAAGTTGTCTATAAGGGATCGGAAAGTACTTTACCGATCCCGGGACAGGTAAAACTAAATATTTCCATGGAGATCAGTTGTTTATTTATTTCTTATTTACTCGCAGTAAAAAATAAAATAATACTTTTTTTTTCAGGATCGCAAAAAAAATATTGTACCCAACATGACCTGAAAGTGTCTATACTGGGCTCAGTAAAGTATCACTTTCAGGTCTTGTTACGTAATTTACTATTCTATATATTTTACAGATACATTTAAAAATCATTTTTCTTTTTTTAATCCCGAAGCCTAAGAGACAGTTTATTTTTCAAATGAATGTAACTGACAGGTAAACGTCATTGTCAAAAAACTAATCACTTCAAATTAATAATAGTGACATATTAAATAATAAAGAAAATCGTAAATAAAGCAATAGTTGTATGCAATGGAACACAATATAGTTTGAAGTATTACTAAATACGTAGGTATGTATTTAAATTTAAATTAATAAAAATTAAATAGCGGGAGGTTTTGTGTTGGCCACATCAGATTTTTTTTAACTGATTTAATGGTGAAAATTAGTGGGAATAAAATACTGTCGTATTAAAAACAGAAATTGCTGTCTTGTAAAATAATGGTTATGATACGAGTGTAGTATCATTTACTTTTTAATTAGTAATAATTATACTCTTACTGTTATTACAGATCAAAGGTAGGTATCCTATTTTGTCGGTTCCATCAAAGCAATTGATACTAAAACGTGATGTTATTGTCATTAAATATAACGCTCCTCTGCAATTATTTAATGAGTGTACTAAAAGTAAACGAATATAATAGAAAAATTAGTAAATGATGTGTGTTTTTGTCAGTAACGAGAGGGAAAAGCTTGCAATTTATCTCCGTTAGCAATTAACTATTATAGATCATGTTCTCATGCTGCCTAGTACTTTGTATCGCCAATGAACTACAATTACGGCACCGACTAATTTCATTTACCGCAATTTCCTACAAAACACAACATTACGCTGCTAGTAATAACTCAGGCCTTAAAACTATTATTAACCAATTACTGGTACTATACTGAATGATAGATATCGAGCCGGAACATCATATTACTGAGCGTTTTCTATCTTAGATTCAAATCAAATTGAAAAGTGAAATTGATTTCTTCGATACCAATCGATATTTCCGGGCATTTCTACAATATTTTAGATATAATAGCAATAAACATGAGAGAAAATCTAAAAACTTTTTGTTATTTTTCCTGTTATATAAATTATCCGTAATTCATTCACAAATTTTTATTCCCATGTTTTTGAAATCAGTTTTAGTTTTCCATAAATTTATAAATAATTGTGAGTTGTAATTACATGCTTTGGATTTACGCATATTGTATAGGGTGATTGATTTTGGTAGCAGCATATAGAAAACTTTTTTATTATTTTATTATTAACTCTTTATAACGTTTTTTGTATGTCCGCAAGGTACTTCAAATACAGACATATTATTTCTATAAAATACAAAATTATTATTTTAAAAAATACATTTAAAAAGTTACATTGAAAAGTTAATAAGAATTTAAAATTAAGCTTCAATTTAAAATTTGGGGCGATTGTAAATAATTTATTTGAAATTACAATTTTTATCTAAGAAAAGTAAATTTAAAATTTACAAAAATGGTTCTTATATCTGTTATAATTAATTTAAATTTGAGTTTAAAATTAATATATTAAAAAGATTTTTAATTTTTACCTCCTGGTAAGAGAGGTATTGGAATCATGCTAAAATTCGCATATCCAGATTTTAGTGGATAAGTGTTTTAAGGTCCCTATAATCCGATTATGACATTTTTACGATGATGTCCGTGTGTGTATGTGTGGATATTGGAACCACGGTTTCTCAAATACTATAAGACTTAAAAAATATTTAACTGCAGTTTTTTCAGTCTGACAATCCTGGGAAAAGCTGATTAGATTTTGGTAACAATTGTACAATTGGAAGTAATAGTTTCTTTAAAAAAATCATCTAAATATTATTTTTTGAACATTTCTGTTACTACTATTATTGAAGAACATAAAATTCTACATCTGATACATTTAAAATTTTTATTATATCTTGTATAGATTTAGAGATAAAGGTACTGTAATACATAGAATAATCTAATCGCAGAGGCCAAGGCACTAAGGATTAAGGAAACCAGTTGACAAATTCAAATGTTTATAACATAGTTTGTAAATGATAGATCTCAGTGTCAAAAATTAGCAGTTTTTGCTACATTCTGAAAGCTTTTTCTGGGAAGTGCACTTAATCATTCTTATTGTTTTATTAATTAAATATTTAAAATTGTAGGTAAAATGCATATATCCATCAGAAATGCCACCAATCTTGTTAATGAATTGGAAGAAACTCTTGACATTTAGTAACTTCCTCATACAATGAAAAATAGATATAATTAGAATTGTATGTGAGCAGAAGACATATTAAATACAATAAAAAAATAATATTTGGGTAAAGTTCTGTAATTTATATGTTATAAATCGACATTTCGATAGCGAAGTGCAATACAATACTTATATATAGCCTAATATGGAAATGGCAAGATATCTTGTGCTGGCCATAACAGATTTTTTTGTTTATTGTCCATTTATCACCATAAACAAAAGAATTACAAACTGTGTAAAAATTTTAAATTATTTAGCTAAATTTCTAATTCTTTTCTAAAAAATATGTTCGACTATTTTCAAATAACTAAATTGAATGAACGATCGATTGCATTTATCTCAATCTGTCATATTTTATTCTCAACTTCTGATAGTTCTTCTGTAATAGCAATTGTTCAAACGTCACTTTGGAATGGTCTTTGAATGACCGAAACCGGTCAGTGAGATTTATTAAACCACAGAACAGTATGAATAAGATATTTTGGGAGTATTATTTAAAACCCTCTTCTTCCTGTAATCATTTTTCATAATTGGGCATCACTTCATCTTCGTCTATTTTATTTAGGTATTTTTAATAATAATCACACCTGAAACTGGAAGAAAATATATCGACATTCTGGTCACCTTAAATACTTATTAGAGAAATTATATGAGAGCATTTTTTTAGTTTGAGGACATCAAAAAAAATCTGATGTGGCCACTACATTACCTTCCGTCAAATGTATGTATTCTGTACAAATCCTATAACAAAAGTTCCTTGGATAAGATTCTATATATACCCCGCAAAATTGTAACACGAACATATATTATCTCTATATCTACTGAATATGAAGGAAAATGTATAATCAAACCGTATAGACATTAACATATTATTATATAATATTTAACTACGTTTTTCAAGAACAACTGTTAAGAACTTCAAATAAGGGAACTTCCGGTTCACCAATTATAACCAAAATCAGATCTTCATATGAATGTAAAGAAGAGGAATACGAAAGAATTATTTTTAGAATTGTAGTATTGGAGTTATAGTCGGAGAAATATTTATAACACACGCACAAACACACACAAACACACACACACACACACACGCACACGCACACACGCACACACACACACACACACATACAGATACTATCAAAACTAGTAAAATCATATTCTAGGAACCCTAAAACGTGCTTACTCATTAAAAACTCACCACCGAATTTTTTTGCCAAAGACAATACCTTAATTACCTAAAAATGACGAAAGGTAAATATTAAAGAATAATATTTTTATAAATTCTTACAGAGACAATTTAAATATTTAAGGTACGTTAATAATAATATTTTTCTGTACGTCTTTTCATATTTTTTTAAACGAAAAAAAAACTAGTTTTTTTTTTAAAATGGCGCTGTTCAAATACATGAATACCGAAGACAACCATTTTTCTTTTTTCAATTTATTCAACTTTTTAAATATTTGCATCATTCAATCAATAAATGGCTTAAAGATATCTTATTTTACAATAACATATATTCAGTTCAAACAATTCTGGCTGCAAATTACTCGCAAGATTAATACTGTACACATATTTTGTATATTTATAGAATCTAAGATGACATTTATGTAAAATATAATCCGGAAACGAAATCGCTTCTTCGTAGTAATAAAGAGCATCATCTAAGTGGCAATGTAAATTATCAGATAAATAATTACAAAAATCAGTGGAGCTATTAAATACCAGGCAGAAATTCCTTCAAAGTGAGCTCCAATTATAAGATCTAAATGATCGTCAGCTATTCTTCCTGTATTATAAAATCACTATAATAGCCCCGTTTCGTATCCAGTAGGCGTAGCAATGTTACCACCTCTGGCAAAGTCTATCTCTCATCTCGGATTTAATTGTTTGGCTCATCAAATCTCCTCGTATGATATGATTTACAATGAGAGAGAGTTGCACAGTGCACATCGTGAGGAGAAGCCTGGCAATGTGGTTATCTAGATGGTTAACCACAACCACAAAGAGTAAGAGTGACGGTTGAATTGGTTACGGGATGGAATCACGTATGGTGTTGCGATTCGCAAGTGATTTGTATGATGGCCAGCGAATCTGAGTACTTGAGTGTAAATATCTAGTTGTTTAAGACGTGTACGTGCTCTTCCGTGGTTTTGGACAAGAATTTCAAAATAAAAAAATCTGATATGATCAGCACATTATCTTCCGTCAATTCTATATTCCTTGGAAAATATTCTATATATCCAATTAAATTGTAACACGAACATAACTATTTTCCACAAATTCCATACCAAAAATTCCTTGGAAAAGATTCTATATATCCAATAAAATTATAACACGAACATATACTACCTAAATTGCACGTGACACTGACATCTGTCAATTAGAGTATTTGAATATATCACCAGTTGCCATGGTTGTAGCATAGTTGGCTGATTTATGAAAGTTAATCTTTTTAAAATTCTTTAACTCTTTATCTATTGAATATGAAGGAAAATGTGCAATGAAACCGTATAGACAATCATATGTTCTTTCATATTTATAAATAAAATGTCTAAAAATGATATATAACTGCGTTTTTCAACAAAAACTGTTAAGAACTTCATATAAAGGTGCTTCCGGTTGACCAATTACAACCAAAATGTAATCAGCTCTTCAAATGGATTAAAAGAAAAAAAAATGTGTGTAAAACATACACACACATACACACAGACACACACACACACACACACACACACACACACACACACACACACACACACACACACACACAGAGAGAGAGAGAGAGAGAGAGAAATACAAACACATGCAGACATCCTAAAAATAATATAATCGCATTTTAGGGACCCTAAAACGTGCTTATTCATTAAAATCTTATCACCGAATTTTTTGACCAAAGACTATACTTTCCTTATCTGAAGTTGACGGAAGGTAATTTAGATAGGGTATTTAAAAATCTGTCACCAGCGTTTTACCTTCAGCCATTACCTTTTAATTTATTTAAATAATATCATATTTAACAATGCTGGTCAGTAAGAATATATTATTTCTTTTTGCATATATGCAGGTACTATTCGAATTTTCAAAATATAGTCAATTATTTTCTCATGTAATATCTTACCATTACATTACACCATATTAAGTTTGTAACACTGACGTTCGTCTCTTGTCATTTGGAAATATGTCAACACTGTTTTTTTTTTTTATTATTATGATTAAAGGCTGGTTTATGTAAGCTGTAAACTTAAGCATTTACCTTAGCATTAGCATTATGACTTTGCATTAAACTTTACATTACGCTGTCCGGTTCATGTACTTCTTAGGGAAAACCAATAAGAGCAGGCCGGTAATGTCACTTCTTGTAAAATCGACACGTCTTTTTATCATAAATATATCTACATTGTTCAATTAACTGTATTAGTTGGACTTCTTTTTTCAATGACACTCATTTTTAGTCAAGACAATTATGACAGAAATATTAAAAAATAACAAAATGATGACAGATGTCAATTGACTGTCGTAAATATCTCCAGAATCAAGCTGTCGTCCACGAACATATACTCTTCTGATTGGTTGGGATTAGCATTATGACTTGAAAATTAGAAATTGTCATATTCTAGGGTAACGGCATAATGCTAAGGTTAAGGTTATAGCTACATGTACCGCAGCACGCATTTGTCTATACTTGAATTATTAATGCAAAGTCATAAGGCTAATGCTAAGGTAAATTCTTAAGTTTACAGCTTACATAAACTAGCCTTAAGTTTTTTGTATTTCTTGTAAAACACACTTATCTCATGAAAAATGAAAAATAATTCTAATAATTTTAATAGCATATTACATTCTAAGTTAAAAAAATTGAAAGTTTTTCAGACGAGTATGGCAAGTGCCATACGAGTACAGTAAAATCATTTTTCGGACGCGGTGAGTATACTATTTTTTTTCCTATTGTATTATTAAAATTTGTATTTTTTTGCAGCATAATATACTGAATTAAAATCTCTAAAAAACATAGTAGTCTGATTCTCAGCAACAAAGTAACTTGACAGTTATTGTTTTTTGTACCTTACAACCTCCAAACAAATTAAATTTTGGAGATCGATTTGCAAAACGTTGGATCTAGATAATGAAAAGAACATGGAAAACGATTTAGAAAATAAACAATAAAAAATAAATATAATTCCTGGTGTCAAAATGTATTTTAATTAAGAAACCGTTTCTCTGCAGTAACGGTTATTATGTTGTAAAGTAACCCATTACTGTACGATTTTAAGTATATTAAAATAGTACGTTACTGTACAAAATACGAAAAAGTTTTCTTTTTTAGTACCTATGCCGTGGAACATAAAACTAATTACAATTTTCGAGTTTTGCAGCTTGACAATTGAAAAATAATTATTAGCGTGATTATTGTTTGAATTCGCAAATCATGGAAAGTTATCTTAACAATATTATTAAAATATTTATATTCTGTCAAATAATATATTTTTAAAAAAACGATGTATCGGAGACCAAATAAAGTATACTAGTCGAATATATGGTGAGTATTTATTTTTAAAAAGGAACGTTTAGATATTCTCAATAACACCACAAACTAAACTTTGGCATGTAAAATGTTGCAATATGTGTTCTACTAGTGGCATTATGTATGAATATGTAAACATAAACAAACAACATTGTCCATGTTAATATATTCATACATGTTGGAAACCACTGTAGTTGTTGTCTCTGGAAAGTGCAGTGTAGAACGGAACGTGGCTCCATTATAACATATCTCAACTACCTCTAATCATAGTCATTACGCGTATAGGTTGAAAATGGTTGCTTTGCATTTCTATTCTAAACGTTCCATGCGGTTCACCGCCGACCAACATTGTTTGGAACGCCGACAAATGCTAGACACTTGTCACTCGACCGTGTAACGCTTGCCAAAATGCTTCGCTGCCATATGCGGCAGACTATGTGGGCAATTTAATCGAGAACATATGTATGTACGAGTATGTTAAATACTAACCACGAAAGCTATTATTTAACAAAGTTTTTTTCTATTTTATTTAGCCAAAGTTAGTAACACAGGTATTTTTCAGCACATGGTGAAATTAGAATATGAGTATTACGTAGCTTTCAAGTTTATTACAGTATTTTCCTTACATTTCCCAAAAGGTACATAATAAAGTTATTGTAAATGTTCGCTATATTGAGAATATCGTATCGAAAAATTGTTATGTGCGTTATTAAAGATTCCAGTTAAAATTGGGACTATAGTTTTTGCTTCCTGTCATCAGTGTGGTTAGAATGTCAGCTTTGTGATCGGCAAGTCCAAGCAGACTACACAGCAGCGATTAGTTGGATGGGTGAACACTCAGCAACAAAAATTTATCAAACTGCGGCTTAGAGCGCCCGGCACCCTTACACCGAAAATTACAAAAAGGATTAAATACATAAATACAGGGTGTCTCTTAAATAGAGGGACATGGCTTAACCACAGATTCCTGAGGCTAATATAAGACGATTTAACCAAACTTGCTTCTACCGGAAAGTATACCATTTAGCCAGAAATCTGCTTCAAAGTTCTTTGAAAAAAAATTAATTTTGCTTATAATAATCGGATGCTTTATTCGATTTGGCTGAAATTTGGTATGACAGTTTATATGGTTATAAGTCATCTTTTAAGGTGATACTTGTTATTATTAGTGAACCACTAGTGTATGAAACTTAGGTCTCCCAACATAAATTAGACCGTAACTTTTTAAAGGCATTGCCGAAAACGTGAAATTATTTTTCTTCAGAAAGATACATTCATTAGTAAACTTTTGTCTCTCTGTGTAATTTGTGATATCTGTTACGATTCACACAGAAAAAAATAAAATATGAGTGACTGCACTGCTAAATTTTTAAAATAAATTTATCTAGCAATCTATCCAAATGTCAAACATTTAATTTTTAATGACAGTAACGAGTTGTCAATCTTCACAATTTGTTTAGGAGTAAGCTGAGATATGTAATCGTCTTATTTATAATAGTGGTAGTAAAATACTATTAGGCCAAACAAACGGATGTTACTAATTTTAGAATATTGCGAAGAAAATTTTTGACAACCCGTAAAACAATTGTTACTGTCATTAAAAATTACTTGTTTGACATTTGGATAGACTGCTAGATTAAATTTATTTTAAAAATTTTGCAATGCAGACACTCATGTTTTATTTTTTTCTGTGTGAACCGTAACAGATATCACAAATTACACAAAGAGACAAAAGTTTACTATTGAATGTATCTTTCTAAAGAAAAATAATTTCACGTTTTCGGCATTGCCATTAAAAAGTTACGGTCTAATTAATGTTGGGAGACCTAAGTTTCATACAATAGTGGTTCACTAATAATAACAAGTATCACCTTAAAAGATGACTTATAACCATGTAAATTGTCATACCAAATTTCAAGCAAATCGAATAACGCGTCCGATTATTATAAGCAAAATTAATTTTTTTTCGAAGAACTTTGAAGCAGATTTCTGGCTAAATGGTACACTTTTCGGTAGAAGCAAGTTTGGTTAAATCGTCTTATTTTAGCCTCAGGAATCTGTGGTTAAGCCATGTCCCCCTATTTAAGAGACACCCTGTATATCATCATGGCATATTACCCATTTCTGAGTGTGCCAGTCTGTGTTGTAGGCAGATTTCGGTTATGATGATTACATATTTGAACCGTGAGGGCGTTTACCAGCCGTCACCTTACGGGCACTCATAGCTGGCGTGGAGACTGCACCACAGGGATCACTTTTGTGCCATTTAAAATTCGAAATATTTGGCGTCGGTGAGGATCAAACCCGGTTTCCCAGATTCGCGACCAGACACACTGGCATCCGGCCACGGGACCCCAAAAAGGATTGTGTATATATATATATATATATATATATATATATATATATATATATATATATATAATTACAAATTAACATTTTTATATATAAACACTGAAGGTTGTCAATATCAAAGTCTATAAATACTTTAGGAAAGACTTTTATTTAGTAAATTTAAAATAAAATTGGTTATTATGAAAAATTTGTTTAACTTAAGCAGGGATCTGAACCGATATATATTTATAGATCGGTTCAGGTTCATTTTCCTTTATAGAAAATGAAAAATATAATGGTTCATCGGGTTTGGGTTCGAATTTCAGTTCAGGACGGTAAATGATTTGAAGCACAAATGGTGGTGATAGAAAAAGTAATATAGGAATCCAAGGGTACAATATATTTTCACTTTAAGTTGGTAAAATGCTAATTGCGAAATTGGAAAAAATCTTTTTGTAATACAAACAGTAAATCAAATTATATTACCCGGTAAACGTTTGCTGCAGAAGTTGTGAAACAGCTTGTATATTTAACATGTCCAAACTGAATTTAAATTTAAAAGGGTTTAAATTCGGTAAGTTTATTGACTTCAACAAATAAAGATTCGGTTCGGGTTCAGTGTCCTAAAAAACTGGGTTAATTCGGGTTTTCAGATATTTCGGTCCCTGAATTTAAGTATAATATTTACATATAATTTATCAAGAAAGTTACAAATTATAATAAAACAACATTTTATTTTATTTATGCCAATGTTTACCTTTCCTTCTTTAATATCTAAGAATAACAATACATATCTGTGAGATGAGGTGAAGTGCCAATGTTAATTAGCTGTGGAAGAATTTGGAAATCAGTTTCTCTTAAAGTTTTACAAAAATTAATACAAAAGAATGGTTAAAGTTTATCAAACAGTTACCAAAGCAACAAGATTTTATGAAGAATCGAAAATTTATATCCATAAAATAATTTTTCCCTATTAAATGTTTAAAACTTGCGAGTATCACAATAATTAATATAAAATTATTTTCACCAGCAGGAGTAGATATTGTTATCTATGATGTTAAAAATTAAAATCATGACAAATTTAATACATTTTACCTCTAAGGAGAAAATAAGCCAAAAATAAATCCTAATGAATTTGAATTATTTTTCCAGTTCAGTTTTTTAATAAAAGTTATAGGCTACATCGTACAACTATCTTGATTTCGTTGGTAATAAAATTAGTAGTTGCATCAACAATTTCTAGAGATCTAAGTGCAATTAATAATTGACACACTTGTTAATTTTAATCTGTTAAAATTATTCGCTGATTAATACATTTGCCAAAATCGTTTATTAATAGAATATCAAAATGATTCAATCCTCAAAGGAAATAAATTAAATGTGTCGAAATAATTTGGTTGCCGCATTAAATTTTAGCGTTTAAGTATTGCTTCATATTTCAATGTGTGCAATAAATAAACAACAATAATTGTTTAAAACAAAACTCCAACATTATCTATAACTCCATCTTTCTGGTAATCTCTATCTCTACTCCTACATATTTACTTTCATGTTCCATTGCTCTATTTTGCTACATGACAGTGAACAGTTATTAAACCTTCACCACATCACTATCATCTGCTATCTAGCAACTCGAACTCGCTTCTTGTAGCTACCATCAGGAGTTTTTTCTCCGTAGATGGCATGGCAACTCCAAGTCGCGAGGCGTAAACAAACAACGCAACACCACAGCTATCGCAGATCTCTGCCATAGGAAAGACCAGCAGCAGACCAACTCAAAACTTCTTACAAGATAGCTAATTACTAGGTGGAATTGTGACGTGTAATAAGTCGAAGAGTAATAAATGATGTAAGTGATAATGAGATGAGTTTATAATTAGACTACCTATCTTTAATGAAATGAAGGAAATATCAGAAAGAATTTATATAAGGCGTAATTATATCATCTATTTTTATTTGTTTGTGTTTTCTAATATAATATGAGATTCAGATATATCTTAAAAATATTCTGGATTCGTCTGGCCCATCCTACTTCCTGCAAGAGAATAAGGAACAAACCCCTAACAACCAGCTTTATTTTAGACGCTAGCCCTGATCACGTATAAACGTTTACGTTAGTATATACAGGGTGTCTCAATAAGCTTGCTCACTATTGGTAACTTTTTTATTTGAAGAGATACGAGGTTGGTTAGATTAGAAAAATTGTGCCATTTTATATTAGAAAATTGGTCATGTAGACAAAATAAAAATTGTGTCAGCGGTTCTCAAAATTTGGGATAGAATGTATATTTTTTAAATGGAACTACATATTTTTTATTATCTTATTAGAAAGACTATTTTTTTCTCTTTCCAATAAGGTAATGTTGTTTATGTACAATTTTTTCAAATAAACGAGTTATTTACGTTTAAAGATAAAAATTACTTTTTATTAGTTTAGGTCAAGTAAACTATGAAAACAATTGTCTTTTATAAAATTATTATTTTATTAATTTATTTTACAGTAATAACAAAACAAAGAAAATATTCAAATTGAAAGCCATTATTTCTTTCGCACATTTAAACTCTTTGGGAAAGAGAGCCGACCGTTCTACGTAACTGGTGTCTAGATATAACTTTCCATATAGCAAGATCATTTCTAACTTTTCTTTACTTTTAAAGTTATTAAACATTATTAAACACAGAGAACTTTACGGGAGATATTATTAAACGTCAAACAAACAAAGAATCAATTGTTTCCATGGCTTACTTGACTAAAAAACTAATAAAATAGTTTACAAAATTTAAATTTTTAACCGTAAATAACTCGTTTATTTGAAAAAATTGTACATAAACAACATTACCTTATTGGAAAGAGAAAAATTTACTCTTTCCAATAAGATAATAAAAAATATATGGTTCCATTTAAAAAAAATATATTTTGTCCCAAATTTTGAGAACCGCTGACACAATTTTTATTTTGTCTACATGACAAAATTTCTAATATAAAATGGCACAATTTTGCTCATTTAACCAACCTCGTACCTCTTCAAATAAAAAAGTTACCAATAGTGAGCAAGCTTATTGAGACACCCTGTATAACCAATGACGCTAGTAAGAATATGTGTTTGTCAAAATGCATTTTTATTAGATTAAGTTATTATATTTGATATTTATATTTTTATAATAATTATTTTATTAAATAAAATTTTATTTATTAATATATAGAAAAAAAAATCTGTTGTGGCCAGCACAAGACCTCTCGCCTTTTCCATATTAGGATATATATGTAAGTATTGTATTGCACTTCGCTTTCGAACCGTCGTTTACCTTCCGTCACCTTTAGGTAAGGAAGGTATTGTCTTTGGTCAAAAAATTCGGTGGTGAGTTTTTAATGAATAAGCACGTTTTAGGGTCCCTACAATACGAATTTACTATTTTTAAGATGATGTCTGTCTGTATGTGTGTGTGTGTGTGTGTGTGTGTGTGTATGTGTGTCCGTGTGTGACAAATTTTTCTCCGACGATAACTCCAATACTATAATTCTAAAAATTATAATTCTTTCGTATTCCTCTTCTGTATATCCATATGAAGAGTTGATTAGATTTTGGTTATAACTGATCCACCAGAAGTACCCTTATTTGAAGTTTTTAACAGTTTTTCTTAAAAAAACGCAGTTAAATATTATTTTTTGACATTTTGTTTTTATAATTATTAAAGAAAATACTCTTCTCTATATGGTTTGATTATTCATTTTCCTTCATATTCAATAGATGTAAAGTTAAAGCATTATAAAGAAATTAATTTTCAAAAATTAGTCAGCTTTGTTATTTATCATGGAAACAGCTGACATAATTATTCAAAAAAATTTAATTGACAGATGTCAGTTGCAAGTGCAAAACCAAATATGGAAAAAAGTATAGGATCTAAAATTGGTATGTCATAGTGTTGCTCGCAAGTGACACGCAGAGAAAGGCCAAAGAGAAGATGGAAGGACATTACTTAGTAGCTTATGTCATAATTTTATTGGATTTATAGAACCTTTTCAAATGAACTTTTGGTATGGAATTTGTAAAAAATAGTATGTGTTCCTGTTCGATTTTACATGATATTATATAGAATCTGTTCCAAGGACCTTTTGGTATGGGATTTGTACAAAATACATGGAATTGACGGAAGGTCTTGTGCTGGCCACAACAGATTTTTTATTGTATGAGGAAGTTTCTAAATGTCACAGATTCTTCCAATTCATTAACCAGATTGGCGGTATTTCTGATGGATATATGCATTTTACCACAATTTTATCTATAATTTCAAATATTTAATTAATAAAACAATAAGAAAAGTTAAATATACTTCCCAGAATAAGCTATCAGAATGTCACTAAAACTGTTGATATTTGACAATGACATGTGTCATGTTATAAACATTGGAATTTGTCAACTGGTTTCCTTAGTGCCTTGGCCTCTGCGATTAGTTTACTCTATAAATTATAGTGTCTTTATCTCTAAATCCGTACAAGATATAATAAAAATTTTAAGTGTATTAGATAGAGAATTTTATGTTTTTCAATATTTAATAAAAAAAACTCCCAAAAAATTATATTTAGAAGAATTTTTCTAAGAAACTACTACTTCCGGTTGTTCAATTGTTACCAAAACCTTTTCAGTTCTTCCCAGGAATGTCCGATTGACGAAACTGCAGTTAAATATTTTTTAAGTCTTATAGTTTTTGAGGAATCGTGTCTACAACATCCAGACACACACACAGACATCATTTTAAAAATGTTATAATCGGATTCTAGGAACCTTAAATCGTGCTTATTCAATCAAATCTGGATATGCGAATTTTAGCATGAATCCAATACCTCTCTTGGCGAGAGGTAAAAATCTGTTGTGGCCAGCACAAGACCTCTCGCCATTTCCATATTAGGCTATATATGTATTGTATTGCACTTCGCTTTCGAACCGTCGTTTTATAACAAAATATTACAGAACTTTACCCAAATATTGTTTTTTATTCTATTTAACATGTCTTCTGCACACATATAATTCTAATTATATCTATTTTATATCATTTTCATGTCAGATATTGTTCCAATTCATTAACCAGATTGGCGGTTATTCTGATGGATATATGCATTTTACCACAATTTTACCTATAATTTCAAATATTTAATTAATAAAACAATAAGAAAAATTAAATATACTTCCCAGAAAAAGCTATCAGAATGTCACTAAAAATGTTGATATTTGACAATGACATGTGTCATGTTATAAACATTGGAATTTGTCAACTGGTTTCCTTAGTGCCTTGGCCTCTGCGATTAGTTTACTCTATAAATTGTAGTGTCTTTATCTCTAAATCTATACAAGATATAATAAAAATTTTAAGTGTATTAGATGGAGAATTTTATGTTCTTCAATATTTAATAAAAAAAACTCCCAAAAAATTATATTTAGAAGAATTTTTCTAAGAAACTACTACTTCCGGTTGTTCAATTGTTACCAAAACCTTTTCAGCTCTTCCCACGAATGTCAGATTGAGGAAACTGCAGTTATATATTTTTTAAGTCTTATAGTTTTTGAGGAATCGTGTCTACAACATCCTGACATACATACACACACACACATACACACATCCACACACACACACACACACACACACACACACACACACACACAGACATCATTTTAAAAATGTTATAATCGGATTCTAGGGACCTTAAATCGTGCTTATTCAATAAAATCTGGATATGCGAATTTTAGCATGAATCCAATACCTCTCTTAGCGAGAGGTAAAAAATAATAATCAGATCCAGAATTACCCTTTATTACAGCAAATTTTAATACAGTTATTAGTAGTGAATTTTACGTTTTTTTAGTAAATAATTTTCGGTCATCGCCAGACAATAAGTCTGGTTGAAACTAGTCACAGAAATTGTGTTAAATAAAACAGTAGAAATGATATAAACAATGTTACTACTTTTTCATTTATACTTAAACGTAGACACAAGGATTTGCAAATATTAAATATTTTACACAAAAATAAGCATATACATAACAACTGTTATTTGAGATGTTAATTTACGTTTTGGTAAAAGGGTTTCAATTTAAATATAATTTTAAAAAACTGTCTTAAGACAAAAGTTCGCACGTATGATTGCGTACAGTGCTTTAAAAGGTATAAAGTTGTATTATTTCTTGTTAATTATGAATATATTAAACAACAGTTGATGTTTTATTTTCGAAGCTGTAAATACCAATCATAAAGTTTTATTTATAATTTTATTTATGAATGAGTCTTAAGTAAATTAAACCATTGTGCATGTTGCCTAGCAACGTATTCACTTTTCACGCACTGAGAGTAAGAGCAAGAGTACGTGAAGTATATACTTTACGTACGGTTGTAGGAAAAATATTTTTTCCGATATCGGAGCAAAAGTATTTTCGCGTGAAAGTTGCGCACTTCCCTAACTAGTCACAAGAACATTTAAACATTTTATTAAAAAAATTATTGAATAGATATTAATATTTATAATTGTGTTCTGTATATAAGTTATGTTAATTCCGGAATATTTAAAGAACCTCTTCGCAACTGTTTGCAAGACATTGTAATTGAGCAGAAACGCGCGCACTATAAAAATAAAAAGCCTGCAGTACTTGGTAATTTATTTATTATTACCTCTCGCTAAGAGAGGTATTGGATTCATGCTAAAATTCGCATATCCAGATTTTATTGAATAAGCACGATTTAAGGTCCCTAGAATCCGATTATAACATTTTTAAAATGATGTCTGTGTGGATATGTGTATGTGTGTGTATGTGTGTGTGTATGAATGTTGGAGGGACGATTCCTCAAAAACTATAAGACTTAAAAAATATTTAACTGCAGTTTCCTCAATCTGACATTCCTGGGAAGAGCTGAAAAGGTAAAAATTGAACAACCGGAAGTAGTAGTTTCTTAGAAAAATTCTTCTAAATATAATTTTTTGAAGAACATAAAATTTTCCATCTAATACACTTCAAATTTTTATTATATCTTGTCTAGATTTGGAGATAAAGACACTATAATTTTAGAGTAAACTAATCCTAGAGGCTAAGGCACTAAGGAAACCAGTTGACAAATTCCAATGTTTATAACATAGTTTGTAAATGACACATGTCAGTGTCAAAAATCAACAGTTTTAGTGACATTCTGATAGCTTTTTCTGGGAAGTATATTAAATATTTCTTATTGTTTTATTAATTAAATATTTGAAATTATAGGTAAAATTGTGGTAAAATGCATATATCCTTCAGAAATACCGCCAATCTGGTTAATGAATTGGAAGAATATCTGACATTTAAAAACTTCCTCATACAATGAAAAATAGATATAATTAGAATTATATGTGTACAGAAGGCATGTTAAATACAATAAAAAACAATATTTGGGTAAAGTTCTGTAATATTTTTTTTATATAACGACGGTTCGAAAGCGAAGTGCAATACAATACTTATATAGCCTAATATGGAAATGGCGAGAGGTCTTGTGCTGGCCACAACTAATTTTTTTTTTGTTACCTTAGATACGAGAGAAGCACACTACTAGATACTTATAGAAAATCAAATTTAATTATTAAATTTAAAATTATTTTTTCTTTTAACCAAGGTTTCAGAGAAAATACTTGACACGAAATGTCTTATATTTCAGTATAGCTCATCGTCTGTAATGAACCATTTTCCTGACTCTTAAGTAAATAATTCATAATGTCCAATTATTGCAGCCTCCTGAACTTACCGTTTTTCGGCAATTTCAAAAATACTTTGCTCGGCTAGAAAGCTCACAAGACTTCATTAAAATATTAACCACAACTGCGTAAAATTTTATAAAGTCACCGCAGCAAAACTGCGTTGTTATAAAATAGATAAAGTACGCGACAATATTTAGCGCATAATAAAATTTTAATATTATATAGCATAAATTTCCAGAAGAATGCCCGCGTTGAAGCAATCTAGTAAATATGAAAGCGCTATGACCAATTTGCGACAAATAATTCTGATTAACGATACGTAAAATGGGCTCTCAAATTTTAATTACTTTACAGAGTGGATTTTACGAAGCTCATACAAGCAGGGTATAATCCCCGAGCCGTAGATGAAAGCGACTACATTAGACACTTATTTTCTTTATGCTGCTGTATTATTCTGTTATGATATTACGGTCATATGTAAATGAAACATGCATATACGCTGCAAAAATTTAATTAGCTAAAAAGTTGCTTATGGTTATGAAAATTTCAGGAAAATTCACATGTTTCTGCAGTAAAAATTTAATTTCCATTTAACCTGCAAAATAAGTACTCAATTGCAGTAATATTATGTTTAATACGAGTACATTTGCAACATTTAAAAAATTAGTGTCTGATAAAATGAAATATCTTACCTATCCACCAGCACAGTTTAAAAATATAGGCTCACATAATAAATTTCGTAGTCGAAGAATAGGGCTTTTGCAAGAAATTTTATATGACTTCTAGAAAAGAGTCTCAAATTAAAAAAAAAAAAATACGAAATATCCATTAGATATTTTACAATTAAATATAGAAAATTGTGTAATATTTTGAAAAAAAAAAAATGTTCTCCATCTTCTTCTGGTGAAAAAGTGTTTTAAACTGTAATTTATTTTTCTTCGTTTTTCAATTTAAAAATTTAATGTTTTTCATTCATATATTCGTAATGCTGCTTCATTTAACTAAGAAATTCACTTAGACGCATGTCTTTCTACATTTTACATTTTTTCCGAAACTTGTACCCAATTACTGAATAAATAAAAACCTTTACTGTAATCGTTATCCTACATCTTTATTCCAATTCTACAGTAATATGAACTCTTTTATTAATCTGTACGTAAAACTAGTCTTTGGGGTCCCGTGGCCAAGTGCCTCAGTGTCTGGTCACGAATCTAGGAGGACTGGGTTCGATCCCGACAGACGCCAAATATTTCCAATTTTAAATGGCACAAAAGTGACCCCTGTGGTGCACTCTCCACACCAGCTATGAGTGCCCGTGAGGTGACGCCTGGTAAGCGCCCACTCGGTAAAATATATCGTCATCATTACCGATGTCTACATGTGTTGTAGATACTGGCACACCCAGAAATGGGTAATATGCCGTGATGATATATTTATTTATTTTATTTATAAAACTAGTCTTTAGTCACGAACGAGCGCAGCGAGGATTTTAACACCCGTAAGTGATTAAAGATGCTTTACCTATATGTATATGTAAAGTACAATGTATTATCTGCGATACACTATTAACCCAATAAATATAAAAATACTGATATTTATGAAATGGATGTCAATATTAAACGAGAAGTTTGCCAGAGTAACAAAATATTCACACTGGTTTTGCAAATTCAGCGTATCGGTGCTAGGCAACTCGTGACTAATGAAACCTTGTTAATAAACAACCATTTCACAAACTTAAAACTTAGAACTAAACATTAATTTTACGCACTATCCTAGATAAAATTAGTTTAGGCTGTTTGTATATCTAAGACAGTGTTGCTAGTAACAAGACAAAATGTTTATTGATAAATAAATAATGAAACCTCCTAAATTCAACTTTAATAATTTGTAACAAAAAATTGGATTTTTAGTTGTCAAATAAATACCTTTTGGATAAAAATGTAAATCAGTTGTTAAGATATAACCGTTGAGTTGCAAACAGAATAGGCCTGTTAATTTTTTTCTATTTTCAAAGAAAGCGAAGGTACACTATGGCAAAAATAAGATAAAATATGCATTATTGTCTTTTGCAACTTTCAAAATTATATGGGAGAATTAATTTAAGCACCTACATTGATTGAATAAGCAGGTGTACCCTGAGGTTTCGACGCACAAAAAAAAGTATCTTTTTTGTATATAAATAACAGAATAGGTTCTGAATTTCCAAGTGAAAAATACTTATGAATTACAAATTAGCAATATTTTATTAAATTAATCACCATGCTAATGAAGAATTCGCATAGAAATAAGAAATTAGTCCCTAAACTAAACCTTACTACATCCAATCCACCTGCCTATAAAAGTATCTTCCCACCATCCACTCCTTCAACCTGTCAAATGGTTATCGAATTCTAACCTAAATCCATCTCAATGTCATAACACCCTTCAAATTCTCCCATCTGAAGCAGGTGAACCGAGTGGTCTTGCACGCCAGGTTAATCTGTGCAGGTGCAGTGGTTCGAATCCAGCGGAATATGATTTGACCTGCAGTAATCAGAATCAGAAGCAAGCAAGACACAAAGCCGGACTGAGATCTTTCTCGTGTAAGAGAAGAGATAGTGACTTCGCGAGAATGACTGACGCTCATTAACGCTTAATTAAAAGATGGAATTATCGGAAGATAAAGATATTTGTGTGTTTGAGATAGTTAAATGGAGTTATTCTCACGAAAGGATAAAAATAATAAAAAAACTGTTAAAGACTAAATAGCTGTTGATGATACCACAAAACTTAGTACATCCTATTCTGTTTTTCACCTCCCGCTACCCTTGGTAAGGGAGGTATAGGGATCGTGCTAAAATCGCATATCGAGATTTTAGCAAATGACCACTTTTTAGGTTCTTGAATCCAATTTAAATATTTTCACGATGATGTCTGGATGTGTGTGTGTGTGTGTGTGCGTCTGTATCTGGGGATTTTAGTGTGAATCGGATAACCGGAAATGGCACTTTACTTGAAGCTCATTATGGTTTTTCTTCAAAAAATACCATTAATGTAATTTTTTCGCATTTCATATCATTATAAAAATTAAAGACTATTGTATTTTCTAGAGGAACTCATTAATACTTTTTCTATATATTTTACAGATAAATTTGAAAAAACAATCCTTTTATAAATCCCAGAGCCTATGTTTTAAAGATAAACACAATTCCTTTATTCCATTTGAAAAAGAAAATAGTAAATAAAGCAATATTTATATATACTTTGCAGCATTAGTAAATATGTATGTATGTATGTATTTAAATGAATAAAAATTAAATAGTAGGAGGTATTGTGTTGGCCACATCGTTTTTTTATATAAACATTTGAATAATTAACGAAATTAAGTTCAATGGAATCTAAATACCAAAAATTTTGATAATGTTTAGAAATACGAGTATCAAAATTCTTGCAACAGCCCTATTATAACAATTTTTACCTTCCGTTACCTTTAGGTAAGGGAGGTATTGTCTTTGGTCAAAAAATTCGGTGGTGAGTTTTTAATGAATAAGTACGTTTTAAGATCCCTAGAATACGATTTTACTAATTTTACATTGATGTCTGTGTGTGTGTGTCCGTGTGTCCGTGTGTCCGGGTGTGTGTGTGTGTGTGTGTGTGTGTGTGTGTGTGTGTGTGTGTGACAAATTTTTCTCCGACGATAACTCCAAAACTACAATTTTAAAAATTATGGTTCTTTCGTATTCCTCTTCTTTACAACCATATGAAGAGCTGATTAGATTTTGGTTATAATTGGTCAACCGGAAGTACCCTTATTTGAAGTTCTTAACAGTTTTTCTGGCAAAAACGTAGTTAAATATCAATTTTCGACATTTTACGATCATTAATATGAAACAAAATCTTATTCTCTATAGGATTTGATTATACATTTTCCTTCATATTCAATAGATATAGAGTTATAGAGAGATTAAGAGGTTAACTTTCAAAAATCAGTCAGCTTTGTAAAAATTATGGAAACAGCAGATATATTCAAAAAATTCTAATTGACAGATGTCAGAGTCAAGTGCAAAACCAAAGTGGAAAGTATAGGATCAGTAAATAACATAAGTGACAGAGTGTCCCTCACAAGTGACTTGCAATTTCAATGCCGGGAGTACGAGGAAGACCAAAAAGAAGATTTAAGGACTGTGTAGCAGAATATTTGAGAGGAAGAACTGTGTGAAGAAGATGCGTTGGATAGGAATGAGAAAATGTGAAGTGCAATTTACAGAATGTACATTCGTGTTATAATTATATTGGATTTATAAAATCTTTTAAAGGAACTTGCAATATGGAATTTGTAAAAGATAGTGTGTTCGTGTTACAATTTTACAGGATGTATAGAATCTTTTCCAAGGAACTTTTGGTATCGGATTTGTACAAAATACATCGAATTGACGGAAGGTTTTGTGCTGGCCACAACAGATTTTTTTGATTTGATTTTATTTATATACCTTTCAATACAAAAATCAATGTACCCAAAATAATTCCGTTAGATAATTTTTAATGAAAGTTAAAAAATACTACCACGAAAAGTAATTCTTTGCAAAATGCGAATAAAAATTGTTTTAAAAGCTGAAGGTAAAAGCTCGCGACAAAAGCAAGAAAAGTTGATTTTTCATTGAACGATGTCAAAAAATTGTTTGGTTATCAAATTTTGGACCATAAAAATAAATATATCATTACGGGTAATTTCCCAAAATTAAAGTATAGCAATTGATTTCCTTGCTAAAATACCCATTTACCCAGTAATTTACTTAACAAAAGATAATAAGCTTTTGTACATTTTCATATGAAGTAAATTTATTGTGTACTGAACAGAAACTTTAAACTTGTTTCCCAAATCTTTCATGTAACTTTTAAATATCTATAACCCTTAAAACATTTATCTACCACTTATACCCTCATCTAATTTATATTAAACATCTCTACGTCTATAAAACCGACACTTTTTCAGTCAGACAGGGTGTGTGGTGTAATTACCTAAAGATAATCACAGTATCGGTGTGTATCGACAGCTGAATGACCTTGGCGTATAGGGTCTTGATTCTTGATGGCCGATAGGCCGTGGACTTGGTCCGAAGTGAAAATGAGTCTCGTTAGCGCCTCGGGAATGCGGACACCTGTCACTGGAAAGATGAGGGTTCGGCAGATCACCCACAGGGGTGGATTTAGGGAAGATGGGATGTCGGTAAGAGAATAGTAATAAAAATTTATATGAATTTTATATATTTGAGAAAATTAACCAACTGAAAATATGAGTATACCGGATAATTATTATAGAAAATGCAATTTAAAAATTAAATGAATATGTTCAATTTAAGAAAATAGAATATTGTTATAAACATTTAATCGAAAAAATCCACAACAAACTAGAAACTATGGGTAAATCACTTGAACTGTGTACCTACTTGTATTAGGGCTAGTTTATGCAGCATTTAAATTATGAAATTAAATTAAGCCACTAAATTAAGAAACTAAATTAAAAAAAACGTCGTTCATGCAGTAAATTAAAATTCAGAATTTTATGTTTGACATTTCGTATAATCTAACTTTTATAGGTGAAATTGCGATACAATATATTTATATAGGATAAAAAAGGTAAACAATCTGTTGAATAAGTGCAATTAGTATTTCGCCGCTCTTTTCTGCAGAAACTTTAGTTATAATCGTACATTTTTATAGGTTAGATGTTAGAATCGGATATAAGTGCGCGAATGGCGCAGGCACAAAACTAAGAAATTATAAAATTAAACTAAAAGTTGAAAATAGCCAATTTCTTAATTTAGTTTCATTAGTTTAATTCTTCAGTTCAGTTGCATAAACGTTGTCATTGATAACAATGGTTTCTACTTGTTTAGTTTAGTTTTACAATTTAATCTTTTAATTTAGTTGCCTGCATAAACCCAGCATTAGAAATTTTGATTTAAAATGTACAATTTTGTTCTCTGATTTATGTTCAATTTTGAAATTATGCCATAAATTTGTTAGACCCTAATGAATAAGATGTTTTTTTTTTAAAATAATATTGGGAATGTTTTTTTACTATTGTTGATTTGTATAATAAAGAAATAAAACAAACACTTAAAAAACGTAGAGTCCGTTAAGCCCTAATTAGGCGTTATGAATACATTGATTTGTAGTGCAGTATCATAGTTTGTTTCTGAAAGTGAAATAACAAGATCATTAATAATTCTTCAAATATACTCGTATGAGTGGGCATATATTTAATTCCTTACTATCCTTCGATATATTAAAATTACGCAAACGTTTTTGTTTTTGTACAATTCATTTGCTTATTAACAAAAAACAAAATATCAATTTGTTGCTGTGAATTCATCTTCCAAATGTCCACAACTCAAAAACAGAGAAAACAGCTGACGGATAAAGTAAAGTTACATACCTTACCGCCATGTTTAATAGTTTTCTCTTGATTGGTCGAATTTGAAATTTACATTTGGAAATATAAAATATAGTTACATTCCAAATCTATATTTCAAATTTTACCTCCCGCTACCCTTGGTAAGGGAGGTATAGGGATCGTGCTAAAAGTCACATATCGAGATTTAGTAAACGATCACGTTTTAAGGTCCCTAGAATCCAATTTTAACATTTTCACGATGATGTCCGTACGTGTGTATGATTGTGTGTGAATGTGTATGGATTTTGTCTTCGCTCTAACTCAAATACTATCATTCAGAAAATTCTGAAACCTTGTATTTATACTCTAATACGAAAAGAAGCCATTAGATTTTGATGTAAATTGGATAAACGGAAATGGCACTTTACCTGAAGCTCATAATAGTTTTTCTTCAAAAAATACTATTAAATGCCATTTTTCCCGAAGCCTAAGATAAACACAATTCCTTTGTTACACAGTTCATATTTCAAATGAATGTAACTAACAGTAAATGTCACTGTCAAAAAATTAATCACTTCAAATTAATAATAGTGACATTTTAAAAAGAAAATAGTAAATAAAGCAATAGTTTTATACAATGGAACAGTTTGCAGCGCTAGTAAATACGTAGGTATGTATTTAAATTAATAAATATCAGGAGGTTTTGTGTTGGCCACATCAGATTTTTAAATTTGTAAAGCGTTCATAAACCATCGTATGCGTTTTTGGTGAGTTTATATTTTAAAATTTATTTTACAAATTGTAAATTCGTAAACTAAATTCAATACAGTATATTTTCTTATTAAAGTTTTTGTACATATACAGGATATAACGAAAACAAGAATAACAAAGCAAAATTACGTTAATTAAAGAATAAGAATTAATACAACCGACTTCAGTGTCATAAATAAATAAAGTTGGTTGGAGATTATACTTCAGAGAAGAGATATCATTAAGGAATTTAAAAATAGGAGAGAGATAAAACAAGAAGGTGTGATGGTCTAGAATCAGAAAAAGTAGATAATTGCAATCATCAATAAGGAGAAGGAAGTGAATTAAATGAGAAAGTTATTTTGGTTTTGTTAATAGGCAAGAATAGTAATAGTGTATGAATAACAAAATAATGAATATCTGTGATGACGGTCCTGCAAAAGGTGCAGCATCAGTTAGTTGTCCAGTTGAGTCTAGTCCACCCAGAATATATCGATCGGAGCATCGCAGTGTGCCGTGTCCAGTCTGACCACAGGAAATCGTTTCCTACCGGGGATTACGACTAATGACGTTCCCTTGGTCGATAAGCAATCAATTACACTCACTTGTGATCTGTTTTCAAATTAAACACCAACACGTAAATTAACTCAAACCCTATTATTCTACAGAACACCCGTAACACAATTCCACATGAATTTTACAAAAGCTTCAAATTAAAGGTACTTACATTGTGCTATTTAATAAATATCACTTGATATGTTTCACAAGACTTCAGTCCTTTAATTAACCTCCCGGTTATTTGTCAGATACTGGCTCACTCAACCAGAACCACAGACGCGTTTCGCTTTTATTGCAGTTTATCAGTGTGGTGTACTGACACCTCTAGGAGCCTCTGAGTCGGTTGAGCGCCCAAAAATAATATGATTACTGCAGAAGTACATGCAGAGCCTTTTATCGAGAACGCCACAAGATGTTGTAACACATGTTAAGCATTATTTTTACCTTCCGTCACCTTTAGGTAAGGAAAGTATTGTCTCTGGTCAAAAAATTCGGTGGTGAGTTTTTAATGAATAAGCACGTTTTAGGGTCCCTACAATACGAATTTACTATTTTTAAGATGATGTCTGTATGTTTGTGAGTGTGTGTGTATGTGTCCGTGTGTGACAAATTTTTCTCCGACGATAACTCCAATACTACAATTCTAAAAATTATAATTCTTTCATATTCCTCTTCTGTACATCCATATGAAGAGTTGATTAGATTTTGGTTACAATTGATCCACCGGAAGTACCTTTATTTGAAGTTTTTAACAGTTTTTCTTTAAAAAACGCAGTTAAATATTATTTTTTGACATTTTTTTACCTTCCGTAAAAGGAAGGTATTGTCTTTGGTCAAAAAATTCGTTGGTGAGTTTTTAATGAATAAGCACGTTTTAGGGCCCCTAGAATACGAATTTACTATTTTTAAGATGATGTCTGTATGTGTGTGTGTCCGTGTGTGTGTCCGTGTGTGTGTCCGTGTGTGACAAATTTTTCTCCGACGATAACTCCAATATTACAATTCTAAAAATTATAATTCTTTCGTATTCCTCTTCTTTACATCCATATGAAGAGCTGATTAGATTTTGGTTATAATTGATCCACCGGAAGTACCCTTATTTGAAGTTTTTAACAGTTTTTCTTGAAAAAACGCAGTTAAATATTATTTTTTGACATTTTGTTATTATATATATTAAAGAAAATACTCTTCTCTATACAGTTTGATTATACATTTTCCTTCATATTCAATAGATGTAAATTTAAAGCATTATAAAGAAATTAATTTTCAAAAATTAGTTAGCTTTGCTGTTTATCATGGAAACAGCTGACATAATTATTCAAAAAAATTTAATTGACAGATGTCAGTTGCAAGTGCAAAACCAAATATGGACAATAAAAGTATAGGATCTAAAATTGGTATGTCATAGTGTTGCTTGCAAGTGACACGCAGAGAAAGGCCAAAGAGAAGATGGAAGGACATTATTTAGTGTAGTTTATGTTATAATTTTATTGGATTTATAGAACCTTTTCAAATGAACTTTGGGTATGGAATTTGTAAAAAATAGTATTTGTTTTTACATGATATTATATAGAATCTGTTCCAAGGACATTTTGGTATGGGATTTGTACAAAATCCATGGAATTGACGGAAGGTCTTGTGCTGGCCACAACAGATTTTTATTATATATATTAAAGAAAATACTCTTCTCTATTCGGTTTGATTATACATTTTCCTTCATATTCAATAGATGTAAATTTAAAGCATTTTAAAGGAATTAATTTTCAAAAATTAGTCAGTTTTGCTATTTATCATGGAAACAGCTGATATAATCAAAAAATTCTAATTGATAGATGTCAGTTGTAAGTGCAAAACCAAATATGGATAGTATAGGATCAAAAATTGGTATGTCATAGTGTTTCTCGCATGTGACATGCAGAGAAAGGCCAAAGAGAAGATGGAAGAACTGTATCGTAGAGGACTTGAGAAAGGAAGGACAATGTGAAGAAGATGCGTTGGACAGGAATGAGTGGAAGAGAAGACGAAACAGCGACCCCTAATAAAATAGGGGAAAGCTGAAGAAGAAATAAAGAAGTGTCAAGTGCATTTTACTTAGTGTATGTTTATTGGATTTATAGAACTTTTTCAAATGAACTTTTCGTATGGAATTTGTAAAAAATAGTATGTGTTCGTGTTCGATTTTACATGATATTATATAGAATCTGTTCCAAAGACCTTTTGGTATGGGATTTATACAAAATACATCGAATTGACGGAAGGTCTTGTGCTGGTCACAACAGATTTTTTAAATATCATATTAGAACAGTTTTACCAGTGTCCAAAATATTCAAATACGTCTGAGCTCACTTGCAACCGTTGCACAGTAAAAAGATTTTACAGACATTTACACCAGGATGTACAATATTGTTATAATTAGTTTTGGTGCTCTGCAGGAAAAGATGTCTTCTAAAAGTATTTATTTATTATTCTGAATCAATTAATCACTTTTAAAATATCATATTGATTTAGAAATTCGATAATATAAAGTTAATAATAATAGATAATTTATGACAAAATACAAATTTTTAAATTGGCCAGATTTACAGTCGCATGAGTGCGTGCAGTCATATAAACCTTTGGCAGTCACTTTTGCAATCAAACTAATTAGCAACTAAAAAATGCATGTCAGCGCTTGGCCTAAACCATACATACAGTCAATAACTGTAATATTCGGACAAGGTAAATAAAATAATGAAAATTACGATTATATCGGCATTAACAATAATTTCTGTAACATTTATTTAATAATATTTTGGCATCTTTAACAAAAAACTTTTTCATAATATATGTAAGCACTTTATAGTCTTTTATAATGAAAAAATGAATACATACAAATTAAACTATCAAAATACAGGTAACAAAAATATTCGGACAAATATATACATATATATTTATAATAATTAATAATAATAATTTTGTGGGATTCCCTTTCTGTGTGATAACGCTTTCCAACCGTCTTGGCATTGAGGAGACTATTTTTTTGGTATATTCCGCACCTATTTTGGCCCATTCTGTCTTTAATATTATTTTTAAATTTTCTTTATTTGTAATATTGTTTCCTTACTCGGGTATCCAACTCGTTCCATAAATTTTCTATGGGGTTTATGTCTGGTGGTTGTGGAGGAGTTTTCAAGACTTTGGAACAGTTATACAGGCTGTTATGTAAGTAAGTGATCAACGCTTAACCAATGGTAGAACTGACCCCAAAGATAGTAAATCTGGCAATAATTTTTGTTTAACATACTTTCTACAAGAACTAGAGGACTTTAAAACTGACCAATCACGTCATAGTTCAAAACTTTATAAAAAAAGTAAAAATCAATGTGTTCTCTGGAAAAAATGTGATACCTGTCACAAATGACATAAAATCATTGACGTCTATTTGGAAATAACTCTCTGTACCGTCTTACAACAGCACTACTATTTTGTAATGTCTAACTATAAACCATATGCATGTCTGTATACTCTTGGTTGGTGAAGGTAAATGGTATTTTGAGAATATCAAAAAGCAATATAAATTGTACGTCTATGCAAAAAAACATTTAACGTCAGATTGACAATCAATATTTTTCCAGAGAACACATTGATTTTTACTTTTCTATAAAGTTTTGAACTATGACGTGATTGGTCAGTTAAAGGCCTCTAGTTCTTGTAGAAAGAATGTTAAACAAAAATTATTGCCAGATTTACTATCTTTGGGGTCAGTTCTACCATGGGTTAAGCGTTGATCACTTACTTACATAACACCGTGTATAGCAACCATTCTCTCACTATCATAACCATAAAGCCAATTGTCATTGCGTAATTTTTATCATTTTTGAGGAAAAAATATTATTTGCAACATTTGCGGAAAACATTGATCATGAAACTCTTTGTAGTCGTTTTATAATCAATAATTTCCTGCACTTGTTACAAAAATAACTGTTAAGAACTTTATAACTAAAAAGTATTGTATTTTTGGATGTTTGGCATTGCATTATTCATAGATTCCATTTCTAAAAGCAAAAATAATATTGTTTTGGGATAAATAATTTCAATTTCAGTAACCTGTTATAGTTGGTGTTGGTATCAAACCGAAATTAATTTCGTATAATTTACAAATTATTTCTGGTCCGAGAATGGTAGTAATAGAAATTCATATGGCTAAAATATATTACCTCGTTCAATGTATTCGAGTATTAGTTCTCCCTTCTCAATATACTTGGGTTTGCATAAATATTGTAAAACGATGTCATTAAAATGAAATGTAGGGTTATAGTCGCTCCGTAATGTGTTAATCCAATAATTCTAAGAGTAATCTAATCATGAAGTAATTTCATTTCTATCTCATAAACCGTATTACACTCCATATATGTTTATAGTTATTACCCACATAGACGACACTATCAAATGTATCATCCGAAGTAATAACTTTTAGTAACAGCAAATAAAATAGAAACTGTTTTAAATAATCAAATAATGTAATAAGATTCTCCACGCCTTCTATTCTTATATGCGCAACAAGCAGTTTCATGAGTCACTAGATTAGTTCGACTACCCTGTGGGGTTATGGGGCTATTCTTGCAGGGTGTTATAAGAAAGGGGTGCAAAGAATCCCAGCAGACTCAATTTGTTTGGGGTTGGAATTAAATATTTCTCTGTGATATATGACGATTTAAATGACCCTATCAAGGGGTTCTTAAACTTTTTAAGAAGAGAATTGAATCAGAATTCTTACAAAATGAGCGACATACGGAGTGAATACGAAAATTAGTAATGAAATGCATTATACTATAAACCCAAACATAGTCCATTGACACTGGAAAATCGTTTTTCACAAACTATTGTTCCCCATATCATACTCGTATTTTAGTCCCATAAATTAATGGGGTATTCAACCGTTACAAAGAAATAGTAAACTTCAGTATTTATAAGGCAGCATACTTTACGAATTATAGTAAAATGAAAATGGTGAAATATTATTTATTTGTAATAAAAATGCGTAATTATTGTAAAGTCAACGTCATAGTCCCTAATCGGTTATTATCGTAAAATTTCTGATGAATTCGGACGAACTAGACCTACTATTCGTTATTTTTGTTTGAATTCTAGTTGGAACTATAGCATCTCTACTGTCATCCTAATGACATTTTAAAGTGTTTCACGAAATAGAATAAAATAATATTTATTTTAAATATTTTATCTATTTTACATACTTTTCTTTATTTCTGTATACAGTAGTAATTAATTTGACAAGGGAAAGAAGATTTAATAAAAATGAATGAAAATACTAACTGTTGAGAAGCTAATTCGGGACTATGACATCACAAATAATTTCAGGCATTCAAAATTCATAGCTCGCTTACTAATTCGAATATTAACATAGCGTTTTTACCAATATTCTTAGATTCAATTTCTTATTAATACCGAGCCATGGCACTTTACCAATAAGACAAACAAATGTTTCACATTTTATCTGTCAGAATTCGTCGCAACTTAATTATAATTTGAGAAATTTTTTATTATTTTATTAACTTTTTTTTCAATCCGTTATAAAATATTAAAAATAAATTAAAATAATAAAATCATAGCTAAAGAATTCTGACAGATAAAATTTCAAATATTTGTTTGGTTTTTTTTTTCAATTCTTCCAGTTAAATTTTATTCTAAAATAAATACAAAGGCGATGTCGAGTATAAAAATACTGGCTGTACCATAGAAATTGGTTACTATCAGTATTTAATTTAATTCACAATCATTATTGTAATATGTCGATTCCTAAACTTTTAGAAGCTGAGAAATACGTCATTCCTAACGGCAACGATAACCTCTTGGGTGGGAAATGATCGATCACGCTTCCATCTCATGGATGGGAAATGTTTGTGTAAAGTTGCCTAGCAACATTGTCACAGATCCCTATAATAGTCTGAACAAATTTTAATAGAGCTATCAAAATAATTAATAAAATTGAACTCAATTATTTATGAAAATTATTGATTTAGAATAGGATAGTTGTGAATAAAATAGTATACATACCTCAGAGGAAGTTTCGTCACGGCCTCGCGCTGTATCTCGCATCGAGGCTTCGCCTCTCGGTAATCTACACGAGCCCTCGACTGTATAACGAAATATTTCCCTCCTCGGATGTAATATGCTATTAACCACTAGCGTAAATAAATATATTATTTCGTGTTGCACTAAAAATTTTAAATTTGAAAAAATAGGTTTTTGATTTGTTTGCAAAACAGTACCTAACCGCATTTAAGTAGCTTGGTAATAGACTCATTATGGTACTCCTTCCTAGAAGAAATACTATTAGCGTAGATATTCAAATTCAAATTTGTAGTGTTGTCATTATAAAACAGTAATTTAACTGCATGGACATTTTTTATAAAATCAGTTCTAGATATTCTGTCAAACAAATTTATATATTGGTATAAATTATTTAAATGTTTATAGTTTCGAAGATTCAGATTTAGCAATTATTTCTGTATTTCTAACATTATGTAAGTATAGCATTTTGTAGGACAATAAAAAGTGTTTATTTCGTTCTGCTCTTCTGTCTTCTTATTGTTTTTATTTATTTTCTAAAAGGATGTAACTTACATTTTGGAAAACTCTGGCTTGAGCCTACTGCACCCCTCTGGGGTAGTTTATACTCCGCGGCTTTTTATTAACGTTAGTTAAACACTTTAGCTTTATTGTGCGTTTGATTATGATTTACATCCGGAGTTTAAAGTTTCATTTTAGTCGGTAGGGTTTTCTGGCATTGGTAGGGGGTTGATCGCTTCTGCCCGCCCTAAGGGTGTCGCGTAGATTGGATCTAGTAGCCACTGGCTTTAATACACTTCCAAATTATTTGCATTCGTGGGACATGACTAAGCCAGATAATGTAAAATATGGTGAAATCCACCACAGACTTATCATCCTAATTGGCTATATCAGTGTTTAGGGTATTTTTTGTGGAGGGATCATATAACTTTACCAGTAAAACAAAATATAGAATAATGTTTTTAATCACAAACCCCCAAAAGGGAACAAGTTTGTAAGCCTCCCTAAATTTGGATTTACAATGAAGTATAAAATCTGTACCATAAATTTTCTATAATTACTCGTATAAAATATAAGCGATAGCAATAAATAATATACTCACAAACAATATTAAAATATTCACTAGTGGACAAAATTCATATTAATGAAATTGGTAAAATCATTTTATTCGTAACATTATACAAAGACATGTTTAGAAAAGCACTAAAGAGTAATCTTAGAGAAAACTAATTTTTATAGACAAAACGTTATGCGGGTGAGACTTCAGTAATGTATGTAGATTTTTGACACTGATATTTTTCTGTCAATTACAAACATTTTAATTTTTTAACTGGTTTCCATAGTTATTTGGGTTGTAATATTCATTACAACGGATTATTTTATATATTTATAATTCTCTGTCACTAAATCTACAGCAGATACAATAAAAATGTTCAACGTATCGAATAAAGCATTTTATTTTCTTCTTAACACAAATTTTCCAAAAAATAATATTTAAAAGCTTTTTAAAGAAACTACTACTTCCTGTTGCATAAATGTTACTTTTTCAGCTCTTCCCATTAATAGCAGATTAAGGAATACGTAGTTAAATTAGTCTTTCGTCTTACAAATTTTGAGAAACCGTCCCCTCAACCTCCAGACACACACACACACACACTCACACACACACACACACACACACACACACACACACACGCACAAACATCATTGTAAAAATGTTAAAATCGGATTGTAAGGATCTTAAAACGTGCTTGTTCACTAAAATATGCGATTTTTAGCTTGAATCATGAATCCAATACCTCTCTTAGTGAGAGGTAGAAAAACGCCCTAAGCAAAGTAAAAAATTTGATGTGGCCAAAACAAAACCTCCCGCTATTTAATTTTTATTAATTTAAATACATACCTACGTATTTACTAATGCTGCAAACTATATTATGTTCCATTGCATATAACTACTGCTTTATTTACGATTTTCTTTATTATTTAATATGTCACTATTATTAATTTGATTAGTTATTTGACAATGATGTTTACCTGTCAGTTCATTCATTTGAAAAATGAACTGTGTAACGAAGGAATTGTGTTTATCGTAGGCTTCGGGATTAAAAAAAAAGATTTTTAAATGTATCTGTAAAATATATAGAAAAACTATTAATGTATACCTGTAGAAAATTCAATAATATCTAATTTTCATAATGACGTAAAATGCGAAAAAATGGCATTTCCGTTTATCCGATTTACACCAAAATCTAATGGTTTCTTTTCATATTATAATAGGGTAGAAATACAATTTTTTGAATGATAGTACTTGAGTTAGAGCAAAGAGAAAATCCATGCACATACACACACAAATTAATAAAAAAGTTGTGTGGCCTGAGGATATAGTTTATATAGAAATCTATCGTTATGGCCCTCTCAGCAGGTCTGCTGTTCGGGATTTAAGTTTGATTTATGGCAGGGAAAGGACGAGTACGTATTAAATGTTTCCCTATTTTATTATACTTTATTTTGTAATAATAAAACATATTTTTTGATAATGAAACAAATAATATATGAAACACAAAGCTGGAGAAATAATACAGTAAAAACATCTGATGTGGCCAGCACATTACCTTCTGTCAATTCTATGTATTTTGCACATATCACTTACCAAAAGTTCAATGGAAAAGGTACTGTATATATATCCAGTAAAAATTTAACACGAACGTAACTATTTTCTACAAATTCCATACCGAATATTCCTAGAAAAAGCTTCTATACATCTAATAAAATTATAACACGAACATATACTATGTAAATTGCACTTGACACTGACATCTGTGAATTAGACTATTTGAATATATCAGTTGTTTCCATTATTTTAGCAAAGTTGCCTGATTTATGAAACTTATGCCCATATTCATAAACACTCGTAAAGTTTTAAAACGGTTCGTTATAATTTTTAACAAATAGAATCAAACTTGACAAATTAAATTTCGATTTTTTTTTTCAATGTCGACTGTTTTTATTGAATAAAAATTATAACGAACCGTTTAAAATTTTTACGAGTGTTTATGAATACGGGCATTAATCTCTTTATAATTCTTTAACTCTACATCTATTGAATATGAAGGAAAATGTGTAATCAAACTGTATAGAAAATCAAAAATCATATTTATAATAACATAAAATCTCAAAAAGTAATATTTATTAACTGCGTTTTTTTTTACCTTCCGTCACCTTTAGGTAAGGGAGGTATTGTCTTTGGTCAAAAAAATCGGTGGTGAGTTTTTAATGAATAAGCACGATTTAAGATCCCTAGAATACGATTTTACTAATTTTACATTGATGTCTGTATGTGTGTGTGTCCGTGTGTGTGTGTGTGTGTGTGTGTGTGTGTGTATGTGTGTGTGTGTGTGACAAATTTTTCTCCGACGATAACTCCAAAACTACAATTCTAAAAATTATGATTTTTTTGTATTCCTCTTCTTTACAACCATATCAAGAGCTGATTAGATTTTGGTTATAATTGGTTAACCGGAAGTGCCCTTATTTAAAATTCTTAACAGTTTTTCTAGAAAAAACGCAGTTAAATATCAATTTTCGACATTTTATGATCACTAATATGAAAGAAAATCTTATTCTCTATACGATTTGATTATACATTTTCCTTCATATTCAATAGACATAGAGTTATAGACAGATTAAGAGAGGTTATCTTTCAAAAATCAGTAAGCTTTGTAAAAATTATGGAAACAGCAAATATATTCAAAAAATTCTAATTGACAGATGTCAGTGTCAAGTGCAAAACCAAAGTGGAAGGTATAGGATCAGAAAGTAACATAAGTGACAGAGTGTCCCTCGCAAGTGACGCACTGTGTAGCGAAATATTTGAGAGAGGAAGAACTGTGTGAAGAAGATGCGTTAGGTAGGAATGAGGAAGTGTAAAGTGCAATTTACAAAATGAACATTCGTGTTATATTTATATTGGATTTATAGAATCTTTTCAAAGGAACTTGCAATATGGAATTTGTAAAAAATAGTGTGTTCGTGTTACAATTTTACAGGGTATATAGAATCTTTTCCAAGGAACTTTTGGTATCGGATTTGTACAAAATACATCGAATTGACGGAAGGTTTTGTGCTGCCCACAACAGATTTTTTAATTTGGAACAAAGGTCAAAGACGTAATTTGATCTTGCGAATCCATTAAATATCAATTTTGAAATACGAAATGCATAGAGAGATTTGCAAATTTAAAATATTTGCAGTCCGACCCGAAGGTAGTGCTACTCCTGGCTGTGCCCGGTCAACCATAGGCTTTGTAAGTCAAACATCAAACCCATAACAGTAGAATTCAGCACAAACTATAGTACCTACCTTGAATTCTTGTACCATGATAACTAGCAAATAAATGTTATTGGCCAAGTCCAAAATCAAGAGTGAGGTTCGTCATGTAATTTTATTGGAAATTAATAGGGTAATAATGGAATAGTATTGGAATTATATAAAATTGGATTGCAAGAAATGTTATACGATTCTTATATAAAATAAAGTGGAATTAGTGGGAGCTAATGAGCTGGCCTCAACAGATTTTTTTATTTAGTAAATTAATTAACAGTAGCGGTATACTGGCACAATGTGTAGATGCTTTTGTATATTAAAAAAAATCTGTTTCATTATTCGTAAAAAACAACAATATTGCATCTGCCGAAATTATGAAAAACAATATTTCGAATGTTGAATGTTGAACGTTGTTTTTGCATATTCAGAGAACTCCCGTTGTTAATAGAGCGAACACATTTTTGTTTTCATTCGAGTAATTACTTTTCATTTGAAGCAAAAAGAAAAGCTTAAATTTCGCATTGAATTCCAACTTGTTTCGCAGATGAGGGAAACGAATGTATGTTCACTTTACTAATTAATATCAGAGCGGAGGTACAGTGAATTATATAGCTAATTACTGTGAAATAAATGGCAGACTTGTTCAGTATTTAAAAGTTAGTTTGGAGTTGCATATAAGCTGAACGAATGCACTAATTCCATCTGTTAACTAAACGACAACTAAAACCATGTTTGCATGGAATAGTTTTTCTTTTCGGTTGAGTTTACATTACAACATATTATCTTCTCTATTTGTCGTTATAATTAATATAAAACACTACTAAATATGATAATTACTAAAAATATATTATAGCTCATTATTCGTTTGACCAAATGCGGAATGACTAATTTAGAAGAAATGTTGTCTTTCGAGAGGAAGATTAATTTGGTCTTAAATTATTAAGGAGAAAATAATGTACCACATCTAAAACTGGTTAGTCATTTTCGTTATCGAAATAAAATTTCCTTTATTGTGATTAATCATTGTTTTGTTACAATTAAAAATATGTTTTTATAAATCAAATAAAGAGTTGCGTTCCAAAACCCTACTCTAGAGTACAAAATGTACTCAAAGCCGTTCCAAAAGTCATAGGCTTACCCTAAGAGTTTACTCTTAAACTGTTCCAAAACAACCAGTGTTTACTTCAATATGATACTCTACTTACAGATATTAATGCACAATATTTTCAAACATAGCTGCTCACGATTCTCAACATATGAAACTAATTTCCGTTCTTGAAGAAGAAAATATGCTTTTAGTTTGGTTGAAAATAAAAGTAAGTAAACATATTAGTTTGTATTAAGAGCACACATTTATAATAGAAGCACTTTTATGGAACGTGATTTTACATTATATTCTTATGAGGTGTGCTCCATAAAAGCACTTTTATTATAAAAGTGTGCTCGTAATACGGGCCTGTTTCGAAGTATTTGGACCAAATGTAAATGTAAATAATAAATGCTCGAAGGACCAAATGTTTCGAATTATTTGGACCAAATGTAAATGTAAATAATAAACGCTCGAAGGACCAGAATTCCAATTAGAATTCAATAATGAATAATCAATATGAATATAGGTGTGGGAATAATATCACAAAGGAACCAGTAAATCAAGCAAAGACTACTGACCTTATGTGACGGGAACCAGCATCGACTCGAAGGAGGTTACAACACAGGAACAACGGGAAATAGATTTGAGCTCGAACCAGCGTCGACTGCATGGGACCAGCTAACAGGAACTGGGCTGCTTTGTACCTCCAAAAGGATTGAAGGAACAGGAACCAGGAACAGCTTACTTATGAAAACCAATCCCACAATTGAATTGGTCCAATATTTATTAAACTCAATCGCTTAATAAAAGAATGTCAATTTCTAAATGGATCCAGATGGAACGGCAGATAACCATTAGGAATATACCACTTGAATTGAATTCTCGAAGTGTCAGAAGTAAGATTCACTATAATATTTATGCCCAGTTGCACCAACAAGGCTTAAATTTTAAGCGACCCTTAAACAAAAAAATGCAAATCGAAATTTTGATAGTCTAGTGTGTGTGTGGATCATGTGGACACGATTACTCAAATACTATCAATCAGAAAAATTTGAAATTTTGTATACCCATTCTATACTAATATGGGAAGAGCTCATTAGTTTTTGGTGTATATCGGATAACCGGAAGTATCATTTATACAAGCTTTTAACAGTTTTTCTTGTAAAAAATTCATTGAATATAATTTTTTAGCAATTTTTACTAATTAAAATGGAATATAATGGTTTAATCTTCAATTCTACGATAATAACATTTAGTAAATAACTCTAAATAACTTTAAATATGAATATATAATATAATTTATTTCCATATATCAGCTAGCCTATGCGTCAAACAAAATCATAATTTTAATGACAGGTTTGACATATTTAAACAAATGTCACTGACAGGCAGTAATTATATTAAAATTAATAATAAAACCGTGTTAATGAGAATATAATAGTAAAATATTTTATTAAGGTTTGTAAAAATAATATATTTTCCATCATACATAAATGTTAGATGAACAGGATGATCTGATTTAAATTTGCTAATTGCTATTTTTGCAGCACTATAAATTAATATTAATTTACAACTACACATTTACGAAATGGATTATGTACGGCGAAGAATTTACAAAGATTGCGTTTTAGAGCACCTAGAAGATGATGCTGATTTTTATAAGAATGTACGTGTGTGACGATTTTTCCTTAAAGCCTATTAAAATATGATCCAAAACTTCTCAAATTTGGTATTTAAAACTCATATATAATTTGAAACAACATATTAGATTTTAACCATATATGATAAATCGGATGTAGTACTTAATTTGGAGCTCTAACAAATTTTTGAGGAAAAACAATAAAACAATCCAAAATTTCGTATTACAGACTTTTCTATTTATTGGACAACAAATTAGATTTTATTTACAAACGATTAACCGGTAATGATACTTTACTTAAAACTCACTGCTATTTTAAACATGGAATTGGCGGGAGGTCATGTGTTGGCCACATCAGATTTTTACTTCCTTGTACGAAGTAAAGGAAGTATTGTAATCGCGAAAAAATTCGGTTTCCAGATTTCAACGGAAATATCCATTTTGACCATCTCTGAATCCATTTTGACTAATTTCGTCGTGACGTCTGTACGTACGTACGTATGTACGTACGTATCTCGCATAACTGAAAAACGGGAAGCCGTAGAAAGTTAAAATTTTGTATTTAGGACTGTTATAACATCTAGTTGTGCACCTCCCTTTTTGGTCATTGCATAACTTTCAGAAGTGGTACTTTACTTGAAGCCCATAATAGATTGTAATGGAAAACTATATTATAATATAATCCAAAACTTTTCAAATTTGGTATATAAGACTTTTATATCAATGGGAATAACATAATAGATTTTAGTAAAAATGGTCTACCCGGAAGTGGTACTTTACTTGAAGCCTATTGTAGATTTTAATGAAAAACTATATTAAAATATAATCCAAAACTTTTCAAATTTGGTATATAATACTTTTATATCAATGGAAATAACATAATAGATTTTAGTTAAAATGGTATACTCGGAAGTGGTACTTTACTTGAAACCTATAATAGATTTTAATAAAAAACAATATTAAAATATAATCCAAAACTTTTCAAATTTGGCATATAATACTTTTATATCAATGGAAATAACATAATAGACTTTGGTTAAAATAGTCTAACCGGAAGTGATACTTTACTTGGAGCTATTATCAGTTTTTCTTGAAAAAAATGGTGTTATTTTGAAATTAACAATAAATGCTCCAAATAAAAGTTTTAGAGAATTGAATTTTGCGTCGAAAACTTTAAGTATGATTAAATTAGTTCTTTGTATAAGAGAGATATGTAAATTTTTACATTATGTACTTTTTGGTTTCTGTAATTAAGTTTGCTATGAATTAGGACAAGAAATAACAAAAAAATAGAAAATATAATGTCAATGTCAAATTATGTCAAATACGTTCAATTTTATGATTGTGTGTGTTATTATACATATTTTAATTATTAACAAAATATGTATAGTGTAACAGGCGTACAAGGAAGTCATGTGGTGCCCACATCAGATATTTTCTTTTTTATAAGGCGATATTCCTTTGTGTCAGTAGCCGACTTGATTCATCTAGTCGTTCTGTGACATTATTCCCAAACAGGGCCATTGACATTAATGTTTATTGTAATATGGGTTTGAAAATTATTTATAATTTACTTTCAATTTTTTATTCTAACAAAACTCATACGTTCCAAAACACACTACATTCTGAAATACGTCATGGTACTCTAACTCCTATTTTCATAAATTCTGGAGCCTGTTTTAAAGAGAAACACAATTATACAGTTCAGATTTCAAAGGTATGTAATTGACAGATAAATGGCACTGTCAAAAAGACTATCATTTCAAATTAATAATGGTAACGTTATAAAAAAAAAATTATGTTTTAATAATATGAACAGACATTAGTTAAATCATAAATGAAGTTTGTAACTTTTAGCTAATAATTCTGTGTGCAAGATTAATAATTGATTAGGAGTTAATGTAATAAAAATGGAAATGAAAGATCGTGAAATCAGTTGAAAGCAAAAATGTGTTTGTAGAGATAGAATGATTAGCAAATGAACGTGTCGTGAAGTTTTTCCGTTTGATCAGATAGTAATATTTATTTCGGGCCATTTAATTGCACGAGACAGAAGGCCAAATTTGAAGCATTAGCAGATATCGTGCCTAAAATAATTCACCCGCTGAAATTTCATCTACTGCTGCATGTTATCCAATGTTTCACGTAACTTCATTTTATGAATTTTTCAGTATCAACACAAAATATAACGATCCATCATTAAAAGTCTTTAGTTCAACAAACAAAAAAAAATGCTTAACCTCTATATCATTTTTGCTCGTTGCTTTCCAACGATGTATTTAATTCTATCTTTCTCTCAATCTAAATGAGTTCCATATTTAGGTCACTCGAACTAAAAATCGATAACTACTTATCACGTTGTATTCGCTTGACAGGTAAGACTGGTTGTACTGTAGGTAGTTTAGTTCGAGGGTCTGCCGCCGGCCAGTGGCCTGTTGGCGTTGCTATCGCTTGGCCACGTGACTGCAGACGTCACGGGTTATCGCGAGACTGCTGGCACTTTATCATACGGCCCGACGTACATAATACACACCCTTTTAAGTAAAACCATTGGTTTCAATTTACACCACACGTGATCTTGATTTCAAATTGCTATGCCCACAATGAATTTAATAACTTACACACCATTTTTTCGCTGTTCTTTTGGGATTATGCAAATGTTATTCGTTGTCGTTTTGTTTGGGGCTCGTAGTCATTTCTTGTTTTAATTGCAATTTGTTTTATCCTCGCATCCATTTGTATTAATTAAAAAGTTGCGTCGCGTTGTATGTCTTTATTACTCACACATGAATTGAACAATTAAAAACAAGAACTCTCACGAACTTCGTGCATTTAGTTAGCGAATATGATTTTTATAAAGAAATATGTGCGCTTAACTGATGAAGTATGTACATACATAATGCAATTATTTTATTATGTTGACATGCAACAAATAAAGTGGAAAAAATGTTCATTATTAAGATAGTTTTGATAATATAATACATTATTGTGTTGTAATGTTAAAATTTTGTTGCATGTGGAAAAAGTAAGTGGTGGTCAAACAAAATTCTGTTGATTTTTGATAATTAACAAATTTTGATCTTCAAAAACCATTAAAATGAAATTTACCTCAAAAATGAATTTTTATTTTTCTTGGATTTAAAAGCTTCGATCGATGAGCACTTGTTTATTTATTACAATTAAGACGACGTTTCCATCATGATTACGACCACTTTTAACTCTACATTTTTTTTTTATAAATGATAACAATGTTATAATATACAAAAATTAACACAAAATTTTCCAGAATTTGGAACATAAATATATCATTTGGTATTTATAGGTTGAATTTGTCAAAAATAAAATTTAGAAAAACAGTCGAAATGAACTTTGCTCGTGCAAAAAGTTGATCCAACCTCATAGATAGTATCTCTGGCAATAATTTTTATTTTACATGCTTTCTATAAGAACTGAAGCTCTTTAAACTGATCCATTACGTCAAAGTTAAAAAATTTCTAAAAGAATCAACGTGTTCTCTGAAAATCATGTTGATTGTCAAAACTGATTTAAATTTTTTTTTTAAATAGCCAGGTAGATTTTTTCGAAAATCAATTTTGATAATCATAAATAGTTTTGTTTCTCATTGTGAAAGTCTCAAATATTTATCTATTTAATTATTGAGATCATTAACCGCTAATTAAAGGATTGCATGAGACAAACGAAAACTTTTACATAGCCTTCTTCAAATCACGACTTATGCATTTCTCGACTCCATAAATCTAGACTATGAAGTTGGCGCGCACCGAAATGCACCGTTCGACAAGATGGCTGGGTTTGTCTGTGCTGTGGAGTATAAAATAACTTAGTATTAGGTTACGGTATTTGTAGTATTAAAAAAAAAATGTATTCCAGAGCGTATTTGTCCAACGGTGCTCAAGTCAAGATTTAAGCATTTTCATGAGCTAGGTTTGTGGAGTCGAGAAATGCATAAGTCGTGATTTGAAGAAGGAAATGTAAAAGTTTTCATGTGTTGAGACCCTAATCTTAATTAACACACGTATTAGTTATAATATTCTTTCGTTGACCGTATCTTACGAAATTGGAAAATCTAATTTTGTCCCACGACAATTTTCAATCAGTAACGTTTGTCACATAAGTTTTGGCAATTGTTCAACATTAGTATGTATCTATGGTTACCTACTATAATCGTTTAGTAATAAAAGTCACACACACACATTAATGGGATCATTAATGAATCAACGGAAAAAAATATTTTCGCACGTTACTGGTTATTAGGAAAGAAAATAAATCGACCATTTTTACCTCCCGCTACCCTTGGTAAGGGAGGTATAGGGATCGTGCTAAAAATCACGTATCGAGATTTTAGTAAATGACCACGTTTTAAGGTCCCTAGAATCCAATTTTAACATTTTCACGATGATGTCTGTATGTGTGTATGTGTGTGTGTATGTATGTGTGTGTGTGTATGTATGTATGTATGTGTGTATGTGTGTAGGGATTTTGTCTTCGCTCTAACTCAAATACTATCATTCAGAAAATTCTGAAACCTTGTATTTCTATCCTATTCTAATATGAAAAGAAGCCATTAGATTTTGGTGTAAATCGGATAACTGGAAATTGCACTTTACCTGAAGCTCATAATGGTTTTTCTTCAAAAAATATCATTAAATGCCATTTTTTCGCATTTTATGTCTTATGAAACTTAAAGATTATTGAATTTTCTACAGGAATACATTCATACTTTTTCTGTATATTTTGCAGATAAATTTAAAAATATATTTTTTTTTATTAGTCCCGAAGCCAAAGATAAACACAATTCCTTTGTTACACAGTTTATATTTCAAATGAATCTAACTTACAGTAAATGTCACTGTCAAAAAACTAATCACTTCAAATTAATAATAGTGACATTTTAAAAAGAAAATAGTAAATAAAGCAATAGTTTTCTGCAATGGAACGGTTTGCAGCGTTAGTAAATACGTAGGTATGTATTTAAATTAATAAAAATTAAATAGCGGGAGGTTTTGTGTTGGCCACATCAGATTTTTTTTTGTCATTACTTAGTAGCCTATGAGAATTTTTCGAGAAAAAAGCATATGGTTCCATTTAACTGAAGTCTTAGCTCTTATAGTTTTCGAAAACCCCAAAATTGATAGTGCTAAATTTGACATAGGTACTGTTGTGTTACGACTAGGATAATAAAACAAGATATTACGACCAAAATAGTTTATCTAGCAGCGAAAAAGCCAAGCCACTCATAACACTATACGCCTTTATTAAAATATTATATAAACTTCGTGCACCACTTGAAAGTTTCCTCTTTGGTATAGCCTTAATCAATATCCATCCTACCCCACTCCAAACTTCATTGAACGACACATGTTCGCTTCCCCGGTAGATTAATTAACAGCGTCTTGTTGTAGTGGCGTTCTGTTTAAGGAGCCGCGAGCAGAGTACCCGAGGATGTAGAACGGAGAACAGGAAGGAAGCTGCAGCATGCTGCACAAGAATCCGGATAGAACTACAACATCAAATCACAGGAACCGAATTGTCGGCGGTGCAGTATTGTGCGGGAAATATATTCTGTCCTGAAAGATGTGATTTTCATATTTCCTGTATTATTTTGCGAAATACTTGTGTTAAAATATGATAGTTGATAGAAAAATATCTTTTTCTATCATGATCTATAAAAAAATTAAACTGTCACTAGTACAAAATTTCTACAAGTTTTAACTGTAATGTCTATATTGGTTATTATAGCAATAAATACAGTGCATTCAAAAAAAAAACCTTACCCGGGGCAGGCTATGAACAGAGTCACCTGCGTCTGATCATTATTCAATTCACAATTAATTTAATTTTCGCCCTTTTCTAAGTTATTTCTAAAATAAGAGTTAAGAAAAAAATCTTTTATTTTTTTAAATAACATTTCTAACAATATCTCGTTTTACACTTTTAAATTGACATTTAATTAAATAGTTTTCAATTATAACCTTCTCTGTTCATAGCCTACTCCGAGTTAGTGTTTTAATACACTGTATTTTTATGTTTTATGGCATCATGTTGGGTCAATTGTTGCCGATATCTACAGGTTCATTTATTGCCAAACTTTGATTGTTCTTGTATTTAAATATATAGCGTTCTTTTAGCCGACTACGCAGTTAATTTCATTGTTTTTACAAATTAATAATGGCTGTTCTTTCATTAATTCATAGAATTAGAAGAATGGGTTCAAACTCACCAGGACAAAATTACCAACAATTATGTGTATAGTTCAATGCTTCGTGTAACCTAGACAAAACAACAAAAATAAATAATATGAAAATAATCCCTAAACTTAAAATTAAAATGAAACAATAGTGAATGATTAGGCAGAAGACGTACGTCATTAACCTGAAAAACCTTATAAAGTGAAATATAACATGTAAAAATTATTGGGTATTATTAAGAAAAGAAGAAAAAATACTAGTATTAAGAACCTATATATTAATGAAATTTACAATTATTTCGAAGTTAATCCCAATTCTTTTTACAGAATATAAAATTATTTGAAATAATTGTAGTTGATTTTCATATGATACGTTGGCATGACCATGTTTACATTGAATTTTATATAGATCCTATCACTATTCTATCAGTTGACTGTCAGTTTTCTCTGCGTGAAGTATTTATGACATGCTACAGTATTACTAGTTTATTTTCATAAGTAGTATATAATACAACTGAAATCATGCCTAAAGCTTTAACAAAGCAATCTCAGAAGCTAACAATGAATGTCATGAACTATTTCAAAGCGGAACTGGCTAACAGTAAATCTTTGATCCCGTTGAAAGTAAATCTTGTAAATATCTAAATAATAATCAAATTTTTTTAATTAAAACCACTTAAATGTAGATTATGCTTGTGACCATATCATTTTGTACTGGTATAAACAAATTTCTGGAACTTAAGATAATTTCGATTCACATTGAATTGCTAATAACCCTGAAATCACTTTAATATATTCTTATGCAGGAATGCTATGATGATTGTGGACAAGGCGAAAGAAGAATGTTATTAAAGAGTTACTATTGTATTCGGGTTTTGCTAACCCACTAAGTGGGACACGCGTGATTTTATGTATGTATGTACGTATGTATGTAGATCAAGAATATTTTAATTTAAAACTACAAATTTAATTTCACATTTTCTGGACCTGATCTAAATCTAAATCATTAAATCATAAATACTTTAAATTAGAACTAGAAATTTGGAGAAAAAAATCTGATGTGGCCAGCACATGACCTCCCGCCAATTCCATGTTTAAAATAGCAATGAGCTTTAAGTAAAGTTTCACTTCCGATTGATCGTTTGTAAACAAAATCTACTTTGTTGTTCCAATAAATAGAAAAGTTTGTAATACGAAATTTTGAATTATATTTTATTATTTTTTCCTGAAAAATCTGTTAGAGCTTCTTATTAAGTACTACATCCGGTTTATCATATATAGTCAAAATCTAATATGTTGTTTCAAATTATATAAGAGTATTAAATACCAACTTTGCGAAGTTTTGGATCATTAATATATTTTAAGGAAAAATCGTCACACACACATTATTGTCAAAATCATCACCAACTTCCTTATGCTCTAAAACGCAATCTGTGTAAATTCATTTGGAAAATGTATAGTTGCAAACTATTATTTGACAATTTGAAATCACGTTCTTATTGAAAGCTGTTTGATATAATGCTGCAAACATCAAACTTAAATCGAATTATCTTGTATATCTAATATTTATGTATGATGGAAAATACATTATTTTTACAAACCTTAATTTCATTAGAATCATTTTTAAACTACTAAATTCTTCTTAACACGGTTTCATTATTAATTTTAATGCAAATTACTTCGTGACAGTGACATGTTTAAATATGTCAAATTTGTTATTAAAGTATTGTTTTTGTTTGACGCAGAGGCAAAGTGATGTAAAAAAATAAATTATTTTATAATATAATATAAAGTTATTTCAAGTTATTTACTAAATGCTATTATCGTAGAATTGAAGATTGTGCCATTATATTCAATTTGTATTGGTAAAAGTTGCTAAAAAATTATATTCAATGAATTTTTACAAGAAAAACTGTTAAAAGCTTGTATGAATGATACTTCCGGTTATCCGATATACACTAAAAACTAATGAGCTCTTCCCACATAAGTATAGAATGGATATACGAAATTTCAATTTTTTCTGATTGATAGTATTTGAGTAATCGTGTGCACAAGATCCACACACACAGACACACACACACATACATACCTACAGACATCATTGTAAAAATCTTAAAATCGGATTCTGGGGACATGAAAACGTCCTTATTCACTAAAATCTCTATATCCGATTTTTAGCACGATCCCTATACCTCCCTTACCTAGGGTAGCGGGAGGTAAAAATTAGAAATACAGTTATTAAGAATACTAGTACTTAATCAAATGTATAAAGATATATTGAGACATTGAAATTTGATTGGTGTCAAGTTTCTGTAAAAGAAAAAGTTAGAAAAGCACATAATGATATTTTTTGCCAGAATAGTGGTCCACAAACCTTTTCTCATCAAAACAATGTCGTCTATTGATTACACCGTAAATACTGACTTCACTGTTTCAGTACAAAAATTGACATCGGCATACACTATTACTCCTTTTTTACAAAAACGTGTCTTAGTACTCTATTTTCAATGGCTCAATTATAAACCACTTTGGCCGATATTCCTGTCATTTCAGTTCATTCAAATGCTAGCACTTAGTTTACTTGACAATTTCCATCAAATTTTTGTTGCTTATTGGCTCGTCTGGTATGTGTCGCAATGAGAGGCATTATTTGTCGCTTTGCAATGGTTGATAGATTAATATCAGTCTGACAGGATAGGAAATTATGACGAAGGGGTGACTTAATGTATTGATGCAGCCAATTGCTGGAATGCATTCAGATTAGCCGCAACTGAGGGGCTGCTCTGCAACATATCTGCTTCAAAAGTGATGAATGTCAACAGTGGAATTTTCAATATTAGCTGTTGTTTTATACAATGAAGTTATTACAATTAACTGCACCAAAATAGAAATGATACAAGGGGGATAATAATGCGATAAAACGCACTCGGATGAAATATTTGCTGCCATATCAAAGTGGGGAATATTTACATGCTTTAGTACTTTATGCAGCTACACATCAATATTGTGATATAATTTTTTTGTTATAAATATAAAATATAACATGTGATTTTTTTTTGTTTATGAAATTTAAATATGCATGTAAATCTCTCAGTTACAAAAGTGTACACAGTATAATCACAGATTAAAGAATATAGGTACTAAGATTAAAAACACTATAGCAAATTTTCATAACACATTTCTATTTCCAAAAAATCTGTTGTGGCCAGCACAAGACCTTTGGCCATTTCCATAATAGGTTATGTAAGTACTTATTGTATTTTGCATTTTTGGTACACACACAAAATTACATCTAATTACATGTATTATTAATATATTTTTAATTTTTTTAATTAATCCAAAAAAAAGTTCCCTCCTACTCTTCTAAATTTTTGAGATACTTCAAATTCATTGACTTTATTTTTGATGCGTATATGTAATATATGTATCTATAATTTTAAATATTTAATTAATAATAAAATAAAAAATATTAAATTTTCTTCCCAGAAAAAGCCTTCAATAATGGATTTGGATTTTTGTCACTTACATTTTTCTGTCAATTATATAGGTACATTTTAATTTTTCAATTGGTTTCCATAGAGTTATTTGGACTGTGAGATTCATTACAACGGATTATTTTATATATAGATAATTTTCTATCTCTAAATCTATAAAAGATATATTAAAAATATTCCATTTATCAAATAGAGAATTCTATATTCTTTAATAGTTTTGATAACACAAATGTCCAAAAAATAATATTTAGAAGATTTTTTTTAAGAAACTACTACTTTCGGTTGTGTAATTGTTATCAGGTGTTCCCAATAATATCAGATTGAGGAATAGATAGTTAAAAAGGTCTTAAGTATTATAGTTTTTGAGGAATCGTCCTTACAACATCCACACTCACACACACATACACACACACACACACACACACACACACACACAGAGAGAGAGAGAGAGAGAGAGAGAGAGAGCGAGACATAATTGTAAAAATGTTAAAATCGGGGTTTAGTGAGCTTAAAACGTGCTTATTCATTAAGATTACTCTTACCAAATAAAGCAGGTAACTATAGTCAATAGTACTCTGTAAAAAAACTGACAAAAACATCTATTTTTGTTTATTAATATAAAATTGTACATAAGAGTAGCAGGTTTCGCTGCGATTGTTCACTATTTACAGATTTAAGACTTACAGTTTTGACCATAATACGGCTATTATACTGCTTTTAGAATTATTAGATTATTGCTTTTGTCTGCTGAAACAATTTTATAAAAAAAATCCGTAACTTGTTTAATCATTTGATTTATAATGTCATATAATTATGCATTACATTTCCATTTTACATATATATTCTTTATCTGAAATCTAATTTGATTTATCATCAATATTTAATAAACATCTCCCTATCAGCTAAATCTTATTGCGCTTGCCTAGACGTTCATCGGCCGTTCGTCCACAGCCACGCGAACCAAGTTGGCGGTTATAGCATGTCGTACAATTACCCCATACGAGGTGTTTAGGTGGCGCAGTGTTTATGGAGGCACATCACGCGCCCACGCTCGTAAATCACGCTCAAAGTGCCGCGTGAGCCAAGCGTAAGCATGCGCCAATGTCAATCTCAGATTGGGATGGAAGGGGAAATTAAAAATTAGGGAAAAAGTAAACAAATAAATAAAATTTTATTTTATTTTATTTATTTGATATGATTGTGCGGTTTTGTGCATTAAGTGACTGATTATAACAAAAAAAGTTATTTCGGTAGTATTCTGTCCACGAAAGCTCTAAAAGCCCCGTGAAGTGATGGCTGAGATTGCAGTTTGGTATACTCACAAATCGATAATAAGTGATATATTATATTTATTAATTTGAAATAGAAAAGGTGTAGATTATAGGTGCATTCTTTTTACACACAATCTCAGTTCATCTCAGCTCACCTCAGTTGTCTCAGTAATTTTGACAGTTCTATTTGTCCCAACTGAGATGAGATGAAGTGAGGCGGATTCCTCCCCCCTTGCCGATACGGAGCTACCTAGCGGGGCGATGCTTGTTGAGTGTCTCACCTCAGTTGAGGAGTGGAGGTCTTTTTTCAATGTTATTTTTGTTATTTAAAAATGAATATTTAAGAAAGTGTTAATGTTGATGATTTAATATTGATAAGTGAAATTGTATTTCTTTAATTCTAAATTTAATAAATATATTGAATTGTTTTATGATGTTATTTGCAATGAAAATTCGTACGATCTAGATTTATTCTTTGACATTTCATTGTCTTAGCGGGTCCACCTTGTCAGATATTTAAAATAAATTTGAAAACAAAATGAAAATGTCAACATACTGATAAATAAAACATATGATAAACAGAGAAAGATAATTGGTATTCCGTTCTTTCTTTAAACTATCTCAGCTCACCTCACTTCAATCTCATCTCATTTTGAGAACAAGTGAGGTATAAATTTTGTTTATGCACGGACGTATCATAATTTGACAATTATACACGAATTTCTTTGACATAAACGTCATTTTATAGCCCGCGGGCCTCATTATAGCCCGCCGGGCTATAATGAAACGTCAATCCAAATTATGACCTACAATATAAACAATTTAAACAGGCAACATGAAAAGTTTTTATTACAAATCGAATTTTTATATATTCTTTAATGAAAAAATGAAAATTTATTTTGTGATATTTATATGGAAAGCACGGAGATACACAAAATAAAACTCAAATGACATAGCTAATAAACAAACAATAAACTGTTGTTCTCCGCTTCCATAGCAACACTAGATACTGGATGTACGAGGACAAATTATTTTCGATACAATTTTTCTAACACTCATAATTTGAAAATTTTCTTCCGTGCATAAAGTTTTGTATGTACCACGAGCGTAACTTGCTTTTATGGCCTTTGACGTGTTTTTATCCCTCGGCGTACGCCTCGGGCTCAAAATCCCGCCGCAGGGCATAAAAGCCTCCTTACGCTCTTAATACATAAATAACTATTATAAAAGTGTATAACTCGTATAAGTATAAAATGATAAATTTACGTAAGCACTCCAAATACGATCATTTTCAAGGTTTGCCCTCCATTTTGACTAAAACAATGGTTGTGGTTTCAATAGAAAGATAAATTTTCTGCATCAAATGACTCCAAATAAACCAATTATTAAATATACCCAATTTCCTATTATTAGCAATAGCCATGGCATTTTTGAACAAAGATTTAAACAATAGTCCAGTCAATAGAAGTTTTTACCCTACAAAAGAAGAGAAAAACGATTTTAACATATGTTGTTTGGGTCGAGACGGGTATGAAAAATTCAAATTTGTGACCTTTGGGAGGCTCGGCGTGAGCCGCCATCTTGGATCAAAGGTACAAAAATGTGTTTTTCGCTACTCTCTCGAAAACAATGGCTCGTATCAAAATTTTACAATAATACAAAATTAAAGCGCGTTATTTTTGTACAAAAAGTGTTCTTGCATTTTTTACCTACGGTGAACTCTCAAACAGGTATGTTCAAAAATAGGTCACCAGAACAACAATTTATGAATTATTAACTTAATTAAAAACTTATATTAAATTTCTCGGAAATCTGCAAATTGGCTTATAGTGCGATTCTGTAATTTTCTATAACAATATAGAAATTTAAAAGTGAACAAAATCGCAACAATTTTTGTTTATTAATACATATAGTATCGTTTGACATTAAAAAATGATGCGCTTTTGTTGAGAGTTATAGTTCTATAGTGGTGTAGAAAATTACAGAATCGCACCGTTAGTTTTCATTTTTTCATTAGAAATTTTGACACGTGTTAAATATACAATAATATTTATCTTTAATCGTATCAAAATTTCAAACGAAAAAATCTGTTGTGGCCAGCACAAAACCTTCCGTCAATTCAATGTATTTTGTATATATCCCATACGTAAAGTTCCTTGAAAAATATTCTGTATATCCTGTAAAATTGTAACCCGAACACACTATTTTTTACAAATTTTATACCGAAAGTTCCTTTCCCTATTTTATTAGAAGTCGCTGTTTCTTACTCTTCTCTTTAACTCATTCCTGTCCAACACATCTTCTTCACGCAATTCTTCCTTTCTCAAATCTTCTGCTACACAGTCCTTCCATCTTCTCTTTGGCCTTTCTCGTACTTCCGGCATTGAAAATTTAAATCTTGAAGCGAGGCGCAACTGCAAGTCACTTGCGCGGGGCACTCTATCACATTCACATATAACTTTGGTTTTGCATTTGACACTGACATCTGTCAATTAAATTTTTTTGAATATATCTGCTGTTTCCATAATTTTAGCAAAGCTGACTAATTTTTGAAAGTTAATATCTCTTAATGTCTCTATAACTCTATAACTATTTAATATGAAGGAAAATGTATAATCAAACCGTATAGCGAATAAGATATTCTTTCATATTAATAATCACAAATTGTCGAAAAATTATATCTAACTGCGTTTTTTCAAGAAAAACTGTTAAAAACTTCAAATAGAGGTACTTCTGGTGGATCAATTATAACCAAAATCTAATCAGCTCTTCATATGGATGTAAAGAAGAGGAATACGAAAGAATTATAATTTTTAAAATTGTAGTATTGGAGTTATCGTCGGAGAAAAATTTGTCACACACGGACACACACACGCACACACACATACACACATACATACATACATCATCTTAAAAATAGAAAATTCGTATTCTAGGGACCCTAAAACGTGCTTATTCATTAAAAATTCACCAACAATTTTTTTGACCAAAGACAATACCTTCCTTACCTAAAGGTGACAGAAGGTAAAAATGAAAACTAAGCCGTTTTGCAGATGTTTCAAAATTTATAGAATTTCATATAAATTTAAATTGGTTGAAACTAGTCACAAAAATTGTGTTAAATAAAAGTGATATAAACAAAGTTACTACGTTTTCATTTATACTTAATCTTGCAATGTATCACAAAGTGAAGGCTGAAATAATAAATAATTTTTCTATTCGAATTTCTATCGAACAGTAGTTTTTTTTTTTATTCTGTTATATATTCTAGTTTAATTATTTTATCCGTTCGCTTTTTTGGTTTACTGGGTCTATCGCATCTTAGTTTGTGACCATCAGTTAATGATTTTGACTACTTATATTTCGCAATAATTCTGTTCACTGTGTTCTTATAAATCTTTAACAAACCAGCTATCTCGCGAGAACCCTTTCCTTATAGAGAAATGTTTATTACGGATTCTCGTAACTGAAAATGGGTGTGGTTTACCATTTTGTTAAACAATAGTCTGAATTTAATTTAGGAATGTGACGAAAAATTTCGATAAAATAACGTATATAAACTGCAGCTACAACGGGACGCAATATTTATGAACACGAACAATCTCGATTGAACGTATAAAATACAATGAACATAAATTTTAAAATATGTTGACTATATTAATTACAAGATATTAACATCCTAACAGTTGTGTACTATATAAAAAATATTCTTTTAAAAGAAATAACATATATGTGACTCAAAACGTTTGCACGAAACTTTATGTCGCTAGTATTATGCATTTTAAAACTACCTACTCACCTACTGTATTACTTGCTTCAATGAATTTGTTTAGAATATAAATTTAAAACGTATTTTCTTCTATGAAAGAGATTAAATAATACTGGATTATTAAAAAAAATCTATATATTGTATTATAAAGTATGATAAAATTAATAATATAGGTCAATGAATTTGAATACCTTTTAAAAATTATATAATACAATAAATCACATCAAGTGAAAGGTATTAAATGCGGAGACGAAAACAATGGCAAAATATGAATAGAAAATAAATAATATTCGTACGAGTATAATAAGTGCAATAACTTTCATAAAAATATTAAAAATAAGTTCAATAGAAGAATAATTCATCGAATGGATTTGCGTCACAACAAATGTCAAATAATTATATAACCAAAATAACAATCAATGGCATTGTGTGCGTTAATATTATTCATTCTTGAGATTTTAATTTCGTTTCATATTTCACAAGCCATGTCATAATAAAAGCCATTTCTCTTTGCATCAGAAGCTAGTTGAAATCGCATGAATATAAAGTAATTTCTGAGACACATGCCAAGAAACATTATCCACTGTAATGTCTTAAAAAAATAATACGATAAAACAGACAGTGATGGATGACTGAAAATAAACATAACAACCCTCTTTTAATTTAAAATCCCTGAAAACAAAAAACTCAATACAGTTACGTTAACCACTGTTACCCGCTTCCAAAACTGTTTTTAATGACAAGCCAAACAGGCATTTCATCGGGAATCCTCACAATTATAATAATAAATTTGTTTTTAATTTCCCAAAATTGCCCCACGACATTAATGAGACCAGAAGAGATATTTCTGTGTGCAAATTACTTCGTTTGAGAAATTTTTAAATGTACTTTTTTTAAAAAACATATGGAGGAAAGAAGATATTGGTAACTGGTAATAAGGTAATGCAATATTTTATTTTTTATTCAATTTTGACGTTTTAAACTGTCATTATTAACAACAACTACATGTAATATTTTATTCACAAGTGAATTAAAAAAAATTAAATCACTCTCACAAATTTTTTGACTATCTCTGCAACAAAAAATAGATTTAAAAATAATATAAAGAACGAAAATAACACTCACCACATTGTTTATCAGACATTATCAGCCCTTTTCATTATTTTTCACGGTACAAATGACAGACAATAAAGCTTTTTAAATAGATGATTTGACAACTGACCAGTTTTTTATTTTGTCGAAATTAAATATTATCATAGTTTTTATTATTATTTCGTCAAAATTGAATAAAATATTGTACAAACCACGTGAGCTAAGAATGTTTATTCACTCGAAGAAATTAACTCATTCGCCCTTACGGGCTCGGGAGCTAAACTTTCTTCTTGTTAATAAACATTACCTTAGCTCACTTGGTATGTAAATATCTATTAAAATTAAACGCACCCAATTGTTTCACAAATTTGTATCTTAAATAACGGTTGTTTCATTAACACACAAATTTGAATTCCTTATGGATGGTTGCAACAAAAATCTTATGTAATTGGGCATTTCTTGCCATGAAGAAGACTAACGTATTGGTCGAAATGTTGGCTTGAAATAAATAATTTCACTGCAGACTGCTTGTCCGATTATTTTTCCTTCGGGACCCCTCATCTATTCCATCGATTATCGCCAAGTTCATTGTTATACATCGTTGAAAAGCTCATACAATAAGTAAAAATATGAGACCATTTATTTTCAGCCTTTGTTCCCATTTAAAAAATATGATGTTTGCATTATATCTCGAAAATTAAGTTTTGCAGAAATATAGTTACACTACTTTATTCTACTTAAAAAAATATATAAAAATTATCTAAACAGTTTTTCTGTATCTCTCATAACAAGCGACATATGAGGTATTTTCAAAATATACCAAAAATTAGTGTTAGCCTGTAACTCAAATTGAGAGGCGAAGACCGGAAATCTTGTACAGATTAAAGTAATAGAATTTTTACCTCTCGCTAAGAGAGGTATTAGAATCATGATAAAATTCGCATATTCAGATTTTAGTAGATAAGAACGTTTTAAGGTACCTATAATCCGATTAAAACATTTTTACGATGATGTCCGTGTGTGCGCGCGCGTGTGTGTATGTGTGGATGTGTGGATGTTGGAACCACGGTTTCTCAAATACTATACGACTTAAAAATATTTAACTGCAGTTTCCTCAATCTGACATTCCTGGGAAGAGCTGATTAGATTTTGGTAACAATTGGACAACCGGAAGTAATAGTTTCTTTAAAAAAATCTTCTAAACATTATTTTTTGAAAATTTCTGTTACTACTATTATTGAAGAACATAAAATTCTATGTCTAATATATTTAAATTTTTTTATTATATCTTGTATAGATTTAGAGTTAAAGGCACTGTAATATATACATAGAACAATCTAATCGCAAAGGCTAAGGCACTAAGGAAATCACTTGACAAATTCAATTGTCTATAACATAGTTTGTAAATGACAGATATCAATGTCAATGCCAAAAATCAACAGTTTTAGTGACATTCTGAAAGCTTCTTCTGTGTAGTACATTTAATCTTTCTTAGTGTTTTATTAATTAAATATTTAAAATTGTAGGTAAAATACTTATATCCATAAGATATACCGCCAATCTTGCTAATGAATTGAAAGAATCTCTGACAATTAGGAACTTCTTCATACAATGAAAAATAGATATAATTAGAATTGTATGTGTGCAGAAGACATGTTAAATACGATGAAAACAATATTTGGGTAAAGTTCTGTATTTTTTTGTTATAAAACGACGGTTCTTTGCATTTGCTTTTAAAATACTTGCTGAAGCAGTTTTCTCAAGGGCCGTGGCACAAAATTTTACAAAACTTAGGATCTTCAACATTCAGCTCTCATTAATATGAAAAGTCAGATTGAAATAACAAAACATTGTCAGTCACATATTAATTGACTACAATTTATTGAATTAACGCGTCTGTTTTTTCCACATCTTTAAACTGATTTTACTGGAACTCGGACACTAATGGTTATAGGTATTATAGTCAAACTCTGAAATTTGTAAATAGTAAACAAAATCGCAACAAAAGCTTACAGTCTTGACCATAATACAGTCATTAAGCTGTAAATTGAAATATTTTGACACTAAAAATTCTTATTTTTCCTGTAAACTAACATGTGCCGCAATTTTTTTTTTTTTTTTTAGGAAGTGTACCGCGAGTGTAATAAGATTGAACAACACTGAGTTCAGTAGATAATCGTAATAGTAGGTACCTATAATAATAATTTAAATTTTGGTTTGCGAAACCATAGTAGATTACTGTTTACTGCAAACCAAATTTGAACATAGCTTCCCGAACAATATCCTTTCTAGGTAATCTACCTATTAATTTCATTTCCATGGAGGAATAACTTTATCCTTGAATGGTGAACAACTCCGATAGGGATCTTTATAAAGACGTTCGCGAGCTGAGCATTATAAAGTCCGCGCTCTCTCGCTGTTCGTAATGACAGCCGGCTTGATTGATGATGTTAAATAAAGTCATTAGAAAAATAATGTCACAGCGGTGTCATTAGGTCAGCACGCGAAACTTGAAAGTCCGCCAGCCTGCACATACTCACGCACAGGCGCACAACGCGAGCTTTCAGACCCAGGTCCGGAACAAACAACAATAGAGAAAAAGTTTTACTCAAATATAATGTGGAAATTATTTTTATTGATTTTTCAGCTAATTGGGTCACCAAGGTTCGAAGTTTAAATGAGGCGTTAATTAGATCGCCATTGTTGAGTTTTTGTATTATTTTCTTCTTCTTCTTCTTCCATTATTAAGTCACGATGTTATTAACATACAGGGTGAACCAAATAAACTTAATACATCTATATAAACTCGAATGACAGTTTTAGTATGGTGGGCAGTGGCCTCTATATTTCATTATCAAATTGTTACACAATCATCAGATTGTCAATTCCTTATTTTTTCAAGTTGAACATTTAGTTTTACTTTAATTTAAATATTGGTGAATACAATAAAGTTGTAAAAAAATAGAATTTTAATTTAAATTTAAAGTTATATGCAGATTGGTAATTGCATAATATGGAGGCAAATAGTCCTAAAAAAATTATTGTAATATTTTAAATTTGCGGCCGGTAACGTTACTTTAATTTTAAAGTTTGATTTAAAAGTGGAAAAAACGTTTCATAATTTCATTTTAAGTTACGGTTGTCAGTTTAATTATCTTTTATCAAGGTATTTAAACCCACAACTTTGACTTAAAATGAAATTATGAAAAGCTTTTTTCACTTTTAGATTAAACTTTAAAAGTAAAGTGACTTTATATTTATTATGAAACCGGCCGGTAAAGTAAAAATTGGCTTATCGGTTTCGATCATCGACCTTTAAACTAATGGACCAAGTGTCTCCTATTCTTTTATTGTTAGAATAATGCTCCAACATAAAAGGATAGAAATATATATTCTGTCCTTCAACAATACGGAAGTTCTCAGTTAAAGCACACTGCGCATACGTTCGTACTCATTGTGCATCTTTTTCAGCTATATGTAAACCTCTATATACTGCTCTCTATCACTAACTAGTTGTCAAAATCTACATTTGATGTGACTTGTGTATTATTTACTTATTTTGGAGAACATTTACAATTATTTCTGTCAATACATACGTATATGTGTTGTGAGGTGTGTATGCGACAAAATAATGGAGAAACGGTGTATTTCGTACAGTGAGCAGTACGTACGCGGTTCAGCTGTGTCATTTCATATGTAAGTTCTTACTAATTATTACTTGTCCCCTATAATATAATATATTGTATTAAAATATATAATAAAACTAATTATGCACAAAAAAAATCTATACTCTTAGCGATTATGCACCAAGTTAGGGACAAATCAATTTTTTTTATTTTGCCGCGTTTTCTTAACTTCCGTACTGTTGAAGGATAGAGATACTGTGTCTGCACCGTTATGGCGGGGCAAGCGTTTTGCTTGTACGCTGCGTCTATTAGTTTAAAGGTCGATGGTTTCGATTCATCGAGAAAAATGTTTTCTTACACTTTAGTATCAAGTATACTGGCCACGAATTATTAATTTAGAAACATTTGTGGAACGATAAAGACAGATTTAGGTTAAAAAATACATTTTTATTTATATTATATTTAAACATGAATAGATGTATTCATTTTAGAATATTTATTTATATGAAAGAGTATTTCTTACTCTAAAATGAATGACAGTTTTGTTTTCAATCAGGAGTATTCTAATCTACAAATTTACATTTCTTATCACAATGTCGTCGGCTTCGGTGACTCTAGTGATTCGGTCGAGACAAGACCGTCTCGTCTCGTCTCGTTTCAATTTCACAAAATTATGTCTCGTCTCGAAATTTTTTTCGTCTGGTTTAATAGAGTCTCGTCTCGGCCTAAATTCACGCCGAGACTTCTGGACGGAAATTTAATATGTATATTTTGGTCTCATAAACTAATTATTAAATTTATTCAATTTTGTATAGTAGCAATTTGAACAAAAAGATAAATATTTGTCGTTTTATCTGTCAAAATTTGTTTGTAATCTAACTTGTGCAAATTTTATTGTGCTATAATTTTGAGTAACGCCTCTTAGTCATGAGTGCGCTCGAATCCCGCATGGATGTTTGTGTATGTGAACCCTCGTATGCACCCACTCTGGAATTGGGATTTAATCCTGTTGAGGTTTTTTGTTAAAAAAATACCCTTTGTAATAAACTAAATGGCACAAATCATTTTGAGTTTAATTCACGAGTGATGAAGCGTCGGTAATGGCGGATGTGAGTACACTCAGTATTCTTCAGCTCAGTGAGAACAAACAGAACAATTTCTGAAAAGAGAGTTGTGATGAACTGAAATTTTGACTCAAAAGAATACAGTTAATGTATCTTGTCAAGACAATGTCAATAAAAATACAGTTTTGTTATTATTTAATATTTCCAATGCATCAGTGTGAATCTGTGTAAATCAATTTATAAATACATGAAATTACAGACCACATTTTTTTATACAAATTAAATGAAACCCAAACAACTCTGGTGATATGATTCTTGATTAATAACTGTCGAGTTTATTGCAAAGAATGTATTAATATATCCTGTTTTGATATAAATTATTTCTTTTGAGAATTTAAATTATATTATAATTTTATATTTATGTATGTAGATAGATGTATATAGGTAACACATTTTAACAATTTAATCCTTTCCTGAAGTAGCGCATAATTAATTAATATTAATTTATTAAGATAAATTTGTTATTTCATTACAAGATTCGTTGCCTCTAGATAAGATTAATCTGCCACCTAATGCTTATAAGGAGGTTATGTCGAAATCCAACTAGCATAATCTCCCTAGGTAGATATTAATACAGAGTAAAGTATGTATGTACATGAATAAAGCAAAAAAGGATATATCACACAAGGATTTTTTACATCATGCTGCAGCTTTTATGATCGTATGTAAAGAAATTTGGTGTATATGTAGAAAAAGTAAAACATCAAAGGTATTCAGAATTCCGCAGTGTTACGATGAAAAAACTAACCAGAAACAATAATGTTTTCATTATAAACATTTGAAATTTGAATAGTTTATCAAGTGCTTGTCGTTTCCTCTTTCATGCTGTTATTTAATTGCTGAAGCATTGAGAATAGAAGTAATTGTTTTAAGACTGACTGATTCTAGTATTGTTAAAAGGATGTTCTAGTTTTTAATTAGGCAATTTATGAATTAATGGCATATTAAAAGAAAGCACGGGAAAATTTTTAAAGCTCGACGCGCGGTACATATTCATACGTTTTATTTTATTTTGCTTCTCAAAATTGAGTAGGTAAGTACAATCAAATTTTTGAAAGAAGTCCGATCAAGGCCATCTACGAATTGCATATATGAATTAAGGTTTTATGCTGTCAAATTTAGTAGTGTCGTTTACATAGTTTTTATGAGGTACACAAGATATTATGTACCCTCATAAAAACTAAGTAAACGACACTACTAAATTTGACAGCACAAAATCTTAATTCATAGATACAATTGGTAGATGGCCTTGATCGGACTTCTTTCAAAAATTTTACTGTACATATATTTTTTATTGTTTATGTTGGCATTGTGAATTTCAAGCATCTATGCTGTGGTTTCTATGTTGTTGTTGCTATATTGTTTATTTATAAAAAAAAAAATTTAGTGTGAAATGAAAATAACAGATATCAATTATTCAAAGAAATATTGGATGAATTTGAGGCTGCGCAGGGCAAGATGGTTCCACATACGTTAAAAGACGTATAAGAGAAAGAATTTGAAACGTTTTGGAACGGCGGTGTTTAAAAAATGTATTTATTATGTTTCTGATAATAAATAAGTAGGCCTTGAAGTTCCATTTAGTTTATTGATATTACATATTCATACGGACGTTTCGGGCCCGATTCGCCCATCATCAGCTATTAATAACAATTATATAAATACATATCTGATAACAAGTATAAGTTGTACACTTACCCTAATAATTTAGTGTAATTCTACATTATTACAATAACAATTGTTGAACCATAGTGGAAGGTCTAAACGACCATCCGTTGTCAAAAAATAATAAAAAAAGTCTCATTTTGATTAAGTAGTAATTAATATCAATAAACTAAATGGAACTTCAAGGCCTACTTATTTATTATCAGAAACATTAACAAGGTTCCCAACTTTAATTTCATCGTTTTTTTTTTTATTATGTTGTTTGACATTTATCCATATACCATAATTTTGATTTGTTTGAACATCTGTCACTTGGCAACTTTATAGGCCCTCGGGCGCTAAAAGTCAAAATGTGCCCACTTGTGAGGGCCAATAAACAGGTATATGATTCCAAAATGAATAGATAAAACTCTGATAATAATATTATTCTTACTAAACCTTGGAAATCAAAGTCAATGAAGTTCGTACACCCAGAGATTAGTGTTTAAACGAGGTAGGGAATCTGCCGATGATCCAAGATGGCTATTCCACCACAATTTTTCAACTTTGCACTTTTAATTTTTCAAATTTTGAGACACAACTGATCTAAAATTATTATTATTTTTCTACAAAAAAGTAAAAAGATACGAAAATTAACACAATTTTGTGTTCATGCTCACAAATATTAAACATCAAAAGAAAAATTTTCATTTCAAATTTTACTTTTTATTATTCAACATACATACAACTTGTATATTAAAGGTGACAAAATATATAATATGCAAAGTAAAAATTGTTACGTGCGAAATTCTAAAGTATTTGTTGAAACTTACACAGAAGCAATGTTGGAGACCTAGTTTTTGAAGACATCCAAGTAAAAATTTCGTTCATCATATCTGAACTAAAAACCAATTGTGGCCAGCACTATACCTCTCGCCAGTACTTCTGATGATGCCGCAACTGGAGAAATTGTAAAAATATACTTTTTTCGTAACTATATTATGTTCCTTTGCATTCGCATAATATAACAATTGTTTTATTTACAATTACAATTAATAATTGTAAATAATAATAATAATTGATGGGGTCCCGTGGCCTCGTGCCTGAGTGTCTGGCCGCGAACCTGGGGGAACCGGGTTCGATCTCGACAGACGCCAAATATCTCCACACCAGCTATGAGTGCCCGTGAGGTGACGCCTGGTAAGCGCCCACACGGTAAAATATATCGTAATCATTACCGATGACTACATGTGTTGTAGATACTGGCACACCCAGAAATGGGTAATATGCCATGATGATATATTTATTTAATTTCAAAATCTTTGCTGATAAATTTCAAAAGAATCTTACTTCACCTCTGTTCAGAAACAACTAAGAAAAAATATTGTGTCGTGAATTTTATTCACACAACACAATGTGTCACTATATCACGACTTATACTCCTTCCACCTCTTTCGCGATACGCTAATTGAAGTCTTAATTCTGAAACTGCCCCTATCCTCCGCCACTGCTCACTCTCATTAAAAGCATATTAGGGCAGTGTCGTGCGTACGGTTTTTGCAGCTGCGGTATGTAAATCAGCGGGCAGTTTTTACTAAGGTGACTAATTGCTTTTTAAGGTGTTGAATTATCAAGAGGTGGTTTGTGTTTGTTTATGAGTGTGTTTATGCGTTTAGTATTGATTGGGGTGAAGATAATTTATAATTGGGGACTTGATGCTGAAATGCGTGGCAAATTGTTGGTATAATTTTTGTATTCACTGTTATTAAGCCGGGAAAAAAGGTGCTTATTATAGTGTTAATTTGAAGAACAAAAGCCTGGTTTATAATTAGGGTTATATTTAGTTCTTTATAATAAGAGATATATTGTACGCATTAATTTTTGTGTCACAAAAATTATAGTCATAACTTTCTTTTGCACACAATGAATAATATTTATGTGTTAATTAGCAATGTGTACACTTAAAATTTTTATTATATAATCATCTATAGATTCAGAGATAGAGAAAATATAATTTTATATATATATATATATATATATATATATATATATATATATATATACATATAGAAAAACCTGTGGTAATAAATCTCACAGTCCAGTCTACGCCAAGGAAATCAGTTGTCAAATTCAAAAGTTTGTAATTGACATAAATGTCAGTGTAAAAAATCAACAATTTTGCTTACTTTACATTACTGAAAGCATTTTTAGGAGAAGTGCGTTTAATATTTTTTATGGAATTATTAATTAAATATTTAAAATTGTAGGTCGGTATGTATATTATTAGTAATAGTATAGTCTGTTCGCTCCTAGCTGAAACAAGCCGATAATTTATTACCCCAATAGTTATTACCACAAACCTTAAACCACTTTCTTGAGCCTTTGTTCATCAAACGGCGGTCAGTTGTAAATGGAGTGTTGAACAAGGATTGTATTCAGTTCGTTTTGATATATGCGTTTGTAAATTTTTAAGAGAATTTTTTGAAATTATTTTGAAATGTATTTACAGCTAGGTATTATCATTGAATAGGTATAATTAAGAATTACCTGGAAAGACGTTTTCGGCTAATGACATTGTTTTCGGGTTTAGCCATCATCATAATTTATAGGAATTAAGCCACAATCTATCATAATCAACGTTAATTCTGATAGTGACGACTCCATTTTGGATGAAGATGACAGTTCTTAAGAAAATATAAATTATGACAAAGGGACAGTTCGCTATTTGTAAATAATGACAACAACTGCTCACCTGCAACTTTTAAACACGCCAGCGAAATTTATAGCAAAAAAAAATTTGTATATATTTCCCTGACAGTCCTAAGCCTATAAAAAGTGGGAAGGAAAGTTGCCATTATTTGATTATTTTATGACGAGTATAACTGTATACTTGTAATAATGACATTTTCCCTTACTTATGCAGATTTCGAATACGTCCCTGTTCCACACTAGCTGAGGATTTTCTATTTGTTTGTGGTAATATCTATTGGGGTAATAAAATATGGGCTTGTTTCAGCTAGGAGCGAACAGACTATACATATACCCGTAAGAATTGCCAATCAATGAATTGGAACCATCTTGTACATTTTAGAATAGAAGGACAAGATTTCTTATAGAATGAAAGAATAAATATAATTATTTGTGTGTACAAGAAATGTTAAATTCGATACTTATGTAAAGACAAAAAAAGTTAATTGAATAAACTACAAGTATTTTGATTTTCGTCGTTTTTTTTTCTGAAATTAGAATTAATAATCATTTGTCAATATTTCAAAGCTAACTAAAATCATGTTACATTGAATGTAATAACTGTATTATTAGGAGGACAAAATACGAAAAAACGTTATAATAAAAGAACCTTACATTAATTAAAAGTTTTAATAACTGAAACATGCGTTTGAATTGAAGCAAAAATTTTTCTTTCCTTGGCATTTTTTTGTAAAATCAAAAATAAAAAAAAAATTTTCCTTTTGTAAACTCAATCCGGGGACATACTCTATATTAGTGGTTATCCAGTAGGTAAGAATAAATTGCACCTAAATTTTGAGTATCTGTTTTGTAGTTAAGTATGTTATTATCGTTAATGAGTAATGCACGAGAATTATTTTCTTCATGAAATATTTATAATAGAACATAATTTGTAGTAATTTTTGGTGATAAAGTTAATAGTAAAAAACTTATAGTTATATAGTTATTTTCGTAACAAGTTATGAAATATACCAAATATCATGCGAGTGTAAATTGACGCACGACGCGTAGCGGAGTGCAAGTCAATACACACGAGCTAAGATATTTGAATTTCATACAAGTTATGAACATTATTTTTTTGACCAGCATAAATAAATTTTACTTTTTTTTCAAAGCTGAAATTTAGGTTCAAACGTATGGACAGTTGACAAATGAATAATGTATACATATAGCCAGAAAATAGTGACATAGTAACCTAGCAACCGTGTCAACTATTACGATATGGAATATATCATAACACTAATGTGATAAGTTCAACTTTCAGTGTTAGGATACTACGTTGATATGTTATACTTATCACAATGGTCGTTTAAAAATTTATTTTTATTCCATGGTGGAAATTTATTTACGATTGTTTGAATAAAAGTGAAACCTTGCGCAGTGCGTCTTTTTGCGATTGGTGCACGCAACGGCGCGAAATGTAAAATATTTCAAGTATTTAGAATTACCATAATGCACCTACACCGTACTCAGTACGACTAGTACAGACTGTGCGTGATCTCCCATAATAAAAAAAATATGTTCCCCGGCATAAAAATACTCACGGAAATAATATTTTACATTTTATCTTCCGAATGCATTGTTTTAAATAAAATATTTGTTCTATTTTTATTGTGAAACGTTGGTTTATGCAGTTGTGTGATTTTTGCACCATAAATTTTATTCCAGCAAATTTATCTTCTGGTTTGAAAAATATATGGTTAGTTATTCTGAAATGACATATATGAGCAACAAAGGTTTCAAAAGGGCAAACGCAAAGAAGTCATTAAGAATTATATTTTAATTTTATTTACACAAGTTAAAGACAGTAAAAATAGCAGATTTCAGTTTAATATTTTAATAAAACTACTATTTATAAAAAGATATATATTAAAAAATTATATTACTACTCGTACATATTGTTTTATTGTACATTATATTTTTAATTTCTTATATGCGCAAATTTCTAAATATGCAAGATTTCAGTTTTCAATTTCGAAACACCAGTCTGAGACTACCATCCAAATTCTAAAAACATTGAAGAAATTTATAATTCTATTTACAACTGTTTAAAATGAGAATACGTTGTAAAGTTTAAGGTTAATAATAGATTATCTCGAGAACGATTAGCAAAAATTTGAAATTACCTTCCGTCACCTTTAGGTAATAAACGTTTTAGGGTCCCTAGAATACCATTTTACTAGTTTTACGATGATGTCCATAATTCACCTTTGTTGGAGTGTATTTCTTTACCCACGAATATTTTAAGTCTTGCCATAAATTCTCTATTATATTTAAATCAGGAAATTAGCATGACTAGTCAAGAATTCGGACTTTTTTTTGACTTAAAAACACCTTCATTAGTATTGAAGTATGTTCAGGAAAACCTATCCCCGTGGCATATTTTTTCTTGCATAAGGTAGCATATGCTTTCATAAATATCTCTATACATTAGAGCATCCATACGGTACTTTAATTCTGTACTTTTTATTTCTTCTCCTGACTAAAAGTTTTTTAAAGAATTTCTATCCGAATTTCTTGTAAAATATCCACAGTAGTTCTCTTTGATCTGCTACAGATTTTAATTTATTTATTTTATCTGTTCGCTTTGTTGGTTTACTGGGTCTATCGCATCTTTGCTTATCAGCTGATGATTCTGGCTACTTAAATTTGGCAATACTTCTATGTACTGTGCTCTTATCAATCTTTAGCAAGCCAGCAATGTCGCGAGAACCTTTTCCTTGACGAAAAAGGTTTATTACGGATTCTCGTAACTGAAGATGGGCGTGTTTTACCATTCTGATAGATAATAGTCTAAATTTAATTTAATTTGAGAATCTGATGTAAAATTTCAATTAAATGACGTATATAAACTGTCAGCTACAACATGGCGCAATATTTGATCACGATAAATATCGGTTTAGCGCATGGACATTAAATTTTAAAATATGTTAACTATACTAATTACAAGGTATTAACATTCCTAACAGGTATGCACTATATAAATGTATTATAAAAATATATGCATATACAGTGTGTTTTTGTTTTTCCAAAAATTCTTATAGGGCACTAGATAATGACGAAAAACTGATTGTTGATTTTTTCTTTTCCAAATAACATCTAAATTATTATTAATTGAGAAAAAAGGTTCAAATATAAAAGATAGATATTTTTATAAACTAACCAGTGGCGTACGAAATAAATTTTTATATCTGTAATTTTTCGAGATATAACACAAACTTATATTTTTTTAAATGGAACCTATATCTGATTTTAGTCTCAAAAAATAACTATTTTTTTCTCTTTTCAATGATGTAAGGGTTATTATGTTTTATATTTGTTTTGCCTTCAAAATTATTATTTTTTCTTTATTTTGTATTAAATTTACAATTATTTTGAAAATATTAGTAGATTTCTATTTAGAAACACTCCTTGTATTTAAATAATTTATTTCGTTAGAAAATTTTGCTCAAAATTTGTATAAAATTAATTTTTATAATATTTGTGTCAGGTCGCCCTTAGCACATTATAGTGTAATTTATAATTATGAGTCTAGAATAAAAATATTAAGTAATAAAGGCATAAAATAAATTTTATCGATCAAATACAATATAATTAATGAAAATAATGTTTTTTTTTTGGGAAATAATAAGAAAATTCAGGAAAATAAGGAGAAAAATTAAAGTTTAGGAGCAAAACAAATATAAAACATAATAACCCTTACATCATTGAAAAGAGAAAAAAATAATAAATTTTTGAGACTAAAATCAAATATAGGTTCCATTTAAAAAAATACAAGTTTGTGTTATATCTCGAAAATTTACATATATAAAAATTTATTTCGTACGCTACTGATTAGATAATAATAATAATATCTACCTTTTATATTTGAAATGTTTTTCTCAATTACTAATAGTTTAGAAGTAATTTGAAAAAGAAAAAATCAACAATATTCAGTTTTTCGTCATTATCTAGTGCCCTATGAGAATTTTTTGAAAAACAGAAGTACATCTGAGATGGCCTCCCAAAAGCGCACAAAAAGTTCCATTTAACCGACATTGTATCTTTTATAGTTCTCGACATCCCAATGGTGGCACTTTTAAATGGGACACACTGTTGTATATCATAAAATAAAAATTGCGAGAGGTATTGTGCTGGCCACAACATATATTTTTTTTTTTTACTTTGCGGTGACCCTATTGTTCTATTCTATTATGTACAATTCTTCATAACATGTTTCCAAATCGCTTCAGTTTTCTAGGCGAAATACATTGTTTTAGAGAGTTTTTTAGAAAATTTCTTCACTAAATAGGACACTTTAATTGCGTAGCCGAGTGCCTCACGAGGGCCTTCAAGAAGCTTGTATTCACTCAAAAACAGTAGGTGTAATCAAAGTTGATATAACTGGTAGTAATTTCTTATATGTATACCCACTGGATAATTAGTAGTATGACTTTAAACTACTAGATCGCCTTCAGGTTCAGTTCGGTTACTGGGCAGTAGCATGTTTGTACAGAAGTATGTTACGTAGGCAGGGCAGAAGCTTGAAGCGTAGATAATCAGCCGCAGTCCGATTAATTAAGGCGAGTGTTGCCTGGTGTTCACATATAGCTATCTTTGTCCCTCCCACGCGAACCCATACGTCGACACCTCGCACAATTAATTCGTTCGCACCGGCCCATTACTTACTTCTATCTGTTGATACCCAGGGATATATGCTTCCTTGATAACAAAACCCCAGTAATAAATTCATTTTGATTAGGTCTATGGAAAAGGAATTTTATCGGCTGGAATATACTTGACCTATAATTCTATTTTGATAGCCATATTAAAAGTTCCAAGGCGCCTTTTCAATCTCAGCCGACAACGTTTTCCAGTTTACGGACTAATAAAAAATTATTATACTGCTTTGTGTACTTGCTTTATTTATAAAATACTTCTTTTATGCTCTTACTCATGATTACCAAGTTACAGTCAAAGTTATAATTACGTGCGTTTAATTTCTGAATTTTAATTAAAGTTCAGAAATTTACACAAGAACTAAATATAAACTGCATTATATATGTAAACTCACAACATGTTACAAGTTGTATAAGTTAGTTATACTTGTTAAAAAGAAGTTGAATAAAACTACTGCTGGATTTATACAGCGTAAGCCGTAACGTAACTGTGGCGTATTGTGACATTGGACACGATTAAAGATAAGCTTTACTGTGCATTTAATACGTGCTGAAATTTCAGAAGAAAAAATAAAAACTAAGCCGATTTGCAGTTGTTTAAAATTTTAGTGAAAGTTTAAATTGTTAATAATTCGTTAACCGCTCATCGGAGCAAAAATCGTTTAACATGACATGAAGGAGAACTCCAAACTGTATCTTTAACCGGGTCAGAGTGGTTGATGAATTTGTGAAAAAGCGCTGAAAAAAATTATTTAAAATCATCGATAATTTACTTTTTTTGATGCCACGACAAACTGTTGCAAATAACAAAATCTATTAGACTAAGTATTTAAAAAGTAATATTGTGTATATTTTGAGTGATTAAATCTTCTTTCATAAATTGTTGTTCTGGTTACCTATTTTTGAACATAACTCTTTGAGAGTTCATCCTAGGTAAAAATGCAAGAACTTTTTTTGTAAAAAAGTAACGAGCTTTAAATTTGTATTCTTGTATAATTTTAATACGGGCCACTGTTTTCGAGATAATAGCGAAAAACTCAATTTTTGCACATTTGATCCAAGATGGCGGTTCCCGCCGAGGCTTCTCAAGGTCACAAATGAATATTTTATCCCCGTCTCGGCCCAAACAACATATGTTAAAATCATTTTTCCCCACCTTCTATAAGGCAAAGGTCTTTTTTGGTCTCCATTGACTGGACTAAATCAAAAGATTTTACATTTCTTGCAGGTAACATAAAATTGCTTTTCTTCACTGCTTGACTTTTCGTCATAGGTACATTTTCTATGTTGCATTATTGTACCGATAATTCCAAATTTGATTCAGTTGTTTGTGATTTGAATACTGTAATTTACAAATTTTATATTACAAGGTTATGTTAACAATGAATAATATATAAATTAGTAATAAAAAATATCAGGGCTATTCATACCATAATAAAACGTACATGTAACCTAACGTTTCGAAAGTTAACGCTTCGATATTCCCAGCGTGAATTAACGCCGGCTAGCGGCATAACGTTAAGTAACGCAGAGTTTCAAAATACCACAAGTGTCAAAATCACCGTTAATTCACGTTAACATTGAAAGTTAATTAACGTTGGGTTTCAGAATCCCTGTGTAATTTTTTTTAAAATTTTTGTGTTTCTATTTTATCAGAAACAAAGCTTTTGCAATTTGTTGTAAATATGAGAAACGACTGCACCTTCGTGCATATGATGGCGGTGAGCCGTGAGTAAGTAGATCAGTAATAAATTTTGTTAGTAATTAGTTAAAATGTTATTAGCGGAACAAAATAAAACTATACCAACTTCTAATCAATACTAAGTTAGAGTTTAATTATTAAACTCCAGCAATACAAACAAACCTCAACGCATAAAAAGTAAAACAGTTTTGTAATTTCACATTTTAATATGTAGAATGGATTTAAATTATTCACCGTTACCATGGGAAAGAAAATTTCCATTGCGGGGTAAAAATATCGGATTTCGTTCGTGCATATTCTGTCTTCGCATGGTCGATGGCCTGCCAAAAAATAATTGAATTCTCGTAGAGTTATATTTCCGTAAACGGGAGATTGGGTTTTATTCTGATACACGCAACTATCCGCGTAGTCACGCTTACACAGAACAGGGCCGTAAAGAGATTCAAATAGCCAAGAAATCAAAAATACAAAGACAAAGAAAAACTGTCCAGGAAAATAAATCATTGACTTCTAAAAAAATTAATTTTGCATTTTTGAAGAAGTGCAATAAAATATATCATTCAAAATAGATCGTACTGTAATGATAGGGCAGTTGCAAGAATTTATACCGGGTGTCTACTTGGAATCCATTATATAGGGAATACAATTTTTTTTTCGTTTTGCTGTAGTTTTTGACGATAACATTTTAGAGAAAAGTTGTAAATAAAAAGATGCTCAGAATTAAAAACTACTCAATATGGAACTAAAATTAATAACAATTTCTTTTAATTTTACGAATAAAACGTAAATTAATATTCGCAGTTTACAGCATATTTCAGAGTGCCATTGAATTAAAGTTGGTTTATGATAGATTTAATTTACAAATTTAGATTTACAAATACACATTTATAAATATAAATTGTACATATCTGCCTTTACTGGTTCATGATGAACTTCAGAAATTTATAATTTTGAATTTAGATTTAAAATATCACCATATTTTATATTCTAAAAATAAATTTTTGGATGCGTCCAATCACTTCACAGTATTTCAAACAATAATTTTGGTGGGGAAAATGAAAGTGTCAACTGCTATTAACTTTTCTCGCGATCGCCCAGAAAATTAGCTCTTTCTGATCACTATTTACCGGAAAGTCCTTCTTTGCTGAGCTAGCTCGGAAAGTTGTCAGTAAGGGATCGGAAAGTACTTTACCGATCCCGGGACCGGTAAAGCTAAATGTTTCCATGGAGATCAGTTGTTTATTTATTTCTTATTTGCTCACAGTAAAAAATAAAATAATACTTTTTTATTCTTTTTCAGGATCGCAAAAAAAATATTGTACCCAATATGACCTGAAAGTGTCTATACTGGGCTCACAGGCTTCCAAAGCTCGCCTACGGCTATCACTTTCAGGTCTTGTTACGTAAATTACTATTACATCTTGTTTTTGATTTGAGATATTTGTCGAAATCCCATGACAATTATGTCATCATTTTGCTCATTTCTTGTCAAATCTATAAATTTTGATCTGTTTGCATAATTGCATGCTTTGAGTTTTATTTTTTTTAAATGTTATATAACTAACATCCCATTTATGTCAAACCACGTGACCCAATGTAAGAAGTTGATTGGACGCATTTCATATCATTAAATTTACTATAAACCAACAAGGTAAATCGTAAATTTCAAATCTAAATTTGTAAATCTAAATTTATAAATTAAATTCACCATAAACCAGCCATTACTGATATTTTATTTGTTTTTATTTGACATTAAACTTTATCATTTATAATTAATTTAGAATGTTATAATAATATAGATACCTACCAATCTTGAATCATTTTATACTTTCTTTTTGTGTTTAATTACACTTTCAATAATTATATAAAATTGTTTATTGACAAACGTAGAATTATGAGATGTGTCAAATAAAAAAAATTGTGCTTACCCATTTGGAGTAGGGGTAAGGTCGCAATTTGATCTTTTGCGCATATCTTCATCTCACCATCAGTCGTGACGAGCACTGTATATGTGCAAAGTTTCAAGTGGATCGGATCAAAACCTGAAACAGGTACCAAATTTAGGCTAAGTCCGATGTCGCATTTTGGCATTTAGTATTTAGGATTTAGGTCTTCTTCACATAAATACAATTCCCTAGTGCACACTGATGACACCCATTGGTTTGTATGACAACACTTTACAACAAGAAAAATGAATTATAAAATTAGAGTTAATTTGATGCTTCAGATTAAATGTTAATATTATATTTCATAAATAGAAGCTAAGAAGATATTCTTTGACAGTAAATTTGACGTTTTGCGCAAATACAGCAACGAACATGATTTGTTTAAACCCTAAAATCTAATGGGCTACTTGGGTGGTACTGAAAATCTGATTTCTATCACTATATACGTAATGCTATGATGAAAATATATATAAAAATATAAATTTTATTTTTTTAAAATTATTTGTTTTTTAGTAAATTAAGAAAGAAAATTGTCTGTGACGTCATTATATTGAACTGGGACCGTTTAAAAATGTAACGTGTAGATGGCATTGCGTGCGAGATACTTTTAATTTGAATTTGACATTAGTTCATTTTTCTCTCTCTGGGCTCTCATATATATTAATTACTTCACAAATAAACACATAGATAGTTACATGTAATTTAAAATATCGATACCAAAAAGACAAGCTAAAATACTAACCTCCAAACTATTGTTGAAACGTCAAACAGGAGATCTACATTACCCGTACAAACAAACGCTATGGCTTTACTACCATTCATTGGTGCGGCGTAATTCTACGTCATACATGGCGGGAATTCAAATAATCAAATTTCATTATTTTTTTTCTGACTAATCAATAAAAATTTTGTCAAAAGAAAAAATATGGGTAGCAAGTTTTTACCTGCTCTTCAAAAATATTTAATAAAAAGTACGCAAGTAGCCCATTCCTAAAATCCTAAATAAACACTAGATTTAGGGCATATAAATTTAGGATTTAGATATTAGGGTAATAAAAATGCAACATCGGACACAGCCTTAGTGAAGTTGGATTAAATCTTGTAAATAATGAAGCATTCAGATTATATGAATTATTGGATTCACCATTATAGCGTAAGTCTGCAAGTGGCATCGCATTTACACAGTGCTCCATATTAATATAATATACCTATTAAATTCCATTAGGTATTATTATTAAATTGTATTGGATTTAGTATTCACGATGTCTTTGTCTAGCCTCAGAGCCGGCTCTGTCTATTCACTAGCATGACTCCAAGGCGAAGAATACGAAATTTAATCAAATTCTCTTGAAGCGTTTAATGGGTAATCGGATTTGAATAAACGCGGATTCAATAAATAATTAAAACAGCTGTGTGTGAAGGCTCAATGGTCGCTTTGCTTTAAATTGCGGGCTATTATGAGATTTACTACTACATCTCGCTTCCATCCACCCGGCTACAAAGTATTTGCTAATTGCTTTACAATCCATAACTGGGTTAACCTATTCAGGCATGAGGCCCGTGCCTGCCCATCCAATATACTGAAAGCCAAGTTATTAGTTTTTCATCCTGCAAAATTTATAGGCCAATATAAAACAATAAGGTTTTTTCTTTCACATAAATTTCAGCGCGACAGATTCGGAAGGAACTAAGTACGAACGGGAAAATATTTAGACAATATTATTGTTTTGCGGTCAATAATTAAGAAACAAGCTCGTATGTAAAGCGATACTTTCAAAAATAATTCTGGGCATCAAATTACCGAATAAGTTTATGTAAAGTTTTATTTAGTCCAGTCATTTGGTAGAAAAATAAGAGTTCATTCCACAAAAGGTCGGGTATTTTTGATTTTTGGATATATTATATATTTAGGGGTCCTAATAAAAAATGCAAGTTTGCCCCCTAGGGGGCCTTCATCTATTTGCATTAGGGCAAAAATAGTTATTTTTCAATTTGTTGACACTAAATTTCCTACAACTTTCATCTAATACATTTTTTTCTGCACCCCTAAATATATAATATATCCAAAAATAAAAAATACCCGACCTTTTGCAGGGTAATGACTGGACTAATTGTATATTCTCTCTAAAACATTGTTTCATATTTATACCAGACTCAAATTTTCTTGTGTCTAAAATTGATATAGGTAATAAGTAGGTAGGCGTTTTGAACGTGATTTGGTTACAGAACGTAAATAATTGAAGACCAAAGTAAGTACCTACTTTGCAGATCAATTACATTTTTACCTTCCGTCACTTATAGGTAAGGGTGTGAATATGTTGGAGCTGCGATAAAAGCTATAAGAGCGACGATAAGAGCAGCGATAAAAGCGAAGCAAATCTATCTTTCTTTGATGTGTTTATATTGGAGCTGCGATAAAAGCTATAAGAGCGACGATAAGAGCAACGATAGAAACTGATATAAATGTTGCTGACAATACTGTTAATGCTATTTGTGTCCTATATAACACAATCATTAACATGGAAGGTATTGAACATCGTTTAGAAGATACATTAAATATTCCAAAACAATCAAATACCACAACTAATAATGCTAGACCAACCCTGGTTGCACAAAATATTCGTGATTTATTTAAAACTTACTTGTATCACAATCCTATTGTAAATGACATATAATTTTTGATAAAATGTACTGTAACCTACAATTAATATAAATAAACATATCCACTTATTTGTTGAGTTTAAATTACTCGCCACTTCATCCCATAATTTATCCAGCACATATCTGTTGTGATGGTTTTTATTTGTTTGATCCCATAATGGAGATCTAACAATTACTTCGCTAATTAATTTGTCTACCTCCATCTCTAGCGTAGCGTCTTGTCTAGTGTTGCCGCAAAACGAGATATGGCGAGAAACAATCCACTCTCGTCTCGTCTCGAATTTTCGAGGGCGAGATTTCTCTGCATCTTGTCTCGTCATATTTTTCCATACTTTCTTTCGATCTCGACTCGAGTCTCGAATTTCTCGAATATATAATTAGAAATAGTAACTAAATTAACATTACAAGCAACATGAATATAATAAACGCGTACCACTGATTAAAACATTATTTTACTAAGTCTGGTGTTTGAATGTTATAGCTTTTTCTTCTTACTAAAACCCAATAAATTAAAAATTAATAAATAAATATGAATGTAAATGAAGAGGCAATTAAAATATTTATTTATACCGGCAAATATTTTATTTTGTATAATATTTATATAATAAAAAAAAATCGAGATATCGCTGCATCACTTGTCTTGCCTCGATGAGAGCGTAGAAATACATTCAATTCGTTCTCGACGCTCTTATCGTTGCTCAGCTCCTAAGCGTAGCTTTGCGCGCTGCTTCAATGTAAACACCTACATTTAAATCTATGCATCCATTCGCACTGCTTCGCTAGTATCGCCGCTCTTATTGTTTATCGCAGCTTCAACATAAACAAAGCCTAAGGAAGGTATTTTCTTTGGTAAAAAAATCGGTGATGAGTTTTTATTGAATAATTACGTTTTAGGGCCCCTAGAATACGATTTTACTAGTTTTATGATGACGTCGGTATGTGTGTATGTGTGGATTCGTGTGTGTGTGTCCGAGTATCCGTATGGTGTGTGTGTGTGTGACAAAATTTTCTCCGACCATAATTCCAAACTAAAATTCTAAAAATTATAATTCTTTCGTATTCCTCTTCCTTACAACCACATGAAGAGGTAATTAGATTTTGGTTATGACTAGTTAACCGGAAGTTCCCTTATTTGAAGTTCTTAACAGTTTTTCTTGGAAAACACAGTTAAATATCATTTTTTGACATTTTATGTGATTATCAATATGAAAGACACCTGTCAAATGTAAATGTAATGTGGACAATCAAAAACGAACTGTTATTTCTATCCTAATGGTGAAGGAATCCAGCGACAGGTGAAGCGACGGATCGGTTGAAGTAATTTTTACATCGCATCAATCAAGCAAAGCCTCGCTTGTAAGCAAGCGGACCCTGCATCGTCGCGGGTTTAATGCAAGGAAAGAAGAATCAATATGAAAGAATATCTTGTTCTCTATACGGTTTAATTATACATTTTCCTTCATATTTAATTGATATAAAGTTTAAGAATATAAAGAGATTAACTTCCAAAAATCAACCAGCTTTGCTATAATTAAGGAAACAACATATATATTTAAAAAATCTGTTGTGGCCAACACAAGACCTCTCGCCATTTTCATATTAGGCTATATAAGTATTGTATTGCACTTCGCTTTCGAACCGTCGTTTTACAACAAAATCTTACTGAAAGATTGTTCCAATTCATTAACCAGATTGGCGGTATTTCTGATGGATTTATGCATTTTACCACAATTTTACCTATAATTTCAAATATTTAATTAATAAAACAATAAGAAAAGTTAAATAAAGCTATCAGAATGTCACTAAAACTGTTGATATTTGACAATGACATGTGTCATGTTATAAACATTGGAATTTTTCAACTGGTTTCCTTACTGCCTTGGCCTCTGCGATTAGTTTACTCTATAAATTATAGAGTCTTTATCTCTAAATCTATACAAGATATAATAAAATTTTTAAGTGTATTAGATGGAGAATTTTATGTTCTTCAATATTTAATAAAAAAAAACTCCTAAAAAATTATATTTAGAAGATTTTTTCTAAGAAACTACTGCTTCCAGTTGTTCAATTGTTACCAAAACCTTTTCAGCTCTTCCCAGGAATGTTAGATTCAGACATACATAAACACACACACACATATACACATCCACACACACACACACACACACACACACACACACTGACATCATTTTAAAAATGTTTTAATCGGATTGTAGGAACCTTAAATCGTGCTTATTCAATAAAATCTGGATATGCGAATTTTAGCATGAATCCAATACCTCTCTTAGCGAGAGGTAAAAATACGGAACTTTACCCAAATATTGTTTTTTATTGTATTTAACATTTCTTCTGCACACATATAATTCTAATTGTATCTATTTTTCATGAGGAAGTTCCTAAATGTGAGAGGTTCTTCCAATTCATTAACCAGATTGGCGGTATATATACATTTTACCTATAACTTCAAATATTTAATTAATAAAATAATAATAATAATAATAATAATCTTTATTACCATATAAGTAATAGGAAAGAATAAATGTACTTTCCAGAAAAAGCTATCAGAATGTCACTAAAACTGTTGATTTTTTACAGTGATATTGATATCTATCATTTACAAACTATGTTATAGACATTTAAATTTGTCAAGTGGTTTCCTTAGTGCCTTAGCCTCTGCGATTAGATTGTTCTATATATTATAGTGTCTTTATCTCTAAATCTATACAAGATATAATAATTTTAAGTGTATTAGATGGAGAATTTTATGTTCTTCAATATTAGTAACAAAAATTTTCAAAAAATAATATTTAGAAGAATATTTTTAAGATACTACTACTTCCGGTTGTTCAATTGTTACTGAAACCTTTCCAGCTCTTCCAAGGAATGTCATATTGAAGAATTCATAGTTAAATAGGTCTTAAGTTTTATAGTTTTTAAGGAATATCGTCCCTCTAACATCCAGACACACATACACACATACACATACACACATACACACACACACACACACACACACACACACACACACACACACACACACACTCTCTTAGCGAGAGGTAAAAATTCTAATTGGCAAATATCAGTGTGTCAAGGGAAATTTACATATTGCATGTTCGTGTTATAATTTTATTGGATTTATAGGACCTTAGGTATGGAATTTGTAAAAAATAGTACATGTTCGTATTACAATTTTACTGGATTATAGAATCTTTTCCAAAGAACTTTTGGTATGGGATTTGCACAAATACATTTATTTATTTATTCGTGTCAGAAGCAATACAGCATATTTTAATTAGGGTTTACTAAGAAGTGTCCCTTGGACTTCTAGTCTTCTCTGGCTCTGGGTACCAACTCTATGGGTCTCTTGACCAAGATCCTTTTTGATGTGAACCGTTCTGTTCATACGCTTTATATGCTTCTGGTATGAAAGAATTTGCCGGCTAAGCCGTTGCCCGGGGAACGCCCGAATGCATCAAATTGACGGAAAGTCTTGTGCTATGGTTGAAAGAATCTATCAGATCATTGCGCAAAATTTTGGAAAAAAATCAGCAATCACAAAATAATTTAAACATCAACATTAATTCCTCCATAATCATACCTTATCTCAATTTACAATCTCTTACTACTTTCTCGTACGATTTTCTCATTTAGCATTCATTTAAAATTTAATCTTCTTGTAACTCTTATTGTATTACCTCGCATTGCTCTAATAATTACACTCCGATGTCGTTGTAGCGTTATCTGCGTATAGTTTAGTACGAATCAGTTAAGACCGCGGCATATTGTCTATTGCACGGGGATAAAAACCCGGTAATGTATTCCACTGGGTAGGCTAAGCACAGGCACCACTCGGCAGTGAGATAGTTGGCACGTATAACGCCTGACGTTATGCTACAGTTAGCAACCAGTGGCATGCAAAGGACGTATAAAAGAGTGGATATTTTCCCATATGATAAGGGAGGTTTACGATTACTGGATTGAAAAAGGTTAATAGACTGAGAATTAGAAAATTTTATTTACATATTTTACTTCCTTGTACGTAGTAAAGGAAGTATTGTAATCGCGAAAAATTTCGGTTTTCAGATTTCAACGGAAATATCCATCCCTGAATCCATTTTGACTAATTTCATCGTGACGTCTGTACGTACGTATCTCGCATAACTAAAAACGGTTAGCCATAGAAAGTGTAATATTTGTATTTAGGACTGTTATACCATTTATTTGTGCACCTCCCTTATAGGTCATAACATAACTTCCGGACATGGTACTTTACTTGAAGCCTATAGTAGATTTTAATGAAAAACCATATTAAATCAAAATCCAAATTTGGTATATACCCAAGACTTTTATATCAATAAAAATATAGTAGTTAACAGTTTTTCTTGAAAAAATGGATTTATTTTGATTTTAGAAATAAATGCTTCAAATAAAAGTTTTAGAGAAATAAATTCTACATCTAGTACATTAAGTATTATTAAATTAGCCCTTTGTATAAGAGAGATATATAAATTGAAATGTTATATATTTTTTGGTTTTTGTATTTAAGTTTGCTATGGATTAGGACAAAAAAAATGAATGTGCACCTCCTTTTTTGATTACTATATCTTCCCGTTTTGAAGTTAAAATTAATATTTTATATTTTAGCTATTAAAAATATATGTACATATATTTTATAGGCCTATAGGGCTGTCATGTGGTGTCCACATCAGATTTTTAAAATGAGTGAAAAGAAAACTGCTGCTTGAGAATCATATCATAATTTTTAACTCCTGCTACCCTTGGTAAAGAAAGTATGAGATAGTCCTAAATGTTGTATATCGATATTTTGCTTCATAAAAAAGAAAAACTATTTAGAGCTTTAGTGCCATTTCCGGATATATGATTGACACGAAATCTAATGCGTTGTTTTCGTATTAAAATAGATAAATATCAAACTATTGTGAAAATAAATTAAGAAAGAGTGAAAAGATATTGTCAGCCAGCGGGATTTTAATTTTTAATTTTAATTAGGCTGCATACTCTTTCCTCATTACATTATCATATTGTGAAAATGTTAAATTTGGGTTTAGGAACATTAAAAAATTAGATGTTTGGCATTTCGACAGACTGCTAGATAAAATTTATTTTAAAAATCTACGGTGCAATCACTAAATCGGTGTTTGACAAAACAAAAGCTACAAAGATTATTCCCGTGAATAATCTCTAGAGCTTTATTCTCACATAATAATGACAGGATTGGTTAAACGCTGACACGAACAGGTAATGAAACATTTCATTGGTTTTAAGAAATGTCAAAAAATAATTTTTAAAAAATTCATATTATTTTTATTCAACAAAATATCATTGAAATACCTGTCTTGCAAAGTATGTATTTTGCAACTAGGTTGAAGATATTGTTCTTGATAGCAACCATGTTTTATAAATGAAATATTTCCAGAGATATTTTACATGTTAATTGCAGGAACCTATAGTGTCATAACCATATATATATATTTTACTAATCCAATATGTAATATCAATCAAATTTAACAATAGAGTTGCCAGGAAAAACTGCATATCGTGTTATTTTGATAGCAAGTAATCACAAATTATAATTAATTAGATTTGAAATGTAATTAACATATTCTAACTGGTAATAGACATCCCAAATTAAATTTGCGTAGATATTCAACCGCGCTACCAAATCGCTGTTTACAATCAAGTGAAATTAGTGGCGCATTCAGCTACAAACACATTATTACCCACAAAAACAGATTTATATTTAATATAGCAACCTGCCTGCGGGAACACCACTAACAAATTACTAATTTATTTGATGATAAAACACACACTCACACAGACTCGAAAATATGTGGTTGGACACACCACAATTTTTGTTACAACTATTTTGATTATAAAAAGCTCTGGACAGTAGCACAGTGATGTACAGGTCCACTCTTTTTATATCCTGCTACCCGAGATATTGGACGCGTTGTTTGTATTTGCTAGATTCATATTGACAAAAAAAAATATGTTGTGGCCAGCATAATATCTCTCGCCAATTTCATATTAGGCTATAAATATTTTATTTAACATTTCTGGTACACATAAAATATTCTAATTACATCTATTCTTCAGATAGAATAATAAAAGTTCTTCACAATTATGAGTTGACTGCAACGTGACGTACCGGATTAAATTCCAGTGACAGGTGTATAATTTCCCTGGTCGTTATTCTCACGGAAGAACTCGCGAAATCTAAATCAGGTGAGCTGTGACTAGGTAGTGGGGAGTACTGGTGATCGCCTTGAGTCACAGGGTGACACTTGATGAGTATTTGACCCAAAGAAAGAATGAAGATTATATATATATATACCGAGAGTTTTTTTATCAGTGAACATGGGCGTATTACCATAGTTACATTTAAAATGATTGACAGCAATGTATTATCGCGTTTTTTTTTTAAAACTGGACATAGGACGTGACATTTAGTATATCTGTCAATGTCATCAAATTGTCATTTTTCAAAATGTATAAAGTTGAAGAAAAAGTTCAAATTGTATGGTATAATTCTTTACTCTGACTTAAGCCTAAGGCAAGAAATAATTAATATAAATTATATTTTATCCCTATTTTTTAATTGATCAATATTTATTTTGTCACCATTGTAAATACAATTTTTTAAATGGCCCCAAAGAAAAAAAAAATCGTTTGGTGCAAGATCTGGTGGCATTGCAGGCCACTCCACTTCTCCACCACGTCCTATCCAGCGTTGGGGGAATACCTGGTACAGATATAAGTGAAAATTTTGACGACTCCAATACCTGCAATTTTGTGAATTTACTTCCCGATTAATATAAAATGTCGCTTCATCCGTAAATAAAATTCGATCCAGTAATATTTCCCCACTATTAATTTTATTCATCATATCTTCGCAAAAGATATTTCTGCGTTCTATATCGTTGTGTAATAAATCTTGATGATTTTGATATTTAAAACTCTTAAAATGTTCTTGTCTTAAAACCTTGTGTACTAGTATTCTTAATTTCAGAAAAAAAAATGTTGACAGAGTTTTGTCACTTTCAATTAATTGCATAATTTCTTGTTTCTTACTATTAACTACAGTACTTGGTCTGATTTTCTTCTTGTGCTGTTTATTGACGCATCCTTTAGTTCTGTAGTCATTGTAAATTTTTCTTATAGTTGTTGGACTGGGTCGCTTATTAAAAGTTAATGCACATAAGTCAGAAACTTGTTGTAGACTCGTTATAATTACTCCAATTTACAATTTGAACTTTTCTTTAACTGTATACATTTTGAAGTATGACAATTTGATGACATTGACAGATATACTAAATGTCACGTCCTATGTCCAATTTTAAAAAAAACGCGATAATGCATTGCTGTCAATCATTTTAAATGTAACTATGGTAATGACATACGCCCATGTTCACTGATAAAAAAAAACTCTCGGTATATATATATATATATATATATATATATTCAGTTGCATTTTTGTTTTAAGAAAAACTATTTACTACTTCAAGTTTCGATTGTCCATGTAGTATACTAAATTTACCAAGAGAACATAAAAGATAAAATTCATACTATCCAATAAATAGTACAATCAGTTTCACCAATATATCTATGAACAGTCTATTTGAAATTGAATTACAAGTAACGCCGAGCTATTGTTACAGTGAAGTTTGTGTCTATGAAATCTGAATGTATGAGCGTGCAGGATGAAACAAATTTATCCATTCAATTTAGTTCCCATTGACACAATTCTGCTGATATTTCAGCGCACCACAAATACACAAATGGGCAAATGGTATCAGTGAGTACTCGGGCCATCGAGCTGCGGTTAATATCGTATCGCAGGCCACACTAAATGACCAGCATTTGCTGGGCTGCATGGTCATGATATCATACTTCGACCAGGTCCAATTCAACCTTATATTTGTTTCTTACGATTTGGTATATTCTATTATCATTTTACCTTATATACAATTTTTACTGACATATTTAGATTTTAATACATAATTTATTTCCAATTTTTATATTGCATATTGTATTCTACATGAAATTAAGCAAATTCACATTTTCTCCACTGTGCAGAGCGATTTTTCATAAAGAGCTTTTCATGATCCACAAACATATGTAAATGTAAATCATTCATCCGTAGAAATTTTTCAAAAATTATATATAATATAATATTATATTATTTATAAAAAAATGTGCATTTTCAATTTATTTGCTAATGGGGTCCTTCACTATTATTACCTCTCGCTAAGAGAGGTATTGGATTCATGCTAAAATTCGCATATCCCGATTTTATTGAATAAGCACGATTTAAGGTCCCTAGAATCCGATTATAACATTTTTAAAATGATGTGTGTGTGTGTGTGTATGTATGCATATGTGTATGTATGGATGTTGGAGGGACGATTCCTCAAAAACTATAAGACTTAAAAAATATTCAACTGCAGATTCTTCAATCTGAGATTCCTGGGAAGAGCTGAAAAGGTTATGGTAACAAACAACCGGAAGTAGTAGTGTCTTAGAAAAATTCTTCTAAATATATTTTTTGGTGAGTTTTTTTTATTAAATATTGAAGAACAAAAAATTCTCTATCTAATACACTTAAAAATTTTATTATATCTTGTATACATTTAGAGATAAAGACACTATAATTTATAAAGTAAACTAATCGCAGAGGCTAAGGCACTAAGGAAACCAGTTGACAAATTCCAATGTTTATAACATAGTTTGTAAATGGCACATGTCATTGTCAAATATCAACAGTTTTAGTGACATTCTGATAGCTTTTTCTGGGAAGTATATTTAATCTTTCTTATTGTTTTATTAATTAAATATTTGAAATTATAGGTAAAATTGTGGTAAAATGCATATATCCATCAGAAATACCGCCAATCTGGTTAATGAATTGGAAGAATCTCTGACATTTAGAAACTTCCTCATACAATGAAAAATAGATATAATTAGAATTATATGTGTGCAGAAGACATGTTAAATACAATAAAAAATAATATTTGAGTAAAGTTAAATAATTTTTTGTTATAAAACGACGGTTCGAAAGCGAAGTGCAATCAATACTACAACAAGGAAACCAGTTGTCAAATTCAAATGTTTGTAAAAGGCATATAAATGTCAGTGTCAAAAATCAACATATTTACTGACATCACTGAAAGCTTTTTCTGAGAAGCACATTTAACCCGGAAAGTACCAAAAAAATATGATCTATTAAGTACCAGCCGGGCCTCGGAGGCCCCTTACTGTTTTTATCATATATCTGCTCTTTGACCTAGTATATGTTATATTCTTAATTGTTTGTAATACATAGTAAGTATTTTAAATAAATAATGAGAAAAAATTGTCTACGGTCGCTGGTTGTAATTCATTATGATTGATAAACTAACCTCCACACTCTTACTTCTGTTCCTCACACGAACAAGATGGTCACAGCGCAAAAACCGCGTTTATGTTCACAATGCATCACAAACAAGATATAACCTTGAAAAATACTATGTCTAAAACTGATAATATCAGGCTAGTCAAAGCAACATCATATATTTTTATTTTTTAAAATAAGAATGAACAAATCTCACAAACAAATACTTATGGGCCTTAAAGTCCCGGCTGGTACTTCTCGCTATTTCATTAAAATATTTAAAAATGTAGTTTATAAATTTTAAATATTAAGTATAGTAAAATTTTTAAAAGAAGTCCGATCAAGGCCATCTACGAATTGTATCTATGAATTAAGATTTTGAGCTGTCAAATTTAGTAGTGTCTTTTACTTAGTTTTTATGAGGGTATATAATATCTTGTGTACCTCATAAAAACTATGTAAACGACATTACTAAATTTGACGGCATAAAATCTTAATTCATAGATGCAATTCATAGATGGCCTTGATCGGACTTCTTTCAAAAATTTTACTGTATTTCTGAATACTTAGTTATAAATCTAACAAATATGTAAATCCTTAAACTTGTAATAAAATTAATTGTGCATATAGCACAATACTAAATACTAATATGGCCCCTGCGGTATGCGGAGGGTTAATATTTCTTATTGAATTATTAATTAAATATTTAAAATTATAGGTAGGTAGGCATGTATATTAATAGTAATAGTATATATATCCTTAAGAAATACCCGTCCATGGATTGAAACCATCTTGAATATTTTAGAAGAGTAGGACAAGACTCATTATAGAATTAAAGAATAGATATAATTAGAATTATTTGTGTGTACAATTCGATTTTTATGTAACAAAACGGAAATGGCGACAGTTATTGTGTTGGCCACAACAGATTTTTAATATTGATTAAATGAATAAAGCGAGGGGTACGTTTGAATTAGGCTGGGTCAAATTTCATTGTCCTTCCCTAACCAATATACCGAGCACGTTGAATTATCAGGTCGCACAATTCGTCACACAAGTTATAGACCTATTGCCCTGATTCCGTATCGAGATATACGCTCCATGGAAATTTATTACGTGCACATCGATAAGTGACGACTGTACCACTACAAGTTTATTCAATCAGCCATTGTATGAATCAAGGAAATTGGATTTATATAAACCAACGATGAGGTCGTTAAAGCATACCTACCAACTTTATGTCACTCGTAAAATAGTTATAGTGGTATTGTGTTTAATCACAGTAGGATTGAAAAGGTTATTAAACGAGAAATTTTATTACTGAAGAAATGAAAGAAATTTAAAACAACTTTGATAAATAGTTTAACTATGTAGGTATGTTGGTAATTATAATATAATGAGTCATTTTTATGTGGTTATTAAATATAAACAATAAACTTGAAACACATAAATATTTGTCATACGGATAATATTGCAGTAAAATTTCTGATAATATTATAATGGCACACAAGACGACAATAAAATTTGTTTCACTATTTTCGTACACAGAGAAATAATAGTCCATTCTTTGGATGTTAAGCCCGTTTGACACGGTTATAATTTTGTTTACAAATTTGTTAATAAATTGTTCATAAAAAACGAATTTTTTAACAATATGATGTTCTATTCCATTATAAATTTCTTTATAAGTTTTGGAAGTTTATAGCCATGCGTAAATACTGTTGAAAGGGTCTGAGTAGTTCTTTTAGGTATTAAATTTAATCCAAACACAATAATTGACAAAATTGACTTATGAACTTTTGTCCCGGCAATAGTAAGTGGGATATTCTAATGATTCTTTTTTTCTGAAATAGGTCCATAAACCATAACAAAAAATAATAAAATGTACACTTTATCCTTAAAGTATTTTTTTTATTTTTTTTTTTTTTTTTTGTATATTCTTTTATAATCGTCCTGTAATTGGAACTTTATACTTCTGTAGGATAGATTGTTTGAATAAATAAATAAATAAATGAATAAAAGTACTACTCCATAAATAACGATTAAGATAAAAAAAAAAACATTTTTTTATAATTACTTTGGGAGATATTTGAATTTATTTCCAGGGGTACAGATGACGTCACACTATTAGTATCTTTCTCGCACCGCCTCCTACAGAAACTAGTGTGAGAAAGATAGCTATAGGTTTCTTTAAAAATCAAATGCCGCTATACAAATAACATTTATGACTTTTTGATACCACGAATTGCTTCAAAATTAAACGAACTCTCATTTAAAAATATTTTTAAATATTGGTTTATGTGCCTATTTAATATATAAATTTGCATTTAGAAATTTTGATTTAAAATTTATAATTTTCTCTCTGGTTTATGTTCGATTTTGAAATTCTAGATCAAACCAGTAAGTATATATCACGTGATTCCTTATCATTTGACGTTTCACCAGTTATTGGTTCAGATTTAATGTAATATTTTTATTTTCATGAATTTGTAGAGGTATCATATTTATTGACATTAAAAATTAAAATTTTTGTATTAAAAAAAGAAACTGAAAAAGCAGGACGTATTGTATACCGATCGGGATAACGGAATAAACAATCTTAAATCGGGAATATCCCGGTCAAACCGAACGTTTGATAACCCTACCTATAATCAGTATTACATTTACACATAAATAAAATTGCTTACGATTTTCTCATATTTTTTTAGCTAAAAGCAAAATTCATATTCACAGTTAGGAAACTCCTATCAGCTAAGTCTTATGTTTATGTTTTATGTAGTCTAAAATAAATCGGGGGAGATTATAAAAGATAGAAATCGAAATTATATTACTCCAAGTTCCCTTCAATCCATACCTATCTACATTGACATCGTAAAGGACATTTATTACACAAAACCTTCTTTAAACTGCAGATTAATATCTAGACTCACACATTCCTAATTTACTTGAAGTGGCTATATCGCACGACTAAGTACTTTTATCAAAAGAAATAAAATTTTACGCATATATCCTATCCCGTCTACAACGATATAAAATCCCTTGTATGAAACCCTCAACTTCGTTCATGATATTATCTTCCCCGCGAAATACAAGGGTTACAGAATTGAAACTTTCCTGAAATGAGCGACAATTTTTACTATATTTTTTTATACGTACTTATAAAAAATATGTACTTAAGTCATAATAATGACTAACCGTACTATAGAGAAAAATCGACCACGAACTAATATAGAATTAAAGAAGAAATTATTTCATTATGAGTTCTGAATGATATTTAACTATTTACACAAAGTTATTAAAACTTTATAATATCCCGTTTTTATGCTTCATCATATATAAGCAGGGGCGCGCCGTCACAGAGTGCGATGTGAGCGCCATTTCAAATTTAAAACTCCTGCAAATCACACAGTTTTGTGATGTGCGTTTATTAAAAAAAATCTGTTGTGGCCAGCACAAAACCTTCCGTCACTTCGATGTATTTTGTACAAATCCCATACCAAAAGTTCCTTGAAGTATATTATCACTGAAATATATACTAACTGGAACTCGCATACTCTACCTATCAGCGTACGCTGCACTGAAGCCTCATTGAACAATAATGGCTGGTCCTGTTCGCGCACGTTCGTGCCGAAACCGAACCTAGCCGAATAACTCGTATCATAGCTGATCGCTTTGTTTTCATATTATGCTTCATTTATTTAAACATGCGCCACACGAAATAATTTCCGTCTACTCACGAACTGTCTCGATGTTTGCCGACTACTCCAGCAGAAGGCTTTCAATATGCTTCACAGGCACGGTTCGTACGCGCATTCCAGTTAGTATATATTTCAGTGTATATTATATATATCCTGTAAAATTGTAACACGAACACACTATTTTTTTACAAATGCCATACCGAAAGTACCTTTGGAAAGATTCTAAAATCCAATAAAATTATAACACGAATGTACCTATATTGCACTTGCTGTCTTTTACTTTACCTAAAGGTAACGGAAGGTAAAAAATACTGACACCAATGAATTTTTAAAAGCCTGTAAAGATTTAGCAATTCTGTTAACTGACAATACAAGAAACGAATCAGATATTAATGATATTGAATTATTTGAAGAAATTAATATATTAAAACATTCACTGAAACCGAATACGATTGCATATAAAGTTCTAGAATATGAGCTACAAAGCGACTTATGTTCTGCTTTTCCCAATATTTTAATTGTTATTAGAATTTTTTTAATATTACCCGTATCTGTTGCTTCTGGTGAACGCTCTTTTTCCAAATTAAAAATTATAAAAAAAAAATATCTAAAGAGTTCAATGGACCATACAGATTATTGAATTTAGCTATGATTTCTATAAAGCATGAAATATGTGAACAATTAGAAATACATGAACTAATTTTCTGACCAAACGCACCCCAATAATTTAAATGTATACAAATTTTAAAAATTTCTACTTGTTACCTTCCGTCTTTTGATAAGGAAAGGTATTGTCTTTGGTCAAAAAATTCGGTGGTGAGTTTTTAATGAATAAGCACGTTTTAGGGTCCCTAGAATATAAATTTACTATTTTTAAGATGATGTCTGTATGTGCGTGTGTGTGTGTGTGTGTGTGTCTGTCCGTGTGTGACAAATTTTTCTCCGACGATAACTTCAATACTACAAGTCTAAAAATTATAATTCTTTCGTAATCCTCTTCTTTACATCCATAAGAAGAGCTGATTAGATTTTAGTTATAATTGATCTACCGGAAGTACCCTTGTGAAAACCAGACAACTAAGATTTCAATATTTTATTAATAATATATAGTTACCATATAAAAAAGTAGATTTTGACAAAAAAAAAAAAAAAAAAATATATAATTGACATATAAAAAAATATATAAAAATAAATTGTATTCTTGTGGAATATTTTGAAAATAAAACCAATTTTGTTAACCCATAAGGGTGGAGCTGTAGTTATTTCACCAGCAATATAGTAGTAAATAAGGTGACGCCCTTTGCGGGTAGCTTAGGTTCCGATCACCACAACCCTTATTTGAAGTTTTAACAGTTTTCCATAAAAAACGCAGTTAAAAATTATTTTTTGACATTTTAAAGAAAATGCTCTTCTCTATACGGTTTGATTATACATTTTTCTTCATATTCAATAGATATAGAATTAAAGCACTTTAAAAAGAGATTAACTTTTAAAAATCAGTCAGCTATGCTATTTATCATGGAAACAGCTGATACATTAAAAAAATTCTAATTGACAGATGTCAGTGTCAAGTGCAAAACCAAATATGGAAAATATAGGATCTGAAAGTAGTTATAAGTCATAGCGTCTCTCGCAAGTGACATGCAGTTACAGTCTCGCCTCAATGCCGGGAGTACGAGTAAGGCCAAAGAGAAGATGGAAGGACTGTATCACAGAAGTTGAGAGAGGAAGACCCCGAATAAAATAGAAAAAAGCTGAAGAAGAAAGAAGGAAATGTCAAGTGTATATTCATGTCATAATTTTATTGGATTTATAAAATCTTTTCAAAGGAACTTTTGGTATGGGATTTGTAAAAAATAGTATGTGTTCGTATTACAATCTTACATGATATATAGAATCTTTACCAAGGAACTTTTGATTTGGGATTTGAACAAAATACATCGAATTGACGAAAGGTTTTGTGCTGGCCACAACAGTTTTTTTTTAATTGGACAAAAACGAAATAAACGCACATCACAAAACTGTGTGATTTGAATGAGAAGCAAGACCAAAGGGGTTGGTAAAATCAATTTTAATTCCACCTATTCTCATGTAATTCCACTAATTCCCTGGAAATTCCACTAATTCCCAAATAATTCCGGTAAATCCCAAGTAATTCCAGTAATTCCCAGGTAATTCTGGTAATTCCAAATTAATTCCGCTAATTCCCAGCAAATTCCGCTAATTCCCGAGTAATTCCGCTAATTCCCAGGTAATTCCGGTAATTCCCAGGGAATTCCGCTAATTCTCAGGTAATTCCGGTAATTCCTAAATAATTCCGGTAATTCCTAGTTAATTCCGCTAATTCCTAAGTAATTCCAGTAATTCCCAAGTAATTCCGGTAATTCCTAAGTAATTCCGGTAATTCCTAAGTAATTCCGCTAATTCCCAGGTAATTCCGGTAATTCCCAAGTAATTCCGGTAATTCCGCTAATTCCCAGGTAATTCCGGTAATTCCTATGTAATTCCGTAATTCAGCTAATTCCCAGGTAATTCCGCTAATTCCCTGGTAATTCTGGTAATTGCTAGAAAATTCCGCTAATTCCCAGGTAATTTCGCTAATTCCGCCCATAATTCTCGGGTATCATGTTAAAATTCGCAAATCGAGATTGTAGTCATACTTTTTCTGTATATTTTACAGATTAATTTTTTTAAAATAATCTTTTTTATAAATCCCAGTGCCTATGTTTTAAAGATAAACACAATTTCTTTGTTACACAGTTCATATTTCAAATGTATGTAACAGATATAAATGTCACTGTCCAAAAAAAAAATTCACATTAAGAATGGTGACATTTTAAAAAGAAAATAGTGAATAAAGCAATACTTATGCGCAAAAAAACTTAATATAGTTTGCAGCATTACTAAATATAAGGTATATATTTAGGTTCATAAAATTAAATAGAGGGAGGTTTTGTGTTGGCCACATCAGATTTTTTTTGGCTGTACTCGTTAATTTGAAATAAGTTATAATGTATTTTGTGGTATAATTATATATACGTATATAATATGCAATAAATACATAAAACTCATTCTTATAAATGTGCAGCAAATAATAGAATTTCTATTTTTTACTTATATATAGGATTCCCATTTTACCTGTTCCTGCCTGAAAGTTTAAGAATAGGCTATACAGAATACATTTCACTAGTCACTTCGTGTAAATTAAATTAAACACTGAGTTCAAAAAAATCCTAACCCGGGGCAGGCTTTGAACAAAAGAACGTATGTCAATTTATTAATTAAATGTCAATTGGCATGAGATATTGTCAAAAATATTATCTAACGAAATCAAAGATTTTCTTTTTAAATCTTTAGTTTAGAAGTAGAAATAAATTAGAAAACCGTGAACGGTAATATTTTGTATCCTTCTTTATTATGAATGAATAATAATAATCAGACATACGTTTCCGTTTTCATAGCCTACTCCGAATTGGGTTTTTTTCTAAACACACTGTACTTTATATTGAATAATAACAATATAAATAAAAATAAAAAACAAGAAACAAGTCCTTTATGAACGAAAAATGGGTTTCCTATTCATAAATTTTCAGGCAGGAGCAGATAAAATGTTTATCTTGTATATATGTACATTTAAAAAAAAAAAACGTGTGGGGGGGGGGGGGGGGGGATAAAGTTAGTATTGGGGCACACGGACGACAAAATGGTACGGCGCGCCCCTGTGTATAAGTAATTTAAAGTACATTCATCTAATGATAAACAATTTAATTCATTTTCATCATGTTTCTCTTCCTACTACATGCATGCTACGCTTTCAATCACATCACATAAATATAGTACCCTATATATCGTGTAAAATGCCGCATAGCAAAGTTGCTAATCACTGTAATATGCTTTTACTCGCGTTTAAATTGCGAGTATGTCGCAAATGAAATAACAGAGTTGCTATGTGCTTGTTACTAGTTATTTTTGATGGAGCAAAGCATGATTTCTAAACAGATGAAACGGAAAATGACCTAGGCGTAGCATATACACAAGTGACATGCACGTTTCACACGAATATTGAATTTAATATTAGGTTAGGTGTGCTTGTTGTAAAGTTAAATTGGTTTTGTTCACTGGGTTGTGATATGTGACCTGGTGGTACGAGTTGTTATATGTACATACATTTTGTGGATTGTTCATTGTGCATTGTTCCTCATGAAATATTAGGCATAAATTATTTATACTAAACTTATTAATGATTTATTCTTATTGTTTGCGGGGAACTATATAAAATTACAATATTGTATTTATTTCAGATAGGTATGGGTGCGTTATTAACAAAAAATAGTACAAACGTATTCGATTTCTTTAAAGTAAATATACGGATCTATACTGTAACGAACTGGTAAAAACTTTTTTTCCGTAATAGTTAACAAATTTCACCATTATTCAACTTAAAATAGTGAGCAAAGTAGCATGTTGAATCACAGGTGAGCAAAGTTAATAAATTTCTTCTCAAGTGAGCAAAATACACAAGCCTATAATAATCTTCATCAGGATTCATGAATTTTGATGGAGTTACAAATTGTACAATAAATGTCTACCATTCCATATGAAGGAACGAATAATTATTTGTAGTTAACTATACATTAAATTCAGTTATAAACATATGTACTGATGAGTTTTTCATTAATAAAAAAAGTACAATATCTCGTTGTTTAGAAAAATTATATTTCAAGATTGTGGAAAAAAATCATGTTTTGAACACGTGTGCATGTCCTTTTCTCACTTGTCGAGTTGGCGCGCTCGCTCCCTCTCGTGCGGCCAATTTCGGGACGCGTGAGAAAAAGTCATACTTTGCTAACTTGTACTAAAAATAGCTATTATCCAATGGATATAGATTTGACAATTAAAATTCGATTTTTTGTTATACTGGTGTAACAGAAATAAGTAGATACATTAAATTTAACCAGTGATAAAATTCGGAAAGAGCAACATTATTTTTTAGTAACTTTTTTCGAAATCGCAATTTGATGACATTGCCAGAACTTGTCGAGAGCAAGAATATTTCTTAGTAATTCTTGTAGTATTTTTAGGCACTAATGAATTTTTTTTTACAAAACTTTGAAAATTTTTAACACAATATTTAGAAGGTTTACAAAAAAAGTTACTAAGAAATATTGTTGCTCTCGACAAGTTCTATCATTGCACTGGTTAAATTTAATGTACTTATTTCTGTTACACTCTGTATGACAACGTCGACAAAGTACTTGACTAGTGAAATATTTAAAAACTTGCTAAAAATGAACAACTGATTTACAGAATAGAATGGTCAGTATACATAGGTCATTGTCCGAATAGATTATATTAGGTTCCTACAAATAATTTAAAGAAAGTACTATTGATTTTGCATAATAAAAATGAAAAAGCTATTTTTTACTATCAATGCTATTTTCTACTAACGTCGTTAAAATGTGATTTAACGTACTGGTTTCCATGGCACTAAACAAAATTTGACTCTTTACTTGAGAAGCTTGAACTTACTGGATACGGCGTGAAAATAGCAACCATTAACAACTAAATTATTACACAGGGAAGCTCTCTTAAAAAAATATAGTATGTTACTCGTTTTATAAATAAAATAAATAAATATATCATCACGGCATATTACCCATTTCTGGGTGTGCCAGTCTGTTTTCGCAGATATTGGTAATGATGACATATTTGTACCGTGCGGGCGCTTACCAGGCGTCATCTCACGGGCACTCATTGCTGTCGTGGAGAGTGTACCACAGGAGTCACTTTTGTGCCATTTAAAATTGGAAATATTTGGCGTCGGTCGGGATCGAACCCGGTTCCCCAGGTTCGCGACCAGACACTCAGGCACGCGGCCACGGGACCCCACTCGTCGGTGGGTGGTTTTATAATCGTTTGAATAATCGTTTTTTATACAGTCTCCTCGTCCGTGCAAAAAAAAAACAAACTTGTAACTGAAGATGTGTTCATAAAACTTGTAACTTAATATGATATTCATATATTTTTTTCTCTCGTCTAGATTATGATTTCTTTCTTTTAAATGCAAATGGTTAATTCTTTGTACATACAGATTATATAAATAACCAATTATTTTTAGATTCTATGCATGCACATATCCTCAATATTTATGTATGTATCTTATGTATGCTAGTTACTTTTGTATAACGTGGTTTGGGACTGATTGTTACTTTATTTTTAATTATGTTTGAAATTTACGAGGAGCTGAAAGAAATGAAAACAGTGAAATAAAAAATTTATAGGTTGGTCTCTGCATTATAGCATTAATACACGGAACAGATAAATGTACTGCTTTTTATATTTGAAGCTAGTTTTAGTACCTACTACAGAAAGAACTGTAAAGTATTTATTAGCTATTGTGAGTTAAAATCAAACTTTGCTTTCTTCAGTTTAATTAACCTTTAACTAATAAGGTGAAATATTATTACCACTTACCTATTGCTTTGCTAAAAATATTATAATTCATACCGCTGAAGTGACAGAATAAATGACACAAAAATTCATTATTTGACATACGACATACCGGTGACATACCGCATCTTACTGATTGAACTATTTGATCATAGCCACAGGTCAATCATACCTATTTGCCAAAATATATACCGGAGCGTTTTTGAACCGAGTCGAGCAAGAGACCATCAAAGGAGTCAATTTAAAAATTTAAAATAATTTTCACACTTAAAATTTGACGTCGGTTGTAAACTTTTGACGGTATATAATTTGATTTTGATTTTTACTTCTCGCTAAGAAAGGTATTGGATACATCTTAAAAATCGCATATCCAGATTTTAGTGAGTAAGCTGTGTCCAATGTTGCACTTTTATCACCCTAAAATCTGAATCCTAAATTTATATGCCCTAAATCTAGTGATTATTTAGGATTTTAGGAATTAGAGTTTAGGGTTTTGCAGGAGCACACTATGCCTTGAAGTTGACGCGCACTAATTAAACAAATCATGTTCGTTGCTATAATTTGTAAAAAACCTCAAATTTATTGTCAAAAAATAGCTTTTTAGGTTCTATTTTATGAAATATATTATTAACATTTACTCTCAAGCATCAAATTGAATCGAATAATTGTATAATTCATTTTTGTTGTTCTAAAGTGTTGCCATACAAACCAATGGATATCACTAGTAAGCCATTCGGAATTGTATTTATGTGAAGAAGACCTAAATCCTAAATACTTAATGCCAAAATGCGACATCGGACACAGCCTAAACACGTTTTAAGGACACTAGAATCCGATTTTAATTTTATACAATGATTTGTGTGTGTTTGTGTGTGTGTCTGGATGTTGGCGGGACGGTTTCTCAAAACAATTTAATTACGTATTCTATATTCTGACATTAATGGGAAGAGCTATGAAGGTTTTAGTAATAATTGGACAACCAGAAGTAGTAACTTTAAAAAATCTTCTAAACATTATTTCTTGCAAATTTATGTTATTACAAAAATTAAAGAATATAAAATTCTCTATCTGATACATTTAACATTTTTATTATATCTTCTATAAATTTAGAGATAGATAGTTGGAGTGAGTCAGTTGAGATGGTTTGGTCAGGTGGAGAGAGTGATGAGTGAACGACTTGTAAAACGCATATATGTTGGTAAAGTTGAGGATGTTCGATTGCGTGGCCGTCCAGTGTTTAAGTGGATGGATGTGATTGGTAGTGTTTTGAAGGAGCGTAAGTTTCCGAGTGGAAAGAGAAGAAGAGCATGTATGAATACGATTATGAATGTGGCTGAGGTGAAAGAAGTGTGACTGGATAGGAATGTGTGGCGAAGGCTGATTGTTTTGTAAATATTGTGGTGTGAAGATGTTTGGTTAGTAAGAATGTTTTATGAGAATGGAGAGACAGCTGAAGTTTTATGTGGACGCTGTGAACGATATTATGTTTGTACAGGAATGTGTGGCGAAAGATGATTTTTTGTGTAACTATTATTGTGGTCCGGATGCGGTTATTCGCTACCGAAAATCGGTCACTTTAATATGTTCCTCTGCTCTTATGTATGAATACGTTTGTGAATGTGTCTGAGGTGAAAGAAGTGTGCATGGCTAGGAATATGTGGCGAAGGATGATTGTTATGTAACTATTATTGTGGTCCGGATGCAGTTATTCGCTACCGAAAATCGGTCACTTTAATATGTTCTTATGTAGGAATGCTATCATGATTGTGGATAAGGCGAAAGAAGAATGTTGTTTAAGAGTGAAGTGAGTCAGCTGAGCTGTTACTCTTATCCCTTTCCCTATTGTTAATATTGTTTTCGGGTTTTTGCTAACCCACTAAGTGGGATACGCGTGATTTTATGTATGTATGTATGTATGTATGTATGTATGTGTAAATATATAAAATAACCCACAGCCCAAACAACTTCACGGAAACCTGTTGAAAAACTAAAATGTTTATAAGTGACAGAAAAATGTCAGTGTCAAAGATCCAGTTACATTACTGAAGGCTATCTTTAGGAGGTACATTTAATATTTCTTATTTTATTATTTAAATATTTAAAATTATTGATACATATATTACATATAACAAACCATCAGAAATATCGCTAATCTCTTCAATGAATTTGAAGAATCTTGAACATTTAGAAGAGTAGGAGGAAACTTATTTATAGAATGAATTAAAAAATATAAAATATATTAATAATAGGTGTAATTAGAAATTGTGTGTGTGTACGAGAAATGTTAAATACAATATGTACTTATCTTATATAGCCTAATATAGAAATGGCGAGAGGTCTTGTGCTGGCCTCAAAAGATTTTCATATCGTAGTTTTATAGTCCTGGTCTACATTCCAGCACCTATTCTCAATACGTTATCGTGTACATTGTGTTTATGAGCATACATTATATTAGTGGAGCATAGCATACGTATAGCATTGTGGACAGGCCGGGTCAGCTGCATGAAATATTAATTTTCATTGGCCATAAAGTTCCGCGCGCCGCGAGATCGCGGGGAGCCGTGTTATGGGTGCAAACGCCGTATAAATATGTATTTTGAGTTCCTCTGCATACAATGGCTCCGTCCGTCACAGTGGGATGATAAAATCACTCTCTCCTACATCAACACGACGCTTCGGTGCGCGATGTTCCACGCCAGGGATTCTCAACACCACCCAAACATGGGTAGACATATACTTTGTTTGCAAAAAAGGATGTGTCCGTAACTCGTTTACAATATAATAGACAGAAAATGTTAGACTTATTTTTTATACTAATTAAAAAATTGTCTTTAAAAAATCTACTCGTGTTATCTTTTCCAACAAAGTAATATTTCTTAATGAAGAATTACTTTACTTATTATCATACCCGGTGATGAACCGTATGTACTCGTATATCAGCTAATTCTATTGTTATCTTATGAAAAAAGCAGGATATTTAATAACTTGTTCCAATAATTTGAAACGCCCGCAAATGGTACAACATAGTAGAATTTTGAATACCTTTCAAATACACTACTTTAATAGTATATTACATCCGAGTGGCGAAGTTTCGAGCTGAGATAAAGCGAGAGGCTGTGATGAAACTCCCACCGAGGTTATGTATACTATTTTATTCACAATTATCCGTTTTTAAATCAATAATTTTCGAAATAAATGAATAAGTTATAACCCTTAATTTTAGTAATATTTTTGACTACTCTCTTAAAATTTGTTTAGTCTACTTAATGGGGTCATGCAAAAAAAAAATGTTGCTAATATTTCTATAAAAATAGAATTTATGACACTTATTATACACATTGCAACATAAAACATCCCAAAATATAATACTTTTCAATCATAATTTACTTAAAAGATATTCGCGCTACAATTTTCTGTGACGTCATATATCGGCTACTCACACAACGACACTAGTAACACGTACATGAAGGTTACAATGTCACAAACTTCAAACGCGAAGTTAAACGTCAGATCAGAGTAAACTAATCAAATATTTATAAAGCTGTTAGAGGAAAAGTGCGCTTTATTCAATCTTTTTTGTTTCATAAAGATTTAATTATTTCATTAAAGAAATATTATTTTTAATTGCCCAAAAAATTGTCATTAAAGTTAGAAAAGGTTAGGAATCGGTATATTACTATAATGATTGTGAATAATATAATTTTTTTACATCTGTTAAAAAGAGTAGACTTTTTTTCATTAAAATGGATTTATAAACTGTCTTTTTTTAAAGTGTGAAAAAAGAGTGAACTTTTTTTTTAACGCAAACGCGTTAAAACGAACGTTACGGTACTTTTTTCTACACTTTTATTTCAGACGTAAAAATAATTGTATGCAACTCGAGTAAAAAGTGTCGTATTTCACTCATAGGATTTGACGAACTCACATGCGGCTCGTTCGGTCAAACTATCCTATTCGTGAAATAAGACCAAAGTTTTTACTCTTGTTGCATAAATAACTATTTCATATTATTTATTTATTTTAGTTAATTATTATCAATCTGACTTACAGGATATTAAATCTTAATTACAGGTAGATTATATAAAAACCAATTATGGAATTGAAGAAAAAGAGTATCAAATGTTCAAAAAGTTTGTCTATGGGTTATGAAAAACATGCCTGTATTATTTTATTCTCAGTAATGAACTCAAATGTCATTGTTTTACAGAAATCAAATTCAACTTGGAGTAAAACAGAAATTTATTTTTGATGTGTGGTACATTAAAATGTTTTGAGCATTTACTGTAATAGACCTTTATTAAAGTACCGTGTTGTTCAAAGAGACGCACTTACCTTATTTTGAATGACGTTTGTCGTTTTGTTTAAGGTTAAATTGTATTGAATTAGGACAAACATGCGTTTCACAACCCACATTGTTAAAGTAAGTCCATGTTAAATTCTATAATGTCTATTATGTATTCTATATGTACAGGTGTTCCAAGATCATACAACCAAACTTAAAATTTAAATAACGAACTTAAAATATAATAAACAACTGCATGTAAAAATCTCAAAAATGCTTTATTCCAGACTTCAGATATATTCACATAAGAGAGTGTGACTGGCATAGTGCAAATAATTGTATTTGTTAAAATGAAACATGAATTATAATTTAAAAAAATTATTGTATAAAATTCAATTTTACAATATTTTTTGTGAAAATATCTTTAAATAATGTCTTTGAACCTGTAAACAATAATAGTACAGCAGTTTCATGAATCAATCGAAAGCGAGAAAAGTATTTTTTAAAGGAAAAGTTAAATATGGTTTCCATAAAAAAAAAAATCTGTTGTGGCCAGCACAAGACCTCTCGCCATTTCCATATTAGGCTATATATGTATTGTATTGCACTTCGCTTTCGAACCATCGTTTTATAACAAAATATTACAGAACTTTGCCCAAATATTGTTTTTGACTATATTTAACATGACTTCTGCACACATATAATTCTGATTATATCTATTTTTCATTGTATGAGGAAGTTTTTAAATGTCAAAGATTGTTCCAATTCATTAACCAGATTGGCGGTATTTTTGATGTATATATGCATTTTACCACAATTTTACCTTATAATTTCAAATATTTAATTAATAAAACAATAAGAAAAATTAAATATTCTTCCCATAAAAATCTATCAGAATGTCACTAAAACTGTTGATATTTGACAATGACATGTGTCATTTACAACTATGTTATAAACATTGGAATTTGTGAACTGGTTTCCTTAGTGCCTTAGCCTCTGCGATTAGTTTACTCTATAAATTATAGTGTCTTTATCTCTAAACCTATACAAGATATAATAAAAATTTTATGTGTATTAGATGGGGAATTTTATGTTCTTCAATATTTAATAAAAAAATTATATTTAGAAGAATTTTTCTAAGAAACTACTACTTCTGGTTGTTCAATTGTTACCAAAACCTTTTCAGCTCTTCCCAGGAATGTCAGATTGAGGAAACTGCAGTTAAATATTTTTTAAGTCTTATACATATTATCTACAACATCCAGACACACACACACACACACACACACACACACACACACACACACACACACATACACACATCCACACACACACAGACATTTTAAAAATGTTATAATCGGATTCTAGCATGAATCCAATACCTTTCTTAGCAAGTGGTAAAAATGTAAGTTTGTGTTAAAACTCGAAAAATTAATATAAAAAAATTATTTTCGTATACCAGTGGATGAACAAGAAAAAGATCTAACTTTTTTATTTGAAATATTTTTCTTGAATACCAAACATTTAAGAGACATTCGAAAACGAAAATTGCGACCAAAATAAGTTTTCTGTCATTATCTAATAAACTGTGAGAATTTTTGGTAATACAAAAGCAAATCTAAGATCAAGATGCCCTGCCAAGGGCGCATCACATATCCTATTTACCTGAAGTCGTACGTCCTTCGAAATCCGGCCACATGTTTAACAAATATTTCATAAAAATTCCACATGATATTTATTCTAAAAATCTCTTATGGGGTCATTTGGAAAATCAATATTGATAATATTCAGTTACTAAATAAATATTAGTTAAAATTTATATATGAACATAAAAATCTGATGTGGCCAGCACATTACACATCCCGTCAATTCTAAAATAAATAAATAAATAAATAAATAAATATAAATATATCATCAAGGCATATTACCTATTTCTAGGTGTGCCAATCTGCTTTGTCGCAGATATCGCTAATTTTAATGACATATTTATACCGTACGGGCGCTTACCAGGCGTCACCTCACGGACACTCATTGCTGGCATGGAGAGTGCACCACACGGGTCACTTTTGTGCCATTTAAATTCGAAATATTTGGCGCCAGTCGGGATCGAACCCGGTTCCCCCAGGTTCGCGACCAGACTCTCAGGCACGCGGCCACGGGACCTCATGTATTCTATGTATGTATATTGTAAAAATCCCACACCAAAAGTACCTTTCAAAAGATTATATATACCAGTAAAACTATAACACGAACATGTTCTATTTTTACCTCCCGCTACCCTTGGTAAGGGAGGTATAGGGATCGTGCTAAAAATCATATATCGAGATTTTAGTAAATGAACACGTTTTAAGGTCCCTAGAATCCGATTTTAACATTTTTACAATGATGTCTGTAGGTAAGTATGTGTATGTGTCTGCGTGTGTGTCTCTCTCTGTGTGTGTGTGTGCGTGTGTGTGTATATATATATATATATATATATATATATATATGTGTGTATGTGAGTGAGTGAGTGAGTGTGTGTGTGTGTGTGTGTCTGTGTGTGTGGATCTTGTGGACACGATTACTCAAATACCATCAATCAGAAAAATTTGAAATTTTGTATACCCATTCTATACTAATGTGGGAAGAGCTCATTAGTTTTTAGTGTATATCGGTATGTATGTGTGTGTGTGTGTGTGTGTGTGTGTGTGTATGTGTAGGGATTTTGTCTTCGCTCTAACTCAAATACTATCATTCAGAAAATTCTGAAACCTTTTATTTCTATCCTATTCTAATATGGAAAGAAGCCTTTAGATATTGGTGTAAATCGGATAACCGGAAATGGCACTTTACCTGAAGCTCATAATGGTTTTTGTTCAAAATATACCATTAAATACCATTCTTTCGCATTTTATGTCTTATGAAAATTAAAGATTATTGAATTTTCTGCAGAAATACATTAATACTTTTTCTATATATTAGTCCCGAAGCCTAGGATAAACACAATTCTTTTGTTGCACAGTTCATATTTCAAATGAATGTAACTGACAGTAAATGTCACTGTCAAAAAACTAATCAGTTCAAATTAATAATAGTGACATTTTGAAAAGAAAATAGTAAATAAAGCAATAGTTTTCTGCAATGGAACAGTTTGCAGCGTTAGTAAATACGTAGGTATGTATTAATTAATAAAAATTACATAGCTGGAGGTTTTGTGTTGGCCACATCAGATTTTCTACAAATTCCATATCGAAAGTTCCTAGGAAAAAATTCTATAAATCCAATAAATTTGAATATATCAGCTGAGTCCATAATTATAACAAAGCTGGCTGATTTATGAAAGTTAATATCTTTATAATTCATTATCCCTGTTAACTATTGAATATGAAGAAAAATTTATAAACAAATCATATAGACAATAAGATATTCTATCATATTGATGATCAAATAAAATGTCAAAAATAATATTTAACTGCGTTTTTTTCAATAAAAACTGTTAAGAACTTCAAATAAGAGAACTTCCGGTTGGCCAAATATAATAAAAATCTAATCAGCTCTTCATATGGATGTGAAGAAGAGGAATTCAAAAGAATTATACAGCCCGATTCACAAAAAAGTTTAAGCTAATCCTCATTTTTGGATTAGTGAATTCTATTCTATTCCGGTATTTAAAATTTAATTTTCATATTATCAATAAAGGTAGATACTAGGAATAGATTAGACTATATTTTAAGATATAAACTGTCAAAATTAGAGTAGAATTCGCTAATCCAAAAATGAGGATTAGCTTAAACTTTTTTGTGAATCGGGCTTTTTTAGAATTGTAGTATTGGAGTTATTGTTGAAGAAATTTTTCTCACACACACAAGCACACACACACACACACACACACACAAGCGCACACACACATACATAGGTATCGTATAACCAGTAAAATCGTATTCTAAGGACCTAAAACGTGCTTATTCATTAAAAACTCACCACCTATTTTTTTGACCACATACAATATCATCCTTACCTAAAGGTGACGGATGGTATAAATATTGTACGAGTCGATTTATATAAGAAACGTTTGAGAATTTCTGTCTTTGTGTATTCGTGCGTGCATATGACTCACACAGCAAAAATATATGCTAAATATTTTAATGTATATCCTCGCTTATTTCTTCACACTGCATACCGTATACGTATTCGTATGTACCGTGTTGTGTTTATGTTGAATGTTGTGTGGATTGGTCGTTGCAAGTTATGCAAAAATATATTGTTACCTCAAGTTTGTGGGACGAGAATCGTTGAATGTGTAGCTTATGTTATGTTGTTCCTCCCTCGTATTTCCTGCAATTCAAAATAGATGTCGATGTTGACGTATGCAAATTGAAGTCTGTTTCAATGCAATGATGTTTTTGATTCATAATTTCAAGATTGCACTGTTTTAAGTTGGAAAAATCAACTGCATTTATGCAGGATAAACAATAACAAATAGCATTAAGATGTCAGTTGAAAAACAATGAATACGGAGAACATCTAACAAGAGTTGTGGTTGTGAATGCAATAGATTTGTTGGTAGAGACGTAAGTTTTGCTCATAAGATTGTCAAACAAAATTTATTTTAGGTACATATTTCGTAACAAACTGTAATGTATTTTTTTATTTTAAGGATGTAAGCAAAGGAGACAGTTAGATTAAACTCTCATTATTATAAAAAGTCAAAAACTTTCAATATAATATACTATGCTATAACTATCTTAATCATTATGTGGGTTTGGAATGTGTGGTTGTGTACTGAGTCTCCTTCTTTCTTCTCCCTGACTCCACGGCTTTTTCCTTCACTTCTCCCACTCTTCGGCTTCTTAGGTACTGTTTCCAGTCTTCTTCTTCTGCTTCAACTACTTAAAAAATAAATAAATAAATATATAATCACGGCATATTACTCATTTCTGGGTGTGCCAGTATCTACAACACATGTAGACATCGTTAATGATGACGATATATTTTACCGTGTGGGCGCTTACCAGGCGTCACCTCACGGGCACTCATAGCTGGTGTGGAGAGTACACCACAGGGGTCACTTTTGTGCCATTTAAAATTATTATTATTATTTTTATTATATTACTTCTTTGCTTCACATTCGCTGCTGCTAACTGCAAAAGATTCTTTATTCTTTCACTACTTTTCTTTTCCAACTTTCGACCATCTTTTTGACTCTTAAACCTCTACTACTGTCAATCCCGCCTTTTTCCCGCCTTCTCATCTCTTTTCCGTTTCCGCTTGTTTCCCTATTCACTTACGCCGCCTGTGGCACGTACACTAACTATTAGATACAGGTCCGTACCGGTCCATTACAATACGAAAATTGATGAAAAAATAACGATAATTTTTGAATTTCTCTCGTTATTCGTTTTCGATTAGCTAACTTATTTTATATCATATCCAAAATTTTTCAATTTTAGTATTTAAGAGTTTCATATCAAGGGGAACAACATACCAGATTTTTGCTAAAATTGATATATCGGAAGTGATACTTTACTTGAAGCTCTGAACAGATTTTCGTCAAAAATATATGACATATAATTCAAAATTTTTGAAATTTATTTATTTAAGACTTTTGTATTAATGAGAACGACATATTAGATTTTTCTAAAATTGATAAACCAAAAGTGGTACTTTACTGGTAGCTCTAAACAGATTTTCTTGAAAAATATAATTATATTAAAATATTTCAAATTTTGTATTTAAAACTGGTACATAATTTGGAACAACTTATTAGATTTTGACTATAACGGATGTGGTAGGTATTTAATTAGGAGCACTTAACAAATTTCGAGGAAAAACAATAAAATATAATCTAAAATTTTACAATTCAGACTTTTCTATTTATTGGAACAACAAATTAAATTTTGTTTACAAACAGTCAACCGGAAGTGACTACTTAAAGCTTATTGTTAATTTAGTTGAAATTGGCGGGAGGTCATGTACTGACCACATCAGATTTTTTAAATTTAAAAATAACAGAACAAAGAGTCTACATTACTTTTTTTTTAGCTAAAATTGGTTTAAAATTTGAAACTAATTAAAATTATAATTATTTTTTTATTATTAAACCTAGTACATAAAATAATTCTCATTCTTTGATTATATCTACTTTAATACCAAATATGAAAAATGTATAAGTAAAAAATAAAAATGATTTTGCAGTCACAACATGATAATTGTTAAAATATAGCATAAAATAAAAAACCCAAAATATATGAAGCTCTAGGCTTTTGTAGCGAAATTTAATTAAAAATATTATTTAGTTCATGTTTATATTCATAATAAAAAATATTTTTATTTTATATTTAGTTATACGGTATATTTGACATCAAAGAGATAAACTATGAAATGTATACCTATATATAACAACAAAGCACAAAAAATAAAATATCATCATATAATAATTAATAATACTAAATTAACATGCACTATATCAAAATATTTCTGTAATATTTATCTTTGTTTTTTACAGATTTTATTTCAGCAAAAAATAATAATAGTTATTTACATCTGCATTAAATATTGGAATAAAATATTCTTCTTCCATTATCTACTAATTATTATGAACGCAAGAATATATGAATACTTTTTTATAATTGTAAATTATATAACACTTAGACAGGACAGATATAGGCTATCCAGCCAGTAAAATGATTTACAATATATGTATATATCACTAAAAATAATGTCAATACGTTTACATGATCATGTGGAACGGATTAAAAATGATCTGTTAATTATTATTCAATTAAAATACGAAGAAAGCAACCACAAAAATCTTTAAAAATTTAGATAGAAATATATAGTAACAACAATAAAAATTATTAATAATACAATTACAAAATCACCAACAGGTAAGAAGTACAGACATACAATATTTAGTAACGTATGTGTTAAGCTTAAGCGTTGTTCAATAATAAAAAAATTATATTACGTCATTTTCAGGAATGAACAAATACATACTCGATAATAATATTTCCATATTATAATTTATTCTACCGTATGTCCACGGATCGAGTTCCAAAGAGGAAAAACTTTTTTATTTTTTATTTTACAAAAAAATGTATTCTTGATAAAAGTTTTTGGATGTCCCAAAACGTCAATTCAGTTTTAACATTTTCTTTTAGTTTCAGATAAAAATCGAAAATTGGTCGTTTTAGTTGAAAATTATTAAGTCCCAAAAAATAAGTTTGCGTTGTCATGATAATTGCCGTTATTTATTTATTTTCATTAACTGTCAGTTATAAAAATTAACCATAATCGTTGTTAAAATCTTCGACAACTCGACGGATTGCTTTATTACTTTTGCCATATTGCCATAGCATTGAATTAGGTAAATTCGTTTGTCTTTTGACAACATTTTCAACGATTATGGTTGAATTTTCAACTAAAACGACCAATTTTCGATTTTTATTTAAAACTAAAAGAAAATTTGAAAATGTTAAAAATAAATTGGCCGTTTCGGGGCATCGAAAAACTTTTATCAAGAATACATTTTTTTTGTAAAATAATAATAATAATAATAATAATAATAATAATAAGAACCAATAAAACACCGTTAATAAAATATATTTTAAAAAGTGTAGAAGATTTAAAATTTCCCTAAATGATAACGTAAATCGTTTGACTGGCTGAATTCCCTTTACCAGGTTTATTTATTGATTTAATGGCACATACAAATATATAAATATGAAAGCAACTACTCAAAAATCAATATAATGATATTATTATGAAATATCAAGTTGTAACACTAATAAACAGACCTTTCCTACTGAAATTGCGTTAGTAAAGTAACACTTAGATGATGGATAAAAATTTCTTTAATAACAGATTTAAAGTAAATACAAGTCACGTTTGAATTTGAAAATCAAGGAGTCCGTGAAAACATAAATGTAAAAAGTTATTTATCTGTAATTTGAACGTAAGTTGTGATTGGTGTTATTTGGAATTTAGTTATTCAAACAAAAAATACGGAATACTAGCCATACTCATATGATTTGGTAATATGCAAATTTCGGCTATTTTTCGGACTATAATAGGCGAGTTTCTTTATTCACCGATGAGTAGTGCGCATTAATGCGCATGAATCGTACATCGTTTCTTTATTCACTGCTGAATTACTGCAGGTGAAATTCATCATACCGTTTCTAATTACCGCGCACTATTCATCGTAAATTCATCGCATGCATCGGCTTTCACTACCAATAGATTTTACAATTTCCGATGGATCGGTAGTGGGGGTCTAACGAAATATTTTTAGGTTATATTTTTGACATTTGCGTTTGTTTCATGGTTGCAGGTGTAAGATTATGGAAAGAAAAAATCTGTTGTGGCCAGCACAAGACCTCTCGCCATTTCCATATTAGGCTATACGTATAAGTATTTTATTGCACTTCGCTATCGAACCGTCGTTTTATAACAAAATATTACATAACTTTACCCAAATATTGTTTTTTATTGTATTTACATTTCTTCTGCACACATGTAATTCTAATTATATCTATTTTTCATTGTATGAGGAAGTTTCTAAATGTCACAGATTCTTCCAATTCATTAACCAGATTGGCGGTATTTCAGATGGATATATGCATACTACCTATAATTTCAAATATTTAATTAATAAAACAATAAGAAAGATTAAATGTACTTCCCAGAAAAAGCTATCAAAATGTCACTAACACAGTTCATTTTTGACACTGAAATCTGTCCTTTACAAATTATGTTATAAACATTTAAATTTGTCAACTGGTTTCCTTAGTGTAGTTTCGCCTACTCCGATATTCTGTATATTATAGCGTCTTTATCTCTAAATTTATAGAAGACATAATAAAAAATTTAAATGTATCAGGTATAGAATTTTGTTCTTCAAAATTAGTAATATCAAGAATTTTCAAAAATTAATATTTGGAAGAATTTCTTTTAAAAACTACTACTTCCGGTTGTTCAATTGTTACCAAAACCTTTTCAGCTCTTCCCAGGAATGTCAGATTGAGGAATTCATAGTTAAACAGGTCTTATGTCTTATAGTTTTTGAGGAATCGTCCGTCCAACATCCAGCCATACACACACACACACACACACACACATACACACATCCACACACACACACACACACACACACAGACATCATTGTAAAAATGTTAAAATCGGATTCTAGTGACCTTGAAACGTGCTTATTCATTAAAATCTGGATATGTGATTTTTAGCATGATTCCAATACCTCTCTTAGCGAGAGGTAAAAATGCATGATTCATATAAAAAAATCTCGTTATATAACTTTCCATATCTGTTAACTGGTATGGTGGTTAACTGTCAGTTGATATATAAGGTTAGGAGATTCATCGTAATTTTCAGCAACCCGTTTCTTTATTCGGTCGCAACGGTTATTCATCGATCCATCAGCTATTCATCGTGACGTCATTTTCAATTCCTAATGGAATCCAGTGCATTAATTGTTGCTAAATAAAGAAACTCGCCCAATATAATAAGAGAGATTGATGGCAGCTCTTAAGAGGAAGGAAGGAATGGCGAAGTGTATTATTCATAATTTTAGTTAATAAGGGCCTTAAAGTTCAGCATTGGAGAAAAATATTGTCTTTCACTCAACAGTAAAGAGTAAGGACATGTTATCAACTCGTGGAATTTACCACTACTGTCATCACCTCATCATGTGCTAAACTATCTACTTATTACTAAACCATATTTTTACTCACTTTTACCACAATTGTATACTCTGTAACAAATTACGGTTTTTCTGATATCTGCGCAACTAGTGTTGCCGTCTAGACAAGACAAGACAAGACTTTCAAAGTCTTGTCTAGTCTTAAAATTTCTAGACAAGACTTAATTAAGTCTAAGTCTAGATAAAAGTCTGGTTAAAGTCTTGTCTAGAGATCAAGACTCTAGATTAACCTGCGCTTGCGCAATAGACAAGGACAGAGATAACTCTTCGGCACTTTTTCGCTATTTTACCTTGTATTTGGTTCATATGTTTGAACTGTAACGCATTTTTAATTTAAAAAAATCTGTTGTGGCCAGCACAAGACCTTCCGTCAATTCCATGTATTTTGTACAAATCCCATACCAAAAGGTCCTTGGAACAGATTCTATATAATATCATGTAAAAAGACATACTATTTTTTACAAATTCCATACCAAAAGTTCATTTGAAAAGGTTCTATAAATCCAATAAAATTATAACATAAACTACACTAATTAATGTCCTTCCATCTTCTCTTTGGCCTTTCTCTGCGTGTCACTTGCGAGCAACACTATGACATACCAATTTTAGATCCTATACTTTTTCCATATTTGGTTTTGCACTTGCAACTGACATCTGTCAATTAATTTTTTTTGAATAATTATGTCAGCTGTTTCCATGATAAATAACAAAGCTGACTAATTTTTGAAAATTAATTTCTTTATAATGCTTTAAATTTACATCTATTGAATATAAAGGAAAATGTATAATCAAACTGTATAGAGAAGAGTATTTTCTTTAATATATATAATAACAAAATGTCAAAAAATAATATTTAACTGCGTTTTTTTAAGAAAAACTGTTAAAAACTTCAAATAAGGGTACTTCCGGTGGATCAATTATAACCAAAATCTAATCAACTCTTCATATGGATGTACAGAAGAGGAATACGAAAGAATTATAATTTTTGGAATTGTAGTATTGGAGTTATCGTCGGAGAAAAATTTGTCACACACGGACACACACACACACGGACACACACACACACACACACACACACACACGGACACACACACACACGGACACACACACACACATACAGACATCATCTTAAAAATGGTATATTCGTATTGTAGGGACCCTAAAACGTGCTTATTCATTAAAAACTCACCACCGATTTTTTTGACCAAAGACAATACCTTCCTTACCTAAAGGTGACGGAAGGTAAAAAATAATAAATTAGCTTTTTTTACATTATATATTATGGTTTTCTTATATTACCTTACCTATCTATACCATCTATAGTTTTTTGTTTTTGTTAGCATTAGATTATCACAATTGAAGTGTATTTTTTAATACAACAATTTCCTCGAATTATAGAAATATTGGCAGAATAGAAATTTTGAAAATGGGAAAATAACTGGAACTGTAATCTGTTTTATCAGAATCATCATTACATTTATTGATTTATTGAGTAGGTAAGTACTTAAGTATGACAAAACCTTCTCAATGTTAACTAATAGAAATACTTTAAATTTTTATTGAAACTTTGTACTTACCTCATAATATTATTATGAATCGAATTAAAAAATTTATATTATTATTAATTTTCTGTTTGTATATATTATTTGTGTTATTCACTATGAATATTTTTTGTTTGTATTGGCATTGTAATTTGGTAAATTATTTGTAAATTTAAATGTATTGGTTGGGTGGAAGAACAGCCTATGGCTGAACCCCGCCATTGACATATCAGTCAATAAAGTATTATTATTATTATTATTATTATTATTATTATTATTATTATTATTATTATTATTATTATTATTATTATTATTATTATTATTATTATTATTATTATTATTATTATTATTATTATTATTATTATTATTATTATTATTATTATTATTATTATTATTATATTATACCTACTACTACTAGTTAATATAGAGTCTTGAAAATTGTCTAGAATTTTGTCAAGAGTCTTGATCTAGAATAGGAAAGTCTTGTCTTGTCTTGAAATTTCAAGACAAGACTTTTGCCAGTCTAATCTTGATAATCTAGACAAGACAAGAGTCTAGAAAGTCTAGATCTAGACGGCATCACTATGCGCAACAGCTAACGTGCCTTTAGTTAAATGACGTGTTTGAAGAGCAGCATTTATAATACTTTATTTACTGCCGTAGGAATGAAGATTACGTTTGAAGTATAGTGCATGGTTTATTTAAACTCTGGTTTGTATTCCGGGATGTTAAAAAGTATATGTATATTTGAAAGAATGTTTATATAATTAGCTTCCCGTGCTAAGAGGAAGTTGTATCTCGCTTTTTATTTCGGTGGACACGGCCAGAAATTCTATGTAGTTGGCGCTGTCATAACTATATATCACTCGGAACTAGGGTAATTAATCTACCGCACGGTAAAAATAACTTGGATGTTTCTTTCCGCAGCCTCATAAAAATCTTTCAAAATTATTTATTTTTAGTTTTATTTGTTCGTACGCTCCTCTGCATATAACTCGCTTGATTTATTGCCTTTCATAATATCAGCAACCACAACATAAATATACATCGTGCATACAGTTACAAACTTTCATTCTTGTAAACCGGCAATTTGAAATGGTTTAACTATATGGTTTTCTCATACCTGGGACACACGAACAACATTCCGAGAACTCACAGCCACAACAAATTTTTAGGACAAAGAAAAATGAATACTTATGTAACAAAGTTTTACTTGAAACAATTAATAAGGAAGTTTTACTCATAAAACTACAACAGCAGTCATTACTTTTACATTATTCCTCTCTGTAAAAAAATGAGAAATTACCTATTATTTAAGATCTAGGAAGCATACTAAAAAAAAAATAACATAAGAACAAGCAATTGTTTTCAAAAATACAGGATTTAAAGTGCTGATAAATGTTTCACATTTATCTACCAGACACAATTATTGTTCAATTTACTATACAACACAATAATAATAATAATAAAAATCTGATGTGGCCAACACAAAACCTCCCGATATTTAATTTTTATTAATTTAAATACATACCTACTTATTTACGAACGCTGCAAACTATTCCATTGCAGAAAACTATTGCTTTATTTACTATTTTCTTTTCAAAATGTCACTATTATTAATTTGAAGTGATTAGTTTTTTGACAGCAACATTTACTGTCAGTTACATTCATTTGAAATATGGACTCTGTAACAAAGGAATTGTGTTTATCTTAGGCTTCGGGACTTACAAAAAAAAATATTTTTTAATTTATCTGTAAAATATATAGAAAAAGTATTAATGTATTCCTGTAGAAAATTCAATAATCTTTAATTTTCATAACGACAAAATGCGAAAATATGGCATTTAATGGTATTTTTTTGAAGAAAAACCATTATGAGCTTCAGGTAAAGTGCCATTTCCGGTTATCCGATTTACACCAAAATCTAATGGCTTCTTTTCATATTAGAATAAGGTATAAATACAAGGTTTCAGAATTTTCTGAATGACAGTATTTGAGTTAGAGCGAAGACAAAATCCCTACACATACAAACATACACACACATACACTCACATACACACACACATACATACAGATATACAGACATCATTGTGAAAATGTTAAAATTGGATTCCAGGGACCTTAAAACGTGGTCATTTACTAAAATCCCGACACGTGATTTTTAGCACGATTCCTATACCTCCCTTACCAAGGATAGTGGGAGGTAAAAATAATAATAATAATAATAATAATAATAATAACCCTACAAAATTTTGTTACTTCAATTTTTTTTTTGTATTTACGACCCATAACCTGTATTAATTTAATAATTATTATAAAATAAATTCACGCTTATGGATGCATAGATTATATATTTGTATAATTTAACCCAAATGTAACCCGAAAACAATAATGTCATTTTAACTTATATGTACATACAAAATAATTTATGAACATCTCAGCGTTTGTTGCCAGCCAAAAGTATGCTTATCAATATATAGCATGCGGACACTCACGTGACGAAGCGAATTAGCCAATCCGAACTTGGGGAGAAACTGTCAGATTGAAGGGCGGAGATTTGAAATTTGTTTTGGTTTATAGCGTATTATGCATTTTGTTTTCATAGTTTGGCAAAAAAATATAAAATAACTCAATACGCACTAAAAACTTTAATATGAAAACTGCCAAACTATGAAAACAAAACTCATAACCTCTGAACACACTACCAAAACAAACTTCAGAGTTGCGTTCCAAAACTCTACTACAGAGTACGAAATTACTCAAAATCGTTCCAAAACTAATAACCTTACGCTCAGAGGGGGCTTGACATTAATGTTGTAATTATAAGTAGTTTTGTTAATTTTTTAAAATTTAATTTCAATTTTTTACTCCAACAAAACTCATTCTTCCAAAACACACTACACTCTTAAATTGCGGTACTCTTGAATTTGGAAAGCTGCCCAGCTCTCTGACCTTCGATGTGACAGTTTCTCCCCAAGTTCTGATTGGCTAATTCGCTTCGTCACATGAGTGTCCGCAAGCTATAGCTCTTAATCGCATACATCGTAAATTTTTAAAATTTATGTCTTTCAAACAAATCCAGAAAGAGGCATTGACAAAAATAGTTTACTAGAACGTCATTCCATGTCATCTCTTTTAGAGAGAAGAATTACTTCTACTTCTAGATTTTTATGGATGATAATTAATAATAAAATGGATGCACCCTACTTGCTTTCTTGTATCCCTTTTCATGCTCCTAGAGCTGTTTCCATATGCTCAAAGACCTTCTATTTAGCTAAAACCCACTCTGACATCCTTCAGCGGTCACCAGTCCCCATCATGTGTCGCAATGCTGAACTACACTATGATGATATTTTTTTGTAATATTTTTTAATGAAGAATATATTATTGTTTAACTTTCAAAATTTCTCATTATTTGAATTTCGTTTTTGCGAATCATTGTTTTTTACCTCCCGCTACCCTTGGTCAGGGAGGTATAGGGATCATGCTAAAAACATATATCGAGATTTTAGTAAATGAGCACGTTTTAAGGTCCCTAGAATCCAATTTTAACATTTTCACGATGATGTCTGTATGTGTGTATGTGTGTGTGTGTGTGTGTGTGTGTGTGTGTGTATGTGTGTATGTGTGTATGTGTGTATGTGTAGAATTTTGTTTGCACTCTAACTCAAATACTATCATTCAGAAAATTCTGAAACCTTGTATTTCTACGCTATTCTAATAGGAATAGAAGCCATTAGATTTTGGTGTAAATCGGATAAGCGGTAATGGTACTTTACTTGAAGCTCATAATGGTTTTTCTTCAAAAAATACCATTAAATGCAATTTTTTCGAATTTTATGTCTTATGAAAATTAAAGATTATTGAATTTTCTACAGGAATACATTAATACTTTTTCTATATGTTTTACAGATAAATTTAAAAATATTTTTTTTTATTAGTCGCGAAGCCTAAGATAAAAACTATTCCTTTGTCACACAGTTCATTTTTCAAATGAATGTAACTGATAGTAAATGTCACTGTCAAAAAACGTATTACTTCAAATTAATAATAGTGACATTTTAAAAAGAAAATAGTAAATAAAGCAATAGTTTTCTGCAATGGAACCGTTTGCAGCGTTAGTAAATACGTAGGCAGGTATGTATTTAAATTAATAAAAATTAAATAGCGGGAGGTTTTGTGTTGGCCACATCAGATTTTTTATATATGTATTTATTTAACTGCATATTTTGTTTACTTAATAATTTTTGATTGTTTTTTTTGTCTTTGTCCTGTAATTGGTTTCCTGTTGTAAACTGTTGGGCAATAAATTATTATTATTATTATTATTATTAAATCCACGCGACCCACAAACATAAAACACAAAAAAATTGTCTAACATCCAGTAGACTTCCGAACTTTTTAAATGGAAATCTATGTTGGGTGACTTTTTAACGTGGAATTCTACCACGTGTACGTATTTGACTTCTATAAAGAAGTTCTCATTACTCTTCATGCAATTATTGTCTCAAAAATGGATGCGAATTTACAAGATATCGAGTTGAATTTCATATCCCGGATGACTTTAATTTTAAAGTTTTTCTTTGACACCTACATGAAGCATGGTTTCCAGATTTATTTCAGAATAATTGTTGTTCTCATTCCTTCTTTCATTTTTGGTGTACTCCTCCAGCTTTGGATTATCGTTGATTTATTTCCGTATTGTTGATGCTGTTACAATTAGGTGGTAAAAGTGACGAGAAAATTATATACCTACAAAATTAAATTAAATTTAATGTTGACTACTTTTTAAGTAGTTGAATTATTATATTAAAGTGAAATATTTTCTTATTCTATTATCCAATTTCGATTTACCGTCTGGAAATGAATCGTATTCTATTCTAAGTAATTGTTTTAAGTACTACCGGCCTACGCTGGTAGTACTATCAGATGCGTTGCTAAGCTAGTATGTTTGCTACCAGTACGTAGAACAGTATATGTGTGAATAAAAAAAAAAAACTTTTTTCGGCGATTGGCATTAAAAGTATGATTTTATTGGTATTTAGCAGGCGATAAAGTAGCGACAGTGCCTTTTAAATCTCAATAAAGTCAATGTAGTCCCTTCATGACATTAGCGGTAAATATAACATTTAATATACAGTTGTAACAGAAATAAATACATTAAATTTAACCAGTGATAGAACTCGTCAAGTGCAATAATATTTCTTAGCAACTTTTTTTGTAAACCTTCTAGATATACTGTTAAAAATCTTTAAACTTTTGTAAAAAATTCATTGCCTAAAAATATTAAAAAATTGAGAATTTAAATAAAATGTTACTAAGAAATATTAGGCATTTACGAAAATTCTATCTGTAGATACCGCACCTACCGACTGCGTTCGAAAACACAAGTGGTTAATAGTTATCGTGTTCGAAAATACTACTTTATCTACCAGATCCATGATTTGTGGATCGAGTAATTCAGCCGGTAAATGCAGTAGGTAAATGAAGAATCTAACTTCAAAAAAAGGTAGAGATGCCAAGCGAAGTTGGAATCGGGAGTAGGTTTCAGGAGTTAATTATCATACTACAGAAGACGAGACGAGATAACGTTTAACAACGTCAAATTTCAAATGTTTCATTCTTGAACTGCTTTTCATAGGTTATAAATCTACCGTGTTTATCACTTGCATTCTTAAAGTATCTATCCTGGTAGCTTTAACCTGATGAACGGCTGTTTACCGGTATATACCGGTAGAATTTTCGTAAATGCCTATTGTTGCTTTCGACGAGTTCTGTCAATGTTAATTATTTTTTTGTTTCACCAGTATGTCTCGAAATTGTATTTTTTTTTTCAAAGAATATAATGTAATATTTAAATATTGTTGCTCTTGCCGAGTTATGTCACTGGTTAAAAAATATAATGTACTTATTTCTGCTACACTCTGTATTGGACAAAATTGTGTATTCAACACGGGAAAAATGAAAATTCATTACTAAAACCATTGATTTTATATACTACGTAGTATATAAAATCAATGCTAAAACTAAACTGAAAGAGATGCATTCGAGCCGGGCCGGACCGGGCTTTGAGGTTCGGATCGACTCGGCCCGAAAATAAAAATTGCCGGCCCGATTCGAAGATCGACTCGACAAAAAATTAGCTGACCCGGCTCGAAAATTGACTCGAAATCGGGCCAGGCTTCGGCCCGGGCTGGGCCAAAGCTCGAAATTGGGTGCATCCGACATTCCTAATTTTGATTTTTATATGAGGCGACATGTTTAACTTTTTTCGTGCCAAATTTATAAAAAAGTTCTACATCCTTATAACTTTCGACATTAGTTAACATAAGTTGTTTAAAAAAGAGACACTTCTAGTGAAGTTTGTTATAAAAATTACAGACTTACGAGTATTTAACACTTTGTTTTCCAAAGGCGCTCGAAAATTTAAACTGTTTCACAAATCTTATACAAAAAGATATCATTTACATAAGGAATTTTTTTCTAACTTTATTTCTACTCAAAAATAAGACAAGAAATCATTATAGTAGAAATAAAAATCACTTTTATTTAAGTATACGAATAGTAACAATAGCAATAATAACAATAATGACATTAGCATTATTAGGCTTTATGAATAACCTTGAATTTTTGAAGTAAAATAACATTTTTATTATTAAGATGTGAAGTATGTTATTAAATCATTTTTACCCTTTTCAACTTCATCCATTTTCTTTAAAATATTAAGGAACTACAAGATTTTTCGGGCCGGCCCGAAAAGGTCGGGCCAAAATCAAAAGTCCGACTCGCCTCAGCTTTTGCTAATGATTAGCCCGATTCGGCCCGATAAAAAAAATATCTTCGGCCCGGCTCGATGATCGACTCGAAATCGAGGCGGGCTTCGGGCCGGGCCGGGCCAAAGCTCGAGATCGAGTGCATCTCTAACTGAAATACTAGGCTTCACCTCGTTTATGAAACACAGCGCATAAGTAAAAAATAACTAATTAATAATACAAGGCTTAAATTTTAAGCAATATGATAGATAATATTGTCAATTTAAGCCAAGTTTAATATTTAAGTTATGTTGGTGCATCCAGCCATAAATGGCGTCAAAAGTCTAACTGCTTCATACATTTACTGGAGCATTGATTATAGTAGTGCCAGTCCATTAGCGCCAGTTGAATTAGTGTTTCCATATGCAACTAAATTGGGGCTAATCTAGTGGTGTCAATAATTTTTGCATGTGGAAACCTAACTTTATGCAGTTCTCCAACTTGTGGTATATTCACTAACCTAGTGCGAATTTGAACTTTGAGCATGAATATATGTATTCACTACAATGCGACAATTTTTCCGTATCAGGCAAGAGAGGTCACAGGACACTCAGTATTTAGTGCAGCATAATAATGCGCATAAAAACCGCGTTGAAATACTGCAGTAACCCTTATATTCCGAGAAATTCACATGTACACTGAATAAATGCATTAATGGATTTGGTTTGCAAAACGAGGTCGTCCTTTGTCGTGAGACAGTTGTCTCTCTCCCTCCTGGGGACGTGTGTTTATAACGTGCCGGACGATACTTCTCACAGCCATCTTCGTATTCTAATTTATGAATAAAAACTCATGTCGTTTTTGTATACAAACACGGCATTAATGTCGCTCTTCTTAGCATATAGTGCACCACGCATTTCGAGAAGTATTGTAGTGTATATGCGGCATAATGCACAAAGGGCTTTGAAAATAAATTCAATAGAATAATTATATATTAAACAAATAAATTTATTGATCTTCAATTTTAATCTAATAGAGATTTACGGCATTGACGTCACAGGATTTCAAGTCTGAAGAAAAGGACACTACTCGTAAACTCGAAGAAAAAGCTAGGTGACAGACTAATACAATCAATAATTAAAAAATCTGATGTGGTCAACACAATACCTCCCGCTTTTTAATTTTTATTAATTTAAATACATACCTACATAATTACTAATCCTGCAAACTTTATTAAGTTCCTTTGCATATATCTATTGCTTTTCATGATCCATTTTATTAATGTGTAGTTGTAAACTAATATTTGACACTTTGATAACACTTACTTATTCACAGCTATTTGATTTTTAGTGCTGCAAACATATCAATTCTATATCGGTTCATTCTGAACATTCTAATATTTATGTATGATGGAAAATATATTATTTTTACTAACCTTAATATCATTAGACAATACAATCTTCTTAACACGGTTTCATTATTAATTTTAATTTAATGCTTCCTGACAGTGACATTTGTTTAAATATATCAAAATTGTTATTAAAATATTATGTTTTTGTTTCACGCTTAGGCAAGATGATGTACAAAAATAAATTATTTTATAATTTAATATTTAAACTTATTTACTAAATGCTATTATCGTAGAATTGAATATTATATCATTATATCAAATTTTTATTCGTAAAAGTTGCTAAAAAATATATTCAATGAATTTTTTACAAGAAAAACTGTTAAAAACTTGTATAAATTATACTTCCGATTATCCGATATACACTAAAAACTAATGAGCTCTTCCCACATTAATCTAGAATGGGTATACAAAATTTAAAATTTTTCTGATTGATAGTATTTGAGTAATTGTGTCCACAGGATCCACAAACACACACACACACACACACACACACACACACACACACACACACACACACATATATATATATATATATATATATATATATACATACACACACATACATACCTACAGACATCATTGTAAAAATATTGAAATCGGATTCTGCTTATTCACTAAAATCTCTATATGCGATTTTTAGCATGATCCCTTACCTAGGGTAGCGGGAGGTAAAAGCAAGAACGCAATTAAAACATGGATGACAGAAATTAAAAATTAAATTAAACAAAAAAACTGGCCTTACATCACGCCAGAATTTTACGGCCTACTAATACAAGAAACTAAAAAACTAGTTCAATTATTAAAAATGTATTTTATTAATACACTTCAAAATAAATTATTTATATTAAAATGTTAATATTAAATATTATCAATTGAAATCTTTTTAAAATATTATTATCTAATTAGATAATAATATTTTTTTAAAAAGTTGAATTTTACCTAACTTTTTGACGTTATGAAATGTCACTTTTTACATAATTGATAGGAAATGAGTTTTGTAAAAATATTTATTTTCACGGCAACACATTGGTATATTGAGCTGTCATAGAAAAACCTACAATTTTGAGTATTTAAAATTATTTTAGCTAAATTAGATAATAAAAAAAAAGTGTTTCGTAGTGGACAGACTTCGGAAATCGAGTAAAACAACAGTAAAGGTAGGAAAAGCCCAAAATAAAAACGACATTGAATTATACCTAAGCATTTGATGACATAAAAGGAATAAAAATTTTTCGTTGTATGAATATTATGTTAATATCCCAATTGAGACTTTTAACTAGTTTTACTTACATACAAGAAGTAGTGTTAAGCAAAATAATTAATAATATTAATAAAAAAAGGTATGGATATCTATATAGTTTCGTAGAAAATACTTTTTACCTCCCGCTACCCTTGATAAGGGATGTATAGGGATAGTGCTAAAAATGGTATTTCGATATTTTGGTAAATGACCACGTTTTAAGGTCCTAGAATCCGATTTTAACATCTTGATGATGTCTGTATGTGTGTATGTGTGTGTGTGTCTGTGTGTGTGTATGTGGGTTTTCTATTATTAAGAAAATTCTTAAACTTTCTATTTATTACCAACCTTATTCTAAAAAAATGTTACTTAGAATTAAAGACTATTAAATTTTCTACAAGTATGCATTCATACTTTTTCTATATATATTATAGATAAATATACATATAAAATAATCTATTCTATAAATCCCGAAGCCTATGTTTTAAAGATAAACACAATTCCTTAGTTACACAGGTCACATTTTAAATGTATGTAACTAACAGATCACTGTCAAAAAACCTATAATTTCAAATGTATCCTACAAATAAAACTATAATTTCAAATTATAGTGCAATTCTGTAATTTTCTATAATGCTATAGAAATGTAAAAGTGAACAAAATCGCAACAATTTTTGTTTACTAATACATTTATTATCGCACCATATTAATAGTAACGCTTTAAAAAGAAAATTGTAATAGTAGGTAAATAAAACAATAGTTATACGAATGCAAAGGAACATAATATAGTTTCCAGTATGAATAAATATATAGGTATGTATGTATTTAAATTAATAAAATTTTTAAAAAAATAAGAATAATAATAGCACTAGGTTTAGTTTCATAAATAATTATTAAAACATAAATACACTTTGATTATGATCATATTTGAAATATAAATAAAAATAATAAAACAAAATTGCATTCTTTAGTAGGTACTCAAAATAAAAATATTTAACATGACAAAAATAATTAAAGCAGCTTCTATGAGGTTTCCAGTTAATTTTCATAAATTTTCCAAGTCTTAACAATATTTTATGCAATGCACTTTATCACAATACTCCATATAAATCATTTTATGAAACAAATTGTAAATTGACTAAGTATATTATAAAATTAATTGAGCGAACCAAACAGATTTATGCTTTACAAATTCATAGACCCCATCGGAGTTTTATTTATGCTGAAGGTGTATAAAATCTGCAAAGTGTGTTGCAGCTAAAACTGCCATATAAATTTATAATGAAGTTATTCTATGCATAATATATTGCAAATATGCTTTAAATTTATACTAGCTCAAAATTCAAAAGTGCAACATATTCAAAAACTAGTACATATTGCTAAAATTAATTAACTAATTAATATTGGAAGGAAACTGCGGCATCCACCAAAAGTGGGATATATTAAAGTGAAACTTTTTCCATGCAGTTAGCATACTAATTATGTAAACGCTGGAGGTAAGAGACTTCCTCGTGTATCTTTACAAACTGTATTCAAGGAGGAACTGCGGTAAAAACTGGTTTAATTAAACTAAAAGTTTCCTTGTATCAGAATAGTGGAGCCGTGGGCTACGGAACTCAATAAGCATGCGGCACCCCCGCGTTTGACTTTAGAAACTAGACTGCAATCTATTAACGACATGCAGCTGTAGATCCCCTGATACTATGTTTCTATGACGTCAAATATAAACAATGTGAGCGGACTAAAAGCACACTTTGTTTGTTCTAAACTAAGGAAATTAATCATACTCCAACAACAAAAATGTTGAGTTGGGTTGTGAGTTCTATAGGAAATTACTTATATATTTATAACAATTCTGAGATGAAATGAAATTGTTTATATACAGAAAGAATAAATAAATAAATAAATATATCATCACGGCATATTACCCATTTCTGGGTGTGCAAATCTGCTTTATCGCAGATATCGGTAATGATGATGACATATTTGTACCGTGCGGGCGCTTACCAGGCGTCACCTCACGGGCACCCATTGCTGGTGTGGAGAGTGCACCACAGGGGTCACTTTTGTGCCATTTGAAATTCGAAATATTTGGCGCCGGTCGGGATCGATCCCGGTTCCCCCAGGTTCGCGACCAGACACTCAGGCACGCGGCCACGGGACCCCCACAGAATTAATTAATTAATTCTTTCTCTTACTTACAGAAAGAATTTTATTTTAAATATTAATCATTTTTCAAAATACGTACATACTGTTTCAAATGAAGTTTTCTGAACTGTACCAAATAGATAAGTACCTAATTCATATACAGGCTGTGCAACGAAACGAGGAACATAGGAATTTAGGTATGAAAGTGAAAATATATGTAAATTAATGAGCATTAAGGCCTATTCATAATAAAGTAAAGTTAAACGCAAAGCAATGGGCAACATGACCACTAAAGCAAACACAAAATCTGTGATTTAATAAACGCCAAAGATGGCATTTCTAACCAGTCATAAAAATTCGGTATATTTTTTTGCAAAACGGCTCACTTTTATTTATTGTATTTATATGACATACCTACATAAGTATAAATAAGATTAGTATACAAAATAATTTAAATAGAAATGGACAGTGATGATATAGTTGTGACAGTTCACGAACATGTCGATAATACAAATTTTTATAGTAATACTAAAACACTGAATTCTTAATTGGCTAGCGGTTCAGCAGTAAAGTAGAAAGATGAGAGTTGGTTGAGTTTTTAATAAATAAGCACGTTTTAGGGTTCCTAGAATACGATTTTACTAGTTTTATGATGATGTGTGTATGTGTGTGACAAAAATTTCTACGATGATGACTCCAATACTACAATTCCAAAAATTTTTTCGTATACCTCTTTTTTACATCCATATAAAGTAGAGGGTGTCTCATTTTCGAAATGAGCGAAAAACAAGTTTTCGCTTATAGCTCAGAAACAAAAGAAGATCGAAAATTCATGTGGTGACTATTAAACTTTTCTGAAAAAGTTAACCCTGAAATGTGCAAACGATTTTGCTCTATCAATAATATTTCCCCAGATACCCTAAAAAAACATCGAAAATGAGACACCTGTTCTTTTAGATTTTAGTTATAATTGTTCAATTGGAAATACCCGTATTTAAAGTTTTTAACAGGTTTTCTTGAAAAAACGAAGTTAAATATAATTTTTTGATATTTTATGTTATTATAAAAAGGATAGAATATCTTCTTGTCTATACTGTTTGACTACACATTTTCCTTCATATTCATTAGATATAGAGTTAAAGAATTATAAAGAGATTAACTTTCATACATCAGCCAGCTATTCAATAACCATGGAAACTGCTGATATATTGAAATAATTATAATTGACAGTCAGTGTCAAGTGCAATTTACATAGTTTATGTTTCTGTTATAATTTTATTGGACAAATAGAATCTCTTCCAATGAATTTCGGTATGGAATTTGTAAAAAATTGTTTATGTTCGTGTTACAATTTTCTGGGTATATGGAATCTTTTCCCAGGAATTTTCGGTATGAGAGGTATTGGATTCATGCTAAAATTCGCATATCCAGATTTTATTGGATAAGCACGATTTAAGGTCCCTAGAATCCGATTATAACATTTTTAAAATGATGTCTGTGTGTGTGTGTGTGTGGATGTGTGTATGTGTGTATGTGTGTATGTCTGGATGTTGTAGACACGATTCCTCAAAAACTATAAGACTTAAAAAATATTTAACTGCAGTTTCCTCAATCTGACATTCCTGGGAAGAGCTGAAAAGGTTTTGGTAACAATTGAACAACCGGAAGTAGTAGTTTCTTAGAAAAATTCTTTTAAATATAATTTTTTGGGAAGAACATAAAATTCTCCATCTAATATACTTAAATTTTTTATTATATCTTGTATAGATTTAGAGATAAAGACACTATAATTTATAGAGTAAACTAATCGCAGAGGCCAAGGCACTAAGGAAACCAGTTGACAAATTCCAATGTTTAACATGACACATGTCATTGTCAAATATCAACAGTTTTAGTGTCATTCTGATAGCTTTTTCTGGGAAATATATTTAACTTTTCTTATTGTTTTATTAATTAAATATTTGAAATTATAGGTAAAATTGTGGTAAAATGCATATATCCATCAGAAATACCGCCAATCTGGTTAATGAATTGGAAGAATCTGTGACATTTAGAAACTTCCTCATACAATGAAAAATAGATATAATTACAATTATATGTGTGCAGAAGACATGTTAAATACAATAAAAAACATTATTGGGGTAAAGTTCTGTAATTTTTTGTTATAAAACGACGGTTCGATAGCGAAGTGCAATACAATACTTATATAACCTAATATGGAAATAACGAGAGGTCTTGTGCTGGCCACAACAGATTTTTTTAAGTAGCGTTTGTGCAGAAATTCTTAGTTCATCCTGTTCCTACAAAAAAAAAAAAAAAAATGGTATAAAATTCCATTGGGTCTCCTGTATATTGCATCAAAAGTACCTGTAACATAGATATTTAGAAAATAAAGTATTTATGACTTTTTCTTCAAAAATCACATAGCCATGGAAATAAAAAAAATAGTAAAAAATATCATTCTGAAAGTTCAGTATTGTTGATCTTAATTGTTATGTCTACATTGTTATAATTCAACATTAAATATTCAAGTATTATGATCTTATTTTATTAAAATCTTCAGATATAACTTCATATTTAATAACCTATTTAATGTTTGAAAACTTTGTCTACCAAATACAGAGTATACAAAACTTGTAAGATACGAGTATCTTCACATGTGGATATCTTGAATCTCGATTGACAATAAGTATTTTATGGATACTTCCAAACTTTTCTACGAGTATTATCACAAAACTTTGTTAACAACTCTGTCAATAACTCAGTTTACGATTATTTTGCAATTTGGCACAATTTCGAACTCAACACCGTATCGACAGCCATCAAAATTCATTATACCCTATGACAATTCCATTATGTGCAATATTAAATTAAAGTCACTCAATTCACCCACAATATATGCTGACTGCTGAACTATTGTGAGTCTATTTTGGTATACAAATAAGTGTTTGATGGACTGAGACCAATATTACAGGAACAGTATAGTTACTAAAACTAATTTTGCGTATATAGACGGGTATAGTGTAGTAAACGAGTGTTAATTAATTATTTCTTCTGCAACATATTTTTTTGCAAATACGAGGATTTTTAAAACATAAAATGAAATTCCAGCCTTTTGAATTTTAATGCTTCAATAGCAAAAATAAAATTTAACTTGCATGTCTTTATTATAAAATATTTTAATTTATTTGATTTCGATTCTAGCATTTTATTTTTTTGTAATTTACGTTTCTCTTTGAAGTAGGTACTGTATATGTTTCATAGTTAAAATAATACACATTTTAAAAGAGATAATTTAAAACTTTAATAAAAAATTACAAACAAATAAAATATATTAATATACAATTCATTAATTTTTTGTGGATTGCATGGATTCTATTTTTGTTTATACATAAAGAGTCCTTCATGTTGCGTGTTGAACTAAATTTTATTGATTCTTTGGTTATTAATAATATTAAATGTATATAGAAATTGCGCGGAACAAATAAATATAATAGCATTATTCTACAGTAAAATATAAGAAAAAATTCCTTATAAACTCTTGTTCTAGGATCATTTGTTTGTGAGATATTCTTGATTATATATTTAAAAAGAGCAATTTTTCTTAAAACATAGTAGGATGGGATTTTGTTTTCAACATTTTGTAAATTTAATAAATTTTACAGTGCAAGTGGTTAGAAATATATATTTAAATGTCATTTTTTTTTTTTCAAATTAATAATGTTGACATTTTAAAAAGAAAATAGCAAATAAAGCAATATTTATATGCAAAGGCACTTAACATAGTGTACAGGGTTAGTAAATATGTAAGTTTGTAATGAAATGAATAAAAATTAAATAGCTAGAAGTATTGTGTTGACCCCATCAGATTTTTTCTTATATTTTACTGTAGAATATAGTTCATATATTGCTTCCGTGCATTTACGAAACAATTTGTATAAATATAATATAAAAATACAAGATGATCGAAAGTAACCGTTTCAGTTATAATAAAAATATTTTGTTGAACTTGGTAAGACTGATATAAATTTATTTCGTGTTGTTCACAGTTACTATGTTTACATGTAATTGTAAAAATGGTTCCAGTTTTCACTCAAAATACGTGAAACTGTTTACATGCGATTTATAAAACAAGTATACAGATAGATTAATAGTTTCGGTGAATGCGCATTTGGATGATGCAAGTGACAGATCCACTAAAAATACATATTTCGGTTTTGCATTAATCCAATCTTTTTACTTCATATCACTACGTACGAAATCTACACAACTGTTTTGTCTGTAAATTAGTAACAGAAAGTGGCAAAAATATGTTACGCACGCATGAGCAATATCGAAACTGAATTTTACATGTTTACATGAGTGGTTTTGAAACTAGTTTTCGAGTCAAACCCATGTATCTTAGCTTCGTTTTGAGTTAAATTAAAACCGTTTTGACACTGCATGCATGGCGTTTTCTAAACTAAAAATCTGTTCTGGCCAGCACACGACCTATCGCCATTATTATATTATAATATAAATACATAATATTATAATCTTTAAGATGACACTTCCCGCACACAACACTCAATCTGGAACAAGTGCTTCCCGATCGACTCGACTGTAAAAATTGCAAAAAAAACACCGGTATTAGTGCCATCTATTTGACAACCTCTGAACTAAAGACGTCATTGATTCAACTTCTTGTAGATTGTAATCAAACAAAAATCGCGACTAATACTATATAAATAATAAGAAAAAACACATATTGTGGAATATAACAACTTAGTTTAATGGAAAAGTAAGATTATAACAACAAAAAATGCTTAAATTAATTAATCTATTTTAGGTTAGGTTTGATAGAAATGTCAAAGGAAGCAATTGCTTCTAGCAAAACAAATGGTTATGGCCTACTTAATTTTATGTACGCTTTTAGATAAAGATTTGAAATTAAATATGTATTTTTTTTTAATTACCAGTGAGTACTCGAACAAAAAATCTTCCCGCACTTAGTTCGTAAATAACACACACACACACACACACACACATACACACACACACACAAATTCAAATTACATCTATTATTAATATATTTTTAATTCATTCTAAAAATGTATCTTCTAAATGTTCGAGATTCTTCAAATTCATTGACGAGATTGGCGGTATTTCTAATGCGTGTATCTATAATTTTAAATAAATATAATTAAATAATTTTAAATATTTAATTAATAATAAAGTAAGAAAAAAATGTACTTTCCAGAAAAAGCATTCAGTAATGTATCTGGATTTTTGACACACCAGCTATGAGTGCCCGTGAGGTGACGCCTGGTAAGCGCCCACACGGTAAAGTATATCGTCATCATTACCGATGTCTACATGTGTTGTAGATACTGGCACACCCAGAAATGGGTAATATGCCGTGATGATATATTTATTTTATTTATTTATTTTTCTGTCATTTACAAACATTTTAATTTTTGAATTGGTTTCCACGGAGTTGTTTGCTCTGTGAGATTCAGTACAACACACATCCTCCCCCCTCCACACAGATATCTTTGTAAAAATGTTAACTTTGGATTCTAGTGACCTTAAAATCTGGATATGCGAATTTTAGCATGAATCTAATACCGCTCTTAGCGAGAGATAAAAATATATTGAAATTTGAAAATTTAAATTTGAGTACATTTGCAATAATTAATTGCAAATAATTATCAAATTTCAAATTTGATTTGAGTCGGGATCAAACTAAGATCGTTTGAACCACAAGTATAACGCACATTGCCATACTCCGCTAATGTATTAATATATTATACTCTTTGCTTTGTTAAATTTTGCTGAATTGTTTTTATAACGATTACTCAAAGGTACAAAAAACTTTTGGATTTTCTATTAAAAAACGGTCAATATTTATGACTTGTTGAATATTTAGAGATTAATTTTTTGCTTGAAAATAATGTAAAGTATTTTTGTTAGGTATAAAATCTGCATATAAATTCGTGTTGGATACGTGTAGAATTTTTTGGGAAGGATTTGAAAATAATCCGTTCGGTTTGTCGGTGGGTCTCGGAGACATATTTACGGTCATCCTCGGGGCTGTTGTCCGAAACTCACCTAATTTATGTGTGGACACCTCAAAGCCGTGCGGCCAATATATATCCAATAGCCAGGCAGCGAACAATCGCGCCTTATTTGGGCTCGGGGAGAGCAGAGGCAGAGCCCTCTGTCCGAAACATTTTTAATTAGGTTTAGGATCAGGATTAGCGCCTAACAACTCCGTTGCTTTTTTATTGTCTTTATTTGTTGGGCCATGAAAAAGTGACGCGTTTTTAAACGGGTGACATGTAATTTTTCCCACTTTTAACTGTCAAGGATCTGGGTAATGTAGTGTTCCTGTTTATTTTCTGGTATTATTATTTTAATTTTTCGTTCCATTAAAGTGGATTTTAATATTTAAATGCTACTGAGTACTTGGAGTAATTTTTTATATCAATTTATAACGTCTACTTGAATGATAAAGAAGACAAATGAAACTGGAAAGATAAGACGACCTTAATTCCTTCGTCTTCATCAAGAATAATAAATAAATTATGGATTTGCATGCAAATTATATCCCAGGATATGGTGGCTCAATGCTTAGCGTGTTTACTTAGTGACTAAGAAGACGTGGGTTGAAATTCTGCATTCAACAACTACTATCCAAAAATATTGCTGTTTTTGTGTGCATGGTACGGGTTTCATTATGACCTGTAGGTCCATTACAACATGTAGATTGACAATCGCTATTATTATGCTAATAAAATCGACAATGAAACAAATGGATATCTTATCTTATTCGGCAAATCAGTTAAGAAATCATTAAAGTAATGCAAGGTCAAAATTTGAAAATATATTTCCGGTATATTCTTATTTAATTAATTTGAAATGAAGGCATATTTTAAAAGAAATATTTCTGTTATTTACAAATTTTAGAAACGAAATATTTTGTAAATAGATATTTTTATCTTTATAGGATAGCATGGCTGTGTGCTGAGTGGGTGGGATTTGAAACGCCGGTTTGATTCCAACTATAGGAAAAAGCTAGATAATTATTTCCGATATTCAAATAGCACGAAAAGCGTACCGGTGTGGTGGTGCTCTCTCCACAACAGCTTAGAAGACGCTTGAAGTGACGCCTTGTAAACGCCATCAGCGAACAAATACGGAGATACTAAAAGTCTCCGTATAGATTCGACAATAGTCACAATGTATTTTACGAAAAACTAACAGTCTAATACCTGATATATTTATACTTTTATATGTTTCACTCATTTGTTATTTGTTTATATTTATATTTATTTATATTTATATCATTTATTTTTCTTCCTGAAGATGAGGTAATACCTCGAAATGTACATTGTACAATATTTTTAAATAAAATATAATTTTTGAAACAAAGTATATATATATATTTAAAAAATAACCTGATATATTTAATTGCGTGTTAAATCTAAAATAAAAACCATTATGTTACGTTATAATACAAGAAATATTGAACAAAGCGGTAAGGTATAACTTTGCTTCATCCGTCAGCTGTCTTTTCTGTTTGTGAGTAGTTGACATTTTGAAGATGGATTCACAGGAACAAATTGATATTTTGTTTTTAGTTAAGAAGCAGTATTCGCGAACATCGTAATTTGTACGACAAAGCAAATGAATTGTACAAATAAAAACGTTTGCATAATTTCAGTGCAACGAAGAATTAAATCATCTAGCAAAAAACATTCTTGATATTATTAAAAAAACATATTGTTCATTATCGTCTAACAAATTCATGCTTATGAAAATAACATTGCAACCTAAAATTGAACTGATAACTGGTGAAACGTCATATGACAAGTAATGATAAGTTAAGTGATAGATACTGATTGGTCAAATCCAGAATTTCAAACCCGAGAGAAAATTGTAAATTTTAAGTCAAAATTTATAAATTAAATTGATCAAAAACCAACCCTTAGTGGATTTTATTAAAACAATGGCGGCAGTAAATTCTCACGTAAGAAGCACATGTTATATTATGTGATATGTAAAACTATAAATCCAGCTTATCTATAATTTTTTTTTTTTATTTATTTAGCCCAACAGTATTACACCAATAATAGGACAATAATGAAATACAAATTTAGTCAATAAACATTAATCAAAAAATATAATCTAAACGAACATAACTAAATAGTATATGAAAAAAAAAACATTACACAAGATTATGAATTAATAATTGCAAAAGTTGTGCAGGTGGTGTTGTGAATAAATCAATATCATTTACTCTATTTGCATTGTTGCACATCAGAAAAATTGGAGATTTCAGGCGAATATTGGTCTTAGCTCTAGGACATTGAAAAGTGACATATTGTCTAAATCCTTGACGGGGCACGTAGATATTTATTAATTCAAGTAAAGTACAGCAATCAATCCTATTTTATAACAATTTTGTGAGAAATATTATTGAACTTGAATTTCTTCGCCATTCAAGAGAATTAAAATTAAATTGCTGTAATAATAAATTATAGTCAGTACCTCTAACTGACTAAACTTTAGTAGTTTTAAAAACTAAGTATTTTAAAAACCGTTTTTGAATGGTTTCGATTTGCAAAACATATTTATTGTAAACTGGACACCAGATGATAGACATACTCGAGTTTTGACCTGACGAAACAGTGAAATAAAGTTAAAAGTGTATTTACATTGAAGTCTTTGCCATTTCTCAACAAAAAACCAAGCATTTTATATGCAGATTGAACCATTTCTGTTATTTGAGGTGCAAATGTAAGCTGTGGATCAAAGTAAATACCCAGGTCTCGAATTTTAGTAGTGCGCTCTAAATCATTTTATCGAAACAAAACCATACGAATTTTTAATACTTTTATTATGTTATTCTTTATAAATCAAGCTTCTGCATATTGAGCTTAACTTTCACTGACAATGACCTGAGTCACCTGCAGCCATCAGCGCGCCTGATTAAACAGGCTCAAACAGTTGACGGTGCAGAAAATTGGAAACAAATAGAGATCGCAACCTTCAAGTAATTGTTGACGTTACGCCGTTTGATTATTCAACAGTTATCCAACCTGACTCCTGTTACGGATAACTGCCCACAGTTAAATTGGTAATAACTAGGGCATTAAATCTTCTGCACAGCTCTTGTCTTCCCAATGCCTACCTTAACAACACTTACGAATTTACGATAACTTGCATTAGATACCATCAAATTTATGATTTACTCTCAATCGTTACAACCAGATATTTTATCTTTATATTTCCTGCATAATAAAACCAAGGAGAATGCCTTCTTTGCATTCACTTTGTTTCACACAAATTTGTACAAAATCCTTTCAGTCGATCTAGAAAGGTAAATTTTTAGTACCTATGTTATTAACATAAAATTTTTGCAAATGACTGTTGATTAGGTGTATTCTCTATTAAAAGCGTTAAATTTTAGAGGCAGATACTTTTTTAACGCCAGTTAAACTTCACTTCGTATTCTGTACCTAAGTTTTTGCTAAAATTTTAGCGGTTAGAGTTAAATTAATCTGCTAATTTATAAAAATTTAGAGGACAGTAGAACAGTGCTGTTATTTTGTGAAATGTCAAAATGGCATTACAAAACTTAATCGGTTTGGTTTTAAATTAAGAATATTACCAAATACAACAACGGTAGGCGTAAATTATTATATTTAGCAACTTATATTAATTTATTTATAGCTATTATTGCTTTATTTTAAATAATTTTGCTTCCCATCCTTTTTGATATTTAAAAATTTATTAATATAGAGCAAAATATGAATAAAATGCGTAATTAATATAACTTTTATACTTTCAACTCATATATGATAATATCTAATTTTATTTTCCGATTCTACAGGCATAAAAGCTAAAAATTTACTTCTTTCCATTGTTGAACCGTTTTTGTAGGACCGAGTTCGTTATTATTTAACAGATTTGTTAATATTTCCATTTGTTTGTATGGAGAACCCATCATTTCTCAAGTTAGGGATATAAAAATTCTTATTTATGCTTTTGGTAAGAAATAACGTGTTTTAGCGTTTTTGAAAAATCATCCCTCAAGGCGGTACAATAGGGGATGATTTCAATTATTTTTTTTTTATCTTTGTATCTATAGTAAGTTTTAACCGTTAGCAGATTTTCGATATTTATATGAAAGATAGTTTGCATCATATGTACATAAGTAAAAGTACCCGAGACATGTTTAGAAAAGGGTGCTGTTAGGTGCGGTGCGGGGATTGGATGGGCAGTGGGGGGAGCCTGTTATATGTACAATGCGAGGCAAGTTGCTGGCTCCCTACGCAGCGCATATCTCCGAAGTAAATGTGAAAAAATACTGCTACACGTGTAGCTAATCGCTTTCCTAGCTTTACCCGTGCGAACCCGGGGCGGGTCAGCTAGTATATCATAAATCCCGAAGCCTATGTATTAGGGATGAACACAATGGGGCATGTGACTAAATTTTGATTTTTACATATATGATATTAGACCAAAAAATAAAGTACCTGTATTTTTTTAAATTGATTAATTATTCGTAGTTTACGAGAAAATAATTATTAAAACTTTGGAGAAGGGATCTGTGACGTCAGTAGGGTAGAATGATAAGAGAAGACAGTTAGACTGAGATGGATATATTGTGGTAGGCGAAAGTGACAGTAGCTCTCACGTTCGCCATTCCATAACCTATCACACCACATCTACCTCAGTCTAACTGTCTTCTACCATTCTACCCTACTGACGTCACAGATCCCTTCTCCAAAACATTAAATTGCTAATAACAATATTATTACAAACTAATGTTTAGTTTTATTATTATAATGAGAAGCTATAGAGGTTTGTTTTTATATATTATGACATATATTGAAATTCGATTATGGTCACATATCCCATTCTTTTGTTACACAGTTCATATTTCAAATGTATGTAACTGACAGATAAATGTCACTGTAAAAAAAAAAACTAATTAGTAATGGTGACAAGTAATAGTTATATCCAAAGAACTATAGTTTGCTGCATTAGTAAATATGTATTTAAATTAATAAAAATTAAATAGCGAGAGGTACTATGTTGGCCACATCAGATTTTTTGCTATTATAGACTCCATTTGTATCATTATTATACGGCACAATCCAATTTACTCTATTTCAAAGTTAAGATATCGTTATTATTTATTCTAACAATATATTCTACAATTTTTGCGGTGATGTAGTAAAGATCAGGAAATTTAATAAAATTAAAATCCCATGTTAAATCACCATGTTCATCTCTAATCATCACCACCCAAGTATTCCTTCGTTCGCCCATTTTTGATTTTTATAATTTGTTTTTTAATCTGGTATTTCTATTTATCTAAATTTCTTGTCTATAGTCTTTAGAATTATTATATTACATAGTTTTTAAACTATGAATACAATGTGCACTGGCAGGAAAACGAGTCAATAAATTAATACCCCGTGAGCGTAAGCTTGACGCCCAGAAAATGATTTTACTGTTAGGCTGTCAGTCTCGCAGATGAGTGCATTTAACTGAGGTCATTGTCAGTGAAAGTTAAGCTTCGTATACAGAAGCAGAAGCGACAGTGGCAGTGTTTATGATAATGATAGATCGCGCAACTGTAACCCACGTTAAAGCCAGTTCATGTTTATTATAATATATGGGTTCGTAATTCCCTTAGGGCTCAACAAGGTACAGCATGCACAGCATAGCGTTGGTTAAGCCTCGTTTACACCGTGCTACACGCTTCTGAGTTAAACATGTACCGCCGTTCGCCTCATTACACAAAGCTAGATCCACTACCAGGAAATACTAATTAAAATATGCCTATAATATTCACGTACAAACAACACAACGCATATTCAAATACAAACAACGCGCGTATGAGGTTTTATCAGCAGATTAAACAATATAAACACTTGCTTGTTATTCCTTATTTAGTATTCAGTTCTTAATCCTGGATCAGGCTTCATGCATTTGTGTTATTTCTTACTTTGATTTAACTATCCACATCAACAATTGTAATATAGTGTCATGTGGTTGATCTGTCAATCAATTGAAAATCATCAGAAGTAGTTTAGCAAAATGTCATTTTAATTATAATTAATAATAACAAAAGTTTGTCTTGTATCGTCAGTTCTCATCCTAAATATCTTGGCGTAATTCTAGACCGTACACTAACATATAAACAACATTTGGAAAATATGAATAAAAAACTAAAGTCCCGTAACAATATAATTAATTAGTAAATTAGCAGGAACTACATGGGGTGCAGAAGCACGTACTCTACGCACTGCTGCCCTATCCTTAGTTTACTCAGTTGCTGAGTATTGTGCCCCTGTTTGGCATCACAGTTTTCATAGCAAAAAGATATACGTTCAGCTAAATGCATGTATGAGAATTATTACTGGCACAGTTAAATCTACACCTATACCATGGTTACATACTATTAGTAATATCCCACCACCAGAGTTAAGACGCTATGAAGCAAAATCACGTATATGGACAAAATTACATCGACCAGACTATCCTCAAGATCTTCCGATTCATCACGTTCTAAATGACCTCCCGCCGAGACGTTTGAAGTCAAGACAACCAATATGGGACCATGCAGATGAATTCAATTTTAATATTAAAGATGAATGGCGACAAAAGTGGAATGATGCTACAATAAACCATCAAGGAGTTGTCGATCCTACAATTAGACTGCCAGGTTTTGAATTAAAAAGGAGTCTGTGGTCTAAACTTTAAGAACTGGACATGGAAGATGTAACCAAATGATGTACAAGTGGGGTCTGTGTAACTCTCCAGCTTGCGACTGCGGAGCACAAGTACAATCTGTGGAACATATTATTCAAGAGTGCCCTTCTAGAAAGTACCACGGATCAACCGCAGATTTTATAAATGCCACTCCTTCTGCATTGATTTGGTTGGAAGACCTAGATATATAATTGTAGTATACTATGTTTTTTGACGTTTTAAATATTATTATTTATATTTATATATATATTTATATATATATATATATATATATATATATATATATATATATTATTTATACATTTTAGTCGCTGTAATGCTATAAGCAATAATAATAGTTCTCAGACGAATTCTGAAGGCTCATTTCCACTGATTGTCTTAATACGTAAGAGTTATAATTAATAACTAAGCGAAACGCGTAAAAATGTTTATCAAATAACAACGTTTACTACCATTTCTAGCTATGCATCAAACTTAAGAACTAAGAGCAGTGCGTAAGAACAAAAGATTGCAAACTTCTACCCTGAACTGGCGACTGACAGTCTATTTTATAATTAATAAACTTTAATTTTTCGGTATGGATATAGTTTCAGAAAATTATGTACATATATAACATATTAAAAAAAAAAATATGCTGCTACAATGGCAGTTTGCTAGACAACAAGGGAAAAAATATGTCATCTGTTGAATTCGTCCCTAAACAAAGAAGCTGGAAATAGTATCCTAGTAAAGTGTCATAATACATTAATGCCCGGTTGCACCGACGTTTCTTAAATTTACAATTAATAAAACTGAACTTACATTAAGTATCACTTATTTTTTATCTACTGTTGCACACATATTTTTTTTAATAACCTTAAGTAAGCGGAGTTTATTTATTTTTAAGCTGCTTTTAATACCAAGAAAAATAAAATTTACGAGATTTTGTTTGTGTGAAAGTTTGGAGGATATATTGTTAAATTCGATTCAAAAAGAATTATAGTTTTTAAAATTGAAGTGTAATGAAATATATTCATTGTTTTTAGCAAAAATGGTATCAGACGAAAAAATAAAGCGAACACGAAGTGCCAACTAATTAAATTAATAAGTAAAACATTGAAAGAAAAATGAATGCAATACTTACATGTAGTTATAAAATTCAATATTATTTTCTATTAAAATCAGTAATTGCAATATTTATATTTCGTTAATAGAAACCGTTGAAAAAAAAGCATGATCAGAAAGAGAAAATTATCAGATATGTCGTATATTTGCCTTGATATTCCGCATAAAATTAAATCCAATGCATCTAAATCGTCATCATCAACAATAAAATCAATAACTTCAATGATTCTGATAGAAATTAAAAACGTTTCCATTCAATATAACCTCGCTACTTAAGTGCAAGATAAACCGTCAATTTCGGAGGCTTAAATTTATGAAAGCCTCAAGATGTTTATGGAGAGTTTAGCGCACGGTGCAACGAAATAAAACTAAACTTAAGGCTAAACTAAACTTAAATTCTTATGTGGTATCGGTGCAACTGGGCATAACAGATCTATTCTAAAGCTCAATGGTTATTTTTACCTCTCGCTAAGAGAGGTATTGGATTCATGCTAAAATTCGCATATCCAGATTTTATTGAATAAGCACGATTTAAGGTCCCTAGAATCCGATAATAACATTTTTAAAATGATGTCTGTGTGTGTGTGTGTGTGTGTGGATGTGTGTGTGTGTGTGTGTGTGTGTGTGTGTGTGTGTGTGTGTGTGTGTATGTATGTCTGGATGTTGTAGTCACGTTCCTCAAAAACTATAAGACTTAAAAAATATTTAACTGCAGTTTCCTCAATCTGACATTCCTTGGAAGAGCTGAAAAGGTTTTGGTAACAATTGAACAACCGGAAGTAGTAGTTTCTTAGAAAAATTCTTCTAAATATAATTTTTTGGGAGGTTTTTTTTATTAAATATTAAAGAACATAAAATTCTCCATCCAATACACTTAAAATTTTTATATCTTGTATAGATTTAGAGATAAAGACACTATAATTTATAGAGTGAACTAATCGCAGAGGCTACGGTACTAAGGAAACCAGTTGACAAATTCCAATGTTTATAACATAATTTGTAAATGACACATGTCAGTGTCAGCAGTTTTAGTGACATTCTGATAGCTTTTACTGGGAAGTATATTTATTTTTTCTTATTGTTTTATTAATTAAATATTTGAAATTATAGGTAAAATTGTGATAAAATGCATATATCCATCAGAAATACCGCAAATCTGGTTAATGAATTGGAACAATCTTTGGCATTTAGAAACTTCCTCATACAATGAAAAATAGATATAATTAGAATTATATGTGTGCAGAAGACATGTTAAGTATAATAAAAAACAATATTTGGGTAATGTTCTATAATATTTTGTTATAAAACGACGGTTCGAAAGCGAAGTGCAATACAACACTTATATAGCCTAATATGGAAATGGCGAGAGGTCTTGTGCTGGCCACAACAGATTTTTTAATAAGTACTTAAAAAATTTGTTCAATAGATATTGATTTGACAACTAAAAATACAATTTTTTGTTACATATCAACATACTTGAATAGTTATAAATTTTAACCAGTTGTTAAAAAAATACCACTGAGTTACAGAATAGGCCCGTAAGCCTTTTGTACTAATCATTATACATTAAGCATTAAAACAATCGGTGAAAATGAGGCTTTATTTTCAATAGATTTTGTTTTCCAGATCTGGGACAGCGGAAATACGTTTTTTCTGGAAATTGTAATAATAATCGAGTACGCATTAAGAATTTAAATTTTGTTATGGAAATATAAAGATAAATAGTTTGAAAATAAATATCCTTGGAAATGAAATTTTAAAACTATTACGGTAGTCAATAGGAAAAATATTGTAAAATCAGTGCCCCACCATTGCACCCAAGTCGAAGATATTGTCCACTTTTAGATTCACTTTACATTTTAAACGAAAGAAAATAGTTTTTCTGATAGAATAGCTTTTTAAATTCCATCTACACTTTTCTAGGTCTTCGTCCTTATTTTTGCTACGTAAATGCGTTCCCCTCACAATTAGTTTGATTTTAGTAGCCGTAAAAGAAGATTTACTCGAAAACATTGTATTGCAAATAGCGGAGTCTTGCTGATACAATCGCTATGAGAACACTAGACTCGCTATGCACCTGTACCCTGCACTCAATCCTGGAAGGAACGCGATTCAAATGTTTTCCGTTTCATTATCATTAGTCGCGTACGCATTTATCTAGCCAATCGCTGTGTACATCTGTAAACTGATTTCAATAGCAGATATAAGGATAAACTCCGCATTCCGCAGCCATTCCGAACACAGGACAACACCACTGGAATTTTAAGATCTACGGCTCTTCCTTTTCTCGGACTCAAACTAATTCTTAATTAAGGGAATTAAATACGGATACGAAGATTGATTGAAATATCTTACACGGCTAATTATCCAATTCAAATAAGGAGAAGAGTTTTGTTGCTATATATTTTGTTCAAATAAAATATATATGTATATATTATTTTTTTTTTGGAAAAGGAATGTTAATTTGACTTAATATTACTCTGTTATAAAAAAAAAAAATAGCTATAAAATTCTCCACAATCACAGATGACTAGAAAAATGTACATATATGGAATGAACACTCTGACAAATATTTTGAATATAAAATAATAATCAACATTAATACATATTACTATTGTTAAGAAGGTAGCATATATGTTTTGACAATTCAGATTCATATTTATTTTAAATCTTTATTTTTTAAATGTCTAATTTCAAGGTGATTTCATATTCTATTTCAGTTCGTAATGGACTTACTGTACTTGTACTCATAAAACACTCGTATTAGATAGTAAAATGGCTGAAGATTATAAAAGATTTCAAGTACAAGATCTGTTTATGAAAAAATCTTGTATAATATACCCATAACACTTATTTGGCTAGAAATTAAATACATAATTCCAATATATCCAACAATAAATCGAATAATTCAAAATGGCATCTTATGTTTAATACTTTTGTAGGTAGAAAAGATAATAAAAGAAATATTATACATCGGGAGATTCTGCAGAAAATTCTCAATAGATCCTTAACGGTGGGTAATATTTTGCATTAACATCTTGTAGTTATGAAGCTGGAAGGCCGATGGGTACCGCAACTGTTAACTCTAGAACAAAAAATCTGATGTGGCCTGCACATTATCTTCTGTCAATTCTATGTATTTTGTACCAATCCGATATCAAAAGTTCCTAGGTACTATGCACCTGATACTGACATCTATTAATTAGAATTATTCGAATATATGTATCTGCTGTTTCCATGGTTATAGCAAACTAGTTGATTTATGAAAATTAATCTCTTTCTAATTCTTTAACTCCATATTTATTAAATATGAAGGAAAATGTATAATCAAACTGTGTAGACAATAAGATATTTCTTCATATTTATAATCACATAAAATGTCGAAAAACCATATTGAACTTCCAAAAAAAAAAAAAAACTGTTGAAAACTTCAAATAAGGGAACTTCCGGTAGACCAATTATAACCAAAATCTATCATATGAATGTAAATAAGAGGAATACGAAAAAATTATAATTTTTAAAATTATTGTGGTATTGGAGCTATCGTTGCAGAAAAATTTGTCACACACATACATACATACATACATACACACACACACACACACACACACACACACACACACAGAGAGAGAGAGAGAGAGAGAGAAAGACATACAGACATCATCGTAAAACTAGTAAAATCGTATTCTAAGGACCCTAAAACGTGCTTATTCATTAAAATACCACTGAATTTTTTTACTAAAGACAATACCTGCTTTACCTTAAAGGTGACAGAAGGTAAAAAGGCATTTGTGGATTTGTACAGATTTATGATAGAGAATTTGACGCAGGAACTTCAAACAGGTGTCATATTATTACGGGTGTACATTGGAACCAATTACAAGACGATGCACACCGGTAAAACTGTCTGATTATTCTGATTACTAATGGGTGTATTCTAAACAAAATCCGTTACATGTAAACGGACCGTTAAAAAATTTAGCTAATCAAGTAGATTGACACATAACAAAATCCAAGTTTTTGTTATATGTCAAGAGACTTGATTCGCTAATTTTTTTAACGGCCCGTTTACATATAACGGATTTTGTTTATAATACACCCATAAGTAGGTAATCGTAATACGAGTATTGGGACAGGTCACTAAAATAAAATTCCCAATCCGCCCCTGCTTGAAAGTAGCTTCTTGGTTCCAATCACCAAAATGTGTCAATAAAAATTAGCTCAAGTAGAAAAAATTTAAAATATTAGATGGATGTTACACCGTCTACGAACATTGTATTGGTGTCCCAGTTCCAAACTTCTCTGTTCGCCCACACTAGTCCAGGTGTTATCAGCTCACCTTTCTGAAGAATAGAATTTAGTGATGTTACTTGAGTGAATCTGATGTGTTGGAAAGGTCCTGTTTGGCAGTCCTTGATGGCAGATAGCCAGGTTAGGCCATGCCCATGCAGTCCTCGTGTTCGCCTCGCGCGAAGCGTCGTGTCACCAGCTTGTTAGGCGGGTATTTAGAAGCGATTCGGCGGCCACGGCTTTTTACCGAGATAGCCGATGTCGATCGGGAGATTAGATACGCGGGAACAATGGCGCGATTTATGTGTTCTACTTTATCGGCAGAGTGGCCGGTTGTTTGTTTTTAATTGGGTCGTTTCTGACCACATTCTGTACAGTAGTTTTGGGACATGTTTACCATTAAGTTATTCCATGGTTTCCTAATGATTCTCGAGTTATTTGTGTGTCTCAAGGAGGATAAAAACTATAGCCTCAACTACGCTGTCATTGTCGAGGTGCCATTGGCGTCACTACCATATTTCCTCAAGGTATAGATAGAATCTATTCTTAACAATTCAATTTCCGATGCCAAAGAAATATATAGTAATTTTATTTATCTATAAGTAATAAAAGTATTTCTAACATGGTGGTCTCTTCACTCCAGCAATGAGTGCCTATGAGTTGATGCCCATGAGGTGACGCCTGGTAAACGCCTGAACGGTACACATACGTCATCATCATTACCCAAATCTGTGTACATATAGATTGGCATATACAGCAAATGGGTAATATGCCGTAATGATATATATTATTATACAATAACGCACCGCTAATCTGGGTCAATTAAAACTAGCTCCATACTGGCACAATATTAAAGTATTTAAGTAAAGGAGTAATAAATGCTAAAACATTTAGATGTGATGTAAGTTCAGAGTGCATTTGCATTTTGAATTAAATGTAAAAAGCATAATAATTGAAGCATTATGTTTTTAATAATATTTATTTATAAATCTTTGTGATAATCGATTTCGGCTTATACATAGCCATCCATTACATCACAGCGCCAAGTAGTTAAGAGAATGTCATATTGATACATGATTGTAATGTGAAGCAAGGTGGTTATCATATTTTGTATAAGCCAAAAAATGGTTTTGTACTGCTAAGTAGGGTTGTGCCATGGACAACTGACCGGTCAATTGACTGGTCAATTGACACAACGCTATTTGACGGTCCAGTCAAATAATCTAAATGAAACCTTCACGACATCTGTTGATAAATAAAAGTAGCTATATACTAGTTACAGTTATAATATGAATATACCTAGTTTGCAGATAACTGTATGCTGTGTTGTTATTTTACTATTATTTAATAAAATAAATACATATTTCATTGCACTTTTAACTTTATTTTCCCCTCTTCTGAATTTTTAGTAGGTTTGTTCCACTGAAATATATACTAACTGGAATGCGCGTACGAACCGTGACCGTGAAGCATATTGAATGCCTGCTGCTGGAGTAGTCGGCAAACATCGAGACAGTTCGTGAGTAGACGGAAGCCTGCTGCTGGAGTAGTGGGCAAACATCGAGACAGTTCGTGAGTAGACGGAAATTATTTCGTGTGGCGCATGTTTAAATAAATGAAGCATAATATGAAAAAAAAAGCGATCAGCTAAGATACGAGTTATTCGGCTAGATTCGGTTCGGCACGAACGTGCGCGAACAGGACCAGCCATTAATGTTCAATGAGCTTCAGTGCAGCGTACGCTGATAGGTAGAGTATGCGAGTTCCAGTTAGTATATATTTCAGTGGTTTGTTCATTAGTTGTTGATCGTTTTTCATTTTCAGTAATATTGAATGTAGTAAACATTTGGTACTATTTGAATAAATGACAATTTTAATTTTTAATTGTAATTTTTAATAAAAGCTACCTTGGTCAATTGACGGCTAAATGACCGTCAATTAGTCCGTCAATTGACCGAAAAATATTTGACTGGTCAAATGCACAACCCTACTGCAAAGTGAAATATAGTTGCGTGGAATTGTAGAATTGGTTGCGGATATCGGAAGAGTCTACACAGCAACTCACGACATGCGATCCGGATTAGGATCTTTGCTCGATCCGGATTGCAAGGATATCCAGATTAGTGGAGGTTATTCTACTATATCAAACATTTTCTTTGATTCTTGTTCCAAACATTGAAATAATTTTCACATATTTAACAACCATGTAGCTAAAATTTATTATTAGAAATCTGTAGTTCATTTGTAAAACTAAATTAACTCTAGATAAAATGGATTAACGGATTTCTAGGCGGTGATCGTTAGGAAATATATTGTTGTTATTCCATGAAGTAGTTAATTTTATTTAAATTCCAATATGTCGTTACATATTTTGTAACTTCATCAGGGAAAAATAGTTATAGGTAACTGGTGTAATCACTTGCTAAATTGATAATTTCAGAAACATTCAAATTTTTTATTAAAAGGAATTTTGACTATATAAATATAAGATATAAATTACATTAAAATAGTATTAAAAACTGGTAAAATTTTACTCAGTGAGCATCACATGCTGACCGGGAATATTGGAATTTAAATAAAATTAAATACTTCATGGAATAACAACAATATATTTCCTAACAATCACCGCCGAGAAATCCGTTAATACATTTTATCTATCAACAAGTACGGCGTTACTTCCTCCTAACATTAAATTAACTCTATTTAACATATTCGAATAGAAATTGATATTCTGTATTTGCAAATAGACAATACAGAATGCAAAAATAGTCACTTTTTACTTTTTAATATATCTAGATTTTTCTTATAATTATATTTTATTCTGTTAAAATTCCGCAGTACTCTAATTTTTTTTCTTGAATATAGGCAATTAAGATGGGGAATTTTAGAGTTAAATTACTGGGTTAATGTCCCCATGGAGCAAGTCAATTCTACATTAAATTTACTTATAAACTTATAGTATGTTAAAACATAAGTTACATCTGTCCAAGTTTTACAAATAATAATAATAATAATAATAATAATAATAATAATAATAATAATAATAATAATAATAATAATAGTAATAATAATAATAGTAATGGTAATGGTAATAGTAATTACAATAATAATAATAATAATAATAATAATAATAATAATGATTCCAAATACAGTGGTTGACCATATTTTTTAATTAAAAACAAAATCCCTCTACTGTATGTGACGGTAGGTAAGTAATAGATTAACGTTTCTTTTTTGTTCATTTTTAGTGCAGGTAATTTTTTATTTTATTTAAACTATTGTTTACTTATTAATTTAAGATTATGTATAACCCTAAAGCATGTTACGAACATAGTATTTCGTACAACATAGAAATTTAACAAATTTACATTAGGGGTTTCAGGTTTCCCTCATATGTTCTCCACTTCAAAGCACACACGCTCTCCGCCACTGTGTAGTTCTTGTTTACCTATGCTGCATGTACATACTCGGGTTATCTTACCCGGTGCATTCTCCTGCATGATTAAATAAGATGTTTGGAGATAAAACGGGACGGGGACTTTTATTAGGAACTACCCGTCAGAATACACTACTACCTATACGTTTTATGGCACTGCCAAGGTTTATTTTGTTTTATTCTGTTGTGGAAATCGTAAACGGTTTGGTGTTTTATGTTTCTGACACACTTAAAATTTTAAGTTTAAAGCTCGTTTTCTGACATTTGATATTTAGAAAGGGACTTAACAACTTCAGATACAAAATAGGAGAGAAACTAGAGGTTTGTAAATGAAATTATAAGTGGGATTCCAAGCGCCATATGATAAAGGTAATTTATGCGGTAATTCAGATTTTATCGTTTTATCTACAACATAACAATTATACTAATGTACTGAACAGCTATCAAACAAATAAAAGAAACATAAGAGAATATAAAATTTATACATGTTGTATCTAATCAGTTAGTGGTACAAAACTACAAATAATTGTATTCTTTAATAATTCATCTATAAAATCGAAAATTAAATTACTCTCCACGAAATTCTGTTGAACATAAACACTACAATTGGTTTATATAGGTCCACACAAAGTTGTGTAAATTTAACCACTCACAAATTTGGTATAAAAGTACACGTTCAAATAGTTCAAAATTGAATGCGAATATTACCTTCCGTCTCCTTTAGGTAAGAAAGGTATTGTCTTTGGTCAAAAAATTCAGTGGTCAGTTTTTAATGAATAAGCACGTTTTAAGTTCCCTATTATACGAATTTACTATTTTTAAGATGATGTCTGTATGTAGGTATGTATGTATGTATGTATGTATGTATGTGTGTGTATACTTTAAAAAAATGAGTGTGGTAATGAAGAGCTTAATTCACTCAAATTAAGTAGGTTGTCCTTATAGATAATAGTAAATTAAAGAACAAGTATCATAAGGAAATCGGTTAACGTACGGATTCAATTTTAGGAAACAACAAGTTTTTTATAATATTTTTTCTATTGAGGTAATTTTCAAATAAGATATTTTAAATGCGAATTGTCAAAAATATGACAATGTCTTTTTTGTCAGTTATGTTGGCAGCGCTTCCCGCTAACAATTGAAATTTTATATTTTGACAGTTTGCGTATTGTGTGTTGTGAATTTTGTGTGATTATATAAGTTAAGACATTGTATCGAATATCGAACAGTGCGCACGTAGGCATTTAATAAGTAACATTACTTATTAAATGACGTAGGTCTTCTCAACGACGTGTTTACAATGCTTTTATAGGCTTATAAGAACACCAAAATTGAAAAAAAAAAACATATTATAGGTACTCAAAAATGAGAGTGATTATTTTTTTATTCTACGTAGAATAATTTTTAGTATTTTTAACCAATTAAGGGCCGCTTTAATAAAGAAATTTAATCTTGACTTAAAATTTAGTTGTCAGGTAAAATTAATGAAATGGACAAATTCGAATCATTTTCTCTGTTCCAATGACATTTAAATCATTTCTGTCAAAAAAACGCGTAGCAATTTTTCTGTTCATTAAAATTATTATGAAAGCATATTTTAAATGACGATTAAATAATAAAAAAAAATGGCCCTAAATCAATATTTACATAGAAAAAAGTATCATTTCAATGGCATAAATTATGGAGTAACGATATAATTTAATATTTTTTTAAAAATGGCTCAATGTGCGAATGAGCAATACTAAGGTATAATAGTTGTAGAAGTTTCGGTACTAGCTGTAACGCTGGAAGACAAAAGTAGTCATTGTCTTGTTTAGACTTTCAAAGTACTATTATAAATAAATATGAGAACGTTAAAGACATTGGGCGTATATGTTGAATAACAAAATGAGCCTAGCCTTGGTAAAATCGTCTTCGAACGGTTAAACGTCATGGCAGCATCTTATCCACTCGTCCATCGAAAGAAATTTCGTGTAGTTTGGCAGGAATTTTGAAAGGGCAAGTGGAGAATTTCATGAGTCGGAAAAATTCCTAGTATTAAAGTAAAATCAGAAATGTCAGCAGACAAAGCAAAAAATGGGATCGATAAAAGTTGTTTGACGTAAAAAGTCGGCTTCAATTATAATTTCAAATCCCTGAATGAAACCGAAAGCATAAGTACCTACCGAAGTCGAACCGGTCGGATGTCTTCTCGACATCTCTGCTGTGAAATTCAACAGATGTAGGTATTTTTTGTTATTACGAGATGTCCGCATTATCATAAAATAAAAAGTGAACACGCGTTCTACACGACGACAAATATTTCGCGAAGTGGAGCGGCGAACGCTTAAGAAAACAAATGACTCGCGCTCATCGTACCTGCCTGCCCAAGGTCACCTATAAATCACTTCCTATACACTGTCAAATCACCAGGGATGGACTCTAGATTTAGGTCTCAAGATATCGGGAATTTAAAAGAAAATTTATATTTCGCTCCTGTAAGAAACGATTCTACGCGTCAAAAGAATAAAAGAGATTATATACGGGCATTAGGAGGTCATTTTAGCAATATTTTGTTTAATAATTAATAATAGAAAGAGTCTGAGGATAAATTATAACTAAAACTAATAAAATTACCCCTTAACCTTAAAATTATAATAAAACTATACCATGTTTTTAAACTATAGACAGCACTAGACGAAGTCACATTTACACCGCTAGAAGTTACCAAAAAAAGTCACTAGATTTATTTGGCGGGGGAATTGAAATGTTTAAATGAAGGTCACGTCAGCATTTATACTTTCCAGGTTATATTTTCATTAACCAAAACTATTATAGATAATCTACTTAATTTATTCATATAAAATCATAAATACATAACTTTTAATTATAAATTAATTAATTGCATTATTTTTTTGTAATTCCTTGATGAAAAATTTATATATTATAACTGTTTTTATTCGTGAAATATCACAAAAAGAGAAATGAAACAAAAAACACGTTCAAATTCAACAAGTGATTTGACAACTACTGAGAGTTTGACGTTTCAATTACTTTTGAAGGTTAACTTGAAATTTCGTCTGGTTAAATGCGGCTTCACGAAATAACGCAGCAGCCAATCACAGGCTTTGATTTTCTCACTAAAATTTCTAGTTACTGTCTATAGTTTAAAAACAGAGTATAAATTCGTATGTCGAGAACTAAGTTCGCATCATCAGTAGTACGAAATTAGGGAAAGTTAAGCAGAGTAGCCAAAATTACTCAACATATTAACCATGCCAGAGGTCTTAACAATGTGAATTTTTGTGATGGGAATTTAGTTCTCGAAATATGTATTTAGTTTTATTATAAAATAATTTTAAGGTTAATAATTTTATTAGTTTAAGTGACATTTTGTTTAACCGAAAAATAAATTATGGTTCACTAAATTACAGTTTTTCTTTTGGTTTTCCTCTTTTCACAAATGTATTTCACTATTTCTCAAAACTATTTCACATCTCTATATATTAATGTCAAAGCAACATAGGTGGAAAATAGTTTTGAGAAATAGTGCAATATAATAATAATAATAATATTTATTTAGGTTATCATATTACATAATATACACCTAGGTCAAAATTTACATATAAATAGCAAAATATATATACCTATAGTACATGCAATTTTTAAATTAAATTTCAGTACAATTTAAGAATTCATCCATACTATAGAAACAATGTTGCAACATAAGTTCCTTAATACAATATATGAAATTATTTATTGATTTATTTCTTAATTCATCATTTAGTTTATTGAACAATATAGGTCCCCAGTAGTCAACACTGTTTTTACTTTTGTTTAATCTAAGATATTTTGGAACAATATTATTCTTATTACGTGTTTCATATTCATGTAAATCGCTGTGCGTTACATAACTTTTAATATTATTTTTTACATGAAGTAAACATCTATACATGAAAATACATGGTAAAGGCATTACTCGTAAGTTTTTAAATAATGGCTTACAATGTGTTCGGGGGTTTACTTTAGCTAAGATTCTGACAGCTTTCTTTTGTAGTTTGAAAGCGGTTATTATTTGAGGACTAGCTCACCATATTAAAATACCATAAGTTAAATATGAGTGAAAAAGCGCATAGTAAGCTGTTACCAGAACATCTGTGGGAAATATTTGAGCTAATTTTCTCAATGCAAAAGTACAACTTGCTAATTTTTTACAAATTTTGTCAATGTGATATCCCCAACTTCTATCTGCACTAATAATAATTCCTAGAAATTTTATATTTGCTACAATATTTGAAATATTTGTATCTATATGTTTATTTGTTATTAGCATATTTTGTGTTTTTTCAATATTTAGTTTCAGTTTGTTAGCTGAGAACCATTTTTCTGCACAGTCTATTATCTGTTGAAAATAATTATTAACTGAATCAATAGTATTAAATTTTTTTAAAAAAGTGGTATCATCAGCAAATAGAATTGTATCGATATTATGCATGTTACTTGGTAGATCGTTGATGTAAACAGTAAAGAAAAATGGTCCTAGTATAGACCCTTGTGGTACCCCTGCATTTATTCGTTTTATGTCAGAAAAATCTCCATTCACATATACTGTTTGATATCTATTAGTAAGATAGGATTGGATAAATTGTAATGGTATACCCCTAATTCCATAATAACTTAATTTATTTATCAAGATTTCGTGTGAAACACAATCGAATGCTTTCGATAGGTCACAAAAAGTCGCGGCAGTTATGTTGCCCTGCTCTATTGTATTGTTTATTTTTGTAATAGTTTGTAATAATGCATCGGTAGTTGATTTATTACATCTAAAGCCGAATTGATAGCCTGATATAATATTATTTTTTTCAAAATAATTGGAGATTCTACTATGAATTATTTTTTCAAAAATTTTAGATATATTTGGGAGTAATGAAATGGGTCTATAATTTCCTACTTCTGAGCTATCGCCTTTTTTATAAATTGGTATAATTTTTGCAATTTTAAGTAGATCAGGGAAAACACCAGCACTAAAACAATGATTAATTATATAACAAAGAGGCTCACAAATTAAATATCCTACTCTTTTTATTATTCTAACGTTGAAATTATAAATATCTTTGCTATTGTTATTTTTTAAATGTTTTATGACACTTTTTATTTCATTTATAGTAGTCGGTTCTAAAAAAATGACTTTGAATTATTTATTGAAAATTTTGAAAGAAATTCTTCAGATTTATAAGATGTTACGGCAATATTTTTTGTTATTTCATTTGCTACATTAGCAAAATAGTTATTAAAATCGGAGCTTGTTATACAATTATTAGGTTTTGAAGTGTCATTTGAACCCTTCAATTCTTTATTGATTAAGTTCCATAGTGCTTTGTTTTTATTATCAGCATTAATGATAAATTGTCTATTATGATTGAATTTTGCTTCTTTGATTTTGTTTCTATAAAAAGTTTTATATTTAATGTAAACATTTTTTAATTGCGGATAAAATTGAAGGCAGTCATAGATGAAGCCAAGTGTTTCTCTGATGTACTTAAGTTCAACTGTAAACCATGGATTATATACTGGTTTACACTTATATTCTTTGTACGGAAAACAAATTTGAAAAAGATTATACATTACATTATGGAATAAATTATAGCTCAGATTGGGATCATCACATGTATAGATATTATTCCAATTATACTGTTCTAACATTTCACAAAAATGTTGTAGACCTTTATTTGTTATTGGCTAAAAAATATGTTTTTGAGTATCATTAGATTGTGTTTCACATGTTTGTATCTTGAAAATGATTCCAAAGTGATCTGACAAAAGTGGTTCAATCACATTACTACTATAAATACATTCATTATAATTTGTCAGTACATTATCAATACAGCTTTTAGTATTTCCTACTACCCGTGTGTATTCGAATATGGTTTGATATATTCCATATGACTGAATTAAGTTTAATAAATCTGTTTGAAATTGATTGTTTTCTAAAAAGTGAACATTAAAATCACCAACAATTACTATTTTTTCTTTTGTAGTATTTAATTTATGCAGAATACATTCCAAATTCTTTAAAAAAATTTTAAAATTTCCCTTAGGTGTTCTGTAAACATTCACAAGAACAGTTTTTGTATTTACTATTTTTATAGCTGCAAATTCAGCATCTAATTCAACGCAATAATCTTCTAGCCACTTGATTTTTATAAATGTTATCTCATTTTTGACAAAAGTAATTACACCACCATGTATATATTTATTTCTACAAAAATAGGTAGCTACTTTGTACCCATTTGGACAAAACAAGTTCACTTCTTCCTCTTGCAGCCAGTGTTCAGCTAAACAAATAACATCTAAATTAGTGGCAACTGTGTTATTTATAAAGGCATCAAGTTCAAATATTTTATTTCGCAAACACTGTATGTTTAAGAAAAATAGTCTGAGTTCTTTATTATCAGAGGAATTGACAGTTTCACTTTTGTTTGTGAAGAAAAAACCGACGAACACGAATTTCGGCTGGCCAGAAATCAGGGCTGTATATTTCCTCCTTCATGGACATGGGGAATCCTATCTTGAAGGAAGCATAGTCTCCTCTCGATTTTAATTTTTCACATTGAAATTTTGTGTTGGGCTTATTTTCTTGTAAAAAATTCAATAACTGTTCCGCTGTTGTGTCTTCCGATAAACGGTAGACATGTAACCAACCTATTTGAGGAATTGCTTTAAGTAGATTGTTACTGTTTTTTCCTACAACGGACGGACGAATTTTTAACTTCTTTTCGTGATATTTTGGGATTTTAAATTCATTTGTTTTCATATTCAGATCATTAACCTCTGGCGATGTTTTGTTTCTCAATGTATCATTTGAGTCGTCTAAAACAGACGACTCAATACCTGTTTGCACAGCAATTTCATCGGACTTAGAATAATTCACTTCTCCTTGACCTTGCTTAGTTTTTTGTTGATTTTGACTACCAGGTGCTATCTGGTGAGATTTAGGTGTATTTTTTACAGAAGTTGTATTCTTCGTTTTTTGTAATTTTTGGTTTGTATCTTCGCTATTTTTTGGATGTACTTTTTTAAGGTTATCAAGTTCTCGTACTAAATTCATGCATTTCTCTTCCATTCCTTTATATAGATTTTTATAAGCAGCGCACTCACCCTGAAGGAGAAGATATGCCCTTTCAATAGTTTGACATCTAACTTCCACTATAGAGATTGGCGTGGAAGTGTCCCCGCAGTTTCCACAGACCCACTTTAAATCTTCAGGGGATTCACTAATATTTCCACACTTATAGTGATAGTTACCTTCACAAGTAACACATTGCACTCCATTTTTAACTTTCTTTTTACATTTTTCACATTTAAAATTCAGCTGCTCGCTGAGACACTTATCATCATTCGCCATTTTGACGGATACATTTGACAAAAGAGGAAAACCAAAAGAAAACAACTGTAATGTTTAATAAATTTTAAAATATGATTATAATAGGAATAATCCGTCGTTTTTAGTTTTCGCTATGTAATATTTTATTAGTTCCAACGTTTCGGCACCATTAACCGATTCCTTCTTCAGGGAAAATGACAAATAAATTACGAGACAAAAGCAAAAATAAGTCTCGCTGTAATTTATTTGTCATTTTCCCTGAAGAAGGCATCAGTTAATGGTGTCAAAACGTTGGAACTTATAAAATATTGTATAACGAAAACGAAAAATGTTGTATTATTCGTAGTATATTAAGTGTTTTGAAAGTTTTTTTAATAGCGACTATATTATTTTAAATACTTTATTGTTGCATGCTGATTGTTTCTTGTCTATGTCGTATTTTGTTTTCTATGTTCTGTTCAATTACAGACTAATAAACAATATTAATTTAGATACATGCTTATTCATTAAAAACTCACTACCGATTTTTTTGACCAAAGACAGTACCTTCCTTACCTAAAGGTTACGAAAGATAAATAGGTGAACCATGTGTGTAAAGGTAAATTTGCTCAAATCGTGTTTAGTTATAATATATTATTATATGGGGTCCCGTGGCCGCGTGCCTGATTGTCTGGTCGCGAACCTGGGAAACCGAGTTTGAACCCGACCGACGCCAAATATTTCGAATAATAAATGGCACAAAAGTGACCCCTGTGGTGCACTCTCCACGCCAGCATTGAGAGCCCGTGAGGTGACCCATGTGGTGCGCCCGCACGGTACAAATATGTCATCATCATTACCGATATCTGCGATAAAGCAGATTGTGGCACACTCAGAAATGGGTAATATGCCGTGATGATATATGTATTTATTTATATTATTTTTGTGTTTCAACTGTACTACTATTTTTTTTGAAATTTGCCATTCTTGTAGTCCACCCCTGTGGCGTCTTCAACGGCACCCTCTCCACGTGACTATTTCTGCAGGCAATTTTGTGCTTGAAAGATTCCAGTTTGACTGACAAATTATTTTCTGCTGTCATGTACACTAATTAATCGTCCGTGTCTATGTTTATCTGCGTAATGAATGCACCGGCTCTTTCTAGGAAGACGTCGGCTATATGCTGTTATATTACTCTAGATTATCCAAGCGCGACTTTTCCCCGCTACTTTGTTAATGGCCTCATACGCTTATATTTACAGCATATTTTCATGTAATGGAAGTTATATCAAGCGTAATTTTTCTGCGGAGGTTTTAATGTAAGTTTCTTGTATATTAGGTTCAAAGTTAATAGTACACTTAAAAGTTTTAATTGATATTGGAGTTTGTATACTATGTTATATTCATGTAAATGTGAGCATTTAGATATGATAATATTTTTCTAGGAATTGAGATAAGTTAGGAGTTATGTTAATGTTCCATTTAAAAGCATATTAGGTATTAAGCATTATTACTAACTTCAACTTTTTACCTCCCGCTACCCTTGGTAAGGGAGGTATAGAGATCGTGCTAAAAATTACATATCGAGATTTTAGTAAATGACAACGTTTTAAGGTCCCTAGAATCCAATTTTAACATTTTCACGATGAAGTCTGTTTGTGTGTATGTGTGTGTATATGTGTGTGTATGTGTGTGTATGTGTGTGTGTATGTGTGTGTGTATATGTGTGTGTATGTGTAGGGATTTTGTCTTCGCTCTAACTCAAATACTATCATCCAGAAAATTCTGAAACCTTGTATTTCCATCCCATTCTAATATGAAAAGTAGCCATTAGATTTTGGTGTAAATCGGATAACCGGAAATGGTACTTTACCTGAAGCTCATAATGGTTTTTCTTCAAAAAATACCATTAAATGTCATTTTTCGCATTTTATGTCTTATGAAAATTAAAAATTATTGAATTTTCTACCGGAATACATTAATACTTTTTCTATATATTTTACAGATAAATTTAAAAATAATTTTTCTTATTAATCGCAAAGCCTAAGATAAACACAATAATTCTTTTGTTACACAGTTCATATTTCAAATGAATGTAACTGTAAATGTCACTGTCAAAAACTAATCACTTCAAATTAATAATAGTGACATTTTAAAAAGAAAATAGTAAATAAATCAATAATTTTATGCAATGGAACAGTTTGCAGCGTTAGTAAATACGTAAGTATGTATTTAAATTAATAAAAATGGATAGGAAAGTGTGGCGAAGGAAGATTGTTGCGTAACTATTATTGTGGTCCGGATGGGGTTATTCGCTACCGAAAATCGGTCACTTTAATATGTTTTTATGTATGAATGCTATGATGATTGTGGACAAGGCGAAAGAAGAATGTTGTTGAAGAGTGAAGTGAGTCAGCTGAGCTCTTACTCTTATTCCTTTTCTTATTGTTACTATTGTTTCCGGGTATTTGCTAACCCCCTAAGTGGGAATCGCGTGATTTTATGTACGTATGTATGTATGTAAAAATTAAATAGCGGGAGGTTTTGTGTTGGCCACATCAGATTTTTTTATATACAAGAGCAAAATCTTCTTGTTTATACCACAAATTATGCATGTTGCGGTTATAAACAAAAAATAGAATATCAATATCATCCTGTTTAGTGTTCTCAATAACCGTTAAAATAAATCCGGGTACTCCATAATATCTTGTCTTATTTGAAATATTTCCTTGAGTAATATTAATTTTTACCATCCGTCACATTTAGGTAAGGAAGGTATTTAGTCCAGTCATTTGGTAGAAAAATAAGGGTTTATTTCACAAAAGATCGGGTATTTTTGATTTATGGATATATTATATATTTAGGGGTCCTAATAAAAAATGCAAGTTTTCCCCCTCGGGGGGCCTTCGGGAAACACCGCCAACTTGGGAAAAAAAGGCGCAAAAAAAATGTTTTTTTCTAAATATCTCTTCACCTATTTGCATTAGGGCAAAAATAGTTATTTTTCAATTAGTTGACACTAAAATTTCCTACAACTTTCATATAATACATTTTTTTCTATAACCAATAGATAGCGAGATAAAGAGCTTCAAACAGAGCTAATTTTTAAAAATTGCCCTAATGCTTCATTTAGATCATATTTTATTATATTTTTTAAATATTTTTTTCAAATTACTTATTATTATTCATTAATTATTAGTATTTAACTACTACACATACATACTTGTCAGTGTTTATTATTTTATTTTCATTCTAAAGACGTTTTATAGTCCAGGAAATTTATGATTTTTCCTCAAAGTAATTACAAGGAAAGTTTTTAAACGAAATCCTATCCGGAAAATGCGCTGAATAACATATAAAAAAAATCTGTTGTGGCCAGCACAAGACCTCTCGCCATTTCCATATTTCTGATGGATATATGCATTTTACCACAATTTTACCTATAATTTCAAATATTTAATTAATAAAACAATAAGAAAAATTAAATATACTTCCCAGAAAAAGCTATCAGAATGTCACTAAAAATGTTGATATTTGACAATGACATGTGTCATGTTATAAACATTGGAATTTGTCAACTGGTTTCCTTAGTGCCTTGGCCTCTGCGATTAGTGTACTCTATAAATTATAGTGTCTTTATCTCTAAATCTATACAAGATATAATAAAATTTTTAAGTGTATTAGATGGAGAATTTTATGTTCTTCAATATTTAATAAAAAAAACTCCCAAAAAATTATTTTTACAAATTTTTTTTTAAGAAAGTACTACTTCCGGTTGTTCAATTGTTACCAAAACCTTTTCAGCTCTTCCCAGGAATGCCAGATTGAAGAAACTGCAGTTAAATATTTTTTAAGTCTTATAGTTTTTGAGGAATCGTCCCTCCAACATCCATACATACACACACACACACATACACACACACACACACAGACATCATCGTAAAAATGTTATAATCGGGTTCTAGGGACCTTAAATCGTGCTTATTCACAAAAATCTGGATATGCGAATTTTAGCATGATTCCAATACCTCTCTTAGCGAGAGGTAAAAATTCGGATATAGGAGCACGGGAACCTCCCGCCAATTGGGAAAAATGGCGACATATTTATGTTTTTGGCCATTTGCTCAAAACAATTATGAAAGATATTAAAATGTCTTAAAAACAAACAATATTACATATTTAATACATAGTCTAACAGATTTCACTATTTATAACAGTTTACATTCGTAGTGGCATCGAAAGAAGTAAATTATTGATGCCTTTTTTATAATAATTGTCAATGTTTTCCTGCAATTTTAGTGTCAACAAATTGAAAAATAACTATTTTTGCCCTAATGCAAATAGGTGAAGAGATATTTAGAAAAAACTTTTTTTGCGCCTTTTTTCCCAAGTTGGCGGTGCTTCCCGAGGGCCCCCGAAGGGGAAAACTTGCATTTTTTATTAGGACCCCTAAATATATAATATATCCAAAAATCAAAAATACCCGACCTTTTGCAGGGTAAATCTACCTAATGACTGGACTAATTGTCTTTGGTCAAAAAATTCCGTGGTGAGTTTTTAGTAAATAAACACGTTTTAGGGTACTATCAAATACAATTTTACCAGTTTTACAATGATGTCTGTATATATGCCTGTGTGTATTTGTGTGTCCGTGTGTTAAGTGCATATGTTTGTGACATAAAAATTTATAATTCTTTCATAATTCTCTTCTTTACATCCATATGAAGAGTTGATTAGATTTTGGTGATAATTGGTCGAGCTTTCCAAAACAAAATTGAGAGATTTAAAGAAGTTGAAGGAAAAGAAAAGTGAAGTGTTATTATTGTGGAAGGTAGCTAATTTGAACATAATAAAATACTAATAAATATGAACTATATTTCTTATTGTATAATTTATGTAAATCGTCCCATATATCATAAGTGGTATTGTGGTAAAACATATACAATGACAACGCTTAAAAATGATATAGATTAATACAAATACAAAATGTCAACTTTGCAGGAATATGAAAGAATTTACGGAATTAATTCAAATATCAAAGTATACCAAGAACATATTTAAAACAACAATCGTAAATTTAAATATTCTACATTCATGAGAGAAAATTCGTTCCATACCGAGTAAGAAATTAATGTGTAATACAAGCGCTTCGTCTGAAGTCAGTTATTAAATCGTGAATAATTTCACACCATATTAACTATTTATGAATCCGCTCAAATCAAAAGTGTTTGTTACAAAAATAATTAAAAATTAAGTTCCCTCTTTTTAATTACTGGACTAAGACGATATATGAAGCATTTCCTGTTTAAAACAAAATGTAGCGCGCAAGATAGCATCGAGATCATTTGCATATTAATTGAAACGTGGATTGCTGCAAATCCACACGATTTTGCGAAATATCTTGCCCCTTCGTTATTTTTCCTACCTATAATAAATCTTCCAACGTACAGTTTACAATAATATGTAGGTAGTGACACAGTAAATGCAATTTAATTACTTATATGCATACATATCTTCACTCCATATATCAACATGTAAACACCTGTATATTCACGTGTCATTTTGTAATTTATTTTGCAAATTGTTTGACGTTCCATTATATTTATAGTGCAGAAATTATAAATAATTCTGCATTCATTACACTTTAGCATGTTAAATTATAGCTCATGTACTGTATATCATATTTGTAATTTACGTTTTACGATAAATACAAAATATTGTATTCCATCAAAAATAATTGAAGAATGCTAAATGCATATGAAGCAGAAGTTAAGATTAAGAGTAGATTCATAAAAAATATGTTTATACCTTAAATCAGTGTAATGATATGTACCCATTCACACTTTCAGGTTTAGAATTTAGTAACTGTTGACTGCAAACAAAAAGCTAAACTTTGTCAAATACAAACTTTAGTTTAAGGTTTAACGCAACCATATAAATAAAACCACTCACTATGAAGTAAGCTAAAATGAAATAGCGATATCTTAGTTATGTGTATAAATTTTAAAAATTAATATATATTGGATTATACCTAAATAAATAGCTAAATAGCAAATTCCACCTGGTACATATATATATATATATATATATATATATATATATATATATATTATTATTATTATTATTATTATTATTATTATTATTATTATTTGAGAACCATACCCAACAGGCTGAGCCCAATTACAGGGTAGGAAAAAAGCATGCAAATTAATAGAATATTCTTTTAATATCATTCAATGAGCAAAAGAATATAGGTAAAGTGAGGTGAGATGGACCACATTTTGTATAAATTAAGATAACTTCTTTATTAAAACAAAAATAACTTCTACAAAAATTATAAGTATATTAGACACTGATACGTAGTTAAAGACAGTACAAAAATAATGGAATATTGCATAGGAAAAATAAAAAAATAAAAATACAAAGATTCGAAAATGGTCTGTCTCTCCTACTCACGGTAGGTTAGACGGACCATGTATAGAAGGTCAGATGAACCATACATTTTAACGAGCTTTTTTCTTTGCTGTGTGTTTTCCGCAAAGTTGGCATAAATTTTCGTAAGATGTACAACTTTCGTGCAACCATCTGCCACAAATTACACATTTCAGCCAGTCATCCTTCTTTTGTGTTTTCCTATAATCTTCGCCACATCCCGCGCACTCGTTTTCGTAATCTTCTAAATTTTCATCATCTGAAGTGTCATTTAGAATAACTTCATCCGAACTTGAAGATGTTGAAATCTGATCATTTTTCGCTTTTGTTTTACCTTTCTCTCTATTTGTATTTTCTTTTCTTTTTACACGTTTTTCAGTTTCATTTTTCTTACGTTGAATATTTTCTGGCGAAGTTAAAAGTTTGGCTACGTTTCTTCCTTTTTTTCGTGTACTTAATATAGTCGTAGTTATTGGTGAAATTTCATTTAAAATTTTGGATGGAGTGTCTTTTTGTTTGGATGGAGTTTCTTTTGGTTTATTGGAATTGGATGATGATTGTTCTTCGTTAGCATTTTCATTTAATTCTGTCGATACTAAAGTTTGTACGTTTTCAATAAATCCATATTCCGGAATAATGTTAGGATTAAATGGTACAATGCCTGTAGATCTGAATGCTGAGACCGCATTTTCTACTGTGGCTGCTTTATTCCAAGCTTCACCAAGTAGTTTTCCGAACTGAAGTCGAGTTAGTCTACGATTTGCGTGCGATTTTACATGCCGACGAGAAGCATCGTAATAGAAAGTTTTCAGAGATTTAAAAAATGCTCGATCTAAAGGTTGCAGAAAATGAGTGGTATGGGAAGGAAAACATAAAAGTATTACATTATTTTTTTCAGCGAACTCCAGCATTTCAACATTTATAATGTGTGATATGTGTGACCATCTAATAATAAAATTACTTTTCCAGGCATTTTTCTTGGTATAAAATGTGTTTTAAGCCAATGGAAAAAAATTTCAGAATTTACGTATGCTGACTTTTCAGACATTTGAATTGCGGAACCAGGAGGCATCCCATCTAAATATTCATCTTTTTTGTTCTTTCCCTTAAAAATGCAATACGGGGGTAGAAAAACACCTTCCGCATTGCAACAGGTAAGGACACTTATTGTTTCTCCCTTTTCAGCTGGGCTAATAACAGGCACATTTTTTGAACCTTTCTCTGCTAAAACCAGTCCACCTCTAGTGTTTAATTGTAAACCCGTTTCGTCAGTATTGTAAATATTACCCGGTTTGTTATGAAGACCATTTTCAGTAAGAATTTGGTCAAGTAGTTCGAAATACAACTTAACAGTTTCTTTATTCATTCCTTGTGCTCGAGCTACTGACACATTTTCTGCTTTACGAACTACAATGTCAGACTGTCTACGCAGAAAAGATCTTAACCACATGATTCCCGCTTTCTCGTCTTCCTTGTTAAATTTGTGTTCTATCCCCATAGTTTCTGCTAACTTAAAAGCCATAGTCCGTACTTCGTCCCTAGTAGGTGCAAAACCACTTTTTTGTAGTTTTTTTATATGGTTTGCTATTTTCTTCTCAGCTTTTTCGCCTAGACAGGACTCTGGGCCAAGGCGATCAGGTTTAGATATATTTTTATTTTTTAATCTTCGAATTAATGTTGTTTTTGGTAGGTTAAATCGCCTAGAAGCTTCACTTATTGCCATCTCTTTGTTGTTAATAGCTTCGAACGCCCTCCGTAAATCGTCTTCTGTCCATTCTCCTCTTGGCTTAATGTTTTTCTTTCTTTTATAAACTGTAGGCATCTCTGTAATAAAATGTATACTAACTAATTTCTGTTCCATCTATCCTTCTTTCTGTGCGGTCCGTCTCTCCTTCGACTGTAAGGAGAGACGGACATCTTCATCACATTCAAACGAAAGCATGCAGCGCATTATTTGTTGGTTATGTTTATTCAATAAGGTTAATAATATTAATATACGTACATATTAGAACTTACAACTTACCTTCAGTGGTGAAGACAATTTTTTTTTACTATAGACAAAAAACTTTTGAGCCGTCCCAAAACTTATATTTACTGTATTTCCACTAAAACACTTCTATATGGACTATGACTTGTACCACACTGGTAATTTGATAGACTGCACAAAATAGAGGAAACAGCATAGCCCTCTGTGAATTATTTTATGAAATACAGCGAATGGTCCGACTCTCCTACCGGACCATCACACCTTACTTTACCCTTTTTATCTAAATTGTCTTCGACAGCATGATACGAATTAATCATAAAATGTATAGGCGATTTGTTCAAAGCGTTGGATTTACCAGAGGTTACGTAAAAAGTAGTAGCATGTCTCGATGATAACCTTGGGACATGAAAATTTATTATTGACAACAAGTAAGGGCTATCGATTACATTATTAATGATTTTGAACAAAATAATAACTGCATGCATGCTTCTTCTCTGTTGCAGAAGAACAAGATTATATTTTGCTAACATTGATTCTTGCGACGTGCCCCTAGCGGGGTAAGCACCCTCTGCATAGAAAATGGCTGACTTTAAAAATCTTCTCTGGACTTTTTCTATTAGTACCGCGGACCCAGAATAAATCGGGTTCCAGACTGTTGAACAGTACTCTAAATGAGGGCGTACGAGGGATACAAAAAGCATTTTCAATACTTGGCTATTGAAGTACTCAGCATTTCGGATGAGAAACCCTAAGTTCCTAAAAGCACATGAGACTTTGTTTTCAACATGTTCTGTGAAATTTAACTTGGGATCGAAAATAACACCCAAATCATTTATAGAATCCGGCCTATCGAGCACACAGTTGTTGATATTGTAATTATATTTAATAGAATTGAGCTTTCGGGTGTATGTCATGACTTGACATTTAGAGACGTTGAGCTCAAGATTATTGTTTTTACACCAACCAGAAATAATGTTCAGATTTCTCTGAAGGTTTTCACAATCGGCAACAGAAGATATTCTACAAAATAACTTCAAATCATCTGCATATAATAAGTACTTGGAGTCAACATTTTTAATAGTACCATCAATAAAGATGTTGAATAACAAAGGGCCGAGTACCGAACCCTGAGGGACACCAGATTTTTGCAAGAAATGATCAGACTTATAGCCCTGATAACAGACATATTGATATCTATTTTCAAGGTAAGAAGACATTAGACTGATCAATGGATTCGAGAAACCAAATAGATCAAGTTTCTTAATTAAAATCGAGTGATCTATTTTATCGAAAGCTTTTGAAAGATCAGTATAAATTACATCAACCTGAGAATTATCATTCATAGCTTCACAAATGTAATGTGTAACATACATTAAATTGGTCTCAGTTGATCTGCCTTTGACGAATCCATGTTGCTCACTAGATAGCATATTATGAACATGACTATAGATTTTCGTATGAAGAATTATTTCAAATATCTTACTAAAATTGCATATGATTGAAATAGGTCTATAATTATTAATGTTGTTCTTGTCACCTTTTTTGAAGACTGGTGTAACTTTTGAAAGTTTCCATGCTTGAGGAAAAACAGAAGTTTTAAGAATAAGGTTATAGATAATTAATAGGGGTTGAATAATGACAGATTTGCAATCTTTAATGATGAAAGCAGGAATGAGGTCGGGACCCATAGTCATTTTACATTTTAATTTATTAATGGCAAACACAATGTCTTCCTGAGTAACAGCGGTAAGTTGCAGAGTAGTACAGTTATCAGTAGCATGTGGGTAGATGTCGAGAATAGAGTCGGTGAATGAGTTTGAAAAATGAAGAGCAAATTTATTAACAATATCCTGTGGACAATTTACTATTTCATCATTATATTGCAGAATGGAAGGTATAGCAGAGGAATTACGTTTGCTATTAATGAGGACCAGAATTTTTTAGGTTCAGTAACGATTTCATTTTGTATACTTGTGCAGTAACTCTTGTAGGCTTCCTGTACTTCGCGCTTTATAAGAGATCGTAAGTTAGAATACTCTAATTTGTCTTCAATATTATTCGATTTTTTATATTTGCTCCATGCTTTGTGTTTCATTTTAATTTTATGTATGATAGAGCCATTGAACCAAGGTGGATAATTTTTGGTCGTTTTGCGTTTTTTAGGAACATTTCTACTGAGAAGTGAATTAAAAATATTGTATAAAGCATCAAGAGCAGAATTCACATTAGTGTATGCATGTAGAAAATCCCAATTAATATTGGACAACTCTTCATATAATTGAGGGAAATTAGCTTTTTTGAAATTAAATGCTTCATTATTCACTGACTTAAATTTTTTGGAGTGATTTCAAATTAATTTCAACAGAAAGTGCGGGATGGTAGTTATCCTCTTTAACCTCCGTATTAATTACTCTTGATACTGAACAGTTTTTATTACTTATAATCAAATCAAGAATCCTTCCACTACTATTTTCAATAAAGTTGTATTGTTTCATATTAAAAAAGTCCAGAAAATGCAATAGATTAATATAGTACTGACATTTAGCATTGTTTTTAACGCAGTCTAAATAGTGAGGTATATTGAAATCACCGAAAAATATCACGTTTGAATTATACAGCAATTCCAGCAATGACAGTGAATTAAATAGAGAACTATAGTCATTAAGAGTACTAGAAGGTGGAATATAGATATTACAGATGTACAATATATTATGATGTAAGATAACTTTAATAAGAAGAATATCAATAAATGGAAGATCGGAAAACGAGGGACAAGCACTAAGAATGTCAATTTGCATAGAATCGATAGATTTATTAAGAGCAACAAGTACACCACCTCCACGCTTTGTATCGGTTCTACGAAAATCACGATCAGATCTATATACGGTAAAGTTGTTGATGTCAAAAATCTCAGAGTTATTAATTGAATTATTACACCACGTTTCAGTTAAAACATAAACTTGATATTCTGGAGAGCTGGCAGAGTGCATAAATATATCTTGGCATTTACCTGTAATTCCTCTAATATTTTGGTAATAAAAAGTTAAATCGTGTTCAGAATTACTGATGATATTCTTTGGTTGCTATAATTCACCTAGCATGGACTTTTTAAATTTTGATAAGACTTCTTTGCACACATGACACTCGGGATGCCAAACTGCGTGGTCAGTAGCAATATTTAAATTTTGTGAAAATTTTAGATGAGAGCAATGTGTACATTTTAACGTATCAGATTTGCATTTACTTAAATTATGACCTTCAGCACATCTATATATATATATATAAAAGAGAAAAACGAGTAATAATATAAAAAAAAAAATTATTACAATAAATGTTCAAATAAATTTCCATTAACAGCTAAACAATATCCTAATCTATTGTAGAACTCGCGACGAACGGCACTTAATTGTCTTTAAGTAATCCTACTACATTCTTCGTCAATCGCAATTTTTAATTCTTGTATATCATTATACTGACGCTGGTATACTTTTTCTTTTAAATGTGGCCATAAAAAAAAGCACAAGGGGTCAAGTCCGGCGACCTAGCTGGCCAATTAATAGAACCCCCTCGACCTATCCACGAGTTAGGGAAACTCTGAGTTAAATATTCTTTAACTTCTCGGCTGCAGTGTGCGGGACAACCGTCATGTTGCAACCAAATTAAGTTTTCGCCGTTACTTTTTTCTTCTATTTGTGGTCCAATATAATTTTGTAGCATATCCAGATACTTCTCAGATGTTAGTGTCCCTTCTATTACAAATGGTCCGATAATATGAGAACCATAAATTCCGGCCCAAATATTAATCTTCTGTGGGTATTGGGAGTGTGCATTTAAAACTAACCGTGGGTTCTCCCTAGACCAATATCTAAAGTTTTGATGATGTGGTTCTCTCCATACATTGAAAATGTGGATTCATCAGTGAAACAGATATTTTTAAAAAAGTTATGGTCTTCATTTGCTTTATTCATAACTGTTTCAGAAAACTCCATCCTTGATATTGCATCAATATTAAATATTTCTTGGTGAACTGCATATTTGTAAAAAAAATATTTTTCTGATTTTAAAATTTTGTGAACTGTAGACGGATGAATATTTAATTGGTGTGAAATTTGACGAACACTTGCGTTAGGTTTCTCCGTAACACAAAGGAGAACATTAAGTTTATTTTCATTAAATCTAATTTCGTCATTGGGTACATTTTCTTGGTTCTTACATTTTCTGCAAAGTTTAATTACGCTTCCACTTTCACTAAAATTTTTAATTATAGCGTGAATAGTTCCTACAGATGGAATTCGAGAATCGGGATATAAGGCACTAAACAAATCTCTAATTTGTCTTACGGAGTTTCCTGTAAAATGCCATTTTAAACACTGAATTTTTGGTTCGGTTGTAATTTTTTCCATTTTTTATAATAATCAAGACCAAATTTCACAATTATTTCAACAATAATTTACAGCAGATACAGTTTATAACCATAAATTCACAAACGTCAAAGTAAAACATTCTGCAATCATATTGTTTTATTTTCCATGGCATACTGAAAATTGCTTGAATATTGTAAAATTTAACTACTATTTTTTTTAAGACATAAATTTATTTGAGTAATTCCTTTAGGCTCATTGGATGCAATTTTTAATTCTAAACAAATTAGTTTTCCACACTTTTTGCTCTAAAGTTAATAGGTAAAGAGATATCGGGGATTTATAAAATTAACATTGTATTTCCTATGTTCAGAAAAAAAAAGTAGACATCCGGTATATATATAGCGACCAGCCATGGTTTATATGGAAAACCATAAGAACACAAACTTGAATATTTAAGGCCAACTTGGTAAAATGGGGTTTTAGCAATGAGTCGGATTTGTTTGCATGTGGATTACAAAAAACTATGGAACATATTCTCAACTGTCGTATATTACACTATCCATGTCAGCTGAGTGACCTTAGCTACTGTCAACGCTACAGCGTTATTGTACGCAATTTATTGGTGAGACGTTATTTGAAATTAGTTCTTCCATATTATACATATTCATTTATTGATTATTATCTTTATATTTTGTGTTATTATTATTATTATTATTATTATTATATTCTTTGTCTGGATACGATAAATAAATAAATAAATAATAATTATACAACGACACTATAATAGATATTCTTACTAACGAGGATGAAGTTTACAACCCGAGCGAGCTAAGCGATCAAGGGTTATAATCATCCAAGGTAATAATAACCATTATAGCGAGTTATACACTATGCTTTATCTACGATACACAAAAAAATAATTTGTTTCATAAACCCAAGCTAAATAATCCACATGATGTATTTTTATTGAAATTAGGTAAACATTGCAATGTTCTGTTATGTAACTAAAGTGATGAAGATAAGTCTTAATATCAATATAGCTATATGCCCTTAGAATTTGCACCGAAGTTGTGAAACACCTTGCGTATAATTCATAAATCCATAATTATTTTGAAAGCGTTCCAAAGGATGATTGGTTTAGAGCTTTTAAGAAATGGAAGAAAAAATGGCGAAATGTATTATTGTTGACGGGAACTAATGGCCGTATTTTGGTCAAAACTGTAAGTTTAAATCTGTAAAAAAACAGACAAAAGCAGATTTGTACACAAGAGTGGCAGCTTTCGTTGTGATTTAGTTCACTATTTATAGATATGACTTATAGTTTTGAACATAATACGACCATATGCATTTTAAATATATGTAAAATGTGTCTTATTTTTTCTTTAGAAACTGTTTTCTGTTTTTTTGAAGGGAGAGTGTTATTTTAAAATTTGTTATTAATTAAGACCAATATTTATTGATATTGTGACGTTTCGGAAATCAATAGTTCCCATATTTCAGCCTTGTGGTAATTACTGTTACATACAATTGGAAATTTTACATTGAATTTATTTTAGAAGTCCTTTACTCATGAACTACCAATTTGAAATTGAAGCTGCAAAGTATTTTGGACGGAATTATATTTTTTAAAAATTGACATTTTACGTTTTGTAACATGTTTTAGACATTGGAAGAAAATTCTTCCATGTAAAGTTTTGTGTTTGTTGGTTATGTTTCTTTCTGTGTGAGTGATGGGCTGTTAAGTATACGTATTATTTTTGTTTTTGTCACAATGTTTTAGTTAACGCTGACAATTTTTTTTAAGTAAATGTTGGTTTTGTTTTAATGGCTGATATTGAATGACATTTTAAAAAACATAAAATGTCAATTTTTAATAAATGTAATTCCGTCCAAAATAATTTATAGCTTCAATTCCAAATGGGGGGTTTATAAGTAGAAGACTTCTAAAATAAATTCAGTGTAAAATTTCTAATTTTTGTAACCACCACAAAGCTAAAGATGGGAAATATTGAGTCCCGAAACGAAATTAAAATAACGCTTTTCCTCCAAGAAGACCTAAAACAGTTTCAAAAGAAAAAAAATCTAAGTCAATAGGTACCAGAAGGAATCAACAGTATTCTCTTCAAAAAATCTTATTTCCAATAGTTATTGTAGCATGATCTTGTAAAACTATAGAAAAAAAATCTGTTGTTGCCAGCACAAAACCTTCCGTCAATTCGATGTATTTTGTACATATCCTATACCAAAATTCCTTGAAAAAGATTCCATATATCCTGTATAATTGTAAGAAGAACAAAATCTAATAAAATTTTAATACGAATACGACCGTACATTATGTATTGCACTTAACACTTCCTCCTACTTTAACTTTGCCCTATTTTATTAGAAGTCGCTGTTTCTTACTCTTCTCTTCTACTCATTCCTGTCCAAAGCACCTTCGTGACACAGTTCTTCCTCTCTCTAATCTTCTGCTATACAGTCCTTCCATCTTCTCTTTTACCTTTCTCGTACTTCTGGCATTATAAGTTCCTATCTTGAGGCGAGGCCGCAAATGCAAGTCACTGGCGAGGGATACTCTGTCACTTATATCACTTTCAGATCATATACTCTCCACTTTGGTTTTGCACTTGCCACTGACATCTGTCAATTAGATTTTTTTGAATATATGTGTTGTTTTCATAATTTTTGCAATGCTGACTGATTTTCGAAAGTTAATCTCTCTTAATCTCTCTATAACTCTATATCTATTGAATATGAAGGAAAATATATAATCGAACCATATAGAGAATAAGATATTCTTTCTATTGATAATCACATAAAATGTCGAAAATGATATTTAACTGCGATTTTTCAAGAAAAACTGTTAAGAAGTTCAAATAAGGGTACTTCCGGTTGACCAATTATAACCAAAATCTAATCAGCTCTTCATATGGTTGTAAAGAAGAGGAATATGAAAGAATCATAATTTTTAGAATTGTAGTTTTGGAGTTATCGTCGGAGAATAATTTGTCACACACACACACACACACACACACACACACACACACACACACACACACACACAGACACACACACAGACACACACACAGACACACACACACACACACACAGACACACACACGGACACACACACACACACATATACAGACATCATCTTAAAAATAGTACATTCGTATTGTAGGGCCCTAAAAATTTTTTGATCAAAAACAATACCTTCCTTTTGACGGAAGGTATTTAACTATTGCATGTCTTTATATTCCCTCTTGTCACATCTTATTCCATTCTCTATTTTCCAACTCCCTAGTCGGCTGTCTTGACTAGACTCGCCGATAGTTTCCGACCGGTGCCTAGGGACCCTAACTGCTCCAGATATACGACTTGCAGTTGTTTTGTTGCAGTCAGTGCCTACTTCACACTCGTTGCACCATACATGGACAATGCAGTGTCACCTGTGAACAGGATAAATCTGTCGCACGCCTTACACAAAAGCAAAAATAGGTTATGCTACAATGGGTTATATTTAAACGCAAGGTATTGTTCTCAGACTGAATAAGTAAAGTAAGTAAGTGTTTAACAATAAAACGAGAGTAAACGGAGTTTGTTTCCATTTTTAAAATCATTTCAAATATAAGTGAAGAATATGAGATTGATTCCAATATTTCTTGTAAATAAAAATATATGTACAGGTTAATTTTTTAAAAAGGTCTAATTAAGGTCTTCTGTATCAAGAACGAATTAACAAAAATTGGCATACATTTATCTCTCTCATTTGGAATGACAAGAAGTGCGACAAGCAAATAACTTTGTTATAATGATGTGAATTGTCGATTTCAGATATACTTCAATTGGTCAGAATCAGGAGGATACGTCGGACGACGTATTTTTAATTGTTAAAATTAAATATCCATAAACAACTCACAGGTAATAGGAATTTTATTGTATTCTTTGTTTGGAATCGTGTCTAATGTGTATGTACAAATTATGTACATTTATATTTCTTCGATTTAGCACTGAACACCGAAACGTATGCATATGACTTGATTTTTTATTTTGATCCTATTCCAACATCCGACGATCCTGGCTAATTTGTTATAAACTCTTCCAAATTTTAATATCAATATTTCAACTTTGTTATTTTTGCAAGTTAAAATTCTGTTTAGAAATTATTATTTTTCCACATTTTTCTCTGTTTAAATTTTTAACAAAACTTGCGAATCGCTTTATATCTTTAATCGGGACAGAGTGGTTTTAGCATTTGTAGGGTAGCGTTCACAAAAATGACATGTGTAGAGTACGAAACAGAAAGAATTTTTTAAAAATTCGCATATTTAAGGGTAGTTCTCATTAAACTAACATTTTTGATACCACTGGACCACTGACAACTTTAATACTTGAAATGAATTTAATTAATTTACGTAATGTTTCTGTATAATCAAATCTTAATAATTTCTAACGTAATTTATTTTGAAAGTTCAATGAACCATATCAAAGATTAATATTAATACTTCGCAGAATTATTTTTATTAAAAAAAAAAACAGAACGGATTAATTGATAAATAGCAACAATACTAGAAACTTTTCATGTAACAATATTAAAATAAAAAAAAAACTTACCTTAAAAATCAATTGAGGAATAAACACAAAAGTCATAAATATTGTTCAAAATTGTCACCTCCCACAGCTACACACAATGCACTACGTTGAATTAATGAGACACCACATGCCAGGTTCATATGATTTTCTTGTTTAATAATCCAGGATACCGTTTGGCATACAGACCTGCTGCTAAAACCGCATTTTGTCCCACTTCACCATAAATCAACAACATATCCACTAATTCAGAATTACATTATATTTTTGTAACAAGAGCACAGCAAAAATCACTTGTCACTAACACTTCCGAGAATAATAAAATATTTTATGTATTTTATGCATCACACAATTATTTTCGGTGCAAATGGAATATAATTTAATTATTAAGAATAATTTAATTTAATTATTAATAATACCTACAACTAATTTTGAATGTATTTTTGATAAACATATTTTTAATGAAATATGAATTAAAACAACAGTAAAAAAATCTACACATGTCATACTACTCACTCTTAAATTTATGACATTAAGTTCGTTTCCACCCTGTACATATATATATATATATATATATATATATATATATATATATATAACAATTATTTAAATAACTATGTATTTGTATCATTAATTAAATAACTAAATCACTTTGTTTGTTAGAGAGTTTTGTATCAACTCACAGTTATATGCTAATGTAAACGAAAAAAAAAAATACGTTAATATTGTTTATTTTTTGAATTATTTAATTTTCTTTCATAAATTGTTATTCTGGTTAACTATTTTCAAACATAACTCTTGAGACTTCATTCTAGGTAAAAAATGCAAGAACCTTATTTTTGTATTCTTGCAAAATTTTGAGAAAGAGGCCACTGTTTTCGAGAAAATAGCCAAAAACTTATTTTTGGCACATTTGATACAAGATGGCGGCTCACAATGAGCCTCTCTAGGGTCACAAATTTGAATTTTTCATCCCCGTCTCGACCTAAACAACATGTTAAAATCGTTTTTATCCCACGTTTTGTAAGGCAAAGCTCTTATTTTGGTCTCCGGTCTCTGGAATTTTTGATCACAAGTTTGGAATTTGGAATTGTCAACTTATTCTCATACAATGGCGTATATGTTAACAATTTTGTGTCTCTTGTTGATATATATATTATTATCATTCTTACGTGGAGAATAATATATATTAAAACCTATTCGGAAATAAATTTAAAATAATATATTAAAAACATATTGGCTTACATGAAGGAAAAATATTTTTTTATTCTTATTTTTCTACTTTATTCTTATTATCGGTTATAAGTCATTTCTTTCTATATCTTTTCTGGCCACTTATGAAGTAAGTTATAGCTTAAATTTTATTAGAAAAATTCCTCATCGAGAAAATAACAACAAAACAGGTTTAAGAGTAACATCTTCATCATTTGGGCTTACAACAATAAATTCCGTGAAAAATGTGCTGCACCCGCTAGATAAGTCAGCATCAGATGGACACATGGAACAACCAGCCTAATCCGACTATTTTATTGGCTTAATCCCGAGCCGAACACAGGCCCGGACTGCAGCTAATTATGACGCTAAGTAGACAATTCATATCCAAATGATTCCCGCCGCCTTCGATCGCATGTCGCAAGTGAGTTTGAGTCGCTACAAAGCCGCCGTTATTTATAATTATGAATTTAAATTTTATTAACAAGAACAGTCTTACACATTGCGATTAATATGTAAATGAAGTCGATAATTTCAGCGGTATAGCCGCTCCTCCCACTGTGGGTATTTAAATACCGAGAGGGAATATTACAAGTTCAGTTTTTGTTGCAAACCAGCGTTTACTTATCTTTTAATTATTTTTTCATACAAGCTTGTGAAGTTGTGAAGCGATAAACTGACGCCCACTTATATCGGGTAGCTTGCTTTGTAAAAGGATCAAATCTCTCTGCGTGATTTTAAAATTTTCTGCAATTATTTACATATTTATTATGAAGGCTAATATGAACATAAAACTTGTTAAATACGAATTACATATTGTAGGTTTGAAGGTAGCCGCAGGATATATGACATTTAATGACGTTTGAGAAAAATTTACTTGCCGATTAATAAAAATACAAAACATTTAAAAAACATTAAAATAAATTAAGGCTGTTTTACCTTATACATGTTTTGATTAAATACGATACTAGTTTAGTTATTGTGGTTAGAAAGTATACAAATTTTTATCCAAGTTAATATAACGCCGTTTGAAGAAATCAACTGATGCGCGAATACAGTTTAACCAACTAATATCACATTGTTCAACATGCAATTTTTGACCAATATGGAAAAAGTTAATAAAGAAGCGAATTTATGTAAATGTTTAGATCATATAGTGTTACAGCGAGAAAATACCGAGTAACAGGACTTTACCTACTTTAACCAGGGATGGGCACGTAAAATACGTCACGTATTATATGTTATTTTTTACGCGTAAAAAACTATTTTTTACATTGACAATATTTGAGAATTTTTGACGTAGATAATGTAAAATATTATTACCATGAGTATATTATTTTTTACAAAGATATTTTCTTTTATACTGTAATGAATATTCCACAACAAGCAGTCCACGTGACATCAACATGTTTCTCTGATTCAGAAACAATCAGGTATCTAAACTATCAACAATCAGATTAGTAGGAAAATATATTCCTGCGACTCAAACGTCAAATTTTAAGCACATTTATTTTTAAAATGTTTCATGGAAATTTTAGGCAGTTTTGTAAAGAAATAAAATTTTACGCAATTTATGTTAATTTATCCGTAGTTTCAGAATGTATTTTTTTAATATTTTACAATAATTTCTCTCTCATTCTTATAAACTTATCATAGTTTCATGCCCGGTTTCACCATTGACGAATAAATAGTTTATTCATCAGTTAAACTATTCGTCGAATAAAATAGTATATTTTTGTTCCACCAACGTCAGTTAGCAGTTATTCGACGAATAAATCGTCAGTTAAATTATCTGGAGATTTTTGCCCAGGTAAATATTTATTCAACTAATAGTTTGGCATTTGATATTTTATTGTGCGTGTTACAATATAATTGTTCAGTGGCGATCAGAAGAATATTTACAAAAGGTACCAATCTAAAACGGATAATAGATGAAAAATAAAGTTATCTTTAGTTGTTATTTATATTTCCGTCAATATTAGAATCTCATCTTATCATTGTTGACATCTTCTGATGAAGAAATTGTTATTCAGGCGAAAAATGAATGATCCCTATAATCAAATGATCATAATTTATAATCAATTTGACGAAGTAGATTTTCGCATGCGATTCTGATTATCAAAACAATGCGTTTAAGAAATTCTAAATATGATTCAGCATCATCTGGAGCCAATAAATGAAAGAAATATGCCAGTTCTTTTACGAAGGATATTTTTTTGTGCAAAAATATTCTATTTTTTAATTTCTTCTTGTGACACATCGTCAGTTTTCTTATTTTCTATAATATACAAATATTTTTCCACTACAAATTTTAAACATTTTTTTTTATTTTCATGAAGGAATTTTTTGCTTCTTTTCCTCTTCTTATTTATATTTTTAATCATTTTCATTTGATTTCAATCACACAAATCAAAAAATTATTTTCGTTGACAGCGAATATGACAGTTTTGTCAGGGATATGAACTTGTTAGCTGTATACTCCATGCAAAATAATGGAAAGAAAAATAATATTCCGTGAATAACTATCTATTCAACGATTTTGGTTGGTGAAACGATACTTTGACTAACCGATGAATAAAATTTATTCGTCAGATAACTATTTGCAAATTTATTCGGCAATGGTGAAACCGGGCATCAGTCGTTTTAGAATATATTTATGATAGGATTAAGGAAAGTTACAGTAATGTGACATTTGTAAACAACAAGTCATCTAGTGTCGTTATGAAAAACTAAAATTATACATTATCTACGTTTTTTACTTATTTTACATTTTTTACGCATGTTTTACACATAAACGTAAAAAATATTTTTTTACGCGTAAATGCACATCCCTGACTTTAACATATAAAATCACACTTTTGTAATTTTTTGTCTCCCTAAATCTAAAATTAATTTTGATTGTATAGAATTCCGTTTTAAAAAGTTGAATTTTACCCAACCTTTTGACGTTATGAAATGTCACTTTTATCATAATTGGCATTTCAATAATATGCGCGGGTTTAGTGTGAAACTTGAATGAAAATTAGTGTCGACTCTAGTTTAAGAAAAGGTCAGAAAATGTTCAAAATATTCTTACATTATACATCTTTTTTGACTAAAATAAATTGAAATTAGAAAGAGGATAATATAAAATAGGCCTATTCTTTTAATAGAAACGTATTTTGATGCGCAATGAAAAATTAAAACAAAAACTGATTCTATTTTAGCTGCAAAGATGAAAGGAAATAATAAAATAGATAATTGCCAATGTCGCGTAATGTATAAGGTATTCGAAATATAAAATTGCCGTCAGGTATCTGTGTTCATCCATATTTCATGTGTATCCCAGCCGTAGAAACACGACTAGATATGAGCGCAACTTTTCATTTTCTATGTGAAAATAATTCCAGCGACATCGCGTCTGTGACTGCATTGAAATGAATTACAATGTGTAAATTTTTACCGGGAGCTGATATTGAAATAACCTGAAATCTGTCGAGAGCAATAAACTGCTGAGAGAGAAAATTGCAAAATTCGCAGACTATATAAATCATGAGGCGTTAACATATCACGTTATAACATCCAGCGACTGGGTAATTCTATTGTCGCCAGCTTCAGGTATCGCATGTTGAGAAGTTTTCATTTTTACCCGTTCTCAATTTTCCGGAAAGTTCAGTTTATTGCCATCGTAAAGTCGGGCCAATGTTTCACCTATGCTATTAGCTTTTATAGCGACAAGACGAGCTGAGTGTCTTCCTCACACTTACGAGGTTATTCTCCTCGAGCAATGGCCCGTGTGTCGGTGATTGGATAGTGTGCTAATGTGCTGGAAAATGGAGCTAACTTTTATTTTATTAGCAACGATTCCAACGACGCATCGCATCTGAATGAATCCCCACTACTAATGGATTATTAATGCTACACTGGGATTTTTCATCAAGGATTTTATATTATGAAGATCGTAAGGAAGATGACATTGTAGCTTCAATGGCTTTGCCGAGATACTCCCAAGTATATAGTCGAGTTTATGAACTGATGTTAAATATCTTGTGGGTCCAGGTCAAGTCTCTACGTTGATTAATACAGTTTAGTTTGTACAATTTTAGCAATGAGAGTAGTAAATTCTTTTAATCAAACTTAGAAGTTTCAAAGTGAGCATTTGAGAACTTGTAAATTTAAAGTTTACGGGAAGGTGTTACTGACGAAGTAGTTATCCGGCATCAAAAGTTTCAAATTTGCCGAACACGTTTAATATTAAAGTGAAAGCTTCATGGGCATAAATTTAAAAGTTTTTAAATTTTAAGTAAATTAACTTCATATTCATTTCTACAAACTACTACCTATCGTACAAATTTATAGTCTATGTACTTATTCAGTCAACAACTGTATAATAAACATAGTTTTCTAAAATCACAAGATCGAGAACAGCATATTTCTTATTTTATATGGATAAAAGATATTAAGATTTCTAAAAACTAGTATCAGATTTAGCTAAAGATAATAAAATGTAAAACATGTCTTGTGATTTTTGTGGAGCAGGAAGCTACAATGCAGTCCTTCACACTAACAAAATATAATAAAATAGACACTTTATACTTAAAGCATGACTCAATAAATAACGATTAACATAAAAAGCATTTTTTTAATAATTAGGTACATTCTGAAATATTTGAATTTTTACTTTCTGTCACCTTTAGATAAGGAAGGCATTTTTGTTAAAAATATTCGGTAGTGAGTTTTTAATGAATAATCACATTTTAGGGTCCCGAGAATACGATTTTACTAGTTTTACGATGATGCCTGTATGTGTGTGTGATAATTTTTCTCCGCAATAACTCCAATAGCATAATTCTGAAAATTATAATTCTTTCGTATTCCTCTTCTTTCCATGCATATGAAGAGCTGATTAGATTTAGGTTATAATTGGTGAACCGGAAGTTCAATTATTTGAAGATCTTAACAGTTTTTCTTGAAAAAAACGCATTTAAATTTATTTATTTATTTATTTGAAACCACTCAACAGGACAAAGTTCCAATTACTGAGGGTTAGAAAAATTATTACAAATTAAATACAAAGTTTATCGACGAGTAGTAGCAATCAAAGTAACAAATATATACACAAACAGCAATAGATTATTGTTTACATTGTTAGTATATAATGAGACACTAGTGAGAAATTCAGTTAGACAAAAAGTAACAAGTTAGTAAGTTTTTGAATATAGGTAATGAATTTCAAAATAAATCAATGGAATTATGTGGCGAATGAATTGTATTATAATAAAAACATAGGCGACGGATCGGTGATTTTAGTTCATAATTACATTTAGTCATTGTAGACTTGTACAGGATTCGATGCCTAGAGTTAATTCTAGGTACAAAGAAATTAACAAGAGCCAGTAAGTTGATGTCATCAACGATATTGTTGACAAGCTTATATAGAAAAACGGCCGACTGAACTTTATGGCGATTTTCCAAAGATGTAATTCCAAATTCAGCTAATACATTAATGTAAGAATAATTATCAATAATTGTAGGAAATCCATTGGTTTTACGCCAGCAAAATTTAACAAATTTTTTTTGAATAACCTCAATGGCGTATACATGATTTTTATATATTGGATACCAGATTAGGTTACAATATTCTACTTTACAGCGAACAAATGAATTAAACAAGGAGATGAGAGTGGATAGTTAGTGAAAATGTTTGGAACAGCGAATAATAAATCCAAGAGATTTATATGAACTTTTGATGGTAATATGTATATGATGTGAAAATGTTAATTTTTCATCAAACCAAACTCCCAGGTCGTTATATAGTTTTACTCTTTCGAGTATTAAGTTATCCATTGAATAATTAGATTGTAAGTAATTCTTTTTCATTGTGCATGACATCACTTTACACTTATTTACATTGAAGAATAATTTAAATTTTGTAGACCAGGCTATAATATTTTCTGTCTCGCTGTAACTCAAAACTGTCTTCATCACAATTTATGGTTTTAAAGATTTTCATGTCATCAGCATATAATAAACAGTTAGAATATTCCAAACAATCAACAAGATCATTAATGAATAAGTTGAAAAGCAAAGGTCCAAGATTCGACCCTTGAGGGATGCCAGAGCTGGAGATATAATAATTCGAGGTGAAATTGTTTAGACGGACAAATTGCTTGCGGTTGCTGGGATAGGATGAAATAAAAGAAGCTAGGTGAGGTGAGAAATTAAAGTTATATTGTAGTTTATGTATCAGTGCAGAGTGATTAACCGTATCAAATGCCTTTGCGAAGTCGGTGTAAATGACGTCAACCTGAGTATTATTACGTAGTGAATCCAGAACAGAATCAGTGAAATTTGCAAGATTAGTTACAGTAGACCTTCCTTTCATGAAGCTATGTTGAAATTTCGAAATTTTGTCTTGTACAGAGTTGTAAATTCTATTAAAAATAATTTTTTGACATTTTATGTGTTATCAATGTGAAAGAATATCTTATTGTCTATATGGTTTGATTCTACATTTTCCTTCATATTCAATAGACATAGTTAACACGTTCGCTGTCAGTCCATTTTAGGTACCTACCCTTTCGCCGGGAGCTGTTTACTTTTATGACATATAAATGTTTAATTTTTATTTTTTGGGTAAATATGTAAAGCCAGTCAAATAATACAAGAAAACAAATGATGCCTAAATTGACAGATATCAGTGTCAAATGTAATTGACATAGTGTATGCTCGTGTTATAATTTTATTACATTTATACAATCTTTTCCATGGAACTCTAGGTATGGAATTTGTAGAAAATAGTATATGTTCGTGTTACAATTTTACTGGATATATAGAATTTTTTCCAAGGAACTTTTGGTATCAGAATTGTACAAAATACGTAGAACTGATGGAAGGTATTGTGCTGGTCACAACAGATTTTTTAATAATTACTTTAGGAGACATTTGATATTGGTTGTCAGTGTCACTGTGATGTAACATTATTGCTATCTTTCTCTCGTAGCCGCAGTATACTGTAGAGTAGGGCGAGAGAAATGTCGCCGTAACATTATATTGACTTTGAAAATCAAATGCAGTTCAACTAAAGACAAATAAGAATTTTTAAAACTAATAATTGCTTCAAAATTAAACTTTCATTTAAAATAATATAAAAAAGAACAGAGTGGTGTCCCCATTTGCTCTCGAAATCGAATAGAATAAATTGGAAACAAGCCAAAAAAAATATGTATATCTTGTGGAAAGATTCTTTGGTGATATCATCGATGCAGACTCCTATTCGGCGTCTGTACACCCATGACTGTGTAGTATTGCTGTAGAAATTTAAATAAAATGTAAAGAATTTATTAAATCTAAATTTGGCCTGAAATTTGCTTGTTTCTTTTTGAAGTTTTTAACACACCAAAATATAAGCTTTTGTTGTGGAATTTGTAGAAAATAGTATATGTTCGCGTTACAATTTTACTTAATCCATAGAATATTTTCCAATGAACTTTTGTATATATATACAATGTGTCCCATTTAAAAGTGCCACCATTGGGATCTCGAGAACTATAAGAGATACGATGTCGGTTAAATGGAACTTTTTGTGCGCCTTTGGGAGGCCATTTCAGACGTGATTTTGTTTTTCCAAAAATTCTTATAGGGCACTACATTCCAAATAACATCTAAATTATTATTAATTGAGAAAAACATTTGAAATATAAAAGATAGATATTTTTATTAACTAACCAGTGGTGTACGAAACTTACATTTTTTTAAATGGAACCCATATCTGATTTTAGTCTCAAAAAAAAAAAAATATTTTTTTCTTTTCAATGATGTAAGGGTCATTATGTTTTATAGTTGTTTTGCCTTCAAAATTATTAATTTTTTTCTTTATTTTGTATTAAATTTACAATTATTTTGAAAATATTAGTATATTTCTATGTAGAAACACTCCTTGTATTTAAATAATTTATTTCGTTAGAAAATTTTGCTCAAAATTCGTATCAAATTAATTTTTATAATATTTGTGTCAGGTCGCCCTTAGCACTTTATAGTGTAATTTGTAATTATGTGTCTAGAATGAAAATATTAAGTAATAAAGGCATAAAATAAATTTTATCGATCAAATAGAATATAATTAATAAAAATTATGTTTTTTTTTTTGGGAAATAATAAGAAAATTCAGGAAAATAGAGAGAAAAATTAAATTTTAGGAGCAAAACATAATATCCCTTATATCATTGAAAAGAGAAAAAAATAATTAATTTTTTGAAACTAAAATCAAATAAAGGTTCCATTTAAAAAAATACAAGTTTGTGTTATATCTCGAAAATTTACGGATATAAAATTTTATTTCGTACGCTAATGATTAGATAATAAAAATATCTACCTTTTATATTTGAAATGTTTTTCTCAATTACTAAAAAAAAGAAAAAATCAACAATATTCAGTTTTTCGTCGTTATCTAGTGCCCTATGAGAATTTTTTGAAAAACAAAAGCACATCTGAGATGGCCTTCCAAAAGCGTACAAAAAGTTCCATTTAACCGACAATGTATCTCTTATAGTTCTCGAAATCTCAATGGTGGCACTTTTAAATGGAAAACACTGTATACATATATAAAATACATAGAATTGACGGAAGAAAATGTGCTGGCCACATCAGATTTTTTTCATAAAGTATATTTTATTAGCAAATAGAATGCAGTACTCAGAATTCACAGAAATGTTAATAATAATATTGTGTACGAGTATATTATAGATACTATATATTCTACTCGTTACTACTCAACTCAACTCACCAGCTGGCTATTAGAGATGTCAGTACCTATATCATCTATCAGCTGTAATAATTATTTTAGAATTACCATCATCATACCAAAAAGGAATCTTAAAAATATTTATATAGGAAAATTATCAGGGCAATATATCTTTTGGAAATTACGTTCCATAATGGCATGAGACAGTAATGAAATAAATAAGTATAGAGCTGGGTGGATGCTCCTACTTGTGTATCTCGTATGAATAACGCAAATGGCATAACCGGATAACATTACATAAGTTTTAATTGCCTGGCCTGGGCATGCGATGCAAACCTCCTAATATCAACATCATCCTTTATCCCGTCATTGGCTGCACAAATTGACTGCATAAACACATCTCGCGGCCCATATAAAGGGCGTCCATCACTTTATCTCGGCGTCTGCGCAAGATCGCCTACCATTTATAGTAATCAGCAGAGCCATTCAATAAATTAGAGGCGAGCGTGTAAAAGAGATGAAATTAAAACCCCATTACGGGCGATATCGCGTTTAAGATACCGCGAGCCCCGTCGCAAATCAGCCGCGTACAAGCCTGATAATGCACTAGGCAAGGCACAGGCACAAGGCTTCACTCTGCCTCCCTCTGTCCCTGCCTGGACAATGCAAATTGTCCCACTGAATTTGTCCAGATTATCAGCAGCTGCTGTTTATATGCTGACGCTCTTGATGGCTATCACGATGGAATCACTACCAATGGAAAAGAGTTCTCTAATGGACAGTTGCGTACAAAGGAATCTATTCAATGTTCAATGCGACCTTTCCTCCATAAAACATTTACCATTGTGCAAAGAACTGTTAATTATTGCATGATATAAATATTTTATAAAAATAAATAACCGAAGTTATGAATTTAGAACTGATTATATGATTTCAAAAATAAACCTCCGCGTAAGTGTGATTGAAAAAATGTAGACAAATGTATTTTTTTTCTTCATTTCATTTTAGACTTATTTTTTTAGATAAATGATTTATTTTTAATAAATAAATTGTTAAGTTCAAATTCATGTATTCATTTTACCTTACGTAACTCTTAAATTGTCGTACACAACCTCGGAGACAAAATTAGCGATTGAAATATAGAAAATCAATTTATAATATAAAATCTGTTGTGGCCAACACAAGACCTTTTGTCAATTTGATATATATTTACAAATTCCATACCAAAAGTTCCTTGAAAAAGATTCTATATACAGGGAATTTATTTTATCATGCAACATATAGTTAATCACTTCCATGGTTACTCACTATTGTCAAAAAATGACAGCAATGTAATATTTGTCTATTTTAAAACGCAACATACAAAATTTGTAGTTTTGTATTATCAAAACTAATGTCCAATAAATTAACCTACCTACGATTAACAAAATAATCAAAATATGAATGTTACACATCTTAACAAACTTTAGCTTACAAAAATTCATCTTTCATGTAATAAATGTTAAAAAATACCCCCATTTACACTGAGGCAATATTTTAGTCGGTCGTAATAAGAATTGACACCATTGGTGATGTGTTCTGGAGATATCTCCGGTGCTGCAGTTCTATTTATAATGTTGCATTTTAAAATGGACAAATATTACATTGCTGTCATTTTTTGACAATAGTGAGAGTAACCATGGAAGTGATGAACCATAATGTTGCATTTTAAAATAAATTCTCTGTATCTAGTAAAATTGTAACACAAACATATACTATTTTTAAAAAAAAATCCATACCGAAAGTTCCTTGGAAAAGGTTTTATAAATCCAATAAAATAATGACACGAACATGCGTTAAGTAAATTGCACTTATCATTGACGTCTGTCCAGTAGAATTTTTTGAATACATTAGGTGTTTCCAGTATTATAGCAAAGCTGACTGACTTTTGAAAATTAATCCGTTTATAATTCTTTAATTATATATCATCACATTTAACAGCGTTTTTTAAGAAAAACTGTTAAGAACTTCAAATAAGGGAACTTCCGGTTGACCAATATAACTAAATTGTAATCGTCGGAGTAAAATTTGTCACACACACACACACACACACACACACACACACACACACACATAGAAAGAGAAAGATATACAGACAAACAGATAGATACATACAAACATCATAAATCTAGTAAAATCGTATTTTCTAAAACGTGCTTATTTATTAAAACCTCACCACCGAATTTTTTGACCAAAAGCAGTACCTTCCTTACGTAAAGGTGACGGAAGGTAAAAACTGAACAATCTACCCCGCAGAGCGATATAAGAATCGAATTTGATTATAACGCCTATTTATTTTTCTCGGAATGGTAGTATAGGTACAAGTAGTGTGCAGGAAGGTTTGTAAGAAATAAACTTCCTGACTTTCTCACCGTGGCTCCCAGATGACTGCTAGGGTCGGTGACGATATTCTAATGTACTTTTAACAAATAAAAGTAACAATTTATATTTTCAATAAGTTATATTGCGAAAATATATAAATTACATTACATTGAATTCATTATATTATTTTTTAATTAACAAGAATAATATTTGTTTTTCTATGGTGATGTCATCGCCAAAAAGTTAGCTTTGGAATTAAGTAAGTTTGCTTGTGTCAAAGTGACAGCTTCTTGGATGTGCTCCTGCCAAAGTGACAGCCCACTGCCAAAGTGACAGCGAAGTGACAGCCCAAAGCGTCGCTAACATGTAGCTTGCTCACAGCTTCTGTAAAAATCCTGTAGTTGTAGCGTATAATTTATAATCCTCCTTAGAATAAAATGTAAACGAAATTAAAAAGAGAGTATTCTATATAACAAACAAAATTTACGCTTTCATTTTCAATATTTATTTATCTGTCATTTGAAATTAAGATTAGGACATTAAGTTAGAAATACAAGTAAATAAAAGTAATAGAACACCCGGCATACAATCTTATTTGACCTTTTATATGACACGGAAGGTGTCGCCGAGTCTATGAAACCCGGAGAGATCCATTTTAAAAAATACAACTGGTGTGTTTTTGTTACAAAATAATGACATGAGTTGATGAATTGAACCTTTTTCCTTTCCGTCTTTGGTCAAAAAATTCGGTGGTGAGTTTTAATTAATAAGCACATTTTAGGGTAGAATACGATTTTACTAGATTTACAATGATGTCTATGTGTCTATGTGTGTGTATGTCCGTATGTGTGACAAAAAAAATTCCGACTATAACTTCAATACTACAATTCTAAAAATTATAATTCTGTCATAGTTATTCCTCTTCTTTACATTTTTTTTGGTTATAATTGGCCAACCGAAAGTTCTCTTATTTGAGGTTTTTAACAGTTTTTCTTGAAAAAACGAAATTTAATATAATTTTTTGACTCTTTATATTATTATCAATATAAGAGCATATCTTATTGTCTATACTGTTTGATTATACATTTTCCTTCATATTCAATAGATATAGAGTTAAAGAATTATAAAGAGATTAACTTTCAAAAATTAGTCAGCTTTGCTATAATCATTGAAACAGCTGATTTATACAAAAAAATTTAATTGACAGATGTCAGTGTCAAGTGAAATTTACATAATGTATGGTCATGTTATAATTTTTTTTGGATTTATAGACTATTTTCCAAAGAACTTTCGGTATCGAATTTGTAAAAAATAGTATATATTTTACTGGATATGAAGAATCTTTTCAATGGAACTTGTAGTATGGGTTTGTACAAAATACATAGAATTGCGAGAAGGTAATGAGCTGACCATATCAGATTTTTCTATGAAAACGAATATTTTACATATAAAAGTAAAGCAAATACAACTTAACTCTTAATCTAACAAAAAATTCACAGTATGTTGTAAATTCTCAGTCGAGTTCATCTCCGAAGGGTTAAAAAAAATTGAAAGTAGAAAGGTTTCATCTGAAGATAAGATTGATGCTGCCTGCAATATAATTGTGCAATTCATGATTATTTTCATAGCATTTCAAAGGAAGACTGATTGGGATTTTTAAACAGTAAATAGAAAGAATGGTGGAGAGTATTATTGCTGAAGGAATCTAATTTTAACGTATTTAAAAAAAATCTAAAAAAATTAAACATGTGTTATATTCTTAATAATGGGGTATTCCACCGTAACAAAAAAAGAAGAAAAATTTCAATTTAACTTAGAGTATGGCTCAATAAATAATAGTTAAAACAATGAAAACATTTTTTAAATAATTACTTTACGAGATATTTCACATTTGCTAAAAGGGGAAATTGACGTCATACAATTGTTATATTTCTCTCGTAGCGTACTCAGAGCAGTGTGTGTGAGAAAGACAAGTATAGGGGAAAAGTGACCTTTTCAGTGATTTCTCGAAAAAAAAAAAATACTGTTAAACTAGGAACAATTAAGATTTTTTAATACTATGAATTACTTCAAAACCGCATGAAGTTTTATTTAAAATAATAAAAAAAAATTGTTGTGGCCAGCACAAGGCCTTCCGTTAATTCGATGTATTTTGTACAAATCCATACCAAAAGGACCGTGGAACAGTTTCTATATAATATCATGTAAAATCGAACACGAACACATCACATACTATTTTTTTACAAATTCCATACCAAAAGTTCATTTAAAAAGGTTCTATAAATTCAATAAAATTATAACATAAATATACACTATATGTAAAATGCACTTAACACTTTCTTCTTTCTGCTTCAGCTTTCCTCTATTTTATTAGGGATCGCTGTTTCCTCTTCTCTTCCACTCATTCCTGTCCAACGCATCTTCTTCACACAGTCCTTCCTTTCGCAAGTCTTCTGCGATACAATCTTCTCTTTGGCCTTTCAGTGCATGTCACTTGCGACGAACACTATGACATACTAATTTTTGATACTATACTTTCCATATTTGGTTTTGCACTTACGACAGACATCTGTCAATTAGAATTTTTTATAATGCTTTAACTCTACATCTATTGAATCTGAAGGAAAATGTATAATCAAACCGTATAGAGAAGAATATTTTCTTTAATATATATAATACCAAAATGTCAAAAAATAATATTTAATTGCGTTTAAAAAAAAAAAAACTGTTAAAAACTTCAAATAAGGGTACTTTCGGTTGACCAATTATAACCAAAATCTAATCAGCTCTTCATATGGTTGTAAAGAAGAGGAATACGAAAATTTTTAGAATTATAGTTTTGGAGTTATCGTCGGAGAAAAATTTGTCACACACACATACACACACACACACACACACACACACACACACACACACACACACACACACACACACACATACAGATATCAATGTAAAATTAGTAAATTCGTATTGTAGGGTCACTAAAACGTGCTTATTCATTAAAAACTCACCACCGAATTTTTTGACCAAAGACAATACCTTCCTTACCTAAAGGTGACGGAAGGTAAAAATTGAGTGAAATACCCCATTCTAACGTATCATTCATATAAATGTTTTTTTTTCTTTTTTATGATATTTTTCTTACAATGAAACGTTCTCTGAATACAGTAAATACCCTCTCACATATAAAATTGAGTGGCAATCCCTTTGCGGCGCCACTGTGTTGCAGAGCACCTCTATCTCTTCTCAATTAGTCTGGAACGTTTTTACTTATCGTGGTTTATGCGTGTGTCGCGCGTTATCCCGCAGACTGAGGCTCGCACTTTATTGTCGCGAGATCTCCGTGAGTTACTCAGCCTGACTGCTTTATTTCCTACCGGCCCGGGATTTACACACACCTCGTAGTTGATACGGAGGACGAGGATGCAGAAACAAGGTAATTGTTTGTGGGGGAGCGAGTAATTGTACTTTATGGGAAAGAAATCAATTGTTCATGTTGAAACGATATCAGTTGAATAAAACCGGGGTGTGGAAAAAAGTGTAAAAGATCTGAAAAGAATAATAAATGTACAAAGTACAGTTGCAATACTTGATGAATCTGTTTTAATAAAATTTAGAAAATTATACTTGACACGTTTCACAAGATTTCAGTCACTGAATCACCATCTCGGTCATTTGTGAAAAACTGGCCCACTCATTTAGAACCACAACCACAGAAGCGTTTTGCTCTTATTAGAGCTCTTCAGTGTGATGTACTGACGCTTCTAGGAGACACTGATAAATGACCGACACAGAAAAAAAAATCTGATGTGGCCAACACAAAACCGCCCGCTATTTAATTTTTATTAATTTAAATACATACCTACCTACGTATTTACTAACGCTGCAAACTGTTCCATTGCAGAAAACTATTGCTTTATTTACTATTTTCTTTTTAAAATGTCACTATTATTAATTTGAAGTGATAAGTTTACTGACAGTGACATTTACTGTCAGTTACATTCATTTGAAAAATGAACTGTGTAACAAAGGAATATTTTTAATCTTAGGCTTCGCGACTACTAAAAAAAATTATTTTTAAATTTATCTGTAAAATATATAGAAAAAGTATTAATGTATTCCAGTAGAAAATTCAATAATCTTTAATTTTCATAAGACATAAAATTCGAAAAAATGGCATTTAATGGTATTTTTTGAAGAAAAACCATTAAGAGCTTTAAGTAAAGTACGATTTCCGTTTATCCGATTTGCACCAAAATCTAATCGCTTCTATTTCTATTAGAATAGGGTAAAAATACAAGGTTTTAGAATTTTCTGAATGATAGTTATTTGAGTTAGAGTGCAAACAAAATTCGTACACATACACACATACACACATACACACACGCACACACACACACACACATACACACATACAGACATCATCGTGAAAATGTTAAAAATGGATTCTAGGGACCTTAAAACGTGGTCATTTACTAAAATCTCGATATGAGATTTTTAGCACGATCCCTATACCTCCCTTACCAAGGGTAGCGGGAGGTAAAAACATCTAAATTGTAGTTAAATTAACTAATCTTTAATTTTCAACCTACTAATATGTTAAAATTACTTGCTTATGAAGTTTAAAATTGAGTAATGAAAATTGCATATTTTCGCTTACTTATTTATTAATTATTTAATTAAGTTAAGGGAATTTGTAGAATATGGCAACATACCACCATAGCCCTATTGCTCTTCTTAGTGTTAAAAAAGTTTCAGATGTATATTCCAGATATTTTAGATGCAACAGTTATAATTGTTAGGTAGAATTTTTGACGTGCCGCGGTAGCAAGTCAAGCCCCTTAAATTGTCTAAGTTGATATAGTTAAATTTTCTAAATTTGTTGTAACAAATTATAGTAAAATTAAATACAAAATTAGTTTAAATGACTATTGAACTAAACATAAAAAGAAATTAACTAAATATATATTTAATTTTTCTATTTAATTATCTAATTCATTCACCGAAAATTGTAGGACAAATATAATGAAGCCAAAATATAGTAAAATTAAATAAAATAAGTAATTAAAATAAGTATTTGCTTATTTAAATTAACGATTTTTTACAAAATATTTATTATCTATGTCGGATTAGTTAAAATGCTAAATTAAGATTTGCAAATTATACTAAATTATTAGACATATTGCCTAATAAAATAATTTCTAATTATGATTAGGCAAAATTTCAATTATTTTTTTTCTGTCGAGAGGTTGATTCAGAGACTGAAATCTTGTGAAACTTGTCAAGTATGATATTTAGAATTTGAGAAGATATAAAATTTCGAAGTGCTAATTCTCGGGGAAAAAGATTTTTCTCTAACACTACTATGGAATTCACTCATTCTGTAACGGAAAACTGTTACAGAATGTATAGATTCTGTCGTACTGTTACGGAATAATATTCCGTAAGAGTTTTAGTCAATGCCCACTGGTTTTTTAATTCACCCATTTAAAATACATGGGAAAACGCAATTGTTTCCAAAATCAGGTTGGCTTTGTTTTGTGCGTTGTTTCTGTGATTTTGTTTCCTCAGTTGTCAAATTAGGGTCAAATTATAATTAGTGTTAGAGAAAGTATAATCTAAAACTCGTATGGAATAGTATTTCCGCCACTCGCGAAACCGTAGACCTCGCCTGCGGCTCGACCTACAAACTTTTCGCTCGCGCAGAAATTATCTATTCCATACTAGTTATAGAATATACTATTATTCTCCAATACTATTATCGAAATCATACATTCTGTCACAAAAACACTATTTCAGAATGAGCACATTCTGTAATAGAATATTATTCCGTAACAGGCAGTCAAAGCCCAGTAGTTTTATTTTAAAAATCAATCTGGCTTTGCTTGGCGCGTTGTTTCCACTATTCGTTTGATTTTGTCACCTGAACTGCCACATTGTAAAAGAATATTTTACAAAAACTAATTAATTTCATCTATAAAAGTTAGATTATACGAAATGTCAAAAATAAAATACTGAATTTTAATTTACTGCATAAACGACGTTATTTTAGTTTAGTTTCTTAATTTAGTGGCTTAATTTAATTTCATAATTTACATGCTGCATAACCCAGCATTACTGTGTTTTAATTTTTAGTTTTAATTTAAATCACGATGGACGATGCGCACTCGTTAGTGCTGTCATCAGTGGTTTACATTGTTGTTCTTGACAGAAGTATTTATACTTGATCTTTAGCATTTAGTATTTAGGTCTTCTTCACATAAATACAACTCCAAATGGCACACTAATGACATCCATTGGTTAGTATGACAACAAATATTCGATTTAATTTGATGCTTCAGATTAAATGTTAATGTTATATATCACAAAATAGAAGCTAAGAAGTAAATTTTGACAATAAATTTGACGTTTTGCACAAATTATAGCATACATTTTTAAATTTCATTTTAATCTGTCGTAAATACTTCCGTGATAGTACCATCTTAAGTGTGCAAATTCCAACGTTCAATAATATATAATAGATAATACAAAAGTATAAAATAAGCTTACAAAAATAAAGAAAATATGCATGAAGCTGTCATTTAATAATTTAATGTGAGTTTAATATGCGTGGTTCATACTGTTGACACAATAAAATACCCAACAGTAATACGTCATTTTATTCTTCCAAGATATATTTACTCAGACAAATTTCCTCCGCAAATTTAATATTCCCGACACTCCATGTCTACATTTATTATTCCTTTTCCAATTGTTTTACACGTGCTAAATAAATATTTTTATTGGCAAGACCACATAACAAGCTGCTTTGACTACTAAAATAAATATCCACTCATTCAACAAGACTGAAAGAGATGAGCTAAAATAGCAGGCGGTGAATGCATATGAATGAAACAGAAATGACGGAATCCACAACGAACTGAATTTTTCAAAGTCTCTAGCTAAAGATCATTAATAATACTAATTATATGTTCTAACGATGGCAACGTGTACGTGTGACAAATGGGTTACAAATAAAAATCTAAAAATGGCTCTGTTAAATTTAACCAGCTGACAAACCATATTTCACGAAATCTCAGGACATGGCGTTTGACACATTCCTTCTCATCCAATATATTCTCCATTCATTTACTTCAATCTCAAGAACTAATTTTACAAACAACATGACATTCTTGACATTTTTTCAAGAGGAGGACAATAAGAAAATTATAGAAAGAATTACAATACAACATACCAGTTTACAAAAAATGAAACTTAATTTAGATTAATGAGATAATGCAATGATATAAACTATGATATATTAGTTGGCCATGTAAAAAGAAAAACGTGTGACGGGGTTGTGAGGAAAAGAAAAAAAATCTGTTGTGGCCAGCACAAGACCTCTCGCCATTTCCATATTAGGCTATATAAGTATTGTATTGCACTTTGCTATCGAACCGTCGTTTTATAACAAAATATTACAGGACTTTACCCAAATATTGTTTTTTATTGTATTTAACATGTCTTCTGCACACATATAATTCTAATTATATTTATTTTTCATTGTATGAGGGAGTTTCTAAATGTCACAGATTCTTCCAATTCATTAACCAGATTGGCGGTATTTCTGATGGATATATGCATATTACCTATAATTTCAAATATTTAATTAATAAAACAATAAGAAAGATTAAATGTACTTCCCAGAAAAAGCTATCAAAATGTCACTGAAACTGTTAATTTTTGACACTGAAATCTGTCATTTACAAATTATATTATAAACATTTGACTTTGTCAACTGGTTTCCTTAGTGTAGTTTCGCCTACTCGACTTGTTATATCCCGATATTCTATATATTATAGCGTCTTTATCTCTAAATTTATAGAAGATAGAATAAAAAATTTAAATGTATCAGGTGTAGAATTTTGTTCTTCAAAATTAGTAATATCAAAAATTTTCAAAAATTAATATTTGGAAGAATTTCTTTTAAAAACTACTATTTCCGGTTGTTCAATTGTTACCAAAACCTTTTCAGCTCTTCCCAGGAATGTCAGATTGAGGAATCCATAGTTAAACAGTTATTAAGTCTTATAGTTTTTGAGGAATCGTGGCTACAACATCCAGACATACACACATACACACATACACACATACACACATCCACACACACACACACACACACAGACATCATTTTAAAAATGTTATAAACGGATTATAGGGACCCTAAATCGTGCTTTTTCACTAAAATCTGGGTATGCGAATTTTAGCATGAATCCAATACCTCTCTTAGCGAGAGGTAAAAAGAGGGAGGTTGTTGGAAGTAAAAAAGCTGTCAGTAATTAGATCTGCTTCAAAAAAGACATTCTGAAGAAAGAAGGAACAATTATAAAGTAGAAGAAGAGAAGTGGGAATAAAAGGAATCATTGATGTATGTAGAAGCACCAAGTAATAAATAGCAAGAAGCAGTAGAGAAACCGAAGAGCGGATGAATTTTGGCTGTACCCCACTCACAGACTCGTCCTGTCACTTCGATATTTTAGCTAAGTTACCCCCTTTTATTGTAATTATTATTATAAAAAATCTGATGTGGCCAGTACATGATCTCCCGCCAATTCCATGTTTAAAATAGCAATGACCTTTAAGTAAAGTTTCACTTCCGATTGATCGTTTGAAAACAAAATCTACTTTGTTGTTCCAATAAATAGAAAAGTTTGTAATACGAAATGTTGGATTATATTTTATTATGTTTTTCCTGAAAAATCTGTTAGAGCTTCAAATTAAGTACTACATCCGGTTTATAATATATAGTCAAAAACTAATATGTTGTTTCAAATTATATAAGAGTATTAAATACCAACTTTGCGAAGTTTTGGATCATTAATTTATTTTAAGGAAAAATCGTCACACACACATTATTGTCAAAATCATCACCAACTTCCTTATGCTCTAAAACGCAATCTGTGTAAATTCTTCGCCGTACATTATCCATTTCGTAAATGTGCAGTTGAAGACTATTATTTGACACTTTGAAATCACGTTCTTATTGAGAGCTGTTTGATATATAATGCTGCAAACATCAAACTTAAATCGAATTATCCTGTATATCTAATATTTATGTATGATGGAAAATATATTATTTTTACAAACCGTAATTTCATTAGAATCATATTTAAAGTACTAAATTCTTCTTAACACGGTTTCATTATTAATTTTAATGAAAATTGCTTCGTGACAGTGACATTTGTTTAAATATGTCAAATTTGTTATTAAAGTATTGTTTTTGTTTGATGCAGAGGCAAAGTGATGTACAAAAATAAATTATTTTATAATATAATATAAAGTTATTTCAAGTTATTTACTAAATGCTATTATCGTAGAATTGAAGATTGTGCCATTATATTCAATTTGTATTGGTAAAAGCTGCTAAAAAATTATATTCAATGAATTTTTTACAAGAAAAACAGTTAAAAGCTTGTATAAATGATACTTCCGGTTATCCGATATGCACTAAAACCTAATGAGCTCTTTCCCACATTAGTATAGAATGGGTATACAAAATTTCAAAATTTTCTGATTGATAGTATTTGAGTAATCGTGTCCACAAGATCCACACTCACACACACACAGACACACACACACAGACACACACACATACCTACAGACATCATTGTAAAAATGTTAAAATCGGATTTTGGGGACATCAAAACGTGCTTATTCACTGAAATCTCTATATCCGATTTTTAGCACGATCCCTATACCTCCCTTACCTAGGGTAGCGGGAGGTAAAAATTGTTAAATATATGTAATTTGAACTATTATATGACTTTATTTTTACCAGTTAACCCACGAAAGTAACAACCTATATTAGGGTCAATATATGAACATATCGTCTGTATTCTTAAATTATAGCGTAGTTAATTTCTACAGATCTATTAAACAAGTTTTTTTTTTTCCATATACACGGTATCTTTTAAATACGTTTAACCACACCACAGAGTCTTGTGGGCTTCAACTAAGACGATTCTACTAAACTTACCTATTTTCGAAAATGTACCCTTCAACATTTTGTTTCAAAATGCTTCTAAAATAAATTAATTTTACTTAAAATAACAGAACACTATGTTCGATTTAAATGAAATTTGCTATAATACTCCATAATAGGTGTAGGAACGGGTTGACATTGAAAGTGTTGGGTATACGAGTATAGTAGGTACAGACAAAAATGAGCAAAAAAAGCTTAATCAATTCATAAATCAGCCAGCTATGCCATAACCATGGAAACTGATTCTAATCGACAGATGTCAGTGTGAAATGCAATTTACATACCTATGCTCGTGTTATAATTTTATTGGATGTATAGAATTTTTCCCAAGTAATTTTCGGTATGGAATTTGTAGAAAATAGTTATATTCATGTTACAATTTTACTGGATATGCAGGATGTCTCAGGACGAGCTTACGCTATCTATATTTTAAATACTATTTAATATAATTTAACGAAATTTGGTATCTAGGGGTTATCCTACATGCCCGTTTCAACTAAAATATTTTCAAAGCAGTAGCACTATGAAGCAATAAAAACATTTTACTCATGATCAACAACTTCCGGCGTTATTCAACTTTTTTTGATTTTTTGTCTGAAATCCGGCACATTTTCAAAACTCTGTATATCGGGAACGAGATCGAATTTTTATAATCTGAAAAAAGTCTTTTATAAAGGAGACTTTAAGATATATTATCATAGAAGAATCCTCGATTATTTATAAAAATGTGACGGGTACGTTACACCAAAATTTCAGTTGACAAACTTCAAAAAAGACAATTTTTTTAAATGGAACCCCCTCTTTTTATTACATAAATGTGTTCTACGGCAAAAAATAAGGGTACTGCATGTAACATGTCCTATGTTAAAAGTTGATAGAATTTCAGTAAATTAGAAAAACATGTAATCTGAGTATAATTATTTTATTAATACGGATAAGTAAGCCATAGAAAAAACAAATAAATTCTAAATACAAAACTATGATTAATTTAATACATATTCAAACTGTCCTCCATTCATATGTAAGCACATCGTTACTCTCTTCAATACTTATTCTTGTGTAGCTTTTTTTATTATCCGAGGAGACATGTTGTTAAATGCTGTTCGTACCCTATGTTGGCAATCTTTTTCACTAGTTCAAGGTTTTTGACAGGTGGCCTCCTCGTTCACCCGATTTAACTCCACTTGATTTTTTTGTTTGGGGTTACATTAAAAACGTCGTAAGGTTGATTAAAGTTTAAAATTGTGCATAAACATTTTAACTATAATTGAACAAATGAGTTTTGTTAACTTTTGCTTGATTGAACAACTATTTTTTTCTCCCGCATCTAAGGTTACCAACCACTTTTAAGTACCTATCGTCTTTTAGGCGATGTTTAGTAAACAGGGAGGGATACTAAAGCTCCGTTTACAGTCCACTAGGCGTGTTTACATTGTATGTGGATGGGTACACGTGTAACTCATTCAAGTATTATTGCCTCAATATTGATGTATCAATATTTTTACAGCGTTCCACAAACGAGACGTGGCGGCGCTGCGATGGGCAAACACTGTGAATGCCAATGCAGGAGAAGCATGCTATACTAACGTACGATGCAAGAAGGTTCCCAAACTCTGAATATGTGGGAGTATCTATTTAAATAATTTTGAATATGTGGACATTTGGTAGAACCGATATTTTAATTTACAATATTTTAATGTAGTTATACAAGTGTGGCAATAATATATTGCGCAACAAGTGCGGAAAATCACTAATTGCCCACGAAGTGTGAGAGTTTCAGCACGAGACGAAGTCGAGGGCTGGAAGAACACAAGTGAGCAATATGTGTTTCTGCACGAGAGGCACACTATACTTTTTCTACTACCACACTCATTGGTAAGATATAAATAGTTCAATTGTAATAAAGAACACAATTTTCCTCAATAATTAATTAAACTTTAAAATAATTACAATAGTTACTCTTACTATAAATGGAAATATATACATGGATAAGTAATTGCCACATATTTTGTATTTTATAAATAAAAAAAAACACATATTTAAATATTAACATTATATAGGTATTATAGTTGGTAACTTTTATGAGAAATTATTTCTCAGACTTGTGTGTGTGTGTATGTGTGTGTGTGCGTGTGTGCGTGTGCGTGTGTGCGTGTATGCGTGTGCGTGTGTGCGTGTATGCGTGTGCGTGTTTGAGTGTGCGTGTATGCGTGTGCGTGTGTGCGTGCGTGCGTGTGTATGCGTGCATGCGTGCGTGTGTATGCGTGCGTGCGTGCGTGCGTGTGTGTGTGTGTGTGTGTGTGTGGCCGGATGTTGGAAAGACGATTCCTCAAAAACTATAATGCGTAAAACCTGTTTAACTGCGTATTCCTCAATTTGACATTAATGAGAGCTGAAAAGATTTTGATAACAATTGGATAGGCGGAAGTACTTAGTAGTTTTTCAAAAAAAAAACTTAAATATTATTTTTTGAAATTTGTTGTTATTACAAATATTGAAGAATATAAAATTCTCCATCTTATATACTTAAATTTTTTATTACATATATCTTCTATAGATTCAGACATAAAGAAAATACTAAGCCAATTAATCGGTGTTTTTACCGACTATTCACCTAGGACTAGGATATTGGATAACCGAGTAATAGTCGGTAGCCGGCACATATCTAATAAACATTACAGTATTAAAATATCGAAAATAATATGAAAATGTATTTAGCTCAAAAAAATCGGCAAGGTATTTTTTATTAGCAAAACCCATATGCTTTTTTCCATCTTTATTAAAACTTTCATGGAAAATTACATGAGTCTCAGTAGTTTCTTCTTCAGTTTTAAAGTCTTAAAAGACATGTTCCCGAGTAAATGAACAATAAAATAAACCAAATTTTGAACAAAGTGACATGTATTATGTGAAAGTTTTAGAGACTCTGCTCTTCCTATAATATAAACAAAGTTTGGGCGCTTCTTGAATTCCGTATTCCGTTGGCGTCAGTCGAAATCCATGTGATTTCCGCCGTTAACTCCATACCCATACCGGAATGATTATTAACGCAATCACTCACCACGCCTCATGCGGGAATATTTCCGTTCCCCGACAAAACCAAGATTACTATTTAATTGCGATTAATATAACTCCAAACAACTACTGTTTTCATTTCGCATTTCGCTAATACGTGACTGAAATTTCAATGCCCTCTTGCAAATTTAAATGCAAATTTGATATGAAATTAGGTATTCTTAAAAGAATCGATTATTTCTTGTTAAATCTGGGAGTATAAGTATACAGGTAGATTGAAAAAAATAGAGATACACATATCTATTTTCATTATTGCACGGTGCATAAATATTAAAACAATGCTTCGCTATACACAAAAATTGATAATAATAATTGTTATTGAATCTATTTAAAATAATAGATAGTTATTCACTTGAGCAGATATACAAATAATATCCAATAACAATAAACTAACCTAACTTGAAAGATAAATCGTAAAACATTTGTATTTTATTTGTTTCTATTTCATTGCTATCAGTAGTTTTTTGATAATTTTAGTTTTCATACCTAATTTCTGCCGTTTGAGAGTTTGAAGTTAATTTTATTTATTGGTTCAGATGCAGAGTTTTAAGCTCTACAAGTTTTATTGGAAGCTTTTTTCTAGTGATTCGAGACGAGACGAGACGAGAAATTCATTGTCTCGTCTCGTCTCGTTTCACATTCATAAAATTATGTCTCGTCTCGATATATTTCTCGTCTTGTTTAATAGTCTCGTCTCGGCCGAGATTCTCGCCGAGATTTCTCGATGGAAATTTGATATGTATATTTTGGTCTTATAAACAAATTATTAAATATATACAATTTTGTATTAACAGCAATTTGAACAAAAAGATAAATATTTGTCGTTTTATCTGTCAAAATTTGTCATAACCTAAACCTTGAGCGAATTTTATTATGTTATAATTTTAATAAATTAATATTTATCTATCATTTTCTAATCTTTTATAAAACACGAAAAATAAAATAACGCTAAAAATCTTAACTAAAGCCTGGATTACACGATGAAATTTTTATTTTCAAGTGACTAGAAATGTATCTTTATAGTGACCTTACAAGTATATTTACTTTCATACTTACATTAAGATTTCAATTACTTCTCTATTCTATTTTGCCATTTTTCAGTTGAATATTGATCACTTATAACACTTCTTGTATACATCAAAAATATAAACAAAAAAGACATTTGACAGTTACTTGACAGTTAAAATTTGTAGGGACTTTTAAGAAAAAGTAGAGCATGTTCCAGTTTTTCTTTACAAGTTTTTCGTTTAAATTCTATTCAATTGTCTCTCGTGCACTCATGTCATTGTACGAGAGAGAACTCTTTTCGTCACTCGAAGAGATTCATCGTGTAATGCATGCTTAACAAATTCTGGCAGATAAAATGTCAAATACTTTATTATCTTTTTGTTTAAAAATGCCATAGCTAAATAGAGACATATAACACTAAAAATATGATAAATGAGAGAAATAAGAAACGAGAAATCTCGAAACAATTTTTGAGAATCGAGATCTCGGCAAATATATCTCGTCTCGTAAAATATTTTTTACATTTCTGTCTCGTCTCGTCGAGATGAGAAATCTCGTGTACGAGACGAGACGAGAATCGAGAAATATCTCGTCTCGACAGAATCACTACTTTTTTCCGTTAATACGGTTACAGTCACCACCTAAATATTAAGGCTGTAGATAATTTAATGAAAATATGTTTCTCTGATTATATCCCTTTACTATATTCAAAACACTTTTTAGTAACAAAAAAATATTAAATTCTACTTCCGGTTTCCACGAAAGCAGCATTGTCGTTGAATTTTTAAACAGGATAATCACCCCTATTCTGTAACTCAATCGATAACTTTTTCGATCGATAATAAATTGTGGCCAATAATTATAGTAGACAGTGAATAAAAAAATGAAACTGGCAGAATGATACATTTGTTTCTATTTGTCAAAAATTATTATCGATCGATAACTATTATCGATTGAGTTACAGAATAGGGCGAAATGTTTAGGTATATTGTTATACTTTCTGAAAGTAATTTAAATTACAATACGTCTTTTGTTAAAATGAAATATTATATTTCATTATTTAACTTCGATCTATCCGCTGAACATGAATTCTATCCTGCTGTATGTTATTTGTAAAAATCTTCGTCTAATATTCCTTATTGCGAACAGGTCCTTAATATTTGTTCTATTGTAATTTATATTTTAAACAGATATGTCGAATTAGTAGTCTAAAGAAACTGTTGTGGCCAGCACAAGACCTCTCGCCATTTCCATATTGGACTATACAAGTATGGAGTCCCGTGGCCGCGTGCCTGAGTGTCTGATCGCGAACCTGGGGAACCGGGTTCGATCCCGACAGGCGCCAAATATTTCCAATTTTAAAAGGCACAAAAGTGACTCCTGTGGTGCACTCTCCACACCAGCTATGAGTGCCCGTGAGATGACGCCTGGTAAACGCTCACACGGTAAAATATATCGTCATCATTACCGATGTCTACATGTGTTGTAGATACTGGCACACCCAGTAATGGGTAATATGCCGTGATGATATATTTATTTATTTATTTTACTATACAAGTACATATTGTATTTAACATTTTTGGTACACATACAAAAATTCTAATTACATTTATTATTAATATATTTTATATTTTTTAATTCATTCTATAAATAAGTTTCCTCCTACTTTTCTAAATGTTCGAGATTCTTCAAATTCATTGTCGGGATTGGCGGTATTTCTGATGCGTATATATAAGTATCTAACATTTTAAATATTTAATTAATAATAAAATAAGAAATATTATATGTACTTCCCAGAAAAAGCCTTCAGCAATGTACCTGGCTGGATTTTTGACACCGACATTTTTCTGTGAATTACAAACATTTTAACTATTCAACTAGTTTCCATGGAGTTATTATAACATTAGAAGATTTTTTAAAAGAAACTACTACTTCCAGTTGTCGAATTGTTACCAAAACCATTAACGTCTGTTTAAGGAATAAGGAGTTAAATAGGTTTTTATTCTTATAGAATTTGAGAAACCGTTCCTCCAACATTCAGACACACTCAAATATACACACATATCTCTATCTCTCTCTCTCTCTCACACACACACACACACACACACACACACACACACACACACACACACACATACACACATGATAGTAAAATGTTATAATCGGATTCTAGTGACCTTAAAACGTGCTTATTCACTAAAATCTGGATATGCGATTTTTAGCATTTTTAGCGAGAGGTAGAACGCCTTCTTTATTGTTCTAAGCGTTGAGAACAGTAATATTTTATGTAGACACTTCTAAGTACTAGGAAAATTAACTTCGCCATTATCACGTTTATGAAATAAAAACTATTTAAATTCTTTTCCATTTACACCATCATCCTTACGTGTTTGGTGGCGCCAGCGTCGACAGTGACATCTCGTTTTAATTCTATGAATCAACCGTAAACAGCATCATAAACCAGCGCCTTCTTTGATGTTCTGCCGGGGAGCGAGTGGCATCGTTGGGATTTTTACGAATCGGGGATCGCAGGTTGCGCTGAATTGCGAAATAAATAAAGACATGATATGACTGTAAAGTAAACGCTGGGTTTATTATTCTCAACATTAAGAGAGCGAGGTTTATGTTGAGGTTCCCTCAAAGACAGCTCATCCTCCTCAAGTACTGACAGGGAATGTTAATTTTATTCACTGATTTCTCGGTTCTTTGTGGGGGAATATTTTCACTTTGTTTCAATAAAAGAATACAGGTTTCATGTTTCATTTCTTTGATGTTCGGAATTTTATGTTTCATTTAGAAATTTTATTTGAAAAATATATCTAAGGGTTCTAAGCTCATTGCAATTAAATTTTTACGTTCCACTTTTGCAGCAATGGGCATCGTAAATCATAATTTAAATAATTAAAGTAAAAGAAGAAATATGGTAGACAGAAATTCGTTATATGCAGTTCGAAAGATTTACATGTTACAAATATGGTTATACCGGGAGTTTATTTTATCAGTAAACATAGGGTATATCATTGCCATAATTACGGTATGAATGTTTCACAGCAATGTATTGAAGCGTTTATTTTATGAGTAAACATAGGCGTTTAACATGGGAAGCAGTTTTTTGTAAATACAAAGTGTCAGGCAAAAATCCAAGCCATGCTATTGAACATGATAATAGTGCATTACATCTTGTACATTATTTAATATTAATTACTTTAATAATATTGCAAAAATTGCAATAAGTTACAAAAATTGTCAAATAAATGTTTCACTTTTTGATTATGCAATATGAATAGATTTGCAAATGTCTCAAATATTAAATAATGTACAAGATGTAATGTACTATTATCATGTTCAATAGCATGGCTTGATTTTGAGCCGTACACTTTGTATTTACGAAAAAACTGGTTCCCATGTTAAACGCCTATGTTTACTCATAAAATAAACGCTTCAATACATTGCTGTCAAACATTCATACCGTAACTATGGCAATGATATACCCTATGTTTACTGCTAAAATAAACTCTCGATATTTTTGTCTTAAGAATGTTAGTACTGAAATATGACAGGAGAATGAATTCAACAATGGATAAACCTACTTTTCATATTAACTTACATTTTACTTATAAAATGAATTAAAGAATTAGAAAAACAATCGCCATGTTTCACAAGATTTCAGCATCTGAATCTTTCGATCATTTTTCAGATGCAGACCGTGCCCAGCTAGTAACCACAGATGCGTTTCGCTCTTATAGAAGTTCATCAGTGTGATGTAACTGAACCCTCTTTGCGGAGAAAATTCACCAACTGGGCACGGCGTAAGATATACATCTCATACAAGATAGATGGCTTAAGAGGTAAGTAACCCCATGTAGAGCCATCTATGTAGAACGCCGTGAAGCTCTGGCAGCTATTGAAAGTAAAATACTAACTTTTTCTAATTCTTTTTCTATTTTTTTATTAGATATTGTTTCACCTAAAGATCGCTATTGTACTTTGAATAGACACTTACAAAATTGCAATTTGCACGAGCGCGTCTAATGGCAAAGCATATAGAACTCAAGGTTGCTATGGTTACCACGTCCAAACAAAGACCTGTCATCAGCCGTAGACTCTACACTCTAGCCATCGTTTTAGTTGAATAATCGAATGATCTTCAATATTATCAAACAAAACAGTTGCCCCAGACACATCTAGTTTTAAACTCATTTTTATGAAACACAACGTACAAAACACAATAAAGAATTAGGTTTAACACTGAATAACAGAGGCGAACACAATGACAGATAAGAACATGGAACGGGACGTAAGACAACGAGGGGAGGTTTGTTTGGATGCATGATCTTCTATCTCTCTCTTGCAGTGACGTCAATTTTGTAAGTGTCTGTTATTAAAAATGCTTCCGCTTTTTTGATATTTATTTATTTGTTTTCACTCAGCATGGAAACATTTTGCAAATTTCGTTTTCAATATGTCATTATCTACATAAAAATATTAACAATAATTAGACTGAATAAAATTATGAGTACTAAAGTAGGATATTAGTAATGTAAATGAACAAATTAAAACTAGATATATTTTCATTTGTTGTTGTTGCTGTTTGAAACATATGAACACGGTAAGCTGTTTAAGACGATCTTATAACAGTCCTCAAAATGATGTAAAACATAAGATTAGCGCTAAACGCTACATCCCGCCTTATTGAACTATTCATTAGAAATAATAAATGTTATGAAAAGAGAAAGAATAATCTAAGAATCTAATTAACCGTTACATTTTTGAAAATTTTTTAGGAGCCAAGTTATGAGTACTTGAAAAACAGCTGATATTATCAGTCCTTTTGCAAAATTCCGTTTGGAACATAATATCATTGATTTTATATTAATAACATAATAAAAATTTATAGTCAAATTCCTAGAAATAGAGGATGTAGAGTTTCGCGATAAGCACTATTTTCTACAATTTTTATTAATTTGCGCTCATAGTTCAGTAGATGTTATTGAAAGAGGACAAACACAATATTTTAAAAACTTACTATCATGGAGGAAAACAACTCCGAACTACCTAATTAGGAGAGAGACGGGTCAGCCACACCTAGAAGTCCTTATATTGCAAAAAATCCTTTTAATAGCAGACACGCGCTTTGCCAAAATCTGCTATAATAAACTCACACAACGTGAGGCAAATCTCCCTACAGCTACAGCAGATAATACAAAGTTTAACTAGGTGAAAAACCTAAAATTAATCCTTTCGAAGACCAATCACTACTGGGTATGGGAAAAAAAAGCCCTATTATCTTAAAAGAAGAAATGAGCAACATCTTGAATGCATACAATGAAATAATGTATAATGCAGATACTGAAAGCATTATAAAATCCAGCTATAATCCATATTATAAAACATATATAACCCGCCACCAATATCTATCCTGTAATGTGCCATTCAGAGTCCTCAAAGTATCCTTCTAGTTACGCATGTCTAACCCTAAAATTGTACATATTTTCCTAGATGGAACTCTGCACACCTTCAATAATGAAGAAATCTGTGACATTTGTAATAGATACGAACCAAACGATATCCACCATTTCCTATTCCTCTGCCCAATATATTTAGCTTTCAGAAGAAAATACATAGAAAAACATACTACCCCAGGGACAAGCATCAGCACCCTATTTGCCGAACTATCCAATGAGAAGATGTACGACATCTATAGCTACACACAAATGCCTTGAAATTACGATCATTTATACTTAACTTATAATATGTAAATAAAATGAATCTATATGCCAATGTAATGTAAATCCTAAATTGGTACCAACCACTTTTGTACAGAGATGTATACAGTGTGTCCCATTTAGAATTGCCACCATTGGGATCTCGAGAACTATAAGAGATACAATGTCGGTTAAATGGAACTTTTTATGCGCCTTTGGAAGGCCATCTCAGATGTGCTTTTGTTTTTCCAAAAATTCTCATAGGGCACTAGATAATGACGAAAAACTGAATATTGTTGATTTTTTCTTTCTCAAATAACTTCTAAACTACTAGTAAATGAGAAAAACGTTTCAAATACAAAAGATAGATATTTTTATTAACTAACCAGTGGCGTACGAAATAAATTTTTATATCCGTAAATTTTCGAGATATAACACAAACTTATATTTTTTTAAATGGGACCCATATCTGATTTTAGTCTCAAAAAAATCAATATTTTTTTCTCTTTACAATGATGTAAGGGTTATTATGTTTTATATTTGTTTTGCTCATTTTTCTCTTTATTTTCCTGAATTTTCTTATTATTTCCCAAAAAAACATTATTATTTTTATTAATTATATTGTATTTGATCAAAATAATTTGTTTTATGCCTTTATTACTTAATATTTTCATTCTAGACTCATAATTACAAATTACACTATGATGAGCCAAGGGCGACCTGATACAAAATATTATAAAAATTAATTTGATACGAATTTTGAGCAAAATTTTCTAACAAAATAAATTATTGAAATACAAGGAGTATTTCCAAATAGAAATCTACCAATATTTTCAAAATAATTGTAAATTGAATACAAAATAAGGAAAAAATAATAGGGCAAAACAAATATAAAACATAATAACCCTTACATCGTTGAAAAGAGAAAAAAATATTAATTTTTTGAGTCTAAAATCAGATATGGGTTCCATTTAAAAAAATATAAGTTTGTGTTATATCTCAAAAATTTACGGATATAAAAATTTATTCCGTACGCCACTGGTTAGTTAATAAAAATATCTATCTTTTATATTTGAAACTTTTTTCTCAATTATTAATAGTTTAGAAGTTATTTGAAAAAGAAAAAATCAACAATATTCAGTTTTTCGTCATTATCTAGTGCCCTATGAGAATTTTTGGAAAAATAAAAGCACATCTGAGATGGCCTCCCAAAGGCGCATAAAAAGTTCCATTTAACCGACATTGTATCTCTTATAGTTCTCGAGATCCCAATGGTGGCACCTCTAAATGGGACATACTGTATACTTATTCTCCTAGCAAAATATACGATTATTATATTATTATTAGTTCAGTAGTACAGTCTTAGCTACTCGCTACATTCACTTCCTTACGCTTCTCCTAGATATACAGTATGGAACGTATCAATATTGTGTCTTGTGGACTGTAGTTGAATCATCTGCATATTTGAGCGCAGCAATTGCTTCGCTATGGACCTATTAAATTAAAAGAGAGAGATATTAATAAAAGTGAGATGTGCATAGTGCGCAGTTGAATTTTAGCGCAGGTGGGTGACAAAGTGTAAAACATTTGAATTTAAAAAATGGCAGCAAATACATGTACAATAAATTTAATAAAACTGACTCAATTTAGGTATAGTACTTGCGATGAATACTTCAAAAAGAGAGGAAGAACAAATGGAAATCAGAAAAGAAGATATAAGCTAAAGGTTATATACACGATATCAAAATATTAGAAGAAAGCGATACAGTTGTGTGCGTTAAAGCCAACTGTTATCGTAGTCAAAAGAAATGTGCAAAACCACTTAAGATATTTATAAAGTTTTTTTCAATAATTCTGTATCAATTTTCAATTCGTTACCCCAATGCTTTGTCTTATTCAGATCCTTAGGGAATATGTGGTACGCCAACAATTGTGATGATGCATTTATTACATACTGTACAATATTTACGAAATTATTTTCTTTTTCTTATATGTTCCTGCATATCTGTACTTCAAACTTGAGAACTTATTATGCTTTGCTTTTTATGATAAAAATTGTTTTGTTCCGTATACCAGAACAATCGAAAAGTGACAGTAAATAGCATAGTTGTCAAATGATTTTTTTTAAAGAACTGATATTATAATCTCTAGTTAAACATACATTTTACATAACATATATATATTTTTTTATTAGATATATTTCTGTTTGTAACACATATATTTTTTGTCATTTTCTTCATAATTTTTAACAAGTATAAATTTATTTGATTTATCTTTCGTTATTTGGCAACATGGTGTCACCTACCTAGCGATTCAGAAAAAAATCGCTAGATGGCACATCTAAAATGACGTCACAGAGTCATAAAAATTTAATAGGTCCATAGGATCGTCTTAAGACCTTACTTTAGCTTTTCTGCAGTTTTATTTCCCAATGTGTCTTTTTATAATTTCTTATTCTCAAATGTAGGTTGTAATTATATTTACCAAAATATTTTATAAATTTAAATGAGAAAATTATTAAATTTTAATGTTGCCGCTTTACAGGGTTAATCAAAGGTTGTCTTTTTGATTAAGGACTCATATAACGAGTACCTTAAAGGAATTGCCATCTTTGACTGTCGTGCCACTGATAATTTAAAAATATCTTCTTAAAATTCAGACTCGTGAAAATACCCCATTATTACTTCTTAAAAAACATGATGGACATATAACAAGGTGTTGTCCGGCATTAAAGTGACTAAAAAATAAATTCGTAAGCCTCTTAGCTTAAGATTTATAATGAAGTGTAAAAGTGTTGAAACAGATGAAAGGATCTACACCTCCAGTAAATCAAGAACATATGTTAATAATCAGCGATTTCCTCGACATCTCGTATATTTAGTAATAAAATTTCGAAATACTTAAGTAAACAAATTAGTCTCTCAAATATACTATTATCAAATTACATAAATTAGGATTATTTATGTCATTTTGAGAGACAAATTGTGACAATATTCTAGACAACAGCTTGAAACACAAGACGAGTTACATGTGTTTTAAAATATCTTAATTCCTCGAAGACATCAACGGGCTCTTTGATCGCTAATGTGTGTATACGACACGTCGGCCGCACGTGTTACAAATGAGAATCAAGTCGTAATACTTTCAATCAGAAAGCAGAAAGCGGATGCCAGACACCCACGTAAACATCAACCGAGACATGTGTTCAAAAGTTGTATTAGTGTCCATTCAAAAAGATACAATTACGAAAAATGAAATGGGTAATCATGTTGGTTTTGTTGTTACAAGAAGACTAAGCCATCAAATATTATTACCTAAATGTCTGTACAGGATATATAAAGGGCTATAATAACAAATGTTTAAAGTTTCTGATGAGTGTAACACATGACCAAACATTCGGCAATCTTTGTTCGTAATAATGGGTCCTACAACCTTCAATTATCATTGTAACTATGACAATAAACAAAGTTAATAACTAACTAATTAGGGCTAAAAATTATTCACATATTAACTCTAATGTGTGATCCAAAGTTGTGTGCTGACAAATTTGTTGTTTTTACCTTCCGACACCTTTAGGTAAAGAAGGTATTGTCTTTGGTCAAAAAATTCGATGGTGAATTTTTAATGAATAAGCACGTTTTAGGGGCCCTACAATACGAATTTATTATTTTTAAGATGATGTCTGTATATACGTATGTGTGTGTGTGTGTGTGTTTGTGTGTGTGTCTGTGTATATGTGTGTCAGTGTGTGACAAGTTTTTAACAGTTTTTCTTAAAAAACGCAGTTAAATATTATTTTTTTAACATTTTGTTATTATATATATATATATATATATATATATATATATATATATATATATATATATATATATATATATTTTAAACAAAATACTGATCTCTATACGGTTTGATTATACATTTTCCTTCATATTCAATAGATGTAGATTTAAAGCAGTATAAAGAAATTAATTTTCAAAAATTAGTCAGCTTTGCAATTGACAGATGTCAGTTGAAAGTGCAAAACCAAATATGGAATGTATAGGATCAAAAATGGTATATCATAGTGTTCCTCGCAAGTGACATGCAGAGAAAGGCCAAAGAGAAGATGGAAGGACTGTATCGCAGAAGACTTGAGAAAGGAAGGACTGTGTGAAGAAGATGCGTTGGACAGGAATGAGTGTAAGAGAAGAGGAAACAGCGACCCCTAATAAAATAGAGGAAAGCTGAAGAATAAGAAGAAGTGTCAAGTGCATTTTACTTAGTGTATGTTTACGTTATAATTTTATTGGATTTATAGAACCTTTTCAAATGAACTTTTGGTATGGAATTTGTAAAAAATAGTATGTGTTCGTGTTCAATTTTACATGATATTATATAGAATCTGTTCCAAGGATGGTATGGGATTTGTACAAAATACATCGAATTGACGGAAGATCTTGTGCTGGCCACAACAGATTTTTTTTATATGTAACTGTTATTACCATTTTTAATGTATAATAAATATATGTATGTAATTATCAAAAAAAAATTACCGTTAAAAATTAAATTTATGATAATGACATTTAATTTTTGTCCGTTACAAATGGATAAAGTTTCTTTTATTGTATTATAATTAAGTATTTTGTACATTCATATTCCTCCAAGAACTTAAGCGTACATTACACGGTGTGAGTCCAAGAAACAGTTGAATAGACTTTTAACAAAAAACTGGAACATTCGTTACTTTTTATTAAAAGTCCCTATAAGTTTTTACTGTCAAATAACTGTCAACTGTCTCTTGTGATTATATTTTTGATGTGTACAAGTGTGATATTAAACTGAAAAATGGCAAAATGGAGTAGAGAAGTAATTGAAAACTTGATGGCTATACACAAAAAATTCAAGTGTTGAAAATTCAATGACAATTTTATGTAGGTGTAACTTAACTTATAACAATAATATTTACTTTTCGGGCCAAGTAACGGGTCTGGTGGGTGGTTATAAATCACCGCCGCTGTGACGTATTTATCCACAAAGTGTGTGGAAATGCTGACCGAGGCAACAAGGGTATATTTGGCTGCTTACTAGTGCTGTTACACTTTGTCATTTTTTTTTTTTTTTTTACTACTACCTCTAGTTAATGTCCACCTATTAACTAGCTATGCTGTACTGATGAGCTATAATAAGAGCGAAACATGTGTCTACAGCTGCATTTGAGTGATAACCCTAGGAAAAAAGAGTTGTTTAACTTATAACATTAGAATATTTTAATTCACGAAAAATTTAATCGTGTAAATATACTTTTAAATCACCTATAACGACACTTTTCACGTGACGTGAAACGAAAAACTTCATCGTATAATGCGTTTACGTACCGTTGCACCACTGATACTTAAATTTTAAGCTAAGCATAAACAGAAAATTGAAAATCGAAATTTTGACATCAAATTCATCAAAGTGTTAGCGGTGCTACCAGTAGCGGTAGCACGCACTTTAGAATTCTATTATAGAAAGCAGGCGAATGCGATTTTACTTTTACGAATCTTGGTAGCATGTACTTTAGAATTCTATATTCACTTTTTGTTTCGGGAATTATCGGATTATATGCAATTAAAATAAAAAATATTATGACATTTGTATATAATAAATGTATAAATTATATATAAATTGGCTTTGAGTGGAATTTGGCAAAATAATGACATTACTTTGACACTTTCGCCTCTAGTCGATCGCTTGCAGGCGAATATTTTGAGACACGCATGCTACCAAATTTTCGCTTTGTGGCGAAAAGCGAAAACAAATGCCTCATTTGATAGAATTCTAAAGTGCGTGCTACCACTACTGGCCTTACAGTTTCAAACAAACTGTTAAACTTCAGTTTATCGATTGAATTAATATTCTAATGAGTACTTTCTATTTTATGATAGATAGAATTTGATTTAGGAAGCACAAATAATCCACACATAATATCTTGTTTGTTCAGTAATATCTATATTACTATTTTTACATACCACTTCTTTTAAAATATCATCTAATTAAACAATATCGAAACGAAATAAAATTATAAAGCGTGTTTTTATTAGTTTATGGGACGTTTAAAATTTAGAAAACGTTGGTACAATCGGATATTTTTTAACTAGGTTTTATTCACTAAAATTAATTGAATATAGCTCCCAAAAATAAAGCTAGAAGGCATTATAGAATTTATACATTATATCTTGTTGCTTTATTAAGAAAATCTCTAATTAGAACTGATGGGGTCCCGTGGCCGCGTGCCTGAGTGTCTGGTCACGAACCTTGGGGAACCGGGTTCGATCCCGACAGAAGCCAAATATTTCCAATTTTAATTAAAACAAAAGTGTGTGTGTGGTGCACTCTCCACACCAGCTATGAGTGCCCGTGAGGTAACGCCTGGTAAGCGCACACACGGTAAAATATATCGTCATCATTACCGATGTCTACTTGTGTTGTAGATACTGGCACACCCAGAAATGGGTAATATGCCGTGATGGTATATTTATTTTTTATTTTATTCTAATTAGAACTGCAGATATGAATCGGAATTTGAATATGACATTGCAAATGTAATGAACATACCATGTACTACTATCAAGTGTTTAATTTCCGTAAATGAAAAATGTAATGCATGTAAATATCTTCGGTCGCATCTTCGTTAAATGTAACAAGTAACGTAGCAGAGTTCCGCAAATGGCGTCAGATATTAATGACGGAACAGGGACGAGTGTTAGCGTTCAGCGATACGGACCGTGATATCGCACTTTTAATTAGAAAACTTCAAAGAAGAATTCTTCTTTTTTAACACTTCGTCTAAATTAGCATACACGTCCAGCTGACACAGCCACCGCCGATGATTATTATGGGCAAAGCGCTGCTTGCTCGGTTGCACAAAAACGTTCAAACGGCAGATAACTCGGAGAAAGGAAAGAAGAGGGTGTAGATGAAAAAGTTTTAACTAAGATATAATTGTGCTTTCTCTATATATGGGTAATAAGGAAAAACTGTCTTATAAATTTCAAACTCTGCAAAATAATCAGAACATAATGTTCTACCAAAATGGTTGATAATGGGCTACTTGCATGGTACTGAAAATTCGATTTATATCACTATATACGTAATGTTATGTTGAAAACATATATAAAAATATAAATTTTATTTTAAAAACGTTATTTGTTTTTTAGTAAATTAAGAAAGAAAATTTTCTGTGACGTCATTATATTGAACCGAGGAAGAGAACTATGTTTAAGAATGTAACTTATAGATGGCATTGCGTGCGAGAAAGTTTTAATTTGAATTTGACATTTTGCTCTCTCTGGGCTCTCAAATGTATTAATTACTTCACAAATAAACGCATAGGTAGTTATATGTAATTTAAAATATCGATACGAAAAAAACAAACTAAAATACTAACCTTCAAACTATTGTTGAAACGTCAAACAGGAAATCTACATTACCCGTACAAACAAACGATATGGCTTTACGATCACTCATTGGTGCGGCGTAATTCTACGTCATACATGGCGGTAATTCAAATAATCAAATTTCATTATTTATTTTCTGGCTAATTAATAAAAATTTTGTCAAAAGAAAAAATATGGGTAGCAAGTTTTTACCTGCTCTTCAAAAATATGAAATAAAAAAAGGTACGCAAGTAGCCCATTCACTGCCCGCATAGTCTCAATATATATTCACAGTATTAATAAACTATTAACCGCAGTCTTAAATACATGTTCTTCGCCTCAAAAGTAAATCTACATATTTTTCTTTATTATGGATGGGAATATAAACAAATACAAAGTCGGATAAATAGACAAAAGTTGCTTGATTGGGGAATTTTCTAATGATGTATCGCTATTTGAAAAATAAATTTGCAGTTTGGAAAGTTACATTACTAAATAAATAAAAATATTTTTTCTACTCCCATGCGTGAAGTGAGTACTTCACGTATCACTTTTTATGTGTGAAGTTAGATTTTTTGCACACTGTTTTTTTCTCTTTACAACAGTATTTTTGTTTTTTTTTTCAATTTATTTTAATAACATTTTTACAAGGAAAAACACCTGTTCAAGTATTTACGAATAGTAGGTACATCTAACATAGACAAAATTATTTCCAATAAAGTTGTTGGTCACTATATTATCATTAAAAACAAATTAATAACTAAGTAAATTACATCGCTCGAGTTTATTTATCGCTTCGCTTTTGTCTATCTTAGATGTACTTACTATTCGTAAACACTTGAACCGGTGTTTTTCCTTGTAAAAATGTTATTAAAATAAATTGAAAAAAACAAAAACAAAAATACTGTTGCAAAGAGAAAAACGCTCTATCAAATGGTAAAGTAAAATTAATAGGTTCCCATTTAAAAAATTACGCGGACAAGCGTAACTCAAAAACAATTGAAGAAAAAAAAATTTAAGTATTCTCAAATGTAGATCAAAATTTCTTAAAAAACTTTTGTATTGAACATAATTTCCTAAAATGAATATTAACGACAATAAATCGCCGTCTCCATACTTTTAACTAAACCTGTATGTACCTACAATTTCAAATATTTAACTAATAATTCCATAAGAAATATTAAATGTACCTCTCAGAAAAAGGTTTCAGTAATTACAGTAAAACAGTTGATTTTTGATGACATTTATATGTCAATTACAAACTTTTGAATTTGACAACTGGTTTCCTTGGTGTAGAGTGGACTGTGCGATTTATTGTATCAGATTTTTCTGTATGTTATATTTTATTTATCCCTAAATTTATAGAAGATATAATAAAATTTTTAAATGTATTACATGGAGAATTTTGTTTTTCAATATTTGTAATTAAAAGATTTTCAAAAAATAATATTTAGAAGATATTTTTTAATAAAACTACTACTTTCGGTTGCTCAATTGTTATCAAAACCTTTCCAGTTCTTCCCATTAATGCCATATTGAGGAACACGTAGTTAAAGATGTATTAAGTATTATAGTTTTTGTGGAATTGTCATTTCAACATCCAAACACACACACACACACACACACACACACACACAGCCACACACAAAACTGCAAAATGTTCATTTTCACCTATTAGTGTATGATTTTTTTTCAAATATCGATACCTACACAATTCATTCGCATACAACATTCTGCCTAATATAAGTGTCTCCGTATCTTTTATTCTTATATTAGTTCTCGAGATTCCCAAGCAAGGTATGCTTTACATAAATTGAGACAACTGTAGGTATATCTAAATCTCATAGAACAACCTCGAGAACAACATATATTTAAGCAGTGTGAATGTCCATACAAACACAATCTGAAATTAATATTCTTTCATATTTGTAAAAAATGTTTCTTCAAACCAAAAACTGCTGAATCTATTCTTAAACCCTGAAAAAAAAACCTACAACATAAACATATTCCACATGTAATCATGTAAAAAAGAGCGTGTGTAAAAACATGGTTGTTCGCAAAAAGTGAGGCAGTGCAGGCTTGGCTCGGTCGCTTGTTCCCGTGACGAAAAGAAAAAAGAGACATTGAACCTAACGCGTGAAATTCCTCCGTGGGCAACGCGTGTTGGCCGCAACAATAGCCGCTCGTACGTGCAGGGACTGCGTGCAACTGAGGTGGCTTTCAATAAAATAATAGCCATCCGATCGGATTTATCACGATGTCACCGCACGCTAGATCCCGATAATTGGTTTAATATATTGTCCTCGGCCGAGGCCGAACCCGAAGCCGAAGCGCCGAAGGTTTTCTTGCTCCTTTTCGCGGCTTTTTGCTCGGACGAGGAGTCTCGAACACAGCCCGACATCAAGCTCTTTCTATAATTTGATGCAATTTTAAACGCGTCACACTGAATCTATTATTTGCTGCACTGCACTGCTACCATGCACTTTTTAAAAGATTGCTTTGTTGCAACTTGGATATTGGAATTCTTCTGCAAGCGATGAACATCGAATTACTCTTCCTGTTCTCATGAAGATAAATGCGGTGTTTTTACCATGTAATATATTACGAATTTCACACATGAAGATGAAATGTATTAAACTGGTAGAACCGAAGATTTTATTGCAATTACTATAATTGACAAATAAAATCATAATACTTCATTTTTAATTAACAATTTCAATGTGTATCAATAGCTTAGGCTGTATATTGAATAGTAGAACAGATCATTTAAATTCTTTTCAAAATTTTGACTTACGTCAAGAAGATAAAGTTATGCAACGGAAAGTAGATTCAAGAAAAAAATGTCTAAATAACACCGGTCCGAATTTATTTTATACGGGGTATGATTTGTGCAACAAACTTTAACACCATATTCCTGAGGTTATTTTGAGCAAAATATGTTATACAAGGTTGGGCAGAAAGGACGGACGTTTATTAAAATGTCAAAAAATTGATACTTTTTGCTTAAGAAAAAAATTATTGACAGATTTGAGTTTCTTAATGACATAGCATTTGACAAAATCAAGTGTGGAGAACAACACCTTGCATGTGGTGTTCGTTATCAGTAATGCATTTCAGCATTTCTGGAGGCGTTCTACGAAGTTTGCAGTCTTTCCAACATTGCTCTACTAATTTAGGCGTTTTCTACGAGAATAGCTTCTGTCACTTCTTCCAAAGTGTGAGGTGTATTTGTATGTACGTATCATATTATCTGTCAATAATTTTTTTCTTAAGTAAAGAGTATCAATTTTGTGACGTTATACACAACGTCCATCCTTCCTGCGTAACCCTGTATAACTGTTTGTCCAGAAACGATTCGTTACAATTACAGTTACAGTATAACCCTTTCAAGGTGTACCTCAACAGATACATTTTTATTATCTCTGGTAAGTACTAGTTGCATTATAATTTTGAAACTTGTTACGAGGATATTACTTCTTTAAATGCATGTTTATATTTTCTTGTGTTTCTGTGTCTCAACCAGATGCGTCTCGTATGGGGAAGCTATGAACGTTATTCGTCGTTGTTTTTTTACCTATTGTAAACAATGAGTGGAAGCCGGCCGATACCTTCACTAATACTCGAAGCTAAATTATTTTTTGTTAATTTCAGTTTTATCGTGTGAGCTAATAGATTTCCGTGTAAGGGTATATGGAGGCATTCTTGGTTCAGCTTTGAAAGAGTTAATATCATAGTATTTGACTTGTAAAACAATTGTATTTAACATGCATTTATAATATTATAATAATATCATCGAATAGTACATTTTATAATTCATTTACCTAAAAAACCCAATAACCTTTAAATCTATTAACATTTTTAATTCTTACTAATAAAATATTATATACAAAGCAAAAATATACGGAAAAGATACACTTGCTAAAACTTGATATTGGTAGTAGCTCTTGAGATATTTTAATTTTTAGAAAAAAAAACAATTATCCAAAATATTTAGTTGCATGGTGCACCTCATAATATACCTATAATATGAATTTATAACGAGTACGAGGAAGTTTAGTTTATCGTTCTATATATATATATTCTATATATTCTATATCATTAAAATAAATAACTGTTACATTCTGATAAATATATACTAACTGGAACTCGCATACTCTACCTATCAGCGTACGATGCACTGAAGCCTCATTGAACAATAATGGCTGGTCCTGTTCGCGCACTTTCGTGCCGAACCGAACTTAGCCGAATAACTCGTATCATAGCTGATCGCTTGCTTTATTTATTTAAACCTGCGCCACACGTCTACTCACGAACTGTCTCGATGTTTGCCGACTACTCCAGCAACAAGCTTTCAATATGCCTTCACAGTCACGGTTCGTACGCGCATTCCAGTTAGTATATATTTCAGTGGATTTAACATTTTCAGTGATAACAACTTTACATTACTTAAATTTGTATCAAGGCCAACAAATCACTCTATATTAGTGTCTCTCAATCTTTTTACTCTGGGGGCATACTTTTCGAGAAAAGAAATTTTCGCGGCACCCGTATGTTAAGTAGTAAAAAATAAACTAATTAACAAAAATTATTTTCAACAAATCTTGTAATTAACTTTACTTATTTTTTGTTTTTTTTTTAACCTCCCATCAGGATTAAATCCCAATTACAGGGTAGGTTCACATACACAAACATCCATGCCTTAGTAGGATTCGAACCCAGAACTCCGAGCGCACTCTTGCTTAAGAGGCATTGCTCTAACCATTGAGCCACCGGAGTCCAGCAATTGTAATATACGCACTATTTTAGTGACTGAGATTATAAATAATTGAATTTTAAATCTAATTAACCATGTCTTTTAAAAATTTAAAAATTTTGGCACTTAATTTTTCAACATTAGTCCTTATTTCGGACAGAGCAGTTCTCAGTTTGTTCTTAAGATTTTTCAGTTGAAAATCCTAAATTTTGTGCGACTTCGCGGCACACTTACGATTTCGCAGAACACTTTTGTGCCGCGGCACAGCCTTTGAGAAGTACTGCCCTATATAACAAGCAACAAAAATATGAAATGCTCCTAAACAAAACATATTCATCACATTGCTAACAGTCTGGTCTGTGAAATTAAGTCCTATTTCGAAGTATACTCGTCCACAATAGAGGCAGTAATTTAACAATTTGCTCGCTTAAATAAAGCATATCAATAAACAATTCGAGCTGCTTCTCCACAAAGGAATTCCAGTGTGTTGTATCATGGCTCATTGAATCAAATTCCTAATTTTAAAATAATGATAAAAAAAAATGTTAGTCCGATTTTGCTATTACGACACAATTTTATACGCATCCGAAGTATGAGGTGGCGATATTAGGTTAAAGTACGATATCTTAAATCGAATTTCAATTTAAAAAGTCGTATTCAACTGAAGGAATTTATGTTGCAATATCTAATTCATACGGTATAGACTAAATTGAAATCAAGATAATGACTTTTAGCTCATTTTGTGACAGTCCTTCTTAATGCCTCGAGAGGATAAATTAAAATAAAAAATCTGATGTGGACACCACATGACTTCTTTGTACGCCTGTTAAATTATACATATTTTGTTAATAATAAAAATATGTATTATAACAGACCCAATCATAAAATTGCACGTATTTGAGATAATTTGACATTGATATTAAATTCTTTATTTTTTTGTTATTTTTTGTCCTAATCCATAGCAAACTTAAATATAAAAATCAAAAAGTACATAATTTTTAAATTTAAATATCTCGCTTATACAAAGAGTTAATTTAATCAAACTTAATGTGTTAAACAATTCTCTAAAACTTTTATTTGAAGCAGTTATTTCTAAAATCAAAATAACACAATTTTTTTTAAGAATAACTGATAACAGCTTCAAGTAAAGTATCACTGCCGGTTAGACTATTTTAACCAAAATCTATTCTTTTATTCCCAATGATATAAAAGTATTCTATACCAAATTTGAAAAGTTTTGGATTATATTTTAATATAGTTTATCATTACTAGTATATTATATGCCAAGGTTGAGAAGATAATCATTATTGACCCAGCGCCTTTGTAACCAGAGGGCGAAGCCCGAGAGATATAAGGCGCCTGGTCAATAATGATCTTCTCAACCGTGGTTTATATACTATTTTTTTCACTACTAGCACATAAATTCTCTTTGAATTTTTTTTTATTGATAATAGCAACAATTTTGACATGAATAATAACGTTACTTTTTTGTTAATATTCACAAAAACAAACTAGGCTGCATTTGTTTTTATTTGACGTTTTGCTCATTTCGCTGGTTTGATAACCTCACTTATGGGCCTTGATTTGTATTTGATTTAATTATTTAATAAGAACACTTTGTGCTGTTACAGTCAGCAGCCTTATTAGTTTATTATTATTTTCAAATAAATCTATTGAAATGTATTTACCTACAAATACAAAAAAAATAGTGATTTGTTCAACCCTACATCTACAAATATTTGACATTTTCACCAAAACAGCACAGTGGCCAGGCAAGGCGGCAGCGTAGGTCAATTTAAAATTATATTGGCAAATTTAAATTATATACTTAACAACTTTCTTCAGTTTAATGAGTTAAATAATATCTGGATTTGGAGGCTTGATTTTGATTGAAAAGTGACAGTTTGCATTATAGACCAAGGTTAATAATAAATTATTATTGACCTAGGTTACCATGGTTACAAGCAAGCGGTAGTGAAAAACAATTTCTCATGTCAAATAAAGGTAAATAATAGTGGGTTCCTAGGCTAGTAGTGAAAAAAATATATTATAGGCTTCAAGTAAAGTACCACTTCCGAAAGTTATGCACAACTAGATATTATAACAGTCCTAAATACAAAATTTCAACTTTCTACTGCTTGCCGTTTTTCAGTTGTGCGAGATACGTACATACGTACGTACAGACGTCACGACGAAATTGGTTAAAATGGATCCAGGGATGGTCAAAATGGATATTTCCTATTTGGCGATTACAATACTTCCTTTACTTCGTACAAGGAAGTAAGAACAGAACTATGCAATTGGATTCTAAGGACCTTAAAACGTGGTCTTTTACTAAAATCTCAATGTGAGATTTTTTGCATGATCCCTATACCTTTTTACCAAGGGTAGCGAGAGGTAAAAATATGTATTAAACTATTATTACTACTAGCATTTACATGAAAATATCTTCTCCATAAAATTAAATTAAAAGTATAATCAACACACTCCACTCCACCCTTTCTATACCAGCTTAAAAAAGATTAAATTCATAAAGTCAAACATCATTGAAACATAGTCTCATGTATCCAAATGAATCAGAATCGCGCTCTAAAACTCTGCAACCCTCGATCATTCAACTATGTATATACTCTTCCATTCTAAGAACTGATTCACAATACATCAATAAACCAACTCTTTACTCGTACTATCATTGAGAATAGGTTCGTACGTTAGCGACAGTATTTATCTACCTCTGGTGGATGTATTCTGGTGTACGTGAGGTATGTCACCAGTTGAACGGAGGCATCTTCCAGCCATGCTGGATCCAGCGACATGATGGATCGGCGTGTTTATGTCCCAATTAAGTTAAACGCACGCGTGTTCCGCGGAAGAAACAACTTCCAAGACATCGCACCGTTGGTAAAGGTACGAGAACCAGGTACACACACAGGGACGGACAACGAGAAAACAGAATCGTGGGAATTGAATTGAACATACAGAAAACTTATTTTGATTCTTTAATGAAGAATAGTTCCTTTGTGTTGAATTACGTTTACGTAGTAACAAAAAAATTATTTTATTCACAATCATTATAGTAATATACCGATTCCTAACCTTTTAGAAGTAGGGAAATGCGTCATTACTAACTTTAATGACAATCTTTTGGGTTGGATATAACAGATTTCACTTCCATCTTTTGGGTTGCAAATGTTTATGTAAAGGTTGCCTAGCAACATTGTCATAGATCCTTATAATAAAGTAGGCCAAACAAATTTTAAGAGAGCTGTCAAAAATATTAATAAATTTAAAGATTATAACTCACTGATTTATTTTGAAAATTACTGATTTAAAATGAGGATGATTGTGAATAAAATAGTATACATAACCTCGATGAGAGTTCCATCACAACCTTACTCTTTATCTCATACGTAAGCCCTCGGCTGTAAACATCTCCTACCTCGGATGTAATATGCTATTATCCACAAATGTCAAATAATATACCCATAATTCCACCTATTTTATTATTTAATGACTTCGTTACTGTTGTTAATTGAATAATATTGACAGTTCGATGAAATAGTATTATTCAATAGTTATGTCAAATTCAAATCATTTAAAGAGTACGAACAAAATAACTTTTTTCGAAAACTGTCATGAAAAGTAAATACTTACATGACAACTATGAACACACAAAATGATAGTTTTTTGTCTACAGAACGTAAAAAACTTTTGCAATCAAGTTGTAAAAATCATTTTATACTAGCGTTTTATAACAAGTTTTTGATTGTCATTTTCGTTGCTAAATGAAATACTTTAAGCACTAGTGCTTAAAAATGACAGTTTAATGCGTAAAAGTGACAGTTTAATGCGAGTGCTTAAAAGTATTTCTTTTAACAACGAATAGATGAACCTGCCGTGTCAAAAAATATTTCACTGCATTTTTTTAAGAAAAACTGTTAGGAGCTTCAAATTCAAAATCTAATTGAGTGTTAATTTGAATGAGGAGCATGAAATCGTAAAAATAGTACATTCGTATTGCAGGGACCCCAAAATGTGCTTATTCATTAATAACTCGCCGTCAAATTTTCGGACTAAAGACAATACCTTCCGTCTAAAGGTTACGACGGAAGATAAGAAGAAACTTCACTGCCGACGAGGTGCATTTTAAATTTTATTTGAAATTGAAAATTTGTGGGAATGAAAAGATTATTTATTTTTATAGATTATTTAATTATTAATTCGTTTTTCTTGCACATATTTTTTTATTTTAAGTACAAATTTGCAGATGTACATCGTACACCTATCCAAATTATCTTATATTTACAATAATTATCATACGGTTTGGCAACAATGTATTTGCATGAAATCGTCGTATAATGGATTACTTTAGTGCCGATTTCTGAACTTTTAATGACGATTTTTGTGCACTTTAGTGACGATTTGTAATTAAGAAAATTATTAGGTATATTTTTGTAAAAGTCTAGTTTTACCGGGTGTCTCAAGTAAACCTTAAAACTGTTTTTTTTTTTTGTAAATCAAAATTATCAAGCAGAAAACTAAGCCATGATTATTGAATATGATAATAGTACATTATTTAATATTAATTACTTTAATATTTTTGCGAAAATTGCAATAAATTATAATAATTTAAAGTTGGTTGTTATTATTTTTAAATGACTGTAGTAGGACTGTAATAGAAATTGAAGGGTACAGGGGAAGAAGGTGGTTTGTCAAAAAATGTAAATTTTGTAGGCGGCAGTTTTTAAGATTTTAAGATCGTGTCATTTTTTGGATAATGCCTTCAGCTAGGTACAATTTTGATGCAGGATTCATTACTGTTTTGTAAATGAGTACGTCAAATTAGAATACTTGTCTGGCCTCCTATTTCGGGGGAAATTTCGGTTTTTTAATTTGACACCAAAATAAAAAGTCAAAATTTTCACTAAAATAGAATGCCAGACAAGTTTTCTAATTTATGGCACTCATTTAGAAAACAGTAAAGAATCTTGCATCAAAATTGTGCATAGCTGAAGGTATTATCCAAAAAATGACACGATCTTAAAATCTTAAAACTGTCTCCTCCAAACTTTACATTTTTTGGCAAACCGCTTTCTTACCCTGTACTCATCAACTTTCTTGATACATAAGAGTGAACAATCCACCCTTTTGGTTGGTACCGCATGGACATACCCGTCTTCTTCCTCTGTACGACAAATTTTCCAATGGTAATAACTTCTGACCTACCGTGTTTTTGCCCAAAAGGAATATTCCAAGGTTCGGTATTTACCTAGAAGATGGCATGAAAATCCTAATTTCAAATTTTTAGTGACAAACCGCCTTTTTCCCCTGTACCCTTCAAATGTAAAACAGATTTTTAAAAGTTCAACGATTTTTGTTTACAAGAATAAAATAATGACCCTAATGGAGAGTCGAACGCTAATCTGAAAATTCAGATACAGATATGCTAACCAATGTGCTCTCCTGACATTTGAAAATCAAATAAAAACCTTTATTTGAAAATTAATTATTTATTAATATGTTCCATATCATGGCTTAATTTTTTGCCGGACACTTTTTATTTACAAAAAACTGTTTTCCCATGTTAAACGCCTATGTCACGGTTTGCTTGTGACACTCGGTTTAGTATTTCTTTGCTAATTTAACCAGTCTTGTATCTCTTATACCTAGTTCTTATGATATCAATGGTGGTGAACATAAATTGAATTTCCTGTATATTACCAAGTCTTCTCAAGTGTATTTTCCTGCTTGAAATCTTAAACTCCGTTCCTGCTTCTCTTCTCCACATTTCCTGCCGACTTGCTTTAATGAGCGCCTTGTAGTTGATCCATTGTCAGCTAGAGTTTAGCGCCTCTGACAACGCTATACCATTCTACCTCGTGTGTGCTTGTTTCATTAATTTCGGACGGTAATGCGCTCCACTCCACTCCACGTAATGTGGATGAATGCCTGCATATGTTACTCCTGCACACAACTATCATTGTTCATTTCATTACGAGCTAATTTCCCCTAAATTCACGGATTATCTAATTTGTTTGCCAAGTCAAAATGGAAGATGTGTTGTTGGGATTAAGTCTCTGATGAAATTTTGTTTTGGTTTCATTTGCGCCACAGATTTAATAAAGAAAATTTATAGCCGAAGAAGCAACAGTTAGTAGATATTTTCTTTTTCTGTTTTGTCTATCTCACTTTATTTTAGCAAAAACAATTCAAAACCATTTTTTTACATTTGTGGTTTACTCGAAATATAAAGTTTTTAAAAAAGGAAATCATTAAACTATTTAATAACCCCCCAAAACTCAGAACATTTACAGTGAAAGTTCCCTTTGCGGACAGCTCCCACAAGCGGACATCTCTCATAACAGGACAGTTTTTCTGGAACCAAATTTTTAGGTATTAATTCCTATATAAAACACGCTCTCATAAGCGCACTCTCTACCGGACAGGCCCGAAACGCTCTCATGAGCGGACGTGAAACTCCGAAACCGGACATAAACAGTCTCAGTATTTCCTCACAAGAAACGCAGAAGATGCTCTGCCCTTGGCAACCCTGGCAGAGTTTTAGAGGAACTTTAATGAAATTGACTAGTCTAAAAGTAAAGATTATGACTTCATTAATTTAGATGAAATATTGTTAACTGAAGAAAAATTTGACCAAAATAGAGAAGAAAATGGAAAGAAAAACGAAAATGATATAGTTAAAGAAATAATAAGAGTTGTTCGGGAGAATGATGATAAGAAGAAGAAAAAGAAGATACTGGTCCCAAATTCCTAGGCCGATGCCTTGAAGGTTGTTCAAAACCTAAAAAAGTTTTTAAAGAACATTTTATTGCGTTTGAACATCTAAAACATATTGAGTCGCATTATCAATATTATTTTTTACAAGAAAAATGTAGAAAGTTGAAGCAGTTAAAAATATCAGATTTTTTTAAAAAATAATCTATTTTCGATATATTCAAATATGTTGTTTTGTTTTGTGTTCAATCTGAAGTTTTATGTATGTACAATTATTATTATTTTTAGATATATTTTAACTATTTTGAAGTATGTACATATACATATTCTTCAAGTGCATATTTTTCAATAAAAAAATCCTAGTAAATTTGTACTTTATTTAATAAATTTTTCATATCTTTAAATAGAGCTTTCTTATAAGCGGACACCTTCCATAAGGAGACAAAAAAGTTGGAACCAGAGGTGTCCGCTTATGAGAGCTTTCACTGTATCTGCCAAATTAATTAATGTATCTCTAAATATTGAAACAAATACTTTCGAAAACATTTGCATTATTTTAATATTAATTAATTCCAAAATTTAAGCTAATAAAACAAAATTTGAAATCCTGTTTTATGCTTCAATAACGAAACTCTCAAAAACAAATATTAACGTTTTGGGAATAAAATAATCAAGATTCGGTAGTAATATAAATTTTCATTGGAGGGTTATATTTAAATTTAACGCGTTATAAAACCCTATTTACATTTCATATCGAGTGGGGCGCAAATAAACCACAGTGAACATTACATTGTTTTGATTAGAAAGAATTTATGATTCGGGTGATATTTTCCGCAATTGTTCTCTTTTCATTTGATTTGATTCCCCCTCAGACAACGCGATGTTTTGTTGTTTTTACGAGCGGTGAGTGGCGGTTAAACACTGCGGAGGGATGAGAATGGCAAATAATGTTATGTCTCTCTGACTCTTTCCATGCGAATTCGCAGTAGATTTCACTTTGCACAAGAGGAAATCTTTTTAATATCCGCAATAACAGTATAAGAACTTTATGTGGAAGGCAAGACTGTGTTTTATTATTAGTAGTATAACATAGTCTCCAAAATCACAAATTGTCACTTGTGGTAAAACACAAACATATAAGGCCTATTTATAATGAAGTAACGTAAATGTAACGTATCGGCGCAACGTGACCGGTGACGCAAAAACAAAATCTCTGATTTATAATAATCGCCAAAGATAGCACTTCTAACCAATTAGAATTCGGCATATTTCGATTATGTGCACAGTGAGGAAGATATAATGTATGTATATATTTTGAAGTGACATGAAGTGACGAACATGTCGGTAATACAGATTTTTATTGTAAAACTGAAACACTAAACTCTGATTTGCTAGCGGTATAGCAGTAAGGTAGAAAGGTGAGACCTGCGTTGCGTTTATTGCGTTGCTGATTGTAGCGCTGCGTTACTTTTAATTATAATATAAATCATGGTATTGCTATCTAAGCAATACCATGCGATCATGGCTCAGGTTTTGCGTTACCGCTTACGTTACGTCATTATAAATAGGCCTAAACTGATATTTGAAATAAACTTCTTTGGTTACGTCATAATAAATAGGCCTTAAAAGTTATTGACATATGACCATTGGTAAATTATTAGATTTTACCTTTTCAAAACCTCACATCTTGTACTTTTAAAGACGTGTAAATTTGAAAAGAAACTTAATTTACATTTTATTTCTTAGGGAAATAAGTGACTTCAGTCTATTGAGATTTGAAATTCTAGCCTAAATAATTTTCTCAGATGATGTGAAAATATTATTTACATATAGGGTGTTAATTTTAAAACGGGTCATAGAAAAACAGTTTTTCAAACGCCAAAAGTTTCTATATTAATTTATTGAAAAAAGAATTAGTGCATATTATAAAGAAAAAAAATTACTCACATTATATTTATGTTTCTATAAAGCCAGAAAATAAATTTAAAAATTTGCATAATTAAGAAAATATATCATTAGCAATGAAATTAACAGACACAAAACAAAACAATTGTTGACTTAAGATGCTCATTATTAAATGTTTTCTGCACATTATTTGTTAAATTATTATTTTCGTTTTATTAAGAAGAAATCATGGATAATTTGCCTCATGAAGACAAATTACGAATTATTAAATGGTTTTAATTGTTCCCTTATAGTTAGCAGTTTTTTTCGTTTCTTATAACTGCAATATATAATAATTGTTTCATGAACAAATATCCTAGTGTTTTATTTTGTATTAGTTCATAAATTAATAACATTAATCTTTAAGTCCCTTATCATGTTAGTAAAAAATGACAACGTTTTGTTACTGTCAATTTCATGGCTAATGTTATCTTTTTTAATTATACAAATTTTAAAATTTATTTTCCGGCTTTACAGAAACAGAAATGTAATGTGTTTGGCATCAAAAAATTCGTAATTTTTTTTTTACCCGTTGTAAAATGTACATCCTGCATACTATAACGGGTTAGTCTTACAGAAGAAAATTTATTGTGGCCAGCACAATGTCTCTCGCCATTTCAGTTTTGCTACATAAGAATCGAATTTAACATTTCCTGTAAAAACAAATGAATCTAATTATTATACCTATTCTTTCATTCTGTACTCTTCTAAAATGTTCAAGATGATTACAAATCATTGACAGGATTGGCGGTATGACATTTATTTTTAAATCTATACAAGATATAATATAATGCCGCAATTCTGAACAAATCTGTAAGTCTTACAGAATTGTAAATCTGTAAAAAATGAACAAAATCGCAACGAAAGCTGCAACTCTTATGTATAACTTTATATTTATCAACAAAAATAGATGCGTTATTGTCAGTTTTTTACAGATTTACAGATTAGTAAGACATACAGATTTGGTCAGAATTGCGGCATTAATATTAAGTGTATTAATTAGATGGAGTATTTTATGTTCTTCAATATTTGTAATAACAAACATTTACAAAAAATATTATTTAGAATTTTTTTTTTTAAGACACCTCTACTTCCGGTTGTCCAATTGTTATCAAAACCTTTTCAGCTCTTGCCATTATTGTCAGATTGAGGAATACGTAGTTATGCGGGTATAAGTATTATGGTTTTTGAGGAATCGTCGTTTCAACATCTAGACACTCACATTGGCAACTGACTTTAAGCTCATAAATTTAGAAACTGGTTTCCCTATTTTTAATTTTATTATCCAGGTTTTTCGCCGGTCAATTTTCTCTTTATCTCCAAATTTGTTCTCGATGATAACATAATCTTTATTTTTTTGAGAGAAAGAATGGTAACTTACATATTCTGTTTTTTTTTTAAATAACGACTTGCATTGGGGTACATAACAGTAAATATTACTCATTTTAATATAAAAAACAATTATGCAAAAATTAACGAAACTTCGAAAACAAACTTGTTTTAAAGGTTAGAATGCAATTATTTGTATATAATAATTAATACAATAAGTTAATTATTATACATACAATACACTATCTGCAAAACAGATCTACGATGGAAAATTTCACAAATTATTATAATAGCAAGAAATAATTAAATAATATTAATTTTTTCAGATACAACAATGTTTTATATTCAGAGCGCGCCAAATCTAACTCAACTCCTAGAATTCGAATTTTGCCACTAGTTAGCGTATCGCTTAAAGTCAGTTGCCAATATCCACATAAACACAGACATCATCGTAAAAATGTTATAATCGGATTCTAGGGACCGTGAAATGTGCTTATTCACTAAAATCTAGATATGCGATTTTTAGCATGGATGCAATACCTCTCTTAGCGAGAGGTAAAATGTCAATTATAGGAACATACTGTGTATGTGCAAATAGCTTTATCCTTATCATTATTCTTATTCAAAATTAAAAACTATTGTGCAAGTGCATTTCATCTAGACAAAAAAAAAAACTAAAGAAACTAGTTTCCGGCATTTCGAAATTAAATTTTTACTTTACTGGCATCAGGAAAACGAATAAATTTCCCCGCAGAATTTAATTAGTCAGTTTCTTAAATAACTTCAGTCTGCAGTAAAATAAACATGCGAATAAAATATACATTCATTAATTCAATTTTTAATTCAAATTAAACATTTAAAACTATTTATTGATTATTTATGCAAATTTAATTTTATCTTTACATATTCCAAAACTACACAGTGAAATATTAACGCTCCTCGCACTGTAAGTGATAGTTTACGTAGTAACTTCACACTGAAAATGTAAATGACTCTGTTGGGGATTCAAATATTTCTGAGAAATGTTCATTAGAATGTAGGTATTTCATGATTATTATCTATTATTAAAACAATGCTCAAATAAAAATTTATTTACTGCCGTTCAATATGGAATACTAATGATTCGAATAAAAATATTTTATGGAAGTATTCAAGGAATGTAAAAGAGTACTTAAAATAAATATTTAAAACAACAAGAATCATTAAGCTTTATTTATAGGGCAATAACAATGATAACAATGAAATAATAATTAATAAATTTATATAATCACGTGCAATAAAAATGTAGTAGTTGTCGAATATAGTAAGGAAGCTCCGTCAGTAAATAAAACTTTATTCTCCTGTCTAATTTAGGAAGTGGCGTGCGAGCTCACATAAGTTATCTGGCTTTTGTTGTGAGTGTTTTAATACAACATTAAAAATTTATAATGCATGTTAAGGTTTTTATCACGTCAGCAATATATCATCTGAACTATTGTATCTTCGGTGTAAAGTTCTAATCTAAAAACGTCCAAAGTATGAGATATGGCGAGCGTTGAGTTTTATATTACAGAGAAGCTACTGCCCGCCATTATTCAGCCTGATATTAACTTGTAAGCTTTTGAAATTTCTTTTAATTTCACAAGATAGATTAATGAACTTGTTAATTTCGTGTTCTTTAATTTAAATAAGGCGTCAGCGACATCGTATTTTGACAGTTCAATTAGGAAGAATTTTAAAAATATTCCGTATCTATTAACGAAATCTGCGAAGAGAAGCAGATTTGAATACTAGAAATTGGTAATAAGACCTGATATATATTTATATATACCGAGTGTAACACGAAGATCGGGCCATAGGTGTTTAACATGAGAAATAAGTTTTTTTTGTCCTAAAAGTTGTACTGTTAATTTAAAACATATGCTTCAAATAAATGTGATAGAGAATTAAATTCTGCATCTAAACCAATAGTACCTACATTTCTTTTAAATCTTTGGTAACCGAAAAAATTAAATTTAAAAATTTATAAAATTCACTTCTTTATAATGTAAGCAATGGTATTAAAATAAAATTTCTAACAAATTTTATAACATTTTACCTGTCAGAAATTATGAAATATAGTTTTCATAAAAATAATGCTACTATCTCGTCCTGTTAATAATTCTCCACTTTCAGTACTTAAAGCAGAGAGTTTCTGATTGGTAATATTACAAACATATATAATGGCATTTTACCTTGTCAGAAACGTATCTATCGGATTGTGACATATTTTACCTGTTAGAAAAGCTCGGATTGTGTTACCGTTTTTGAAAATTAAAAATTATGCACAGGAAGAGAAGATACAAATCATTGAGTAGTATTATTTTAATGAAAACTATATTTTATGATTTTTGACAGGCAAAAGTCATAAATTTGTTTGAGATTTTATTTCAATACCATGGCTATGAAGAAGTAACTTTTATAAAATATAAAATTCAATTTCTACGGTTACGAAACGTGCAAAAGAAAATGTGATTATTGATTTAGATGTATAATTTAATTTTCTTCCACATTTATTTGAAGCATTTTGTCTAAAATTAATAGGCCACTTTTGGGCAAGGCAAAAGGCAAAGTTACATCCGGTATATGTATATCGTAATCTATATTGATAATATCAGATGCTATCTTACTTAACTTATTTCAATGATATTTACCTGTTTTTGAAAAAAAAGAAAAGATTTAAGAACTTCAAATGAGGAGGTACTTCCGGTTAACAAAAAATAACTAAAATTTAATCAGATCTTTAATAGATGTAAAAATAAAGAATAAGAAAAATTGTAATTTTTCAAATTATACAACTTAATTTATCGGAGATAAAATATACAGAGAAAGTATGAATGCATACCTGTACAAATCTAAATAATTTTTAATTTTTAAAATAACATATCGCGAAAAAATTGCATTTAAAGGAACTTTTCGAAGAAAAACTATTTTAAGCTTCAAATAAAGTGCCATTTCTGGTTACCTGATTTACACCAAAATCTAATGACTTCTTACCATATTAGAATAAGATAGAAATACAAGGTTTCAGAATTTTCTGAATGATGGTATTTGAGTTTGAGCGTTGACAAAATCCATATACACACACATACCCACACACACACACACACACACATACACTCACACAAACACACACACACACACACACACAGACATTATCGTAAAAATGTTAAAATCGGATTCTAGGATGGTCATTTACCAAAATCTCGACATGCGATTTTTAGCACGATCCCTATACCTCTCTTATCAAGAATAGCGGGAGGTAAAAAAATTATAAAATTTTAATAATAATAAGTATTCTTATAATTTGCTTTATGAATTTATAGTTAATTTTTACGGTGACAGAAAAATACTACAAATTTTTATGTATTCGTATTCGTAACTTGCTAGAATAAATTTACATACCAAAGAAGCAGATTGTTTTCCAAATCAAGTTTAAGTAAAGAAAAGTGTTTGTAAACACACTTATTATTCTAGCACACTTATGCACTTAAAATAATCAAAATCTTAACATAAAGGGACAAAGTACGGCGGTAGAATTTAGGTTAATGATTAAACTATACCCGTGAAGGCCGGGAAACTTTATTGCCGATGTATCGGCTTGCGTAGGAAGACAATCGGAGAAACATAGGAGATAACACAGGCCCATAAAACAAAAATACCACATTATATGGCGGCTGGCAACCGAATACTTATAAATTTAGTGTTTTTTCGTCTGGGTTGGTACGCGTGAGTGGCTCCCTGGAGCGAGGACCCCGCGGTCCCGGTATTGACAACTGTTTTATGTTTTGACAGTTGGAAACAAAGTCTGGCAGAGCGTTTATTGTCTATGCTACAGTATGGCAGTATGGGGTATGGGATTTAGGTCCTCCCTAAATGTGTAGCTAGACATGGACAACAAGATTATGCTATAAATTCACTCACATAACTATTAAAATAAAAAGCAAGTTCTGTAACATCTTTTAGAATAAAGTTCTAATCATAGAACAGCCAGTATACTTATTTTATTAACAAAATATTTTAAATTTAATTTTTTGATATGGTGTCTAGCAAAATAATGAGATCTGCAACATATACACCAAATGTTAACGGGTAAGATAATTATTTGATGGACTGATTATATATTTTTTTTGAAATTCGCAAAGAAAATTTCAATTTATTGAAAGAGAATAATTTTGCACCATTGGATACATATAATTCCGTAATAAAAATTCTTATAAAGGTAATAATATTATGAGATCACGTGACTGTAAGTGTACGTTAAGTGATCGGCTGTAATTCGGACGGTCTGAGTTCAATTCCGAGCAACGTCCTGAAACCTTTAAATGTATTTAAAATTTTCATTTTCAACTACATGGTGCATTAATAATTATTTGTAGCAGGACAAGATTAATTATTCAAGAAATTAACTCGTTATGTTTTTATATTTTGCGTTCACAATGAAGTTATTTCGAAACAATTGCATATCGAAATAGCCTTCATTTTTTAGATGGTTAGTACTATATTCGCCGTCAAATGAGTATAGACCACGATTTAAAATATACTGGTTATGCCACTTGTCATGTTCTTCATTGTTTCTGATGGTCCGCTTGATACGTGTTTCCTTGAATAATCCGCTAGATGCGCTACTTGAGAACGACCCTACCACAGCAAACTATTTTTACATAAAATATAAAAAATGAAATGCATAATGAATTTATTTTTTAATATAAATTTATATATATAATGGAAACCTGAATCAATACATTGTTAGATTTGGAAAAATTAAATAAATTGATAGAACCGTACGCTTCCAGATTTCCATTCGGTAATAATATCTTCTTCCCGAAAATGTTTTCGACAAACATCTTTAATTCGCGATCATCTCTACCAATTGCACATTGCCATTTTTTAAAAAGTGATATATCGAGTGGAGCAGCAGAGATTCTTTTTCAGTGGATTTCTTGTAATCCAGGAATGAAACATTTTCTATTTAATTTTCTTTTCATTTTGCATTAATTGCAATATCTTTCAACAAAATATTTATATTACATTACATATAATACGAATATGTACTTCAAAACCTGTTTTATTTACTTTTCTATAAGATATAACATGTAATATTTTCAAAATGACGTGCAAATGACAGGTGTCAGTTGGGTCGTTCTCACGTTGCGCCTCTAGCGGAAAAAACGGGGAAACACGTATCGCTTTCGACCCTTGTTCTGTGCAGAGTGGCACAACCAGTATATTTTAAATCGTGGTATAGACGGATGTTTAATTTTTTCCCTTCTCCGCACCCTGTCCCTTACCATGCGGTGTTGCCGCTTCTTCATAACTTAGCATTTTCAACATGACCTCTGAAATTGGCAATTGGTCTCTACTTATTTGAGGGTGAGTATAGATGTTATATATTTAAAATTTTCAAACGTCATAAATCAGAATTGACATGAACTTTCAAATAATTCAATAAATTACAAGCCAATGTTATCAACGCTACACATACAAATTTCCCTAAATCAACTCGGTTTAATATAGAAGTTTTTTTTTTTTCAAAATAATTTAGTACAAACTTATATAATGGCCGGTTAAACCAACGAAACTTAAATATTAAACTTGGCTTAAATTGATAATATTGCACCGAAATAAAATGTCAAATGAATTATAGTATACTGCTGTCAAAATTTCGATTTGCACTTTTTTGTTTAAGCCTAGTTTAAAATTTAAGCTTTGTTGGTGCAATTGGCCATTAAAGACGCAAAATATTAAAGCAGTATAAAGAGAATCCATTTTGTAAACACTTTTCACACTTTTTCCCTTTAGAAAACTCGCCAGAGCTTGTTTTCCAAAATTTGACGCATGCGAAATAAACATGTCTTATAAAACTCGTTCTTTAATATACTATTCCTGCAACCGTTGTTTTTAAGCAAGGTTTTTACAGGTTACTAACAACTGGAACTGAATTAATGAAGTAGCGTATTAGAAATAATTGTTTTAACACTAATATTAAAATTAATAATTATTTATGTATCAAGGCACTGAAGTTCTACTTTTTATCACGAATATGGAATTTAGTTGTCGAGACCGTGAGGCCGAGGAAAATAAACCATATGAGTGATAAAATGGAACTTCAGTACCGAGTTGCATATTAAATTTTATTTGAAATCGAATATTTGTGAAACTGAAAGAAATATTTTAATATTATATGTTATGTTTATGTAATTCCATAGACTACTTGATTTTCTGTAAAAATAATTAGTGTTTCACAAGAGTCTTGCATTTTTCTTGTTCTTGTCTTGTGCTTGCATAAAATGCAAGACAAGAACAAGACAAGAGTTATATAGTTCGTTGCAAGACAAGACAAGAATCTGCCCTGCAAGAAAAGTGCAAGAATAGCAAGATTTTTTAGTATTTTCTTGCATTCTTTCACTCTTGCAATATTATATTATAATTCAATATATCAACATTTTATTATAGGTTTTACCTCTAGCTAAGCTTACATTAATCGGAAAAGCTAAAAAGGTTTTGGTAACAATTGACAACCGGAAGTAGTAGTTTCTTAAAAATCTTCTAAATATTATATTTTGAAAATTTATAGTATAAAAAATAATAAAGAGCATTAAGTACTCAATTTTCTTATTATATCTTCTATAGATTTAGAGACAAAAAAATCTGATATGGCCAGCATATGACCTCCCGCTAATTCGATGTTTAAAATTGCAATGAGCTTAGAGTTAAATATCACTTTATCGTCTGTAAACAAAATCTAATTTGTTGTTCCAATAAATAGAAAAGTCTTTAATAAGAAATTTTGTATTATATTCTATCAAGTTTTTTTTTTTTTTGAAAATCTGTTAAGAGCTCTTAGTTAAGAACTCATGTTGTTTTCAATCATAGACGAGTTTTAAAATTAAATTTGAGAAGTTTTTTTATCATATTTTAATATATTTTTTTCAAGGAAATCAGTTCAGAGCATCAAGTAACTTACCACTTTAGGTTTACTAATATTAACAAGAATCTAATATGTCGGTCTCATTAATATAAAAGTGTTAAATACAAGATTTGAAAAGTTTTCAATTATAGCATAATACATTTTTTCACGAAAATCTCTTCACAGCTTCAAGTAAAATATCCCTTCCCATTTAAATATGTTGTTCCTATTGACATGAAATTGCAAGACAAGAAATATGCAAGAGTCTTGCAAGCAAGACAAGATTTTTGCTTGCAAGAGTAACACAAGACAAGAAATAGCCTAGCAAGACAAGAAATCTTGTCTTGTGAAACACTAAAAATAATCAATTTAAATATCTTCTTTATTACTGTTTTCTGATTTTAGTGACTGTTATAGTAAAAATAGTCTATTTATCATGTGTTAAGATTTTATTTTATTCATGGAGTTAATTTATTTCATTAGTAATTAATTCATTATAGTACTTATCGTAATGTAATAAATGTACAAAAATGAAATATGGACGAAATTATAACCTACATACAGAAAGTTTTTAATGTATATTATTGTCCCTCTCCTGTCAACAACAATTAAGATAAAAAGCAAAAGTTTTTATAATTTATGTTTGGTGGGCCCCCGCAGTTCGCCCCAGTGGACGCCCATGCACGAGGAGTCCTGAAAAATGCATTAGACAGCAGTCACGGTACGTTTGCTGCCGCGCACCCAATGCGGTCTTGTAATTTTGTAAATTATTTGTTTTTAGATCCGTTGCAGCCTTGTCAGGCGCACGTAATTTATTTCTATTTTGTTACTTTACAATGGAAAATATCTCTATAAAGAGCACGGAACAAAGAAAAATTGTTTTACTATTTTACGAAACATGTTATTCGTAAAAAGATAATTATTTTGAAGGAGATACGAGTTCTATGTATCTTATCGCATACAATATTTACATACGCTTGACTTGTAATGAGTGCTCTACATGTTTCTGTACTTTGCGTAACTATAATAAAAAATTAAAACTACCTTTTATCAGAATTTTATGAAAATAACTTCGGAAACTTTCTTCATTATAAATTATTATTTTCTGTATACAAAACTATTATCAAGAGAACCTTATTACTGAAATAAATCCATATTCTTGCAATATTCAACCACAAAAGTTTTTATTCACAATCATTATAATAATATACAGATTCCTAACCTTTTGGAGGTTGGAAAATACGTCATTCCTAACTTTAATGACAATCTCTTGGGTTGGAAATAACAGATTTCACTTCCATCTCTTGGGTTGGAAATGTTTATGTAGGGGTTGTCTAGCAACATTGCCGTAGATCCCCATAATTAAGTAGGCTAAACAAATTTTAAGACAACTGTCAAAACATTAATAAAATTAAAGGTTATAATTCATTGATTTATTTTGAAAATTATTGATTTAATATGAGGATGATTGTGAATAAAATAGTATACATAACCTCGGTGGGAGTTTCATAACAGCCTCGCGCATTATCTCACCTCAAAGCTTCGCCTCTCGGTAATATACATAAACCCTCGGCTGCAATGAAACATCTCCCACCTCGGATGTAATATACTATTAACAAATAAGTTCAAGAAGACAAATATAGAGAGATATTGTGCTGATCTATTTTAGAGGTTTTACTGTTTCGTATCTTGACCTTTAAGTAAGGAAGGTATTGTCTTTGGTCAAAAAAATTGGTGGTGTGTTTTTAATGAATAAGCACGTTTTAGGGCCCTTACTATACGAATTTAATATTTTTAAGATGATGTCTGTATGTGTGTCTGTGTGTCCTCCGCGCGTGTGTGTGTGTGTGTGTGTGTGTGTCCGTGAGTGACAAATTTTTCTCCGACGATAACTCGAATAGGTACTACAATTCTAAAAATTATAATTCTTTCGTATTCCTCTTCTTTACATCAATATGAAGGGCTGATTTTACTTTGGTTACAATTGGTGAACCGAAAGTTCTCTTATTTAAAGTTCTTAACAGTTAAATATCATTTTTTGACATTTTTGTGATTATCAATAAGAGAGAATATCTTATTCTCTATACGGTTTGATAAAGAAAGAAGAGTCAAGTGCAATTTACATAGTTTATGTTCATGTTATAATTTTATTGGATTTATAGAATCTTATCAAAGGAACTTTTAGTATGGAATTTGTAAAAAATAATATGTGTTCCTGTTACAATTTTACATGATATATAGAATCTTTGGCAGGAAACTTTTAGTATAGGATTTGTACAAAACACATCAAATTGGCGAACGGTCTTGTGCTGGCCACAACAGATTTTTTCTTTTTTATTGTATAAACAAAACATGCAATAATTAATTTTTTCTATTTCATTTAAATTGTTCCTCATGTGACAATAATACTAGTCCAGATGAGCTACATGTGTTTAGCCACAAGTAGATACTTGTACCAACAACCTACTCTAATTTGCACTCCACTCGGTGCATCTCTTGTCGTGTGTATACAGCGGAGACATTACATATTCAGGACTAGTTCATGTTACATAATAATCCTACAACTTGAACACACTTAATAACTCATACACCCGACTCTCCTGGTCTACCTGCATGTTACATTTTCATGCCGCAATCATAATCATCCTAATGTTTTCAATTTACGGCGAAGCGTAATCCAAATTGGCGCATCAGTCTATTTAATGCAAATTTGTAATTAAGAGAATGTGTGGTTCAATGAATTTCTAGGAAGTTTATTATATAAGATTAATCAGTGATTTATTTTTAGTGGTTTGCCTTAAGGTAAGGAAGGTATTGTCTTTGGTCAAAAAAATCGTTGGTGAGTTTTTAATGAATAAAATTTTACTAGTTTTACGGTGACGTCTGTATGTGTCTGTGTTTGAGTCCGTGTGTGTGTAATAAAAATTTCTTCGACGATAACTACAATATTACAATTCTAAAAATTATAATTCTTTCGTATTCGTATTCTTTGCATCCATATGAAGAGCTGATTAGATTTTGGTTATAATTGTTCAACCGGATGTTCACTTATTTGAAGTTCTTAATAGTTAAATATCATTTATTCACATTTTATATTGTAATAAAAATGAAAGCATATCTTGTTGTCTATACGGCTTGATTACATATTTTCCTTCATATTTAATAGATATGGAGTTAAATAACTTTTATAAATCAGCCAGTTATGCAATAACCATGGAAAATGCTGATATATTCAAATAATTCTAATTTACAGATGTCAGTGTCAAGTGTAATTTCAATGTTATGTTCGTGTCTTCGTGTTAGAATTTTACTGGATATATACAATCTTTTCCATGGAACATTTGCTATGGGATTTATACAAAATACATAGAATTGACGGAAGGTAATGGACTGGCCGCATCAGATTTCTACCTCTCGCTAAAAGAGGTATTGGAATCATGCTAACAATCACATATCCAGATTTTATTGAAAAAGCACGTTTCAACATCACTAGAATCCGATTTTAACATTTTTACAATGATGTCTGTGTGTGTGTGTGTGTGTGTGTGTGTGTTAGCGCGTGTGTGTGCGTTGTGTATGTGTGGATGTGTTTGTGTGTGCGTGCGTGCGTGCGTGTGTGTGTGTATGTGTGTGTGTGTGTGTGTGTGTGTGTGTGTGTGTGTGTGTGAGTGTATGGCTGGATGTTGGACGGACCATTCCACAAAAACTATAAGACATAAAACCTGTTTAACTATGAATTCCTTAATCTGACATTCCTGGGAAGAGCTAAAAAGGTTTTTGTAACAATTGAACAACCGAAAGTAGTAGTTATTAAAAGAAATTCTTCCAAATATTAATTTTTGAAAATTTTTGATATTACTAATTTTGAAGAACAAAATTCTACACCTGATACATTTAAATTTTTTATTATATCTTCTATAAATTTAGAGATAAAGACGCTAGAATATATAGAATATCGGGATATAACAAGTCGAGTAGGCGAAACTACACTAAGGAAACCAGTTGATAAATTCAAATGTTTATAACATAATTTGTAAATGACAGATTTGAGTGTCAAAAATCATCAGTTTTAGTGACATTTTGATAGCTTTTTCTGGGAAGTACATTTAATCTTTCTTATTGTTTTAATAATTAAATATTTGAAATTATAGGTAATATGCATATAACCATCATAAATACCGCCAATCTGGTTAATGAATTGGAAGAATCTGTGATATTTTGAAACTTCCTCTTACAATGAAAAATAGATATAATTAGAATTATAAGTGTGCAGAAGACATGTTAAATACAATAAAAAACAATATTTGGGTAAAGTTCTGTAATATTTTATATAAAACGACGGTTCGATAGCAAAATGCAATACAATACTTATATAGCCCAATAAGAAAATGGCGAGGTCTTGTGCTGGCCACAACTGATTTTTTATTTTGAGTTATCATGTCCAACATGAAATTAGCTCACATTCTTTTCTCTGTCTGTCTACATGATCTAGTATTTAACAATGCATTTAACTATCTTTGTTTAGTCGATATAAATTTAAATCCTATTTTGAATCCGCTGTAATAAACCAATACGATTTCTAGTTATACTCGTATACTTGAAGCCGATTGAATTTTGATAAACGTAGTCAATTATAAGAAAACCAATGATCTACGTCTAAATTTAAAATTATTGATTTGGATTCTTTTTATTTTAGACCCAAATACACGAATACAAAATTCCTTGCATACCACTTAATCCTCTGCAGATTCCAATAGATGATTGATCACTTCTCTCAATCTGCATAGAACTCACTAATCACTTTAAACCCAAATTCTTACAACTCTTTATAATTAATTACAGTAAAATTTGCAATGTCTGCGACATTCATCATCCCATGTGCGGTATTTTTCTAATTAGAATCCCGTGATGCTTGGAACCGGTTCCTGACGTCCAGCGTGTTAGCGCTGTCAGTATGTGGTTCAAGAGCTAATACACGCTATTGATGGATGCTAAAGACAACTCATTGTTGACTCGGTGATTTTTAATACTCAGTCAATGTGAGATGTAAGAGGAGAAATACTTTGTTAATTAATGACCCAGTATAGTGTAAAAGATATATATAGATTAACATTCTACTGTTACTGGTAATGGTAATAAGGACATTTCTCAAATTTAGTAACGATAAATACTCATACGTGTATAATATAAACTTTGAAAACCTAAATATTTAATTTCGACACTTAAGTAAAAGTTACAGTACTCAGTTGACTGAATTTCGTGAAATTCTGAAATTTCCAAGTATCTCGAAGATGAAAGGCTCAGAAAACACGGAAAGAAGTAAATATCAAGTATACTCACTAGAAGAAATATAAACTGGAAAGTTAAGGAAGTGAAGTGCCACAAAATTATTTAGCAATAAATTGACGCGTTCTGGATATCGTCCCAGCGCGACCCTGTCGCCATCTAGACGTGACCTGAAAAGCTGATACAATTCGTCCGCTCCCAAAGCGGAGCATCAAAGTTTTACAGAATTAAAAGTTGCACACCAAATGTTTTACGTTTCACCATGTGTTTGGTTTCTTCACATTTTAAAAAGTTTCATCAATTAGTAGCAATTTTTATGACATAACATTATTTTATTTGTCATTTTTTTTTTGTAAGAAGTAAATTAAATAAAAATGATTATTAAAATGAATGAGGAATGTGTCTTTATCATAAAGAATGGTGGAAATAGTTATAAAAGAATACGGGATTTATTTCCCATATGTTTGGTTGACGTTCGACGTTTATAAATAATAAAACATGCAAAAGCAATTTTGTATGAGACATTTAATTCTTGAAAACCTTTCAGTGTACAGTTTTTGCTGAAATATGAACAGGAGAGAAGGAAATTGTATAAAACTAAAAACCCATGTTAAATCCCTATTTTTACTCCTAACCGCCACTACCCAAATGTTTCCATTTAAAATAAAAAACATAGGTCTTGTATTGTCAGAACCACTGGTCGATTTTTTTTTCTCTGTTCATTGCGTTAAGCTTCATTTATCATATGGGAACGTTTACTACCATTTCCAGCTTTGCATAAGGATTAATGCTTAAGAACCAAGAGCAATGCATATGAACAAAATATTGCAAACTTCTAACCTGAACTGTCAACTGTCAGTCCATAATTAATAATTTTTTTATTTTTCGGTATGGATATAGATACAGAAAATTATGTAAGTAACATTTTAAAAAAAGAATTGCTGCTGCAATGGCAGTCAGCTGGACAACAAGTAATAATGAAAAAAATTGTGACATTTCTGTTGAATTAATCAGTAAACAAAGTAGCTGGAAATTATATCCTAGTAAATTATCAACAATTTATTTTTTTATAAGACGAAAGCCACATATCTACCGAATGTTTTATTGCTTAATGCATAATGAGTAGTGCGTAAGACTTAATACATTAAGCATTAAAACTATCGGTGAAAATATAAAAAAAAAAAAATTGTTAACCAGTAGCTCTTATAGTTTTAGAGATAGCAATGGTGGCGCATTTAACATGAACAGTGTGTATATGGTTCATATCTAGGACTGGATTCTCTTCAGTAAAACATGTCTAAAATACTATATTAATGCATCAGCTTTTACCTGAAGTTAACTGATCTCAGATCTTCTACAGTTCTCGTGATATTCCCTCACAAGACACGGTTTTGGGATACCTGTAGTCCTGTATATAACAATTTTATTTATTTACAAACATTAATTTATTCGGTTAGTATTTAAAGTAATTAATAATGTGTAATAGGATTGGAATGCAATTATTAGAAAACCAATTTTGTTATTAAAAATTCGTCGACTGATATAGCGATAATATTTAATTAAAACAATTTTAACGACTACTTTCTTCTTAAATGAAAACATCTGGTTTGACAGAAATGCATTTCTTATCAGCCATAAATTTACAGTTAGACATTTCTACGTTATAATAATCTAATCGTCAGCCAAGAAGGGATTCCAAGTCGTGCTCCAACCAATCTGTGACCCCGTTGTTCAAAGATAACCGGTAATAAATTTATAATTCACTAATTAACTCTGTCAACTCACCCATAAAATGTTATATTTGATTGAAATTCTTCGAAAATTCCATTAATTGAAAAAGACAAATTATTTGCAGGTAATGTACAAAGAGACTTTGTTTTGCCCATAAAATATTTGTTAGGAAATAATATTGCTTTGATATTACATGTTATTTAATTAAAACACGAATTTACCTATAACCTAGAAAGAGAAGATACATTTTCTCCTGAGGTGATTATGAAAACGAGCCTAAATTATTAATTTTACTTACCTGTTTCTTATTTATGTACAATATTATTGTAGGATTGAATATTCTTTCAACAACTATCGTATATTGCCACATTAATTGTGCCGTGGCGTATTTCAAAAATAAAACAAAAAAATCTGTTGTGGCCAGCACAAAACCTTCCGTCAATTCGATGTATTTTGTACAAATCTGATACCAAAAGTTCATTGGAAAAGATTCTATATATCCTATAAAATTGTAACACGAACACACTAATTTTTACAAATTCCATATTACAAGTTCCTTTGAAAAGATTCTATAAATCCAATATAATTATTATACGAATGTACATTCTGTAAATTGCACTTCACACTTCCTCATTTCTATCCAACGCATCTTCTTCACACATTCTTCCTCTCTCAAATATTCTGCTACACAGTCCTTCCATCTTCTCTTTGGCCTTCCTCGTACTCCCGGTACTTTCTGATCCTATATTTTCCACTTTGGTTTTGCACTTGACACTGACACATATCTGCTGTTTCCATAATTTTTACAAAGCTGACTGATTTTTGAAAGTTAACCTCTCTTAATCTCTCTATAACTCTATATCTATTGAATATGAAGGAAAATGTATAATCAAATCGTATAGAGAATAAGATTTTCTTTGATATTAATGATCACAAAATGTCGAAAATTGATATCGAACTACGTTTTTTTCCAGAAAAACTGTTAAGAACTTCAACTAAGGGTACTTCCGGTTGACCAATTATAACCAAAATCTAATCAGCTCTTCATATAGTTGTAAAGAAGAGGAATACGAAAGAATAATAATTTTTGGAATTGTAGTTTTGGAGTTATCGCCGTAGAAAAATTTGTCACACACACACACGGACATACTCACAGACACACACACACATACAGACATCAATGTAAAATTAGTAAAATCGTATTCTAGGGATCTTAAAACGTGTTTATTCATTAAGAACTCACCACCGAATTTTTTGACCAGACAATACCTCCCTTACCTAAAGGTGACGGAAGGTAAAATAGAGAATTTCTATTTTTAAATTCTTAATAATATACGAAAAATTCAAAATTTCTATCCCTGGAAAATGTGTTATTTCAACCATAGTTTTGTTACTTTTTTCTCGATCGTGGAAAAATACAAATAGAATTAAGTAGAAGATTATAACAATGTCTGGGTACATATCGATCAATCAAATATCTTCCGGACTTTCGTGAGCATACAACGTATTGGTCTTGAAGCAACCAATAATAATTAATTTATCTAATCAATTTCCCTGATTAATGCATCAATTCTAATCAATGAATAAATTAAATAATCTTATTAATCGCATTAGTCGACAGTTAACTAATTATACAGTCGATATTGAAAACATCTCGTGTCAAGGATCACCATTCATCATATCATTAAATGCAGATAAATTTCCATCAACCTAAATTTTAAATAGAAAAGGGATCTTCATCAATAAAACTTGAATATAACGAGGGAAATTCAATTACTAGCTGTATAGCCAATTAAAATCTAATAAAAAAATCAAGTACTCGTACTAGAAGATTACATATCTACTCCTTACTATTACAGTAAAGAATATTTATGACGCTTATAATGATGATTTGTACTATTGTTTATGTTTATGACACACTAAAATAGAAACCTTACAAAACATACCATTGATATTTAGTAGGAAAACTAAGAAATATTATTTTTTGCAAGATGTTTTACACATTTTCCGTTCATTTCTCATCACCAGATACACAGAAAAAAAAACATCTAAATTGTAGTTAAATTAACTAAACAAATCTGTAATTTGCAGCCTACTAATATGTTTTCATTAAATTAGCTAAGTTGATTTAGTTAAATTTTCTAAATTTGTAATAACGCTATAGTAAAATTAAATACAAAATTAGATTAAATGACTAAATTTAGTATTGAACTAGACATATATAAAGAAATTAACTAAATATATATTTAAATTTTCTATTTACTTACCTAATTGATAATATAATTACCGAAAATTGTAGGACAAAAATAATGAAGCCAAAATATATTAAAATTAAATAAAATAAGTAATTAAAATAACTATTTACATATTTAAATTAACGATTTTTTATAAAATATTTATTACATATTTCGGCTTAGTTAAAATTTTAAATTAAGATTTGTAAATTATACTAAATTATTAGATATATTGCCTAATAAAATAATATCTAATTATAATTAGACAAAATTACAATTCTTTTTTTTTAATGGAAGTAATCTTTGGCAAAAAAAATCGCTAGTTAGTTTTCATTGAATATGCACGTTTTAGGGGCCCTAGAATAAAATTATACTTTTTACCTTCCTTCACCTTTAGATAAGGAAGGTATTGTCTTTGGTCAAAAATTTCGATGTTGAGTTTTTAATGAATAAGCATGTTTTAGGGTCCCTATAATACGATTATAATAGTTTTATGATGATGTCTGTATATATGTATGTATGTATGTATGTGTGTGTGTCTGTATGTGTGTGTGTCTGTATGTGTGTGTGTGTGTGTGTGTGTTTGGCAAAAATTTCTCAGACGATAACTCCAATACAACAATTCTAAAAATTATAATTCTTTCGTATTCCTCTTCCTTATATACATGAAGAGCTGATTAAATATTGGTTATAATTGGTCAACCGAAAGTTCCCTAATTTGAAGTTCTCAGCAGATTTTCTTGAAAAATATAGTTAAATATCGTTTTTTGATATTTTATGCGATTATCAATATGAAATAATATCTTATTGTCTGTACGGTTTAATTACACATTTTTCTTCATATTCGATAGATATAAAGTATTATAAAAAGATTAACTTTCATAAATCAGCCAGCTTTGCTACAATCATGAAATAATACTAATCGACAGATGCCAGTGTCAAGTGTAATTTACATAGTGTTATAATTTTATTGGATTTATAGAATTTTTTCCAAGAAACTTTTGATATGGAATGCGTAGAAAATAGTATATGTTCGTGTTAGAGTATTACTAGACATAAAGAATCTTTTCCAAGGAATTTTTGGTATGAGATTTGTACAAAATACATAAAATTGACCGAAGTTAATGTGCTGGCCACATCAGATTTTTTGTTTTTAAAATTTAACTCCAATATGAAACCTATACTAGGGAATTCAATGAACTCGTACCAATGGCAGATTGTAAAATTTCTTTTCTGGTTTATTTTCTATTAGTAAGAAGTAATAAATATAGCTAAAACAACAATTTTAATTTATACTCCCTTTAAATTAAAAAAGGAGAAAATGGTTCTTGATAACTGATTTTAAATTCGTTATACCACGCTTTGTTTGTACAATATATTATGTTTTGTTTGTGAAATTGTACACTATTTGAATATTAAAAATAACAGTCAAAATAAACACGTTGTTAATATTTAATTGATACGAGTACTAACGATTTTATTTAACAACTGCGAGTATATTTTTATTGTAAATTTGTTTCGCGATTTAATCAGTCAGTGGACAGACATCATTTTTATTTGAAATCGTCACTAAAGTGCACAAAAATAATCATTAAAATTTCAGAAGTTGGTACTAAAGTAATCCATTATACGACGACTTCAAGCAAATGCAATGTTGCCAACCTTATAATAATTGTTGTATATACCGTGAGTATTTTTTAACGTGAAACATTGGATTTGTCATATACATGGTTACGACATTTGATTGACAGCAATGTATTTGCCTGTCCCATTTAAAATGAAACATAGGGAATGAATTTGACAGAAGTATTATATTTAAATATTATAAGAAATTTAGGCAAATCAGAAAATCACACAGGTACAAGGTGCACACAATATTTTTTCTACAACTAAATTTAATTTAGAAAGCAGGTATAATTATTTAAACATAATTAACCTCTATTGACGTCTTGTCCAATGCCAAATTCGTTCCCTATGTTTCATTTTAAATGGGACAGGCAAATACATTGCTGTCAATCAAATGTCAAGTCGTAGCCATGGATATGACAAACCCAATGTTTCACGTTAAAAAATACTAACGGTATAAGATAATCTGGTATGGTAGAAATGAAATGGCAGAAGACTTACCTTACGTCATCAAAAAATATCCCTAAAGTAATGACGTCATATACTACTAAGTTTATATAGGATACTAATTTATAAGGCACGAGCAGTCATGTTACTTTGTTGGTTTTTCTTGACAAGTTTAGGTTAGTGTTCTGTGTTGACAAGCAGATATGGGGACTCGTGACAGAATGACAGCTAGTAATATAAATGACAAATGTCATCATTTTTCATTTTAAATTTCATGATATTTTCCAATTTCAGGTGGTTTTTCTTCTTACTAATGATTTTGGTCAGCTGTTTTGTTAAAAATTAACCTTGTAATTTGGCGTCATTTTCTGTTTTATATATATATATATATATATATATATATATATATATATATATATATATATATATGATTGACAAATTTTCATCTGAAGAGTCGTATGAATCGGGGGAATTTTCTTCTAGTGATGAAGACAATCTGGAAATGTTTGGCGAAAATCCGAGGTCAAAGAATGAAAATTATTTAGAACAGCAATAGTAATCATGTACATACATAGATGTCAAATGTCAATATTTTTCATTCCAAATTTCATGTGATTTATGTAACTCGCCAAGTAAAGTCCACGCACCTAGTGACAAAGAAACCACGTGTACTTACAAAATCTTGATATTTTGAATTAAAATTTATGACATTTGTAAGTTATGTATATGATTACTAGCTGTCATTCTGAAACGGGTGCCCATATCTGCTTGTCAAGATTTGCTTATTTGCAGGACATTTGCTCTTCTCAAAAAATTTATAGTTTAAACATTGATAACAAGAGAAATATTTGAAAAAAAAAAAAATACCTTTTGAACGGCTTTCAACGGAATTAAAGGCCCACAATTCCCATTCGAAATAGTTCATGACAAGGTTAGTTTCTTTTTTAAGCTTTATATGAATGTAAACTGACAACCAAGTGACAATAGTGACAGGATAGATATTCGATCGATATAAAATTTAATGTAAACATTGTGATGCCAACGTACCGGTATAAAAATGAACTACAATTATTTCAAATAATTTCAAATTGCGTAAAAAAAGAGATTAACTTAAAAATACTTGTAAATTTCATTAATATACACGTTTCTTAATACTAATATTTTTCTTTCTTCTGTATTTAAAAATAAATAATTTTTACAAGTTATATTTGATTTTATAAAGTTTTTTTTCAGATCTATGACGTAGGTCTTCTGCCATTTCATTTTCACTATAAGTAGTAAATTTGTACGTAAAATTACAAAAAAATGTACAAGATGAACGAACTAAATAATCCAGATGAATATTAAAATAAAACATAATTTTGAGTGTTCTTTGCGATTAACAGTTACATAAACATAACCTATAAAAAAATATTCTTATTTTCACAAATTTTCGATTTCAAATAAAATTTAATACGCAACTCAGAACCGAAGTTCCATTTTATCACTCATATGGTTTATTTTCCTCGACCTTACGGCCTCGCCAACTAGATTCCATATTCGTCGTAGAACTGTTACAATGATACGTAAATAACAATTATTTTAAATGAAGTAAAAAAAATTATTATGAAATGGACATGTTATAAAAATGTATGCACAATTTGTCATTTCATACATGTAATATAATTATTTTGTTACCAACAATTATCTTGGCTTAAAGTGTCATTTCCTATGCCAGTGGCCGCAATGTTTGGCGCGGAAGACCCAACAATCATTTAATATAACACACATTTGTCTTCATGCCGCATGTCACTGAAATAATAACAGTGTAACCCCAGCCATAGTTGAGATTCTCATGGCTAATAAGCGGGCACCGTGTTTATACTTAACATATAAATTAATTTCCGGTCAACGTATTAAGACATCCGAGTTTGCGTCCGAGTCCCACCTCAGCTAACCCCAGCAAGTTAAAATTAATTACTCCGTAAGATGATCCATCGTAACTTGTTGAATATCTCGCGTGTGTCTGAGCGAAAAATTATTCTTCAGACGCATATAAATTACGGGTGTTGCTGTATGTACCTAATGTTTATGTATGCTGGATTTTTAATTCCACAACCGTCAACACGTGGGGGACTAGGATGTTGAACTTCACTTTTATATCAATTTTTTTCGTTGAAGATAAGATTTGTAAAAGAAAGGGATGTGTATTTACGCGTAAAAAAATATTTTTTACGTTTATGTGTAAAAAATGCGTAAAAAATATTAAATAAATAAAAAACGTAGATAATGTATAATTTTAGTTCTTCATAATAATAATAATAATTTATTTAGGCCCCAAAAAAAGAAACATACAGAAATATGTATAAACCAAGTCAATAATAGATATGTATATAAATTTAATCATGTAGTTTAAAGTTACACAAGAAAAAAGAAGAAAAGAAAAATTTCAAAATTGATTTTCCATGAATTCTTGTATACTATAAAAAGCATTTTTTAAAAGATAATCTTTAATGTTTTTTTTAAATTTATTTATGGGTAACATACGTATAGGTTCCGTAAGATTATTGAACAAAGTACACCCAATATTTGATGGCAGGTTTCTTGATATTTCTAGTTTTATATTCTTTGAGCGTATATTGTTTCTATTTCTGGTATTATAATTGTGAAAATCACTGTTTTTATTTAATTCATGAATATTTTCTTTTATATGAAGCAAGATGTAATAAATGAAGATACCAGGTAAAGTTAATATTTTCTCAGAAATAAATAAATTTCTGCAAGAATGTCTGCTGTGTATTTTATTCAATATTCTGAGTGATTGCTTCTGTAGTTTAAATATTCTTTCGGCATGAGATGAATTTCCCCATAATATAACACCATATGCGAGAGTACTGTGTATAAGAGCGAAGTAAAGATCTTTTGCCGCATTTTTTGTAACAAAATTTACTATTTTCCTCAACATAAAGTTGGCTTTATTTATTTTTGCTGCAATAAGGTTACAATTTTCTTTCCAATGTAATAACGATTCAAGAGAAAAACCCAGAAAATTAATAGTGTTATTTCTATCGTTGCTATATTTATTTAGATCATAACAAGTTTTGCTAAAAACTATATGTTGAGTTTTAGCCTCATTTAAAACAAGTTTGTTTGAAGTAAACCACACTGTAGCTTCTTCTTTTGTATTTTTAGTAAGGGCACTAATGTCTTCCACATTACTAAAACTGTTAATAAAAGTCGTATCATCCGCGTAAAGTATAGTTTCAGCTGATGTTATGCTAGTAGGTAAGTCATTAATATAAATAATAAATAATAGAGGTCCTAGCACTGACCCTTGTGGTAAACCATATTTTTTCATATTTGCAACCTTCGAATTTCTATTATTTACTTTAGTAATTTGGTTTCTGTTTATTAAGAAATTTTTTATTATTTCCAAGGCAACACCTCTAATACCGTAGAACTGTAATTTTGCCAGTAAAGTGTCATGGCAAACACAATCAAACGCTTTGGTAAGATCACAAAAAGTTGCAGATACACAATCTCCATTTTCCAATTTTTCAATTATGTTGGTAACTAAAGTTACTGCAGCCTTTACTGTACATCTTTTTGGTCTGAAACCATACTGACAATTACTTAGTAACTCATTTCTCTCAAAGTAATCGAGCAGTCTATTTTTAATTGACGTTTCAAATACTTTAGAGAAGACTGGGGTAATTGAAATGGGTCTATAATTCGATGGGTCGTTTTTGTCGCCCTTTTTGAATATAGGAATGACTTTATTTAATTTTAATTTTGAAGGAAAAATACCTTGAGCAAAGCAGGTATTTATTACATGTTCGAGTTGTTGAGATATAGCGTAAGAAGCTATCTTCAAAAATTTTGTATTTATTCCATAAATATCTTCAGTCTTACTATTTTTTAATTTACTTATAATATCCTGAATATCCAAGAAATTTACGGGATACAAGAAAAATGATTTATTTTTACTTACCAAGGAGTTGTAATTTAGAGGTATTATTGGCAATTGAGAAATTGTGTTTTCAGCAACATTTGAAAAGAAATGATTAAATTCATCTGGTTGAATTTCACATTCTAAATTTCCTCTATTATTTTTACCTAGTTCCTCATTTATTATTGACCAAGTTGTTTTTATTTTGTTATCGCTATTTATTATTAACCTGTCATGAAGTTTTACTTTTGCTGATCTTAGTGCCGCCCTGTAATTACGTTTTGCCACAGAATAACTATTTTTCATAACACTATTATTTTGTAAATTTTTCTTCATTTGCAAAAGATCTTTCTTCATTTGTGCTAATTCGGTAGTATACCATTTTTTGGAGTTTAATTTTTTTGGTTTAACAGTTTTAATTGGGAAAGAAATATTTAAAGCATGCAGAAATATTTCATAAAAGCAATTAAAGATTTCTTCTGCATCTAAAATGTTGTATAATTCATTCCATGTATAGTTATGCAATAAATGCAAAAAAGTATCACAATTATTACTAGAAATAATTCTTCTCTCCTTTTTTAGAGTCGGTTGTATCAACAACATATTTTTATATACAAATTTTGTGGCAAAATGGTCTGATAAATCGGGATCAAAAACATTAAACGATACTAGATGACTTGTTGTTTACGAATATCACATTACAATAACTTTCCTGTCATAAATATATTCTAAAACGACTGAAATGATTTGTTTATAAGAAAGAGACTGAAATTATTGTAAGATAAAGAAAAACATTCTGAAACTATAGACAAATTAACGTAAAATGCTTAAAATTTGTATAAAATTCATTTTCAATAAGTTTGGAGCTAATGATTTAAATCTATTTCAAATTATTTGAAACTATATAAATATAAATATAAATATATCATCACGGCATATTACCCATTTCTGGGTGTGCCAGTATCTACAACACATGTAGACATCGGTAATGATGACGATATATTTTACCGTGTGGGCGCTTACCAGGCGTCACCTCACGGGCACTCATAGCTGGCGTGGAGAGTGCACCACAGGGGTCACTTTTGTGCCAATTAAAATTGGAAATATTTGGCGCCGGTCGGGATCGAACCCGGTTCCCCCAGGTTCGCGACCAGACACTCAGGCACGCGGCCACGGGACCCCATTGAAACTATATATTATTAATAATTAATAAATAGAAGATGAAATTTTAGTTTTGCAATTTTTTTATTCGCCGCCTATTTTTAAATGTCTTCAAATTTTATTTCTTTACAAAATTGCCTAAAATTTACATAAAACATACAAAACATTTAAAAAATATAATATGCTTCAAATTTACGTATTTAGTCTAATTTTGACGTAAAATGTGTTTACAGTTTGAGGGTTATGTCTCAGGAATATATTTCCCTACTAATCTGATTTTTGATAGTTTGAAGGTACCTAATTGTTTGTCTGAATCAAAGAAACATGTTGATGTCACGTGGACTGCATGTTCTGGAATATTCATTACAGTATAAAATAAAATATCTTTATAAAAAAAATATACTCATGGTAATAATATTTTACATTATCTACGTAAAAAATTCTCAAATATTGTCAATGTAAAAAATAATTTTTTACGCGTAAAAAATAACGTATAATACGTGACGTATTTTACGTGCCCATCCCTGTAAAAGAATAAGTGTATATTATACGAGTATAAACCAATGTACAAATTAATGCTGGATTTATACAGATAAGTCAAAATATTGAATTGTTAAACTAAACAACTAAAAACAATAATTGTTATCAACAGCAACGTTTATGCAGCTATACTTAAGAATTAAGCTAATGAAACTAAAATTAAGTAGTTGTCTATATTCAACTTCTTAATTTAATTTTATAATTATTTAGTTATGTGCCTGCGTCTATCGCTAACTGGACTTGTTCAAAAATGTGAATATCTAAACAGTGGTGGATCTACGGGTAGGGTAAAGGGGGTAATTACCCTTCCTCAAGAATTGAAAATATATGTTTTTTCTAAATATTGAAAAATGTAAAAAAAAACCTTTGTATGCCTCTAGGAATGACGTGAATAATAAATAATTTTTCAGTTTAAAAACACCGGAAATATTGAGACAAACGTTAAACTGTACACTTTTCAATTATTAAGAAAAGAGATGATCGTGCTCTTTGGGCACTTATTATAGAAAATTGCTAAGTTTCTATGCCAGATATGTCTGTCAAATGGGCAAATGTGATTCATAGACCGATCTTTAAAGATATTTTGCTGAGAAGTATGAAAAAAAATCTGTTGTGGCCAGCACAAGACCTCTCGCCATTTCCATATTAGGCTATATAAGTACTGTATTGCACTTCGCTTTCGAACCGTCGTTTTATAACAAAATATTATAAAACATTACCCAAATATTGTTTTTTATTATATTTAACATGTCTTCTGCACACATATAATTCTAATTATATCTATTTTTCATTGTACGAGAAAGTTTCTAAATGTCAGAGATTGTTCCAATTCATTAACCAGATTGGCGGTATTTCTGATAGATATATGCATTTTACCACAATTTTACCTATAATTTCAAATATTTAATTAATAAAACAATAAGAAAGATTAAATATACTTCCCAATGAAAGCTATCAGAATGTCACTAAAACTGTTGATTTTTGACACTGACATGTGTCATTTACAAATTATGTTATAAACATTGGAATTTGTCAACTGGTTTCCTTAGTGCCGTAGCCTCTGCGATTAGTTCACTCTATAAATTATAGTGTCTTTATCTCTAAATCTATACAAGATATAATAAAATTTTTAAGTGTATTAGATGAGAATTTTATGTTCTTCAATATTTAATAAAAAAAAACCTCCCAAAAAGTTATATTTAGAAGAATTTTTCTAAGAAACTACTACTTCGGGTTGTTCAGTTTTCAGTTGTTACCAAAACCTTTTCAGCTCTTCCAAGGAATGTCAGATTAAGGAAACTGCAGTTAAATATTTTTTAAGTATTATGCCCGTATTCATGAACATTCGTAAAAAATTTAAACGGTTCGTTATAATATTTATCCAATAAAAACTGCCGACATTGAAAGAAAAATCAAAATTTTATTTGTCAAGTTCGATTCTATTTGTCAAAAATTATAACGATCCATTTTGAAACTTTACGAGTGTTTATGAATATGGGCATTATAGTTTTTGAGGAATCGTGACTACAACATCCAGACATACATACGTACATACACACACACACACACACACACACACACACACACACAGACACACACAAACACACATCCACACACACACACACACACACAGGCATCATTTTAAAAATGTTATAATCGGATTCTAGGGACCTTAAATCGTGCTTATTCAATAAAATCTGAATATGCGAATTTTAGCATGAATCCAATACCTCTCTTAGCGAGAGGTAAAAAAGCAACTGTGATATGGGTTCTATAGTGTTGAGTAGAAAAGACGGACGTTTTTTTAACAAGATTGATACTTTTTGCTTAATAAATAATTAATTGACAGATTAGAGTTCGTAATAACATAGTATTTGACAAAATCAAGTGTGGAAAACAGCATCTTGCATGTGGTGTCCGTTATCATTTATGCACTTCTGGAGGCGTTCTACGAAGTTTGCAAACACTCTTTCCAACATTGCTCTGTCAATTTGGGCAACACAAAATCAGAGAACTGAACAACAAAAGTAATTAAAGCAACGAGAAATCTTAAACAACAAGAAGTCAGAGTAAAAACCTTGAATATATACTTTCTAAGAGAAGAAACCACTGAGTCTCAAACCCTTATTTTCCGGCTCATCTCATTCTCAAACTGAAAACTCGAAACAGCTCTTAGTTTCTTACAAAAACTATTTACATTCATTGAGACACCTACTAACGGGCAAATACTTCTTAGGCCACACAGTTTTGCACAAAAGCCCTAACCTTGTAACCTTTTGTAAAATCCGGCTGTCCGAACATAACCCTCTATCTCACAAATATCTTAACCTAAAGAAAACACAAAACTACAATACAATGTAAAGGAAAAAATCCAAAACAACAAATATGATGCTGGGCTGGACTATTACAATAACTTGGTAACGAAGAATAAGAGATCAGAATATTTTCACTATTAATTTTTGTTTTGTTTTTGCACTCTAAATCAAATTCCAAAGACACGGGCGTCACTTTTAAGACACTTGTATGTGCTTGTATTTTGAAAACGTAAGTTACGAAATTGATAAAAACAGATTTAAATATTTTTTGCTCCAACAAAATCTCATGTGATTTTTAGTTCTATACCTCCCTTACTAAGCTAAGCTAAGAGTAACCAGATGTAAAATTTTATGTTGGAAAATATTGAAATTAAATAATTGGCCGTACACACAAATTGCAATATGAAATGCATAATATTTCCATATTTATTATTATTGTATAAATAAATTATCATTTACGACATCCTATCTGAAATATTTGCATAATTCTACATTAACAATTTTGCGTTTAATTTTGACAGCTCAGTTTGGAAATTGTTGTCTGGGACACATAAATAAACGTACATACATTGCAATGATAATGACAGTAATTAATTCAAGGTAATTATAATTCATATATGTTTAAACGTATTTAATTAACAAAATTTGATGTATGTACATTGCAGTTTTTAATATCCTTGTTCCCTATAACTGTGAAACAACACATAGCATATTAATAATCACCTTATTATCAATATGCAACCAGGACTAATTATTAAAATGGTTCATGTGTTATATTTACGCTTAATAAAATTAAATTTACACATATTGCAAATTAACATTTATGCATTATTACACTAGAACAACAATTCCAATTATTAGTAATATACATATTTACCTGAGACTCGTAATTAATATAGTGTTCCTACAAAATTTTAATTAGTTAATTAAGTAATTTAGCGAGAACTAAAACATATTTTCGGTAATAATTTAACGAAATAAACAACAAAAACAAAAGCCATGTGGTAAACAAACAGTTGCCTGCAACAATGTGATTAATTATACTTAATTGATGATCAAATTAAATTAATCAACGATAATATATTTAAGAATTACTAATTAATGACGAAATAGCAGTTTGGATTCCTTTATTGGACGGAATGGTTTATTAGCATTGTTGTAAGCAATTTTGATAATTTTTATTGCCAATTTATTGCGGATAATACCATATAAAAGTACTATCAATATTTAATTTCACATAATTGTTAGTATATAATTATTGTAATTATCTAGTTCGTCGGAGCATTTCCTTTTAGGAAGAGCTACATATAAAGATATTTTTAATGGACATAATCAATTTTATTTGGTTGTATAGCGAAGATGAGAAACATTTCCAGTTTTGTTTACAATATTTTTAATAGTCAACAATCATTACTTATCTCTCGAAGAAGGTTTTAGTATGATTATGAAACATTGATCAAATGTATAAAAGAGCCGAGAAGTGAAAAATGTATAGAGAAGCAAGTCGACGAAAAATTTTAGACGATTTCTAATTTTAAATCAATAACCAGATATCAGTCGAAACATATACCTTTTTTTAAAACAAACCAAAGTATATCGCTAACCTAACCTAGCACACAAAACTCACGCCCTGGTCGGTATGTACATATTTGTTAGTTTCTTAAACATAATGATAATAATAATAATAATATTTTTATTGATCGTACAGTACATTTATGATACGTCAGGAAATTTATTAAAATATATTGTGAAAACATTAAAATTAAATAATAAATGTAACAAGGTGTCAGCAAAATTAATAAAAAAAAATCCACAATCGTTGGCAAAATTCAATATTATTCCACTTAAAATAGTAAGCAAAGTTGCATGTTCACAACTGAGCAAAGTAAATAACTTTCTTCACAAGTGAGCAAAATACACGAGCCTATAATAATCTACGTCAAGAGTCATAAATTTTGATGGAGTTACAAATTGTAAATTAAATATCTACCATTCTACATGAAGTAACAATAATTTTTTGTAATTAACTTTACATTAAATTCATTTATAAACATATGTACTGTTGAGTTTTTCATTGATAAAAAATATGTTGTGACCAGCACAAGACCTCTCGCTCTTTCCATATTAGGCTATATAAGTATTGTACATATTTGACATTTCTGATACACACAAAAACACATATCTTCTTTATATATTTTTCTATTTTTTAATTCATTCTATTTACTCTTATTCTTCTAATGTTCGAGATTCTTCTAATTCATTGATGAGATTGGCAGTATTTCTGAAGGGTATATGTAATATATATGTATCTATAATTAATTAATAAAATAAGAAATATTAAAAGAATTCCAGAAAAAGTCATCAGTAATGTCTCTGGCTTTTTGACAATCACATTTATCTGTCTAGTACAAACATTTTAATTTTTCCACTTGTTTTCCATGGGCTGCGAGATTCATTTACAACTTATTATTTTATGTATTTATATGTTTCTATCTTTAACTCCATAGAAGATATAATAAAAATTTAAATGTATCGGATAGATATTTTTATATTCTTTATATTAGTAATAACATAAATTTTCAAAAAATAATATTTAGAAGATTTTTTTAAAGAGACTATTACTTCCGGTTATCCAATTGTTACCAAAATCTAATTAGCTTTTCTCAGGAATGTCAGATTGAGGAAACTGCAGTTAAATATAGTCTTATAGTATTGGAGACACCGTGGTTCCAACATCTACACATACATCCACACATACACACACAAACACGCACACACTCACACACACACACACACATACACACACACATATATGGACATCATCGTAAAAATCGGATTATAGGGACCTTAAACCGTGCTTATCCACTAAAATCTGGATATGTGAATTTTAGCATGATTCCAATACCTCTTTTAGCGTGAGGTAAAAAGTACAATGTTTCTCTTTTTAGAAAAATTTAGCACACGTGACCAGTTGGCAAATTTTCAAACGCGTGAGAAAAAGACAGGTACTTTGCTAACTTGTACTAAAAATTGCTATTTAACTTATATTTTACCAAAGTTTATAAAAGCGGTGAAGGGGTAAATATATAAAAATCTGCTAAGAAAAAAATATATAAAAATATGCTAGAGAGGTATTCATGGAGCGAGGTATTTAAATATTCCTTAACAGAAAAAAAGAACAATACTTACAGTTTTTTAACTCCGAATTTAAAATGTTTTAATCTTAATAGTTTTAAGGATTATATAATTTAAGATTTAAAGAATTTTTCTCATAGATTTTGAGTCTTTATTTATTTGTTCTCACTTCTCCAGTACCATGAGTGTTGTAGTGATGTATATGATGCCCATCAGGTATTATTGTGAAGTGTTTGTGAGCTTCAATTAAACTTTTAAAGATATAACAAGAGGATAATGAATTAATGGAAGTATCGAGTATAATTTAAAATATTTTTTGTTTTTGCTAAATCCATTAGTTAATAAAATAATCGCGCTGATCACTTTTTTTGAAACACCTGTATGTACAAGCCGTGACATTTATTAGGCACTCTCAACACCATATTCAAAAAAGTATTTTCTCTACGCGAGTTTGAAAATCCGCGGGTGCTTTTTTTCTGAAATGATAGCAATTAGTTGTTTGTTTTTCTTCGCTCTTAACTCTTATGTATGTAGAAGTTATATGACATTATGTTCTTATAACATGTAACTTGTAATAATAAAGAGTAAAATTAATAATCCATAAAAGTAAAGCTGTAGGTGGCCATGGCAAAAACAATAAAATATTTACAGCTTATTCTGCGTTGCACTGGTTTCACCTCTCGTATGCTAAAACACACTGAATCTCCTAATAAATTGCCGACCGAACGACCTGCCGCCCGTTTTATGAAGTGATGTAAAATAGAAGTTGTTATTAATCTGCCGTAATAAGCAGTTGGGTAGTGTAATTCCGGTTTGGGAGATGCTATCGCTCGCTTCGTTTGGGAATCATTATGCGTTTATGGCGCCGTGAAAAGCTATAACAGAATTACTTGCAACCTAATGAAATATTGCCTGATTTATACAATTACCCAACTATAAATTTTGTTACAGAACTAGTTGAATGTTAGGCTAGATTGCAGGGAGAAAATTGTTTTCGATTTTCTTCAAGCTGAAACGAAGGAAAGATTGTTTTTATGTCAGTGAGTTATATTATAACTGTTATAACGTAAATCTCAACAATTCTTTGGTAACGTGAGTACGTTCATATTAACTATATTACAGTAAGGTCCGCTGTAACGAACAATAATTCTGATAATAAAAATTAGATTTTAGAACGAACGGAAATGCTACAACGAATGAAAAAATCTCGAGTAAAGCAATTAATCTTCGATTCCTTTTTCAAAAAGAAAGACAAACACATTTTAACTGTTGAATGTAACACAGGACACTCATTGAAAAAGAGTACATATTACGTTTTCATTCCATCTAACTGATAAGTTAAAAAAAAAATGCTGGAACAATAAATGTTGGTACGAACAAGGTTATTTATTTATTTATTTATTTATTTATTTATTTATTTACAACCTCCCAACAGGATACAAAGTATCCCAATAACAGGGGGGTTGGATAAACCAATACATCACAGTAACATGAATAGACACACAATAAACTAAAATATCAGTGTAAACAATAACATAACAAATTTCCGAATACAACAACAAAAGTAGCGATTGATTTTAATAAATTACATTAAATTTTTACATAAAATATTTCTAAATTCACAGTAGCTTAAATTGAAAATATCTATACCTTCTTTCATCATACTCTCAACTTCATTATAAATTAGACATAACCGTCTGATTGGATTTCTATTTTCATAATTTTTCCTACATAACTTAGTACAAAATGCTATATAGGACCTAGATGCCAACCGAGGAATATTTATTTGAATACGACTCATTGAATTAACGTCATCTATAGCATTTCGCATCAAACCATGTAAATATAAGCATGAGCGTATCTTACGTCTGGAATCCAATGTATGCATATTTAAATTAGATAAAGTTGCGGAGTAGCTGTAAGTAAATGAATCGAAAAAAGGAGAAAATTTCATCGCGCAATATCGGACAAACTTTCTTTGTACCCATTCAATTTTGATGCAATGAGTATGATACATTGGATTCCAGACAATAAGACAGTACTCAAGCTTGGATCTCACTAAAGAAAAGTATAAGGACTTGAGAGTTTTGATATTAGTGAAGTTTCGTGAATTTCTAATAATGAAACCTAATGTTTTATACGATGTGTTCACTAAATAATCGTAATGAGGGCCGAAATGTAGTCTGGGATCAAAAATAACTCCCAAGTCCTTATGAGTATTTACTCTGTCAAGACATCGGTCACCAATCCAGTATGACGAAGTAGTTGTAGTATGCTTCATTGTGTAAGACATAACTTTACACTTTGAGACATTAAAGAAAAGACGTGAGGAAGAGCACCAAGCCAGAAGATTATCAATATCCTTTTGAAGCTGATGGCAATCAGAAACTGAATTAATGACTTTAAATAATTTTAAATCATCAGCATATAGTAGTGATTCTGAATATTCTAAGCACTCAGTAATATCATTTATAAATAAAACAAAGAGAAGTGGCCCTAAATTTGACCCTTGTGGAACACCAGATCTAGGAATAAAATGATTAGATTTAAAGCCATTACACCGAACAAACTGCTTGCGATTTGTAATATATGAGCGCAACAAATCAAGAAGATTAGGAGAAAAGTCAAACTGATGCTGTAGCTTATATAGCAACACTTCATGATTCACAGTGTCAAATGCTTTCGCAAAATCAGTGTAAACAACGTCTAATTGCGCATTATTATTGAATGCATTGACTGTGTGGTCAGTAAAATTAGTTAAATTAGTTACAGTTGATCTACCTTTAATGAAACCATGTTGCATTGTTATAATCTTATTTGAAACGGAATAATATATATATTTGTATAGTATTTTCTCAAAACATTTAGAAACATTCGAGATAATAGAGATAGGTCTATAGTTGGTTACATTGCTAGGATCACCAGATTTGAAAATTGGACAAATTAATGATTCCTTCAATATATCAGGAAATATCTTATTCATAATGCTAAGATTAAACAATATATATAACGGTTTCACAAACAAATCTGAACATCCTTTTAAGATATAAGCTGGGAATTTATCAGGACCTGGAGAACATGAAACTTTTAGAGATTTAATTGACATAATATCGTTTTCAGTAATTTCACTAATATTTAAGTATGAATTAGAGGAATTTGGTCTATGAATATTAGTAAAGTCTGTAACATTTTCATTGGAATAGACACTAGAAAAGTATTCAGCAAATCCATTTACTGCCTCTGAAGTATCACTGTAATTTATGTCATTCCAGTGCATAATTTTGGGTATGCGTGTAGAGTTTTTCTTTTTGTTTATAAATGACCAGAATTGCCTTGGGTCACTAGCTACAATTTTTTCTGAATTTGAGATGAAATTTTTATAAGCTATTGTTATATCTTTTTTAATTTTGCTTCTTAATGTTTTAAATTTAATGTAATACATTTCATTACTTTTATTTTTATATAATTTATGATATTTATCTTTTAACTTAAGATCAGATATAATTTGTTTAGTGAACCAAGGTGGATACGAAGATACTTTTCTACATGACAGTGGTACACATTGTGAAAAAACATGATTCAATATTCTGTAAAATTCGCTAAATGCTTCATCAACATCATCGTATTCCATCAAAATATCCCAGTCAACATCTTGGAACAGTGTATACATTAATTCAAAATTAGCTTGTTTAAAATTGTACGAAAGATCATTATTAAAAGTGGAGTTAGGAGGTGAAGATAGAGTAGCATTTACGGAAATTAGTAGAGTAGGATGAAGGGGATCCTCACGAGTCATAATAAAATTGGAACGAGTAACATTACATGTTTTATTGGATAAAACTACATCAAGAATACGCAAGTCACAATTATATATTTTGTTATATTGAGTAGCATCAAGAAAATTTGAAAAATTTTCAAATCTGGTTATATGTGTATTATTAAATCCATGCAAATATTGATCAACTAATTTACTAATATTTAAGTCACCAACCAAAATGAAACTAGACTGCATAAGTTGGCGACAAGACTCAAGACATTCATAAATCATGTCCTGCTGCTCAGTTGAAATAGGAGGTGGCGAATAAACAACAGCAACAATCAGACTTTCCCTAGGACTTAAATTAATACGTACACACAAAACATCAGCAATAGAGTGAGGATTAAGATTCAAACTAATCAAAGATGACTTATATTTAGTACTAACAGCACATAATACTCCACCACCCATTAATTTACCCGTTATGGCATTATTACGGTCTTTCCTATAAATTGTGTATTTGGTAGGATCCAAAATTTCGTCATTATAAACTGAATCTGTGAGCCACGTTTCCGTAAGAGCAATAATATCAAAATCATTTATAAAAGAATTATTATAAAAATCTTCTAGCTTCGTATTCAAACCACGAACATTCTGATAATAAATATTCATCAGTAAATATATAAATGTTATTAAAGTCTACGTAAATTGTATGCCGTACTCGTACGCCACTGCCAATGTAAACTTACAATAATAAACCAACACTTGCAAACAAATAACAAGTAAACTAAAATGAACGTATAAACTTGTTATTAGTAGTGATATTCTCAAACTGAACACATATGTTTAGCTGCTCCATTTGACAGAGAAAAGAAGTAACAAAACAATCAAAATTAAATAATGTAATAAACATAAATTTTATGATCTTCTTACAATGAAATTAAAGTGAATCAAGATTAGTGCTCAAATCAGCCGATTTAATATTATTATCAACTTTATAATAGATATTACCGTCCACTGTCCACACATTTTTATAGCCGACCTTATTGGAAATCATTTTCAAAAGTGAGTACCGTTTTCTTGTTAAGTCCTCTTTGATGGTGATTTTAGATCCTTTTAGTTTACTACGGGATTTTAACACTTCATCCCGTGTTTTGTAAGAAACAAATTTAATGATGACGGGGCGAGGTCTGGTTTGAAGGGACTTATTCGCACTATTTCTTTTACCGATCCGATGACAGCGATCAATGGACTGCGGAAGTATACTAAGCGATAATGTTAAATGGAAGATATCACGAACCTTATTTTCAACATTTTCAGATGCTTCTTCGGGTACGCCAAACACTCTAAGACAGTTTCTTCTTGAATACTGCTGTTATGGTCCCAATTGTGTATGTTGCAGCATATAGGCTATCCAGCCAATCAAGCGGTTTACGTCATAAATACAATATCACTAGAAACAATGACGTCATGTGTTAAAAAGTTTACAAAACGGATTAAAATATGATCATTCTTAAATCCAAATATCTAATTTTATTTAAAATTTTCTGAAGGATACTCCGTCCGCCGTTATAAATACTTCATTCTCGTAGTATATGCAACAAACTATGTATCTAGTATTATGTGAGATCCTTAAAAGAAATACAGAATACTGCATAATACCATACAATTTCTCACTGTTTCTGAACATTCCGTATGGCGCTGTACATATAGATTTAATTTTCAAATTATTCCTAACAAATAGAACAAAATATTACCTTATTAATACAACTCAGTGTAAGTAAGAGTCCACCATTCTATTTTTCATTTTAAAAATAAGTCTATAAATTAAATACAAGCTCTTGAATTTGATATGACAGAGCATTTGACATTTTGTCAATGAACAATGAAACAAAAAACAAAATAAAATCACAATACAGGTTAAAAAGTATAATGTAGACATATAATATTTAGTAATATAATATACATTTTCAGAATTACCAATAATAAAAAAATATGATCAAACGTTATTTTGCAAAATATTACAAAATGTTACTTAATAATAATATTTCCGAATATAATTATTTCTATCAAAGGTTTCAAATACATATTTATAATAAAAAAAAAACAATAAAATACCGTTAATAAAATATGTTTAAAAATATATAGAAACTTTCAAAAATCCCTAAACGTTGACGTAAATCGCTTGATTCGCTGGATAGCCCATACCACACTGTATATTGTTTTTTATGAATAGTTTAGCCAACTATTTTCGCATCGTTCTATATAAAGTTTTTTTTAACGTTTATGGACAAACATTTTCCTGAAATTTTACAATTTTTGTTACAATTAAGTGGGATATTTATTGCTATTTTTCGTTATATTATATTCGGAAATTTTATAACTGTAATTATGGAAGCAATCAAACACAAACAAGAATGGAGTAGCAAATGTAATGTTTTGCCGCTTTTTACTTTTTCCGCCACTGTGGACAAAACAAAAAGTTTTTGCCAGAAAACTCAAACATGAACTGTTTTTATGAAGCTCTAAAATGCTACCTATATTTGTTTACTTTAGAGAAAAGAATACTTCATAAATGTTTTAATTTATCAAGAAACAAACATACCGTGTGGTTCCGTGGTGGTAGTTAATAGTGAACAACGTGTATGTGACATAGTTTTTTTCAATTTTCTGCTTTCGTCTTCTCTTTACGCGAAAACTGTGGGGTGTAAAATTGTTGAGAATTAAAGGATGCATACAACGTTTCGATCATAACTATGATCCTCTTCAGGTTATGATCGAAACGTTGAAATCAATAAAATCTTCCAGACTGCAGTTCTAACTATTTTCTTTTCTTCTACATTTTTCCAGTTGATCATCGTTACTCCAATTATTTATTATATTTTTGCAAACAAACTAATTCCGAAACAACACCAAGTTCTATCTTAACTGGAATAGAATATAAATAACACAAATTTAAAATTTTCTGTTTAAATTTATGGAGAAACCAAAAACGTAATACATAATATAAAAACAATTGTTTATGTAACTTTCAATACTCAACACTTTGCTCTTTACACGAAAGCAGGAAATTGCATAAAACTAAAACATGTTCACACCTAACCGACCACCCGATATGGGGTGAATTATAACGAGTATAATTTTAACAATTTTTTGAGGTCATTTCGAGTAATTATATTTTTTAAATCAAGACTTTTTCCCTATGTTTTTTAACGTGGCATTGTTGCATTTAAACATTGTTAGTTTACATGAATGGTTTTAGTGCTTCTGAAAATACAAAAATGCTTTTATATATGGAATTTGTAATACTAATGAGAGTATAAGCCAAGCACCAGGACAATATGGTCCACATTTAGAATTTTGCCGGTGTTTATTTCGTCAATAAACAAATAAACTACTAACTGTAAATTAACTCTACGAGTAGGTTTTGCGATAATTATTTGGTCAGATTGTTTTCCCACATCCTGTGAAAATGTGCAGAGAAATAATTTTACCTCTATTACATTTACATACACTTGGTGCCATCCTTTTATTGATTGAGTTGATGGTACTCCTATTTCTTAAGCTGCCATTTAGCTACCACCATAGATGGTTATGAGCATATCTACTATGAATATATAATACTCATTACACTGCTTTACATATACTTATCAGTGGCGGCTCGCTAGAAAAGACGAGAGAGGCTAACCCCCTCTTAACTTATCAGGATAAAATTTTTTTCAAAACATTAACTTTCATATTTATTCTTCTTTCTATTTTCATTAATTTTGTATTATTTTACACATGTAAAATGGTCTTAAGGCATATTTTTTCTGTATTAATCATGTTACGATTTTTTTTTAGATCGCTTTGCATACAACGGAGGCTAAGCTCCTCCGCACTTTAAACGCATATATCTCATAGGCAAGGCACAACCCACACTCGCGCATGCTCATGCTGCATAAACGATACGTGAATCAAGCCACATTATACCAGCGTATAAGTTAGCAAAGGAGGCTGCCTCCCATTGCTCTTCGTGAATGCTCGGCATGATTCGTTACCGATGTCGCTTTTTAAATAATAGATTGCGGTGCAGCGGCGTCCACGTCGTAGTACAATGTACATATGGTAGTAGTTTTTTACTTTTCGTTCAGAGACGTATTGGATTCATGGTAAAAATCGCATATTCAGATTTTAGTGAATAAGCACGATTTAAGGTTCCTACAAACCGATTTTAACATTATGTGACATTAATGGGAAGGTCTGAAAAGATTTTAGTACCAAATGGACAACCAGAAATAGTAGTTTCTTTAAAAAAATCTTCTAAGTATTATTTTTTGGAATTTATGTTATTACAATTATTAAAGAATATAAAAGTCTCTATCCAATACACTGAATATTTTTGTTATATCTACTGTAGATTTAGAGATAGATAAATATATAAAATAATCCATTGTATGATGAATCGAAAAGCCCATGGATACCTGTTGAAAAATTAAAATGTTTGTAATTGACATAAATGTCGGTGTCAAAAATCCAGAGACATTACTGAAAGCTTTTCCTGGGAAGTACATTTAATATTTCTTATTTTATCATTAATTAAATATTTATAGCTTCCGCACGTTAAAAGTGACACTGTCTTTGAATGCGGAAAACCAAAAATTCGTACATGAATAAGTCGAGATGTAATAGTAATTATAATATGCCATTGTTTTAACGAGAAGAAGACACCGTCAACATCTAAAACCGGTATAAAAAGAAAGGGAATTCATTTATAAACCAAAGTATGAACAGTATCAGTGTCAATTAAACACGCGCTTGCTTTACATATATTTCATCATATACCCTTCAGAAATCTCGTTAATGACACCCCCCCCCCCCCCCCCCCCCACCTTCCTGAGGTGAGCCGCCACTCCGACAAATGTCACGAACCGCCACTGATACACATATCAATTTCATTTAATCGTACTGTAACAATATTCTTTAAACAGGTACTTACTAGTATAAAAATCTTATAAACTGTATATCTTAAGTTTATTATACAACGGTTCTTCAACTCACATTAGTTCAATAGTTCTGGGTGCAAAATAAAAAGATGGATTTATGTAGATAGAAGCAGTTAGTGATATTTTTCCCTGTTAGGCTTGTGCTGAGATTGACTCTAGCCCGACAACATGTAATCATGGGTCATGCATATTAACTAACTGGCTGAATTAAATATTAAGTCAGCGATAATGCTGGGAAGTAACACGGAGTCTTGCTTTATTTGCTAGCAGTTAAGCGCAGCGCACAAAGTTGCGGTTACCTGGAGACGCCAAAGGACTTTGTTGTTTGTTTTAAACAAGAAATAATTAAAGATTTTTAAACAATACACTTCAATATTACTTCCTGCATTTAGTAATTATAACATAGCTGTATTCAAGTTTTTTATGAATCAACGTTTATAATTTTATTGGTTTTTAGACAAATCATAAAAAGTACTTTACACCTATTTGAAAATTACTCAATCTTAGAGATACTGTAAACAAGAAAATGTTTATTCAACAATAATTTTACGCCAAGTGCATTTTATAACTACATATGATGTCTCAGATAATTGCAAAAATAATTTTTCTGTTTAAAATTATGATCTCCTATATCTGAAACGTGATAGCAAGCAAAATATAAAATTAATAAATAAATTAAGGAATAAAGCATTTTCAATGAAATGGTATTGAAGATGTTGAAAATTTAAATACAGTTTTTGAAAAAGATAATAATTGTAATAAGTATAAAATACAAATCAATTAAGTAGCAATAATTAAGAAGATAAAAGATACAGGTGTACACGAGAAAACATGGCATATGCGTTTAACATGAGAAAACAGTTTTTATCAAATATTATCTACTACTAAATCCATTTTCATCATGGTTTTAAATTAAGTTTATTCGGACACCAACAGTAAACACATATTTATGAATCTTGGCACTTGTTTTTTTTTTATTTATTTATTCCAATTTTAACCCACTTTCACATATTCGATTAATTTGAATCATTATACACAATTCCTGTTTTTCTAATTAATATATTTTATCGCATTGCCAGAGGAAAATATATTGATAATATATCTTCTAAATTAAAAAAAAATCTGTTATGTCCAGCACAAGACCTCTCGCCATTTCCATATTAGGCTTTAAAAGTGTTGTACATATTTAACATTTCTGGCACGCAGAAAAACACATATGTTCTTCACATATTTTTATCTATTTTAAATCATTCTATTAACAAGTTTCCTCTTATTCTTCTAATATTCGAGATTCTTCCAGTTCATTAATGAGACTGGCGGTATTTCTGAAAGGTATATGTAATATATGTATCTATAATATTTAATTAATAAGAAAATAAAAAATATTAAATATACTTCACAGAAAAAGTTTTCAGTAATGGCTCTGGTTTTTAGACACCGACATGTATCTCTTAATTACAAACGTTTTAATTTTTCCATGCGTTGTGAGATTAATGAATGAATGTAATGACAACATATTATTTTATATATTTATATTTAACTAACTCTATAGAAGATATAATAAAAAATTTAAAAGTATCGGATAGAGATTTTTATATGCTTTAATATTTGTTATAATATAAATTTTCAAAAAATAACATTTAGATTTCTTTTAAGAAACTAGTATTTTCGGTTGTCCAATTGTTACCAAAACATAATCAGCTCTTCCCAGTAATGTCAGATTGAGGAAACTGCAGTTAAACATGTCTTAAGTCTTATACTATTTGAGAAACCGTGGTTCCAACATCCACGCATACATACACAAGTACATTATCGTAAAAATGTTATAATCGCATTATAGGGACTTTAAAACGTGTTTATCCATTAAAATCGGGATATAATAATAATAATAATAATAATAATAATAATAACACGACAAAAACATTTTAAAAGTTTGAAATTTCGTTCATGTAAAATTAAACATTTTTTTTTTTAGTTTGGAGAAGTATCTAAAATATGTTTGTTGTTTTGTTTAGTACCGAAGTAAGAGAATTAATGCTAAATTATACGGAACGATATAGCGCAGTGGTATTGTTGCAGTGTCTTATACCAAATACTCAGATTCCAATCCCGACTAGAATATGGAAGTTTCTTTGCGTCTTTTAGGATCACCGTGGAAGCGTACATCTCATAATATAATTTAAAATCTAAAAACAAGCTAGGATCATACAAATGTACGTCCACTGAAATTCAAAAAAATCCCCTAGGTGAAAGTGTTTTGCTGCAATAATTTTGATATATGTATTTACTATAAAATTATAATGGTATACAAAAATTACTATACAAAGCAGTAAATAATAGTTATCATCGTCAATATCGTTGCTTGAAAGTCTTTGGTACAGTTTTTTTTGTGTAACGGATGTGAATGCAATTGTGGGAGTGGACTTCAGTTCCAGAGTATAAGTTCCCATTGTTCAGGGCCGCGGTTCCAGCGTAATGATCAGAAATATTCGCGAAGTCAGCAATCAGGGAATGTGAACAAACGGTAAACCGTAACATTTTTCAAACAGAAACAATGCATCAATTCCATTAAGTAACAAATGTAACGGATCTCGACACAGTTTACAGTTGTCAAGCAGCAAATAAATAAACTCTTCCACTTAGCCAAACCGGAACGAGGAATCCAGCATTCTCTGCGACGTTGTTATTGTCGTGCTCCTCCTGTCATTTGTCTTCCATGGCTAGCGCGACCACTAATCAAATTGAAAAGAAGAAGATACTTGTCTAATTAGGCGGAGAAGCACATAGATAGTTTTCTTGATTGTCATTCCAGACTATTCCGTAATGTAGTTGGAAATTTATTACCACCTTTTACAGATCAAATGTTTTACCAACTACATATTATAGTTAACATTAAAAAAATATTGAATTCACACGAGAAATATATTTCTGCAAATAACTTTAAGAAAAGAACAAAAATATAGAGGAAATATTTATTTTATTTATTTATTTATTTATTTATTAATCGGGCCACACAACAGGACAAAATCCCAATAACAGTGTAGCACTAAATAATTTAACAAAATTGGTTACATTGTTGCCATAAATAATATCTTTAAATTTACATTAGAGTGAATTAGAAAAAAATAAAAACATTGCAAAATTTTAAATACAGTGAATATGTATAAATGATTTTAATGATCGAAGAGTACAAGTGAAAATATCAGGAAAATTAGGAACTAATGAACATTTATTATACATATAATGCTCATAACTGTATGATTTAAATGAGCTAACAAATGCGTTTGATAAGTTAACAGTTAAACCAAGCAAACCTGACAAATTTATTGGACCATTTAAGTTAAAAAGGTTCTAAGAGTCATTTGTACCTTTTAAAGTGGTATGCAGAAAATAATAATACTTATTTAGATCTTCGTTTATAATTTATTTTGTATGCATTTTGTTTGAGCACAATACGCCGACGTGTGAGATAAATTATTTTGCTACTTGTATTTTTTTTACATGCATTTAGCCTTGAATCTTATAGAGTTTATGTCTAATATAATTGATAATATGAAGGTTAAATGAAAAAGGCTTAAATGGTTCACGTATGTTAAAATGTTTTTATTTACGGATGTTTCGGGCTTAAGGCAAGCCCATTTTCAGCTAGTGATACATTTATATTAAAAAATCTTAAAATTGTATTACACATATTATAGTACATTATACACCAAGGTTGAGAAGATAATCATTATTGACCCAGCGCTTATTGTAACCCGAGGGCGAAGCCCGAGGGATATAAGGCGCCTGGTCAATAATGATCTTCTCAACCGTGGTTTATATACTATTTTTTCACTACTAGCAAATAAATTCTATTTGAATTTTTTTTTATTGATAATAATTTTGACATGAATAATAACGTTACTTATTTGTTAATATTTACAAAAACAAAGTAGGCTGCATTTGTTTTTATCTGACGTTTTGCTCATTTCGCTGGTTTGATAACCTCACTTATGGGCCTTGATTTGTATATGATTTAATTATTTAATAAAAACACTTTGTGCTGTTACAGTCAGCAGCCTTATTAGTTTATTATTATTTTTAAATAAATCTATTGAAATGTATTTACCTACAAATACAAAAAAGTAGTGATTTGTTCAATCCTACATCTACAAATATTTCACATTTTCACCAAAACAGCATAGTGGCCAGGCGAGGCGGCAGCGTAGATCAATTTAAAATTATAGTGGCAAATTTAAATTATATACTTAACACCTTTCTTGAGTTTAATGAGTTAAATAATATTTGGATTTGGAGGCTTGAGTTTGATTGAAAAGTGACAGTTTGCATTATAGACCAAGGTTAATAATAAATTATTATTGACCTAGGTTACCATGGTTACAAGTAAGCGGTAGTGAAAAACAATTTCTCATGTCAAATAAAGGTAAATAATAGTGGGCTCCTAGGCTAGTAATGAAAAAATAAATTTATTTAAGTTACTTGGATAAAATTTTAAAATAAAGCATTTCGACAAGCCTCCGAGTCAATTCGGAGTTGGCGAAATACTGAAGAGAAAAACAGGTACTATAATACAACTAATGAAGTTATACATATGGAAGTAGGTGACTTTTTTGTTTGTCAATGAAGTTGGTTACCTATATATTTTTAGTTATATTATGTTGAAAGTTGTTTTTATTTAAGTTAATGTAAACGGAGATATTTGTAATTAACCTAGTAAGTTAGTATGATATTTATGTTGATACATTCTTTTTTTAAGGGGTGTGACTCCATAGATATTATTTACCAGGTCAAATGCGGTAAATGTGATAAGATTTACATTGGTGAGACATTACAACCCCAAAATAAAATAAAATTTTACAATATACGTGGACCATTTAACCCTTTTTCATTTCATCTTTAAACTACTCAACGGTTGGTCCTTCAATTCCTTCAACAATAATTGATAATAAAATTAAAAATTCCTCCTGACCTGAAAATTAAGAGAAAATAAATACTATAGGTACCTATATACCTATGAAATTCAAAAACAATGCTCTCATCTTCAATATTAAAATTTTACGTGAAATCGTTTTGAGAAGATAAAGAGAACTGAAGGTTGCTCAACATGTCAATCATGCCAGGGGTCCCAACAGACAATTTTAGGTTGTAGTTAAGATTACAATAAAGTCTATAAAAGTTTCTTGTGTGATATTTAGTTTGTTTCATCTTGTTTTACTTTATTTTTCAATATTAGAACTTGACTTTAGCCAGAAAAAGTACCTAATGTAGATAAGCTTTACTCCTGGCAGTTATCTCCAATTTTGATTTTAAATTTCAATTACATCTGAAATTTTATGACGCCTACCATTTCTGCAATATTGGGCTAGACACTTAAATGCTTGAATTATCGAATGATATACAGGGTGTAAATTTTAAAACGGGTCATAGGGCTATAACATAGAAAAACAGTTTTTTAGACGCCAAAAGTTTCTATATTAATTTATTGAAAAAAGAATTAGTGCTTATTATAAAGAAAAAAATTACGAATATTTTGATACCAGACACATTACATTTCTGTTTCATATAAAGCCAGAAAATAAATATAAAAAATTACAAAATTAAGAAAAAATATCATTAGCCGTGAAATTGACAGAAACAAAACAAAACAATTGTTGACTTAAGACACTTATTAATACACATTTTTTGCATATTATTTGTTAAATTATTATTATTTTCGTTTTATTAAAAAGAAATCATGGATAATTTGTCTCATGAAGAAAAATTACAAATTATTAAATGGTTTTAATTGTTCCCTTGTAGTTTTCAGTTTTTCTCGTTTCTTATAACTTATTTCTTATTAATAGCTCGTCTTTAATTTCTACATACCTATTACAATAAATAACAATTGTTTCTTAAATAAATTTTCTAGTGTTTTCTTTATTTTGTGTTATTTTATATTAGTTCATAAATTAATAACTTTAATTTTTAATTGTTCCCTATCATGTTAGTAAAAAAATGACAATGTTTTGTTCCTGAGTTGCATGGCTAATGATATTTTTTCTTAATTCTTTTTTAAATTTATTTCCTGGCTTTATATAAAACAGAAATATAATGTGTTTGGTTTTAAAAAAATCGTAATTTTTTTATTTATAATAGGCACCAATCATTTTTTCAATAAATTAATATAGAAACTTTTGGCGCTTAAAAACCTGTTTTTCTATGTTATAGCCCTATGAACCGTTTTAAAATTTACACCCTGTATATATATATATATATATATATATATATATAAATAATATTCATAATTATGACAATTTGCCCCTATTTCAATATGAATTTATAATTTTCCCTTAAAAATGAGTGCGACTATTTATTTAAACTTCTAGTTTTCATTATGGTAGCCTGTGGCCCTGTCTACAAACTAATTCATATAAAATTTCTAAATCTTGTTCTCAGACAAAACTCATCATTACTAGGGAAGAAAACATCCCCTGCAGTACGTGCGAGAGAAATCTCTCTTCTGGTTATTGGAACAGGCGTTTATGAAACGACGGATGGCGTGCACGTAAAAAGACTAATCATCGGTAATCAGTTATCTTAAATCCGAGCTGACTGTCAGCTTCTTTATGTGTCACTCAGGGCTTGGGGATTTGTCACGGTCCCTTCAAGAGGCGACGGCAAAAAATAACAGAGGATTGTTGGAATTATTAGATAAAAAATGAATTTAATTTTGAAATGTTAGGATATTTTATTAAATTAATTTTTTAATAATACATACAATGGGGAGCATTAAAACAGTACATATTCTGATCATATCTAAGGCAGGTAGACTTCACTAAAACTCGAATGATCAGCGCAAAACAATAAAACGCTTTCAATTATGAAAATTATATTTAATATGAAATTAAGATAAACCATATATAAAGCTATATAGCTATTAAATAATTAAACTGTCTAAATCTCCCGAAGCACAAGTTACAGAAACATATACGAGGATGGGATGAATTATAATGCGATTAAGTACTAAAAGATGGCACTAGTGACATTATTCTAGGTTATGTTTTACCATTTCTCGATTCTTGGTATTACAACTTTCACAGTTCGTTTGGTTCCGTTGATTAGTTGGGTTGTATTAAATATTTAATTTAGTCGGTGGAGGTTTTTTTGTCTGGTCGCGAATCTGGTGACTCGGGTTCGATCCCGACCGGCACCAAAAATTATTTCGAATTTTAAATGACACAAAAGTGATCCCTGTGGTACACTCTCCACGCCAGCAATAGTGCCCGAGAGGTGACGCCTGATAAAAGCCCGCATAGAACAAATATGTCATTACCGAAATCTGTGTACAAAGAATGGCACACCCGCCATGGGTAATATGCTTTGATGATATATTTTTATACTCATAATAATCTTCCACCTCCCAGGAAGGTAAAAGTGGTCGCATCGGTCATTAGGGAATTTCCGGATTTCAGAGACGTGTTGTTTATTTATTATCTTACAATAGGCCAAACCATAACATCAAAATATTCGAGAAAGACGGCGCTTTGTAAAAATAAAAATTCTTTTCAAACACGACAATGCTCCCATTCAAATCAGTAATTAAATAAGTAAAGGTCAAAATGATTTGGCAACCCCATTATACTCCAGATGTAATACTTTCTGATTATACTATGTATGTTTCCCAATAAAATAATTGGCTGGAAAGGAATTTGTCAGATAACGAAGTGGTAGTTCTATGAAAGCACATTTTGAGAACCTAGACAAAAATCATTTAATACTGAACGATTAAGGAGTACTTTTTACCTCTCGCTAAGAGAGGTATTGGATTCATGCTAAAATTTGCATATCCAGATTTTATTGAATAAGCACGATTTAAGGTCCCTAGAATCCGATTATAACATTTTTTAAATGATATCTGTGTGTGTGTGTGTGTGTGTGTGTGTGGATGTGTGTATGTGTGTGTGTGTGTCTATGTATGTATGTATATCTGCATGTTGTAGTCACGATTCCTCAAAAACTATAAGACTTAAAAAATATTTAACTGCAGTTTCCTCAATCTGACATTCCTGGGAAGAGCTGAAAAAATTCTGGTAACAATTGAACTACCGGAAGTAGTAGTTTCTTAGAAAAATTCTTCTAAATATAATATTTTGGGAGGTTTTTTTTATTAAATATTGAAGAACATAAAATTCTCCATCTAATACACTTAAAATTATTATTATATCTTGTGTAGATTTAGAGATAAAGACACTATAATTTATAGAGTGAACTAATCGCAGAGGCTACGGCACTAAGGAAACCAGTTGACAAATTCCAATGTTTATAACATAATTTTGTAAATGACACATATCAGTGTCAAAAATCAACAGTTTTAGTGACATTCTGATAGCTTTTACTGGGAAGTATATTTAATTTTTCTTATTGTTTTATTAATTAAATATTTGAAATTATAGGTAAAATTGTGGTAAAATCCATCAGAAATACCGCCAATCTGGTTAATGAATTGGAACAATCTCTGACATTTAGAAAGTTCCTCATACAATGAAAAATAGATATAATTAGAATTATATGTGTGCAGAAGACATGTTAATTATAATAAAAAACAATATTTGGGTAATGTTCTATAATATTTTGTTATAAAACGACGGTTCGAAAGCGAAGTGCAATACAATACTTATATAGCCTAATATGAAAATGGCGAGAGGTCTTGTGCTGGCCACAACAGATTTTTTATACGTAGAACTAGGACTAAATACATACGTTTAAAAAAAAACATTGAAAAAGAAAAATAATGACGACTTTAAGCGTCAGGCGCATTGGTTATAAAATATTACGGCCCAGTCATGGGAAAGGTGCATTGTCCAGCTTGGTAATTGACGTCCGAAAACATCATGCGCACCGAAACATAGTTAGGTTATGACGTTTATCAACGTCATGTACAGCAAACGTTAAGAAAAGTATTCAAAAACTTTTTCATCATTGCATAAAGTGCATTAAGATGATGAAAGATGATTATATAGAAAAATAAAGATTAAATGATGTTTTCATTGCTAGTTGCACTACTTTTCATCCTATCCTTCTACGTTCAAATTTGAATGCTTTAAAAATTTAATAAAGAAGAAGAATAGTTTTGATATTATAATATAGTGAGGCACTGTACGGTACTGTTCGACAATTCTAATGGATTTTTTACTCCTTCAACCTCCTGAGTAAAATTGAAATGAATCATGCCGTATCATTATAATCTTTTCGCTATTGTTATGAATGGAATTGTAAAGAATACAGTTAGAGCAGTGAAAGGCCTGAGAGATATAAATGTTAAGAGGCACTAGGAGGCCCACCTATCTTACGTTATTGAGATGTGCACAGCCGGAAAATATAATTAGGTCAATAATGGTATTACTACAAGAAATACATTTGTAGCAACGTTGCAAGTATTAGTTACAAATATTTTTTGTTTTATTTTTAAATCTTAAAGAAAGATACCAATATTTGAACGATAATCGTTCACGGTTCTGAATGTTATAAAAGTACTTCCTAAAAGAGTTTGTAATATAGTTTTACTTTTCATTAATTTTCCAGACCTTGTCTTGTATCTTGTATGATTAGTTATTTGTAACGAAATCTTATTGTTTTTTACGTTTATGAAAATTTTCTAGCAAAGTAAAATTCAACTCTTATTGCAGAATATGTACGTATTCAATTCTCTATTTAATGATTCCAAAAAATGGAAAGTTATGAATTTCTGGAGACTGGTAAAAGATAAATGAAGTATAGTTTATAATAAATAAATAGATAAAAGAACCTGTTTCAAAATTAAGTTTTTAACAGATAAAAATAAAAGAAGGCGGCTTCCCAGAATCGCGACCAGGCACTCAGATACAAAGGTGAAAATATTGAATTAGTAGAGCAAAATGGTTTAAAGAGACGACATTTCATTCAGGAATTATTTTATTCCTATAATTAATTTTAATAAAAGCTTGTTTTTTTAAAAAATATTTATTTATTTCATCCTTTTCCTGGAATTTTAGGTATTCTCTTAATTTTCTATAAACTTATAGATCTACAGCTTATAGGAAGTCTATAAATAAATGTCTTATAGATTTCCATACAATAAAAAATATGGAAAATGTTTACATTTTTGCTTATATCTAGCGGTGTAGTCCGCTAATGCGACAACTTTTTCCTATTTAACCGATTTCGTATATCTTCAAGTTCTCTAGACTGCAATGTAGAATATAATATTCTGGACAAAGACATCCTGTATTTTCTAATTTTCAAAATATTTGAATTTCATACTTCATGCTTACAAAATTAGTTACCATTTGTACCATTTATTTTAAGTAATGCCCAGTGGCTTGCATTTTAAGCTAGGCTTAAACAAAAAAATCTGATGTGACCAACACATTACCTTCCAAGTCTATGTATTTTGTACAAAACCCATACCAAAGGTTACTTGGTAAAGATTCCTTATACATTTATAGTAAAATTTTAACACGAATATATACTATTTTCTGTAAATTCCATACCGAAAATTTCTAGGAAACGATTCTATAAATCCAATAAAATTATAACATGAACATACACTATGTAAATTACACTTGGCACTGACATCTGTCAAATAGAATTATTTGAATATATCACCTGATTCCATGATTATAACACAGCTGGCTGATTTATGAAAGTTAATCACTTTATAATTCTTTAACTCTATATGTATTGAATATGATGGAAAATGAATAATCAAATCCTATAGACAATAATATATTCTTTCATTCATTTTTTAAGAATAACTGTTAAGAACTTCAAAAAAAGTGAACTACCGGTTGGCCAATTACATATAACCTAAATCTAATCTGCATGGGGTCCCGTGGCCGCGTGCTTGAGTGTCTGGTCGCGAACCCGGGGGAACCGGGTTCGATCCCGACGAACGCCAAATATTTCCAATTTTAAATGGCACAAAAGTGACCTCTTTGGTGCACTCTCCACACCAGCTATGAGTGCCCGTGAGCTGACGCCTGGTAAGCGCCTACACGGTAAAATGTACCGTCATCATTACCGATGTCTACATGTGTTGTAGATACTGGCACACCCAGAAATGGGTAATATGCCGTGATGATATATTTATTTATTTATTTATTTATTTATCTAATCTGCTCTTCATATGGAAGTAAAGAAGAAGAATACGAAAGAATTATAATTTTTAGAATTGTGGTATTGGAGTTATCGTCGAAATAATTTTTGTCCCACACACACAGACACATAGACACACACACACTCACACACACACACACACACACACACACACGTCGTATTGTAGGGACCCTACAACGCACTTTTTCATTAAAAACTCACCAGCAAATTTTTAACCAAAGACAATACCTTCCTTGCCTAAAAATGACGGAAGTTGAAAATGTAAGAAAACAAACACGGATTATAAATAATTGATGACTCTATTTAAAATTAATATTAATCTTCCCGCGGGGACAGTTGCTGAATAACAGTGTAACTAATTACAAATTGAATTCTAACTTAATAATAAGTACCATTAGCGATGAAAATTAGGAGAGAGAATTGAAGAAATGAAAAAGGAAATTAGTCGAAAGAACAAAAGTGGTTAATGAAATCAGCAGAAGTGTCTTCTTGATCAATGTAGCCTAATGAATCGGGTAGAATAAGTCGAGCACTTGACACAAGCACAAGCAAGTCAGAAATCAATCGCGGCCCAGTTCTCATCCGCAGGTAATGAATCACGAATCACGAATAGATTCAGTGATTCAGAAAAAGAAGACAAAGAACGGTGTATGTCGGGCAGCCGACAAACATGCTTCCGAAATGCTCAAGCATCCAAAACTGCAAGAACGACAACATCCTCCTCCAACACAAAAAATAAATAAAATAGGTTCTGGAACAAAATTCAGTCATTTACTACAAGTTGCAGAATATTACGACTCCAACACATTTCTGGATGTCAAACTCCAGATGAAAGACCGAATTTAGAAAAACTTTGTCAAAAAAGGAGTAGGTGGTTATGTATGTAACTACAAAAAGGTAAAGTCCATTTCTACGAGTTGATACGTACGTCATCAAACGTAAGCATATGGTTCAAATCAGCAAGGGGAGGGGAATTAATGACGTCATGTTGTCGGGTGAAATCGTGTGATTTCAGAAGTTTTCATACAAATCAAAAGTGGCAATTGATAATATTATATTATAACCTATAATGTGTCAATTTTGTAATTTATCAAAATGAGTTTGTTGCACTTTTTTTAAGCATTTTAAATGAAAGTTTATGCAATATTTGTCATAGTAACAAAAATAAAAATAATAATTTCTTGTTATTTTCGTAAATATTATATAAAAAGATTAGCGCTAGAAATAATCATGAAAACCAACCGCTACTCCTGTGACGTCGGAGTACACACAGCACGTCATTTATGGCCAATAGGAAAACAGTTTATATAAGTAAAAGTAGTTGTCATATGTTAAACTATATGTACTCTGATTTCACATTCAGTTTCAAATCACGTGACTTTTCCAAATATTACACATATTTCAATATTTAACCGTAAAATATATGATAGATATTTCGTGACATTTTCAAATTTGAGGCTCTTTAAAGAACAATATCTTTTAAAATTTAGTACTTAGAAGTCATAAAAATTCTTGTAACAGCCTTATTCGAAGTATAAATAGTTATTTTGCAATTATAAACCAACTGAATAAATACGATATAATTCTTATCAGACCAACCAGATAATTATTCTGTAAATCTACAGAAGTCATCATATTAAACTCCTTCAAGATTCTGTTCCTGTTCATTTCTGACACTTTTTCAAAACACTTCTTCGTGCAATTACAGTCTGGTCCTATTATATGGCTTTGTATGTTAATTTTCTTTGAGACGTCGGAAAGTCTTCCATACTTTTTACGTTTTTTGGTGGTCTTAAAGTCAGCGCCTGTTTCAGCTTCCGAATCACTGTTTTCCATTTTAACACTATTTTTTACACTGCAAAATAAAATCAGTGACACCGCTAACGAACGAAAAACAACTAGCTAGATATCAACTGTTCGGACATGGTCTACTATTTGGACTTAGCTTATTCTTTCCTTGTTCGGCGAGGACTGAGCCGATTTATTCCCTGTACGCAGTATTTTTAAGCTCTTGTTATTAGTCACTTAGCCGTCTAGTTGCCTTGACATATATCTCATGTGATAAAGTACTTCAAATGCCACCAGATGGCGGGAAAATACGAAAAACTGATTTTATGGACTTAGCTTGTTTTTCTCCTGTACCCTTCAATTATAATGGATGAAATATACTACCCTTTATTGTTTAAAAGCAATATGTTGCAATAATTGTCGGCCATCTTAGGAAAGACGTCTTTGTAATAACAAAATGCACAATATAATACGAAGAACTAAACCCTCAATGAAGCACAAATTGTCTACGCTAATGGCCAGAATCATTTAAATCATCACAAAACGACAGAATCACATGAATATTCAAATATATAACGTTAATATTTTAACATGACATTACCGCCGTCACACTACAGTTTCTTCCCATTTTTCACCGTTGGTTGGATGGAGATAGCATATACCTTTATGTGACATGTAAAAGCCTTATATATGCCATGTATGTACGACAAAGATGCTAGATAAAAGTTTAGTAACTCTTGCAGAAATTCTTAACATGAGGACCAACTCTGGGAAACAGTGTACTCATACGAAGTTATAAGAAAGAAGCAAAAATTCCAGGTTAAAATAGCAGTGAGCTTTAAGTAAAGTATCATTTCCGGTTAATCGTTTGTAAATAAAATCTAATTTGTTGTCCAATAAATATAAAAGTCTGTAATACGAAATTTTGGATTGTTTTATTGTTTTTCCTCAACAATCTGTTAGAGCTCCAAATTAAGTACTGCATCCAATTTATCATATATGGTTAAAATCTAATATGTTGTTTCAAATTATATATGAATTTTAAATGACAAATTTGAGAAGTTTTGGATCATATTTTAATAGGCTTTAAGGAAAAATCGTCACACACACACACACATATTCTTATAAAAATCAGCATCATCTTCTAGGTGCTCTAAAACGCAATCATTGTAAATTCTTCGCCGTACATGATCCATTTCGTAAATGTGTAGTTGTAAATTAATATTAATTTATAGTGCTACAAAAAGAACAATTAGCAAATTTAAAACATATCACCCTGTATATCTAACATTTTTGTATGATGAAAAATATATTATTTTTACAAACCTTAATTAAATATTTTACTATTATATTCTCCTTAACACGGTTTCATTATTAATTTTAATATAATTGCTTCCTGTCCGTGACATTTGTTTAAATATGTTAAAACTGTCATTAAAATTATGTTTTTGTTTGACGCATAGGCTAGGTGATACATGAATATAGATTATATTATATATTCATATTTAAAGTTATTTAGAGTTATTTACTATATGTTATTATTGTAGAATTGAAGATTGTACCATTATATTCAATTTTAATTAGTAAAAGTTGCTAAGAAATTATATTAAATGAATTTTTTACAAGAAAAACTTTTAAAAGCTTGTATAAATAATACTTCCGGTTATCCGATATACACTAAACACTAATGAGCACTTCCTATATTAGTATAGAATGGGTATACAAAATTTCAAATTTTTCTGATTGATAGTATTTGAGTAATCGTGTCCACAAGATCCACACACATAAACACACAGACACACACACATACATACCTACAGACATACTTGTAAAAATGTTAAAATCGGATTCTGGGGACATCAAAACGTGCTTATTCAATAAAATCTCTATATGCGATTTTTAGCACGATCCCTATAACTCCCTTACCTAGGGTAGCGGGAGGTAATAAAATCTTAAACATAAATATTGTTTCTGCTTTACGGTAGACTGTCAAACACCATTTAGTATATTCTTAACAGAAACTATGTATAATTTCAATAGCAAAGACTATTCGATGTCGTGATTGTCGACTGCACGACATTCAGTTTTGACTGATTGAGAAAAAGGAAGAAACAGAGCGTCAGCAGTGTAATGAGTGTAACTCTACTGGGACACGGGAATAAAGAAAATTTGCAATTCGTTTGGGAAAATTACGTTTGTGTGAGGTTGAAATGATTTCGTGACAGACAGAATGACAGGTAATAAAGCGAGTGCGGGTGTAGGATAGGGAGTTGAGAGATCCGGAGTCGGACAGTGAACGAAGCTCGGTGGCCGCGGAAATGGGTTCTGTCAGGTGCCGGCAAATCACGCCAGCCGCAAAATGGTAATCATCGCCATTTGCTACGTGCAGGCGTTTACCTTACACCCAGCTACCACAGATATAAGACATTGACAGTAGCTACTTCACTCACTTACTCATATGTCATATAAAATTAAAGATAACGATATTTTTGGATATCAGTAAACTTTATTTTGATACCCAACTAGTTTCGAAACCACATGTACCTTCTTCAGGAGCTAAATTTACAGAAAAAATATCTTTTCATACACTGAATTATAATAAAATAGTTGGAGTAACGATGATCGACTAGAGATTGATGTGTGGAGAAGAAAATAAAGTACTCGGAAACTGCAGTCAGTATGGTTTTATTTGATTAGAACCTACGTTTCGACCATTACAATGGTCTTCCTCAGGGTTAAAACAAGTCATAAAATATGAAGAAGATAACTCATGTTAACAAACATCAAAATGTAATGGATGAATTACAACGTTATAAAATTGAGGAATAACAACTTTTAAATAAAATATAATGTAACGAACCATTAGGTTTTATAAAATTGATACATTCGATATGGTTAAAACCATACTGACTGCAGTTTCCGAGTACTTTATTTTCTTCTCCACACATCAATCTCCAGTCGATCATCATTGAGGTAATTATTTTATTTTTTTTTTACATATAAATTGTTGAACTTTTAAAAATCAGTTTATATTTCCATATTAAAATCATTTAAAAATAATAATAACATTGTAATAAAGAGAAAATGATTGAGAATAATTGATTACAATAATCAAAATATTGATGCAATAACAATGCATTATTTCCTTTCGATATTAATAAAAATAACTGAAATATAATAATTTGTGTAGATATTATGTCTTTACTGTATTTATCAAATAAAATACAATGCATTGTTATTACATCAATATTTTGATTGTATTGTAATCAATTATTATCAATCATTTCCTCTTTATTTGTTACAGCGTTATTATTATTTTTAAATGAATGTAATATGGAAATATAAACTGATTTTTAAAAGGTCAACAATTTTTATGTAAAAAAAATAAAATAATTACCCCAATGGAGAATCGAACCCCAACCAAAAATTTCAGACTCTACTGTTATGACCACTGCGCCACGGAGACATTTGTAAATATTTTCATATTGCATAATAAAAAACTGAAACAATTATTTACTTGACAATTTTTGTAATTTATTGCAATATTATTAACGTAATTAATATTAAATAATGTACAAGATGTAATGTACTATTATCATGTTCAATAGCATGGCTTGATTTATTGCCAGACCTTTGTATTTACCAAACACTACTTTCCATGTTAAACGCCTATGTTTACTCATAAAATAAACGCTTCAATACATTGCTGTCAAACATTCACATCGTAACTATAGCAATGATATACTCTATGTTTACTGATAAAATAAACTCCCGGTATATGTATTTTTTGGTTACCTTGGTTACTTGTTGCTATTTTTTTTATCATTTATGTTTTTTTCCCTGAAGAAGGCAGCAGTCTATCCGGCCGAAAGATTAGTTTAAATTTAAATATATACAGAACTTAAACTGAAAGGTAGTATTATTTTAATTGTTATTATGAATTCAGAAACATCTGTCAATTAGAATTATTTGAATATTTCAGCTGTTTCTGATGATTATAGCAAAGCTGCCTGATTTATGAAAGTCAATTTCTTTATAATTCTTTAACTATATCTGTTGAATATGAAGGAAAATATATAATTAAACCGTATAGACAATAAGATATTCTTTCATATTAATAATCACATCACACAAATGAAAAAAAAATAATTATATTTAACTGCGTTTTTTCAAAGAAAACTGTTAAGAACTTGAAATAAGGGAACTTCCGGTTGACCAATTATAACCAAAATCTAATCAGCTCTTCATACACGGTAAAAAATTACATGAATGTAATATGGAAATATAAACTGATTTTTAAAAGGTCAACAATTTTTATGTAAAAAAAATAAAATAATTACCCCAATGGAGAATCGAACCCCAACCAAAAATTTCAGACTCTACTGTTATGACCACTGCGCCACGGAGACATTTGTAAATATTTTCATATTGCATAATAAAAAACTGAAACAATTATTTACTTGACAATTTTTGTAATTTATTGCAATATTATTAACGTAATTAATATTAAATAATGTACAAGATGTAATGTACTATTATCATGTTCAATAGCATGGCTTGATTTATTGCCAGACCTTTGTATTTACCAAACACTACTTTCCATGTTAAACGCCTATGTTTACTCATAAAATAAACGCTTCAATACATTGCTGTCAAACATTCACATCGTAACTATAGCAATGATATACTCTATGTTTACTGATAAAATAAACTCCCGGTATATGTATTTTTTGGTTACCTTGGTTACTTGTTGCTATTTTTTTTATCATTTATGTTTTTTTCCCTGAAGAAGGCAGCAGTCTATCCGGCCGAAAGATTAGTTTAAATTTAAATATATACAGAACTTAAACTGAAAGGTAGTATTATTTTAATTGTTATTATGAATTCAGAAACATCTGTCAATTAGAATTATTTGAATATTTCAGCTGTTTCTGATGATTATAGCAAAGCTGCCTGATTTATGAAAGTCAATTTCTTTATAATTCTTTAACTATATCTGTTGAATATGAAGGAAAATATATAATTAAACCGTATAGACAATAAGATATTCTTTCATATTAATAATCACATCACACAAATGAAAAAAAAATAATTATATTTAACTGCGTTTTTTCAAAGAAAACTGTTAAGAACTTGAAATAAGGGAACTTCCGGTTGACCAATTATAACCAAAATCTAATCAGCTCTTCATACACGGTAAAAAATTACATTGATATTCCGGACAAAATTTAGTTAGCTATATTTTTTTTTGTTATATCAACAATATTTTTTTGCCGTGTATACGAAGAACTTTGTATTTTAAGTTTTCAAAACTAAACAATTTTTGTTGTGTATAAAAAGTATTATTTGCTGTAAAATATTAGTCATGGTAGCAATTATTATTAGTAGTACTAAGCAGTCACTTTGTTACTTTGTTCAGATTACAAAATCATTTTGCAACAATTAAAGATATTTAATGTGTTACTAGGACAAATTTTATTTTTTTGTATCCTGTGACATTATATTTTGTAAAGATTACCAATTCTTCTTCCCGCCATATACTTATTTGTACAGGTAACTAAAACTTTTGTGCAGACAGGGTATTCCCTGGTATACAGCATAATTCACTGTTCGTGTTATACAATACTATACTACGTCGTGTCTCATTTGCTTGCGCAGTTAAGTTTAGCCTGTTGAAAATTGTGTTTTAAAAGTGCTTGTTTCTTGTGTCCGTCAATAAAAATGGATGATTTTGTAAAAGATATTTTAAAACAATGGCAATTAGAGTGTCTTATTAAGAAATTTGAAGGTATGTATCGATTATTGATAAATCTATTATAATTTAAGTGACTATTGTTTCATACGTTATTTTGTTTATATAATATTTGTTACATGTATATAGATTATAATTATAAATAAATAAAATTATTATAATACGCATGTATTTAATTTTTACCTTACTACCTCATTAGGTAATGCATTTGTATATCTATCAAAAATTTATTAGTTTCCAAAACAAATTCATAGTTATTAATGGAAACTTATTTTATTTCTTCGCATAACAAATATCTTTTGTTATATATAACAAAATTGTATTTGTTTACACAACACTTTTTTACCAGCAAATTTACCTATAGGTAACTGTAACAAATATATTTGCTGGTCCTATATTGACAAAAAAAATTTGCTGCTGGAACTCATTTTTGGTAATCACAACAAAGTTTTTATTTACCGTGTATAGATCGTTATCGTCTGAGAAAATTTTGACACATACACACTTACACGCAGACACATACATATACACATCATCGTAAAACTAGTAAATCGTATTCTAGGGACCCTGAAACGTGTTTGTTTATTTAAAAATCACCACCGAATTTTGTGACCAAAAACAATATCTTCCTTACCTAAAGGTGAAGTCTAATATCACTGATTTTTTTTTTAAATGCACATCCTGTAAAAGAAACTATACTTACAATTTTCCAATAACTTTCATTCTATGTTCCAATATTGTCCCCATCATTGTAAAATCCGTATACTTCTGCGGTATCTTACGAATGAAACAGAAATCACTCTGTAACATACATTGAGGAAGACACGCCGAGAAGATGATAGTCGCAGGACGTGTCGTCGGACCGTGCGAACGTGGACATTCAATCATATCGCTGATGTCGATTCTCATGTTGGTGCTGATTGCTGATGTTGAAGTGAAATTTTATTATCGAAATAAAATGACATCTATACGAGAAGCAATAATCGCGTAATTGCTCGCTGACAACAATCAACTCATATTCGTCATGGGAAACGAAGACGAACCTCAACAAGGACAATGCAGTGATTGTTGTCTACTGGCTGTAAATTATACGTGTGATTTATTGATAAAAGTAATATTGGAAGCATTGTTTAATGTTGAATTATTAATAAATAAAATTGATAGTTGTAAGATTTATAACTAATTGCTTTTGTAAAATATGATTAATAGTACTATGACCTTATGACCATCATAATTTTTAATGAATTTATTGTTTTTACAACAAATAACAAAAATGGCAATTTTTACGTAATTTTAATAGATTTTACAATAATAATAGCCCGTATTACTAGCGCGTTTTTATGGAGTAAACTCCTCATAAAAATGTAAAAGCGCGCTACATAAAAGCGCTTTTATTATAAAAGTGCACTCGTAGTACGGGCCAACAATATTAATAAATAATGCATTTTATAAGAAATAAGTTACGAGGGAAAAGTTTTCAAGTTTTGTTAATAAATATACAGGGGTCACTCCATAATTATTGAAAATATCTAAATTATTTAGACTGTGGAAAAATTTTAGAACTTAATTAATTAATTTTTTAATGTAGCGTAGGGGGAAAAATATAGAATTAACCAGAAAGCATTTTCGAATTATGATTTTAAATTTGACAGTTTTTAAAGCAGCCTAAAGATAATTTGGCAGTTTAAATCCTCCAGTAATTAGTTCAAAGCTTTCGCAGTTTTTAAGTCTTATTTTTAATCATTTTAACTGACCCTCATACAATGTGATTTATAATGAATATAGGTAATAAATATTTACACTTTATTTCTTAAGTAAGGTAAAAGGTGTCATAGCCAGTAAGCTACAGAACATCTTGTAAAGACATTTTTAAAAAAATTAATATCCTCACTTATCCAAGTATCGTTCTACTTGAAATCTGTTTGTTTATTTATAAAAATAAATCTTCTTTTGATAGGATCTGTAATCGGCATAATTATAACACTAGGGATGCCAACAAATTTTATATCCCAGGCTCAAGAGTGAATGTTGCTAAATATTCCCCTGACAGATTCGGTCTTGAAATATTTAATGAATTACCTGATTCTATTAAAAATCAAACGAATGAGATAAAATTTAAAAAAGAATTGAAACTTTTCTTACTGCAGCACAATTTTTACGATGTAAATGATTATTTGAACATGTAATGATATAATTTCTTATGTATAATTTCTTTTATTCAATTTTGACGTTTTAAACTGTCATTATTAACTCCATAGCAACAACTATAAGTAACACTTTTTTTACATGTGAATAAAAAATTTTTTTAAATCACTCTCACAAAATTTTAACTCACTCTGGCATTCTGCAACAAAAAATGCATTTAAAAATAACATCAAGAACGAAAATAACACTTACCACATAATTTATCAGACATTATCAGCCCTTTTCATTATTTTTTACGACATAAATGACAGACAATGAAGCTTTTTAAATATGTGACTTGACGTCTACCAGCGACGATTGTCATGCTTAGCCTACTAACTGATCAATTTTTTATTTTGTCAAAATTAAATATTATAATGGTTTTTATTATTATTTCGTCAAAATTGAATAAAATATTGTACAAACCACGTGAGCTAAGAATGTTTATTCACTCGAAGAATTTAACTATATAATAAACATTACCTTAGCTCACTTGGTGTGTAAATATCTATTAGTGTGGATGCATTGTATTATTTCTTTTTATTGTAAACTGACAATTTCTATACACATTGTATTGTGTCTACAGAAATAAAATATATTATTATTATTATTATTATTATTATTATTATTTTATACATATATCCTATTTCTTTCAGTTGCCAAAATAAAAACGTCAAAATTTTATAAATAAGCCAATTTTTAAAATTTTATGAAGTAGTAAACCATGGAAAAACAAAACATAAAATAAGTCTTCAAATTGTAGGGTTAGTTCGGAAATAAAAGCATATAGGTAGTCAGAAAAATTGGCTTTGTCACGTCCAGCAATTAAACTATAAATACAGGAATTATGACAAAGCGGCATATCTTATTGTTTGCATAATAATATTTTATATAAAACATGCTATTATTTGTGCCGATCTTTTGGAATGAAGACATGTATCGTCTGGTACTTCTACCTGCCCTGAGTGCTCTGTATAGTAAAATAATCTTATTATTCCTTTAACATAAATTCTACTTGTGTTTGAAATAATTTTTGGAACATTTACATTCTCATAACAAATTATTTCAAACAAAAATAGCATTTATGTTAAAGGATCAGTGAGATTATTTATTTATAGTTTTATTTGCTTCATTTAAAAATATTATAAATATAGAGCAACATGGCTTTTTTCCAGGCCGTTCTGTTGATTCAAATCTTGTTGAATTTACAGATTTCATTTTTCATACAATGGATGATAAAACACAGGTAGACGCAGTGTACACCGATTTTAGTAAGGCGTTTGACCGAATTAATTATTCTATTCTTATTTCTAAATTAGAGATGTACGGTGTACGTGGTCAGTTTTTACAGTGGTGCAAATCATATCTTATTGACAGACAACAATGTGTAGCCATTAATGTACAGACATCGGAGTACTTCTCTGCTACTTCTGGTGTACCACAGGGATCACATCTCGTTCCTCTCCTTTTCCTAATATTCATTAATGATATTAAGAATTACTTTGCTAACTCTAAATTTATTATGTATGCTGACAATCTTAAAGTATACAAATCTGTCAAAACGACATCTGATTCATCAGCCATTCAGAAACAAACAAAACAAACTATGTTCTTACCTTAAAATGAATGATTTATCTCTGAATTTTGGTAAATGCTCATGCATTACTTTTTCTCGTAACAGAATTGTACATATGTTTAATTATTTCATTGACGGTAACAACATTAGTCGTGTCTCCCATATTAAAGATCTTGGTGTCATTTTAGATAGTAAGCTATTGTTTGACTTACATGTTGATTATATTGTTCAAAAAGCTTTTGAAATGCTTGGCTTCATTTCTAGAATTAGTTCGAGTTTCAGCAATTACAAGACTTTTTTATTTCTTTATTACTCTCTTGTCCGATCGCAATTAGAATTCTCTACTATTTGTTGGTCACCGTACTACAATGTATACATATATAAACATAATCGAGAGTACCCAAAGAAAATTTATTTCTATATATAATTATAGATATCCACTTATTTCGATTATGTTAATCTCTTTGCAAAAAAGGCGAATACTTTTAAATTTGTCCTTTCTATTTAGAGTATTAAATAACTATATTGACAGCCCTGTACTTTTAAATAAATTTTCTTTACGGATTCCTTCTCATTCTACTCGATCTTCTGATATCTTCTTTGTTAAACATTGTGGGACAAACTCTGCCATGAATTCACCACTAGTTAGATTAGTACATGCTTACAATAATTTAGCTTCTGTACCTAATATACCACATATTTTTTGCTGTAGTTTACGTAGATTTAAATCTTTTGTTAAATATTATCTCCAAAATTTGTATATTAACTAATACCTTCCTACTTTATTTTGATTTTCACACCAATTTTTATGTAAAACTTTATTATGTAAGTGTTTACTGTGTATACTCGCCTCAACGTTGTAATATATAATGTTTAATGTTATTAGTGCTACACTGTAATTGGGACTTGTCCTGTTGTGTAGTCCTTCTTGGTAAAAATAAAAAATAAAATAAAAATAAAATAAAAATTGCTGGACCCGACAGAGTAAATTTTTCTGATTATATCTGCATATTATGTAGCACTAAAATTGTTTATGTGCAGTAAGGATAGTATAAAATTAACGTTTTCGCGCCTTAATATATTGGATGAATACTATTGAGATACGCCCAGAAATTGAAAAATTGAATTATTTGAAGAGGTCTATTCCAAAAGTCGTCTTGTCCACTTAAGCATAAATTGAGTAAATTAGAAAAAAAAAAATCTGTTGTGGCCAGAACAAGACTTTCCGTCAATTCGATGTATTTTGTACAAATCCCATACCAAAAGGTCCTTGGAACAGATTCTATATAATATCATGTAAAATAGAACACGAACACATACTATTTTTTACAAATTCCATGCCAAAAGTTCATTTGAAAAGGTTCTACAAATCCAATAAAATTATAACATAAACACATACACACACACTAAGTAGAATGCACCTGACACTTCCTTCATTTCTTCTTCAGCTTTGCCCTATTTTATTAGGGGTCGCTGTTTCCTCTTCTCTTCCACTCATTCCTGTCCAGCGCATCTTCTTCACCCAGTCCTTTCTTTATCAAGTCTTCTGCGATACAGTCTTTCCATCTTCTCTTTGGCCTTTCTCTGCATGTCACTTGAGAGGAACACTATGACATACCAATTTTAGGTCCTATACTTTCTATATTTGGTTTTGCACTTGCAACTGACATTTGTCAGTTAAATTTTTTTGAATATACCTATCAGCTGTTTACATGATAAATAGCAAAGCTGACTAATTTTTGAAAATTAATTCCTTTATAACGCTTTAAATCTACATCTATTGAATATGAAGAAAAATGTATAATCAAACCGTATAGAGAGGAGTATTTTCTTTAATATGCATAATAACAAAAAGTCAAAAAATAATATTTAACTGCGTTTTTTTAAGAAAAACTGTTAAAAACTTCAAATAAGGTTACTTCCGGTGTATCAATTATAACCAAAATCTAATCAACTCACTTCAATTTTTAGAATTGTAGTATTGGAGTTATCGTCGGAGAAAAATTTGTCACACACGGACACACACACACACATACATACGGACACACACACACACACACACACACACACACACACACATACAGACATAATCTTAAAAATGGTATATTCGTATTGTAGGGGCCCTAAAACGTGCTTCTTCATTAAAAACTCACCACCGAATTTTTTGACCAAAGACAATACCTTCCTCACTTAAAGGTGACGGAAGGTAAAAAAGGTTAGGGACTTAATAAATAGAACGTTGTCTATTAATTACATCTATTGCGAATAAAAATAAATAAATATATCATCACGGCATATTTCTGAGTGTGCCAGTCTGCGTTGTACGCAGATTATGATGACATATTTACCATATTTTTTGTTAACACACTCTTACCTACACACAAATATTTTAAAGAAATCTCTGAACTAACATAACAAAATTTCAATATTATTTTTCCATTTTCTCTTTTCCAATCCTTTCTTTCAATCCGAACTTCCCTAATTACTCAGCATTGCATCTCCTGACATCGTTCTGAGGCTAATAAGGCGCGTACGTCTGCCTGTCCGGAGTTCAGTGTTGTTCTCTACCCTTTGTTATCCGTAACGAGGCTCGTATCAACCGTTGCTGAGATTGTGCGACTCGAGCGATTTATGTGCGGACAAGTCAATAATGCATGCAAGGCCCAACAACCAGGTTGTGAAGTATGGGTAAGGAAAGAAGAAGAATGGGAAACACGGATAGAGAAAACGAAGAAGTTTTAATTATTAAGAATGACATAAACTAATCAAAGCAGTATATTCGATTTCGGATAATTAAATAGAAAGTTATGAAGTCGCGTGTCTTGTTAAATTATATTACCTGAAGATTCGGGTTCGAATACAACTAACGTCAAATTCAGAAGTCATTTCCATTTTTACTTCCTTGTACGTAGTAAAGCAAGTATTGCAATCGCGTACGTACGTATGTACGTATCTCGCACAACTCAAAAACGGTACACTATAAAAAGTTTAAATTTTGTATTTAGGACTTTTATAAGATTTAGTTGTGCGCCTCCCTTTGTAGTCATTACATAATTTCTGGAAGTAGTACTTTATTTGAAGAAAATAATAAATTTTAATGAAAAACTATATTCAAATATAAACCAAAACTTTTCAAATTTTGTATATGTCTTTTATATAATGGAAATAACATAATAGAATTTAGTTAAATTGGGGTTTAATTTGAATTTAGAAATAAATGCTTCAAATAAAAGTTTTAATTAAGTTTGCTATGAATTAGGACAAGAAATAACAAAAAATGTTTCATAGACGTACAATGGTCCAATAATACTCGACAAAAACAAAAACAAAAACAGTGACTATGTTAAGAGCTGTGAATGAGGCTTTAGTTACCAATTCCAAAAATAAAAAAATCCCTTAAAAAATTTGATAGAGTTGAGCTTTTTTGATTCTCCAATAGAAACAAATCACCTCACATTTTATTTTTTTATTCTATATCATCTATTGTTACTGGTAAGGAGGATGTTAAAATTAACGAAAAACACAGAATTCACCCGTAGTTATTATTATTTCTTCACAATAAACATATTAATATTTGAAATTCTTGGGGAAAATTTTAAAGAATTTTTCTTGAAAGGTTACCAGGAATTTTTTTGTCATTATTCAATTTCGGGAATTAACCCATCACTTCCCATAGTGTCTTATTATTAATTAAATTAACTTTGTGATCGCGAAATAGGAAAAACAATTTATTTAAAAAAATTTACCCATAAAATGTATTTTTCCAAGAACTAAACAGTGTTTAATAAAGTGCTACTATTAGTACTATTGGTAAAATAAAATATAATTCCAAATTGTAGCTTAGCCCGTAATGATGAATAATTAAAATTACTCTGTTACATTAACCACTTTTAAAATTTTTATATCTGTTACATGTGCTTAAACTCTTTTGAAATGTCAATTGTTCAACTAAAGATATGTATCAAGGTACTGAAATTCTACTTTTTATTTATTATTTAAAATTAACCTTATGAGTGATAAAACGGAACTTCAATACCGATTTGCTTATTAAATTTTATTTGAAAAATTTGTGAAAATGAAAGAAAATTTTTATTTTTATAGGTTATGTTTATGTAACTGTCAGTCTGACACTTAATGTTGCTACCCTCCAAACATTGAGGTTACCGTAAAGAACACTCAAAATTATGTTTTCTTTCTATATTCTTCATCTGAATTATTTAGTTCGTTCTTCTTGCACATATTTTTTGTCAGTTTACGTACAAATTTACTATTATATATTGTACACCTAACTAAATATATATATATATATATATAGGTGAAAGGTAATTACGACTGTAATTAGTTAAGGAAACTAGATAGTGGGTTTGACAGTCAATTTGTAGGCTTCAGTGTAATACACTCTTTTTAATTTGTCAAGCTTTCGGTTATATTTTTAACCATCCTCAGGACGCTGTAATATAATAATGAAATACGTACAATTTGTTTAAGAATTAAATTTGGTTTTTAGTACTCACATTAGTTGAGATTTTTTGTAGATTATACAGCATTTACAAACATGTAATTTTGAACATGCACACGCGCATGGTTTAGTAAAATAATAAGTCGAAATAACTGAATTATATATTAAAATTTTTGGCCAAAATTGTTATCACAGTAAAATTGATAAATTACCAATTAATAAAGCAAACAATTTTGTTAAAATAATGTTAATCTTTTATAATTGTGCACAATTTGTCGAAGTAAACACGTGTACAATACCATTTTGTAAAAATTAACTGTCAAAGAAATCCACTAAAACAAAGAAATAGTTGTTCCTAAAAAGTGTGCGTTCAGTCGTTTCATGTTATTTAATAGTAAATAAGCAAAGGAATGTTTTTAATTTTTTTGAAATTTAACCCGGATCTAGGTGTGGTGGATTCTGAATATTATTTATATTATATATATATATATATATATATATATATATATATATATATATAAGATTGGCAACATTGCATTTGCTTGAAATCGTCTGAACATTTAATAACTATTTTTGTGCACTTTAATGACAGTTTCCATTAAACGGATTTTTTACAATATAGAGAAATGGAACAAATTGAATGGAACTTAGAAAAATATAAATAAAACATGCGAGGAATTAATTCTTGGAAAATTGTGGCGTTTATATTTCTCGGCTCATATACTATGATAATTCTGTGAAATTTATCGTAGAATTGTGTGATTTGTGTGCGACATAAAAACCCAGTTATTATTTATGACATTGTCAACAAGTCTACTCGGAGGAAGAAATAGATCTTTCAGTCCAAATTATTCATTCAATTTATTTCGTGTGGCTGGTGCGTTATCTGGTCTGACAGGAGCCGAGATTCCCACTACGCGCATGCACGTTCCTTCGCATTTGAAATTTAAATACGTTGCCAAAACGCATAAAATTTGTTTTTCATGAACGATTTTGTCAAATCGATGTTTTGATGCGGAGGACAGTCGGGTGGCTATAAATCGCCCAGAATGCGTTAAAATTCATACAGTAAAATAAATCGGTTTTTTCCCTCTTAGATGATGAATGCTCTCTGTTTACAACGACCACGAACATGAAAAGTATTATGTAAGAGGAATTTTAAAATACGATATTTTCCAAAATATTGTGTATAGGGACGAAAACAAACATCAAATAGGGAGGGAACTATGAGAGGAGAAAGGGATAGGCGCGAGACAGATTGGTGTGGTGGCTGCACTTCAGATGAGACCTGTCCTGAATTAAAGGAAAATAGTAAAAAAATACGAATGTATATGCTGAGTAACGAATATTAATAAAAAAAAAAAAATGAAATGGTATAATTGAGATATTTCGGAAATAAAGGGTTTTTTGTTATAACGCTTCGACACTAATATGAAAATATTTTGATTGGCAACCGAGAAACCGCCTATACATGCATTACAAATAGCGTGTTAGGAGGTGGGATTACTACCAATGGAAGTTAAGAAATTCAAATTCAAAAGGAGGGGCTAACATTCCTGTACTACAGTTTCCAAACTGTTTTTATTTTAACATAAATTTCTTGCATTAAACTTAATAATTTAAATACACCTGTAATTATAAAGTATGTATACTTATACAGTGTTATAATATTCATTTATTTTTATGTAAATATAACTTAAAATAGCATATATATCAAGAACATTTAGGTCCATGATGAAAACAGTTTGATATAAAAACACATAAATGTGACGTCACGTCAATCTTTTCAAAATTCGGGAGACCATAACTCGCTTATTAATAGGAATTTTTTCACCGGATTTTCATCAATAGTCTTAGTTTTCCTAATATTTTTAGATGAAATTAAAAAAAAAATGGTGTAATCCCCCATTATCTGTACAGAGTGCCAATTTTTATGTTATGTTTCCAAAATAGTTATCGAATATATAATCCTGCCTTCACTTCATGTAACACTTCTCGTACTCGTAACATTTATGGCCCTCATCGGGTTGAATTTTAATCTTGCTCAAATTTTATGAGTCCGGTTTAAAAGTTACCTTACGCTCTTGGTACATACATAAATATTACTACATATTACTATACCTAATTGAAAACAATTTCTTCAATATGTTCTTATGCTCTCATGTATGAATACGTTTATGAATGTGGCTTAGGTGAGAGAAATGTGCATAGATAGGAATGTGTGGCGAAGGATGATTGTTGCGTAACTATTATTGTGGTCCGGATGCGGTTATTCGCTACCGAAAATTGGTCACTTTAATATGTTCTTATGTATGAATGTTGTGATGATTGTGGACAAGGCGAAAGAAGTATGTTGTTAAAGAGTGAAGTGCGTCAACTGAGCTCTTACTCTTATCCCTTTTCTTATTGTTACTATTGTTTCCGGGTTTTTGCTAACCCTCTAAGTGGGACACGCGTGATTTTATGTATGTATGTATGTATGTATATATGTATGTATGTATGTATGTATGAATGTATGTATGTATGTATGTATGTATGTATGTATGTATGTATGTATGTATGTATGAAAACAATTTAAAATATTCATAATTTGAGAATTTTTAAAAAGATTTACTAGAAAGTCGCTGAAGAACTAAACAAACTGAACTTTTCTATGTAATGAGAAACTAATAGGCTGGTACCAACGACAGTCTAAAATACAAGGGTTATCCAACTACTCTCGGTTACAAAGAAAAAAATTGTACACCTTACGGGAAAAACCGCAACTCGGCGCACCAGGTTAACCGTGTTCTGTCAGACTGACATCTTTGTCAAATTTATTTAAAATATTGTTGTTCTTGAGATTTCAACAATAACATTTTTAAAGGACACGCCGATCCAAATCTGCTAATAACTTAATTTCGCTAAAAATGGAAGATTTTTAAATTACAATATAAATAGCGACACGAAACCTAAATCTTCTTATAACAAAAATTTCTTTAAACAGGGCAGATAGGAAGTGAAAAATCAACATATCTACATGACAAGGCTTTAGGGAGAACAGAAGTGGGATTATATACCTGTGAAAACGATATTGCGACTGACGACAAGTGAAAATGTGATCACGTAAATAGTAAAAACCGAAAACGATATCGTTTTGGACCGAAAAAATGTGAGTTCTAGTCGACACTCTCAAAGCATGTGAAAACGATAATCGTATCTTATGTCCCTTTTTATTTCATACATTTGAGTATAGTTATATCTTTTTCTAATTTACTTACATATAAGTAAAAGAATGTAGTGAGCAGTGAATTAAATTTGACGTTTTGGAAAGAAATGTCATTAAATTAATATATCAAATTTGAAAGGTATTTTTTTTAGCAAAGCGAAAATGAAATAATTATAATAAAATACGATAATTATAAAACGAATATTGATTACAAGAATAAATCTACGAAAAATTTATGAATGTTTTAATACTAGCATGTTGCAAAGAACCAAATGCGTATGATTTACTATAGCTAGGTATATTTTTACTCTTTTGAAAATTATGATAGAAAATTGAAATCTTCTTGATTAGATATTTTCTTAGTTAGTAGAAAGAACTACCTAAAACAAATATTTTCTGGCATTGTTGATATTCTAGTAACTGTAAAAGTGTTGATTAGAACAAAGCATATTTTGATTCCAGCCCAAGAATATCGATTATATGAATAAATGAAAGAAAGGAAATTTTAATAGCTATTGCATTCTGCGAAGCAACAGGGGTAACGATTCTAGCTTGTGTTTTGTAATTAATATTTTGTAGTTTTTACACAAATTTAAAATTTATGAATTGACTTTTTCCGCAACCTGTACGAAGGTTATGCGCCGTTATTTAAATGTAGCCCAACTTTACTTACTCGAAATACAAAACGTAAAAACTTGATTACTTTAAAATTACTATCTTGTCTACTTGCAGTCTTAAATGGTCTCTTAAAGTTTTAATTATATATTTAGAAATATTTTTGTTTACTTCATAAATTTTTCTTCTGGAAAATGAAAAAAAACAAAATTAGATGACACATAGCATCTGTAACTAATTGATAATTTAACTTGTACCAATCTTCAATTCTTATAGCATTGCTATTATGAACGAAAGGCCAGAATAATACGTTTTGATATTAAATTAAAATTTTCAATGACATTCATATAAATTATCTGTCAAAACTACTATTTAATACAAAAACATTAGTCTATAAACGATATCGTTTTCGCAAAACGTAGTCACTTTACGGAAATAATCGAAGTTGAAAACGTAGTGATTGACTAATTTTACGTGATCACTAAGGAAACGAATATCGTTTTCCCTTCTCGAAAATTGCAATATCGTTTTCACTTTTATGTGATCCCACTCCTGATATTTGCTGATGTTTTATGCGATAGAAATGTAACATATAACAAACTGCTTTTAAATAAAAAAATATTGAAACAAATAAAATTTGTTCAAGTAGTAGTACGTCTCAAAGTACTTGGATTTCTAACTTTTTAAATAAGTATGTACTATTTTTTACATAGTGTCCAACTAATTTTACATTGTAGATGATGTTTTGCAAACCATTAAGTATCCAATTATCTAATAATCCCGTTATCCTTTCTACAATTTTCTGAGAACTAGTAAAATTATTTTTACTATCAATAAAACGCCCGAAATAAAATTCTATCCTCAGTGTAAACTGGGCCAATTACAGATGATCCAATTCAAGAAATCATTATTATAGCAATCCGTTAGACGTCGAAGGCCATAAAACATTTCCAATCTTGATCACGATTCGGTTTGAACGACGCGCTAGAAAGAAAGTACTCGTACAGCGAGCGAAGTCAAGTTTAATGTTCAATGTAATGTATTCAAGGCAAGGGTAATGTAATATACCACATAATGATGTATTGGATGCTTTCTTCACTCACTCTCTCGCGAGCGGTTTATGCTACATTAACTTGCAATCAGGTTACCATATTTATTCCCACTTTGTATTATTTAGACTTTTATTCCTCCAATTACAACTTGCAAATCGATAGAATTTACAAATAATTTGTTTCCTATATAAAACACACATAAATCAACGAAGAAATGAAATAAATTTCAAGTGCGATGCTATTAATTTTAATTCCTGTGAGTCAGGTTGCTCTGCAAGAAATGTATAATTCCACAGTATATGTATATGAAGGTGGTATTTAGCTCTCAATAATATTTGATATATTTTTTATTCTTATGTTTCAACAGGCCCGTAGTCAATTTTGCCCGATGTCGAATTTAAAACTAGAAAGTTATTTCTAATTTTCCAAGAGTACAAAATGTGATTCTCGCGATGCTTTCCTTACATCAGGTTTTAGAGCTCGTAGCAAATACTCGCAGTAGTAAAAATATACCATTATTGCCGAAATTTGAGAATATTTATGAGCAGATTAGCACACCTGCTATAAGTAGCATTACATATCTATAACATCTTCCAGAAACATATTTTTTACAGATCTAGGGTGGCAAAAAGTTAGGGACTTTTATGGCTATAAGTTTATATTATTCTGATAAAATGTCAACTAATAAGTATTTTCAACATAACAATTAGCAATTTTTTTACCACTTTACCACTTTTAATAGTAAATTGTTAATTGTAACTTAGATGAATACATTTTAAGCTAAATGTAAGTGCTTAAGGGTATATTTGCCTTTACAATGCAAAACAAATAAAAAAATTGTTGTTGCCAGCACAATACCTCTCGCCATTTCCATTTTATGTTATATAAGTATTGTATTGCACTTCACTATCGAACCGTCGTTTTATAACAAAAACATTACCGAAGTTTACCCAAATATTGTTTTTATTATATTTAACATGTCTTCTGTACACAAACAATTCTAATTATATCTACTTTTCATTGTATGAGTAAGTTCCTAAATGTCAGAGATTGTTCCACTTCATTAACCAGATCGGCGGTATTTCTGATGGATGTATGCATTTTACCTACAATTTTAAATATTTAATTAACAAAACAATAAGAAGGATTAAATGTACTTCTCAGAAAAAGCTTTCAAAATGTCACTAAAACTGTTGATTTTTGACACTGACATCTGACATTTACAAACTATGAATTTGTCAACTGGTTTCCTCAGTGCCGTAGCCTCTGCGATTAGATTATTCTATATAGTAAGTACAGTGCCTTTATTTCTAAATCTATACAAGATATAATAAAAAATTTAAATGTATCAGATGTAGAATTTTATGTTATTCAATAATAGTTATAACAGAAAATTTCAAAAGATAATATTTAGAAGACTTTTTTAAAGAAACTATTACTTCCGGTTGTCCAATTGTTACCAAAATCTAATTAGCTCTTCCCAGTAATGTCAGATTGAGGAAACTGCAGTTAAATATTTTTTAAGTCTTATATTATTTGAGAAACCGTGGTTCCAACATCCACATATCCACACACACATCCTTACACACACACATACACACACACACTCACATACACTCACACACACTCACACACAAACACACACACACACACACACACACACACACACACACACACACACACACACACACACACACACACACACACGGACATTATCGTAAAAATGTTATAATCGGATTATAGGGACCTTAGAACGTGCTTATCCACTAAAATCTGGATATGCGAATTTTAACATGATTCCAATACCTTACATAGTGAGAAGTAAAATGTTTCCTGATTATCAAGTTATGCTTCTAAATCCATATTACATACTTAAAGTTATTCAAATCAAATTAATTTAATATATTGCGAGAGAAGTTGACACAAAAAAAAATGTATATTGCAAATCCAGAAACTTAGCTTAGCAGCAGAGAAAGTAAATTCGCTGTTGCTGTTGAAACAATGAAATTTCTTCATATTCATTCTTGTTTCTGCTTTATTGGCAGCTTCCATAATTATTTCAGATATGACACTGTCGAGTTTGACATTAAGAAAATTTGAAATAAATGTTTCAATTAATTTTAAAAATACTTCCTAAGTAGAAACATGCTTGCAAACTATGTAAATGCACCCAATGCCAAAAAGAAAATTATTTAAACTTTTGTGCTCCGATGCATGTGTGTGTGTGTGTGTGTGTGTGTGTGTGATAAAAATTTCTCCGACGATAACTACAATAGGTACTTCAATTCTATAAATTATAATTCTTTCATACTCCTTTTCTTTAGATCCATACAATGAGCTGATTAGATTTTAGTTATAATTGATCAACCGGAAATTCCCTTATTTGATGTTAATAATTTTTCTTGAAAAAAAAGTTAAATATAATTTTTTGACATTTTATGTGATTATCATTATGAAAGAATATATTATTGTCTTTACGGTTCGATTACACATTTTCCTTCATATTCAAAAGATATAAAATTAAAGAATTTTAAATAGATTAACTTTCATAAATCAGCTACCTTTGCTATAACCATGATTTATTCAAATAAATATAATTGACAGGTGTCAGTGGCAAGGGCAATTTACATAGTAAATGTTCGTGTTATATTTTTATTGGATTTATAGAATCTTTTCCAAGGAATTTTCGATATGGAATTTGTAGAAAATAGTGTATGTTCGTGTTACTATTTTACTGGATATTTAGAGTCCTATCCAAGAATATGTACAAAATATATACAATTGACGGAAGATAATGTCCTGGCCACATCAGATTTTTTTTATGAACGAGATAATAATCAAACTTTAAATTTTTAAAATTTTGACAGCTTCACGCTCGTTTATAAAAATCTTTCATTTAAAATTATTTCTAATTATCAAATAACACAAAAGTAAACTCTGTAGAATTTTTTATCTATAGAACGCAAAAGACTTTCACATATAGAATGTAAAAGTCTTTAAAATGTGTAGTTGTGCCAAACAGATATATCATAATTTGTAATGAAATTTGTGTTGGAATAGAATATGGGACATCAATATTTTTGTCAAAGCATTCGTTTCCAATTAAATAATTTGTTTCCAAATTTGGAAACAAATTTCGTAACAATATTATGATCGTGTTAAACGGGCCTTACTTTCTTGAGTCTAGTGAACGTAAAACATAATCATAACAACATATAATTATAAAATGTGATATAGTATCGCATTTCCAAACTAATTTTATGGGTAGTTAATTTGAGCTTCTTAATAATTATTTTCATTAAATATAAGGTTTAAACAGGTGCACTTCCTCTTAGAACAATAAAATATTCATAGCTTTTTAATTAAACAAACTACAATTTAAATACAATCTTTAAAATTAATTATTACTAATGTGTTTAAGGCAGCACCATCATTAATTTATATCCATTTAACCAACAAAGTAAATATGTGATTGTTAGCCCCAGACTTTAGGAATTCAATTTACATATAAAAAGCCTAATTACTTTTGTATCTTTGGAATAATTCAAGTTACCAAACAAATAAAAAGTCTTCTAGAATAGATGAACACAATTAACTGACGGTCTAGTACACAATGCTCTAATTACACCGAAATGTTTTCGAGTTCACCGCCCAGGCACTAACATCAATCTCAGTACGACCCACGCAACAGTCCGGCCCTGTTAGAAAAAAATGGAGCCTACATACGAATGAGTAAAGAGGGTGATTTCTTTTATCTCTACAATATAATGCTTTACTCAGTTTTTCATAATTATCTAATGTTGAATTTGAATATTGTTGAATTTTACATAAAATATCTAAAACAGTTGTCAGGTGTCTCTATAATACATGGATCTACCTTCTACACAACAGTTTTTGATATGGTTGGAAAGATGATTTAATTTGGCATAAATATCAAAATATTTCTAATTTAATGGCTTATTATTGAAATATTTACAAAAGTATAATGCTGTTTGACAGTTATTACTTATTAGGTATGTTCGTTTGTCTTTCTACTCCATGCGTAAATCCGAGTTCGTTTGTCACAAAGCATTACTCGAATTTTGTTCGGTTTCAAACGAGCAATTGCTCGTATCATCTTAGATAATGATTTTCTTACTCCACGTAGAGAGGAGGAGTAAGAAAGAGCAAGCAAGTGTGGTGGGTAATTTTTAATTTTTAAAAAAAGTTTTGAATGAAATATTTTTATCTATTCATAATTTCTTATACAATTCATTAGGTTATTGATCTACTAATGAATTATTTTTTTGTGAACAGTTTGAGACTATTGTGACGACATATCATGTGTCTCATATAGAAACATATCATTGTTATAATTTATTATTTCGTTTTATATTAAAAATCCACGTTTACCAAACATTTGTTTACGACAGCTCTAAAGTTTTGAAAACTTACTTGCACTACATAAAAATTACTTTCGTTTGTAAACGCTCCGAGCAAATGTTCAAATCTGATCTAAGCGAATAATAAAAAATATCAGAGTACCCTAGCATGTTTAAAGTATGGCAAACGAACAGATCTATAATGTATTAAAACAGTAATCATGGAAACGCATTCAGTAGTCGAGTTGGTTAGATCTAAAATCCATAATAATTATTCATGAGTTCAAATCCCACCTGGTTTATTTTTTTATTAGTTTTATTTTGTAAAACGTATTTTAAATTAAAACATAAATTTAAGAAAGAAGAAAGAATATTTACAATAATGCAGAAGATCTGAAAAGAGAAATATCTGAAAAATGTAGAAAAATAACTGCGGTGCAGTTGAGAAACGTAAGAAATTAATTTTACATTATAGTTAATTATTGTGTTACAGAACGTTTCACATTTTAAACGTATTATATAAATTTAAAATTAGAGTCTTATGGTGGGTTTATGCTCGCAAAATTTAAGAATAAAAATAAGAATAAGAATAGTGATAAAGTTAAAACAGTTATAACATACGACTCGGTTTATGCTGCAGAAATAAGAATAAGGAATAAGAAATAAGAATAAGGAATAAGCCAAAGTTCGTTTACTTTTAACTTTACGCCTTATTCTTATTCCTGTAACCGAAGAGCGCATGCGTGTCAACTGTCAAATACTTCAAACAAAAAAATTGGTCATTCACACTGACGTATTATAACTACCATTAGTTATAATACGTCAATGGTCATTCATTATTCATTAATAATAATCGGTGTTGACGAAACATAATTATGTCAAATTTAGTCATGGATTCTCTGCTTTCCCAATTGATTGAATTAGTACAGACAAAATAATATTTTGATTGTACTCCATTTTAACAAATTAAAAAATAATAATAAAATTATAAATCTTATAAATGTCAAATCAACGCTGCTACCGCTCAGAATAATAAATGTAACTACTTTTCACTAACCTAAAAACTTTAATATCACTACTCTTATTCTTACGCTTATTCTTATAACTGGCAGCATAAACACCACTTATCGTTATGTTTAAAATTATTCTTAACACTATTTTTATTTTTATTCCTATTCTTAAATTTTTCAGCATAAACCCACCATTTTACTATAAAAATTTTCATATATCACTTCTTGAGATTTAATCAATAAAATACTTGATTTGCCAAAGAATTTTTGTTTTGTTTTAATTTTGTAATTTAGTTAGTAATTCCTTCTACAAAATATTTAAAATAAAAAAAAATATATATATATATCATCACGGCATATTACCCATTTCTGGGTGTTCCAGTATCTACAACACATGTAGACATCGGTAATGATGACGATATATTTTACCGTGTGGGCGCTTACCAGGCGTCACCACACGGGCACTCATAGCTGGCGTAGAGAGTCCACCACAGGGGTCACTTTTGTGCCATTTAAAATTGGAAATATAAAATAAATAATAATGTAATAAAAATATAAAAGATAATATAATAATAATAATAATAATATTTTAATTAAAATAAAAATATTAAAAGAATAAATCTTGCGGGAATTAAACTCGTGAATAATTATTATGGATTTTAGATCTAACCTACTCGGCTAATGAATACGTTTCCAAGATCACTGTTTTTAGTAAATTATACCTCGCAAATAGCATTATAATTTCGTAAATATTTCAATAATAATCCATTAAATTAGGGGTATGTAGATACAAATTAATCGATTTTTGTAACCATATAAAAGAAAAAGTCCCACTATAGTCTTATGGGACGTAATGAAGCATCTTGACTGGAGATTACATGGAATTAGTGAATTTCAGCCAAATATTATATTTTGTAGTAGAGGCCAAAATAAAATATAAAGTTTAACTGAAATCCAGTAATTCCACGCCTTTCCGAATAAAATAATCTCTGATATTTAGAATAAAACAAAAGTGTTAAAATTTGATAATTAATTGCGTTTTTCCAAAACCTGTTAAAAATTTCTAGTAAAGCGATATTTCCGTTTGAATAATCCGGCTTTTTATATGAATATAAAAAGATCTAAAACGAGCCTTCGATTCTTTAAATTATTTAATACTATGGGAAAAATTATACCAAAACGGCTTGAGCTCTAAATATATTAGATTATTACAAAATATGTACTTAAAATCTGAAGCTTGTGTCAAAAAGCATTATACTATTTCTAATTATGTACAATTATCAGAAGGGATCTTACAGGGTGAGATACTAAGCCCCACCCTTTTTTCTATCTTCTTGAATGATATAGAATTTTTTTAGCCTGCAACAAGCAGATCTAAACTCAGTTTCAAATTCAACATATAATGATTATTATAAGGTCATAAAAAACTCCTATGCTCTTGAAAACTATTTAAATGACGTACCAATACATAAAGCCAGAATAATTGCACAAATGAGAACTGCCAGTAAAAGAGTAATAACTATCATACATAACACCATTAAATATACTATAAATGCACAAACAGAATGTACGATCTGTAATTTACACAAAATGGAGGATCTTTTTCACTTTCTTTGCGAATGTCCAATATATAAACCCTATAGAAATAAATACATTACTCCAGCATACAATTCTATTAACATTAACAATGTTGACTGCCAAAACTACGTATCACTTTTCAATAATATAACTAAAGATATCATTGACAAAATTTTTTACTTCACCATAAATTCGCTAAAATTAAGAAGCTTTATTTTAAATGAATAAACTGAACACAAATTTGCTCTTTTCTCTCAGTAGCCTTTAATAATTTACATTTGTGTATGAACATATTATCCATAAATTTTTTTCTTAAATTTACGTTTGTTATAATAATTTATTCTGAAGCCTGCCAGGTTGCTCATGTTATAAATAAATTCATTTCTGCCCAGTGGCATGTTTAATTTTTTTTTTCTTTTTTTGAAATATTTATGTTATTTTTAGTAATAATTATGTACAGACTGTGAAATTTATCTATATTACAAAAATATTTTCTCTATATTCTAGTGTACAATCAAGAATAAATGAAAATATATATTCAATGTTATTTATTATAAGGTAATGAAATGCATTAATTAACCATATAAAAACAAGAATAACGATTTGGGGAAAATTTTATATCTAATGTAGTATTAGGTCAGTGATATACTTTATATTTTTTCATCGAATACAGTTAATTTAATTTCACTGCAAATTATAAATTTTTTAGTTTAAGTATTATGAGTCACAGAGGTGACAGCATTGTGTTTGTACCCATGTTTCATTGTTTGTAGACAAATGATTTTCTCCCTTTCTTTGGGAAAGAGTATTTAGTACTTATAGATTGTACAACAGTAGTTATATAAATATTAGTCTAGGTTGCCAACACACCACTATTGTAACAAGTTTGTACTGAACTTTTATACAATAAAATTATTGGTATTGGTAATATAAAAAGATGGAATACGAAAAAGTATAATTTCAGGAATTGTAGTATTGGGGCGGTTCACACAATATTTCCCATTTTGCTTTCACTTTAACCTTGAATACAAAATCTAATATTTCTGTCTGAATTAATCTCTGAACCTCAACTACATTCAAATATTGTGTACCAACCATCTCCGCGTAGCGCATCGTAACGGAGCACGTTTCTAGCTAATGACATATCCTGTGAATCTATTACACGATAGTGGAGATTCTGTCTCGCTTTCTGACCGGTCGGGGTCATTTGTCTTCAGCAACAGGTCCACTGGACGGCTCCGTCTCGCACCAGAATACAGTGTGCTGCACTAAGGTCCCTTGTTGGCCACAGCCACTGAGGCCACTAATGAAAGTAATCACAAACACATACAAAGTCGAAAGACATCTGTGGTTTGTTAGAGGTGAAGGAGGAAAAAGGAATGGGTTAAATGTTATAAAAGTAGATAAAAGAATGTGAAAGATAGAGATAAGATAAATAAATAAATAGATCATCATGGCTTACTGTTCATTTCTTGATGAGCCAAACTTCTTTCATTCGTAGATTTTGGTTATGATGATATGCTTGTATTGTCGATGGTGCTTATTATTATTTAATGGGCTCCCGAAGATATGGAAAGAACACTGCAGATAGTGATTCTGTTGAGACTAGATATTTCTCGATTTTCGTCTCGTCTCGTACACGAGATTTCTCGTATCGACGAGACGAAACAGAAATGTAAAAAATCTTTTACGATACGAGATATGTTTGCCGAGATCTCAAATCTCGATAACTTTTTCGAGATTTCTCGGTTGTTATTTTTCTAATTAGTTAAATTTTCAAGCGTGTGAAATTTAACATATATTTAATGATATCTGTCTCTATTTATCTTTTTATATAATGACATAATATGTGAACAAATGACATTTAACGGTATTTTTTTGAAGAAAAATCGGTATGAGCTTCAAGCAAAGTGCCACTTCCTCGATTTACACCAAAATCTAATGATTTCTTTCCATATTAGAATAGGGTCGAAATACTAGGTTTCAGAATTATCTGGATTATAGTATTTGAGTTAGAGCGAAGACAAATTCCATACACACACACACACACACACACACACACACATACACACATACACACTCTCACATACACACATACAGGCATCATCATAAATATGTTAAAATTGGATTCTAAGGACCTTAAAACGTGGTCATTTACTAAAATCTCGATATGTGATTTTTAGCACGATCCCTATACCTACCTCCCTTATCGGGAGGTACAAATATACTTTTTCGTATTCCATCTTTTTGTATTCATATGAAAAACTGGATTAGACTTTGGTTATAATTAGTCAACCGGATATATCGATTTACTTGAAACTCTCAACAGATTTTCTTGAACAAACGCAGTTAATTATCATATGTTAACACTTTTGTTTTATTCTAATTCGGCACGAGCAACAATATTTCTTAGTAACTTAAACCTAGATATTGTGTTAAAATTCTTCATAGTTTAGTAAAAAAATCATTACCTGCCTAAAAATTCTAAAAAAATGAGAATTCAAAAAAATGATACTAAGAAATATTGTTTCTCTTGGCGAGTTATATCAATGTCACTTACTTTTTACTGTTTCACCTGTATAGGAGTAGGGATTGCAAATTTACCGATTTGTTGAATTACCGGTTATTCGGTAAAAAAATTTAATACCAGTTTACCGGTAATTTACCGGTTTTATATTTTTTGCATAACTGCAACTAATATCAATTGATAATAATAAAGCCGTAATTATTAACGCAAAATATTTATTCATGTATGAATATTACAAAAAATATATAAATATTTATAGGTATATATTTCAAACATAGATAGGTAATATTAAATAATACTTATAGGTTTATTAAATCAAACATAACGTATCGAGGCTGTCACCCTCTAATTGTGATCTAATTTTTGTGCAAAATGAGCCAGCCGCGGAAAACGATCTTTTTGATTCCACACTTTTTGGTTTACATGTCATTAACATATCAAATACCATTTGTATATATTTTCCTCTTACTTTCCTTCTTGAAAATACGTTAGTTCTTTCTTAATTACTTGTGTTAAATTAATAAATAAATTAAAAATATGGGTAAAACTGAAGGAAATAATATTAGAAATAAACAAATGATGAATTGTTACAGTTTTTTTCATTTGTTTCTTAATAATTTTTATTTTTTTCAACCTAAAAAATTAATAATTCGTCTTTTATTCATGTGTAAAACAAAAGAATGTAGACTTATTATATATCATTGAAAAGCTTATAGAATAAGCAAAAAGATGAGGTAACATAGGTTGCCATTTAAAAAATTATAAGTTTGTGTTATATCTCGAGAATTTTGAAGTTTTCAAAAAATCTAATTACGCCATTTTATTTTCCCTAAAATACGGTATTAAATTTATGAAAACAATTTTTCTCTAACTATCATAATAAATAAGTTATGAGATATTTTCGAAATGAGCGAAAAACAAGTTTTTGCCTGTAGCTCAGAAACAAAAGAAGATCGAAAATTCCTGTGGTCACTATTAAACTTTTCTCAAAAAGTTGACCCTGGAATGTGCAAACGATTTTGCTCTATCAGTAATATTCCCGAAATACCCTTAAAAAAAAACACCGAAAATGAGACACCTGTTCACACAGAGTACGCTGTACGCGTGTTGCGCCTTGAGCGTTGCAAATTACTCATAACGGGTAGGGTAAGTAGGCATATTCAGAGATAGACAATTTAATTCATAAAAATATTATGTATTTTCGAATTAATATTGAGAGCACATACATGATAAAAGGGTTTACCGTTTACTGATTTACCGGTAAATAATAATTATTTACAAGCATATTTTTTGAAAGAATTTTATAATTTTTATCGGTTAATTGGTAAACCGGTTTACCGGTTTGCAATCCCTATATACGAGTATATCTCAAAACTAAAAACAATTTTTTCCAAAAAATAAATTGCGATTTCGGAAAAAAATTACTAAGAAATATTATTACTCTTGCCGAGTTCTATTACTGGTTAAATTTAATGTACGTATTTCTGTTACATTCTGTATATACTTTGTAATGAATTTTGAAATAAATTGAAATGGCTCTACAAAATCATTTTAAAATATTACATTTTACCATTTTCTATGTTCCATTATTCATATTCTTGTACGTAACCAGATAAACATAATTCCTCTCCTTGGAAAAGTCAAGAGGATTCGAACCAGGCAAAGGTCGCGATCTTACCAATAATTGAATAAAATAACTCGGATATTGTCGGACATTGCGCTCGGTTCAAGTCAGATGGATCTAGATGGGTTTCTAAGTATTATAGTGTAGGTCAAACACCGGAGCTGTAGATAACCATAGAGAGCAAGTGGATAGAGTAAAAATATTGAGGAAGTGTTATACGATATTGCAGGAACAGTTTCTGTGCGAGAAGAAATTGAAAACTAATATAATCATGTTATACCTATTCGTATGTGGGATATGTTATTATATTTCGTACTACTTTTATTAAATATAGGACTCACCAATCGTTGACATAACTAGAAGAAATGTTGAAACGGTCCCTACCTGTAAAAGAAAACATAAAGATTAAAAAACTGTTTAACTTTTTTGTTTACAATACTATTGCATTTTGATAAACAGACAGGTTTTAGTGCATACAATTATGGTAAGGATACAATTATGTAATCAAAGAGTACAAACAATTCTTCCAGGAAACACTACAATAAAAATCTGTTGCGGCCAGCACAATACCTTTCGCCATTTCCGTTTTGTTACATTAATAGGTATTGAATTTAACATTACTTGTACACACAAATTATTCTAATTATTAAATGTACTTCCCAGAAAAAGCTTTCAGTAATATTAGAAAAACTGATATTTATCTCTCAATTGCAAACATTTGAATTTGACAACTGGTTTCCTTGGTGTAGTCTGGAGTGTGCGATTTATTGCAACAGATAATTCAATATATTGTATTTTCTTTATCTAAATCTATAAAAGATATAATAATTTTTTTAGTGCATTAGATGGAAAATTCTAGGTTCTTCAATAGTTTTTGAAGAATCGTCCTTCCAACATCCATACACACACACACACACACACACACACACACACACACACAAATAAATATATATATATATATATATATATATATACAGGGTGTTAATACTAAGTCGTTACACCCGAAAATGGTAGTTAGAACTCATTAAAATAAACAACTTTTCTTAGTTCCAATTTTTGATTTGGTGCCCCGGTTTGTAGTTATTGGAGTTCTTTTGTTTTTCGAAAAATCCTCATAACTCTCTTATTTTAAAGACTATTGAATTTTTTTTTCTTTCAAATTTACCTGTAGGCTCTCTAAAACATTTGGCATTTACAATTAGTTTTTATTTTTTCAAATGACAAAATGGCGATTGATCAAAAATTTCAATACCTGATTTTTTGATAACCACTCCATCGATTTTCGAAAGTAAAACATTTATAAAATCCTTAAACTATCTCCTACAATATTATTTGTCCTAAACATTTTTATCAATCTATCCAAAAAAAGTATTTATTCATTTACTTGACTTACATAAGTGCAGTATGTTCAGAAAAAACGTAATTCGGAGTGGGCTATGAACACAGAAACGTATGTCTGATCATTATTCAATTCAAAAATCAAGTTGTCACAATTCATCGTGAAATGTAAGGAGAAAAGATAATAAAGGAGGATACAGATTATTGTCATTCACCGATTTCTAATTTATTTCTATTTCTAAAATAAGGATACGACAATATTTTTTAGATAACATTTTTGAGAATATCTGGTGTCAAATTGACGTTTAATTAAATACTTTCAAATTGATATACGTTTTTCTTTTTATAGCCTACTCAGAGTTAGAATTATTTTTGAAAACACTATACATATAAGTCATTTAACTGAATAAAAACTTTTTTGGGATAGATTGAAAAAAAATGTTTAGGACAAATATTGTAGTAGATAGTTTAAGGATTTTATAAATGTTTTACTTTCGAAAATCGATGGAGTGGTTATCAAAAAATCAGGTATTGAAATTTTTGATCAATCGCCATTTTGTCATTTGAAAAAATAAAAAATAATTGTAAATGGCAAATGTTTCAGAGAGCCTAAAGGTAAATTTGAAAGAAAAAAAATCAATAGTCTTTAAAATAAGGGATTTATTTTTCGAAAAACAAAAGAACTCCAATAACTACAAACCGAGGCCCAAAATCAAAAATTGGTACTAAGAAAAGTTGTTTATTTTAATGAGTTCTAACTACTATTTTCGGGTGTAACGACTTATTATTAACAGCCTGTATATACAGACATCATCATAAAAATGTTATAAACGATTCTAGGGACCTTAAAACGTTTTTATTCACTAAAATCTGAATAGGCAATTTTTAGCATAAATCCAATATCTCTCTTAGCGAGAGGCAAAAAGAAGTTTGATATTCAAAGTGATTCATAACGGCTGTGCCAAAATTAAACTCTATATTGGAGTAGTCATTTTGAGTAAAAAGTGTTACATGAAGGTATGTTCGGACACGTTTCGTTAGTTACAGCCCTTTGAAAGTGCACCTCACAAGACACATTTTTATTACTCTGGTACTAATTGCACTAAAATTTTGAAACTTGTAATGAGCGTACTACTTATTCAGACACAAGTTTATACTTATTTCGTTTCTGTATCTCAACCAGAAACGTCTCATGTGGGGTACACCTTGAATGTTTTTAATCTTTATATTTTAACATATTAACATTATTCATTTTCTCCAAATTGTTTCAATACATTGTTTGTTTTACTTTTTTCTTTAATTTTTAGATAAATACATTGAATGAAATTGAGGTACGAACTTTAAGAAAGCCAAGACAAGATACTTATTTTTTGATAAATTTTCTTTGCAATTTTGGTAATATGTTTCGGGATTGATAACCATTAACTTATATACCATGGCTCAAGGCCACTTCTTTATCTCTTTCGTACACTTTCAACTTCACACCTGATATTCCATTCGCCACAAAAATAAGATATAACATTTATTATGTGGAGAAACAATACGAAGCAAACATTGAAATCTCTGGGTAGCGTTACACCCATAAATAATTGAGCGTTTGTTCATGTTGGACGGGGTGATACCGAAAGGAAATAGCGTCTGTCAGTGTCGAGATTTGCACTTGGAAGCATCGTCCTAAGGGAACGCGAACAACACACTCGATCTGTGAAAGGATTGTTTGTGGAGTTTTTTGTGGTCGGGGATTACAAATAAGTACCTCAAAAACTAAAATAGAACATATTGGTTTAGAGCTTATTGGAAATAATTATTTCTCCGATTAAGAAAACTATTCTGTTTTATACGTAGGTAATATATTCTGAAATTACATTTCATTAAATGAAACCTTTACTTGAAAAGAAGTAATAATAGTTTTTTGAACCATAGCGTCTAATAAAAAGGAACTTTAATGGGGAACTACATATAAATTTATATTTGAAATTGACAAATTATGAATGAAGAATTATGACATTTGTAGGTTATGCACACGTTTTTCATCAATTAGCCTGGAGCAATGTGTCATATTTTGTAGTTTTTACATTTTTAAATTTGATTGGATATACGTATGTATGTTGCAATTAGTATATTACTATCAGCAAAAATAATTGAATTCTCAATCTGTCTTTTGTAGAAAAAGTAACATTCTTTTATGAAATAGATCTATAAATAATATAATTTGTTGTTTTGGTGACCGATGTGTGTAATTATTTAATAAGTTCGTGGTCTATATCAGGTTCTATTCATAATACAATTTCAGTGTTGACTATTTTTAGCAAATATAGGTGTTAGCGTAAAATAAACTACTTATGTAATATATTACATTAGGATGGTGTTAAGAAAAACCGCTGCCACCCCTTGAAACGGTAGTAAGTGGTTATAAAAAATGATGTGACACGTCGACTTTGTAAATGGCGTTCTCTACTATTATTTCCTTATTATTTTCATACGTAATTTAACAAGTGATATGATTACTCGTATCTTCGATGATATTTTCGAGTACAACCGAGTTGCAGATTACACGAGTCCGAAGAACGAGTGAAATATGCTGCTTCGGTTTCACGAGTAATATCTTCGATTATTAATCATATCACGAGCTTATATTTAATGAGAGAATATAATGAATTTTTGTTAAAATTAACTATCAATGTTGTAAAAATCCCTTAATAACGAATATAAATAGAAAGTATTTTCTAAAAAAATATTATTCTATCTTAATCGTTTTTTATTAATACTTTTAAGTATAAACTGTACAATTTATTAGATTTGTTCGTTTTGATGAACCGTAGATTGAACAAGTTGATTAACGTTTCTGCAACTGCATCCGGGCATAAGTTATTGTAACTGATTTTTCCATTTGTTTCTTAACAAATTTCATTTTTTTACCCCCAAAAATTAATAAATCGTGTTTTATTCATGTTCAAAACGAAAGAATGTAGACTTGCTACACATCATTGAAAAGCGCGCAAAATAAAGAAAAAGATTTTTAACGTATGTTCCTACTTAAGAAATTTTATGTTTGTGTTACATCTCGAGAATTACTAAATTTTGAAAAAAAAAATAATTACACCACGTTATTCTACGTAAAAAAACAGTATAAAAATTATCTAAACATTTTGTCTTTATCGTTTATATTAAGCGAGAGGAGAAATATTCAAAATAAGGGAAAATCATGTTTTCGCCTGTAACTCAAAAACAAAAGACGATCGAAAATTCCTGTAGTGCCTATCAAAGTTGTCTCAAAAAGTTCGCCCATAAAGACCTACATCAATTTTCTGTTGCGTGCATAATAAGAAGGTTTTTCATATAAGGAACTCGAATTTGTTTCATCCTGTACCTACACTCTAAAGATATAATAAAATATAGGCAGTATTGTCCATTTCAAATTTAAATTTCTCAGTTAATATCATATACTCAGGAATCGGAAGCAATAGAACACTTCTTGAGAAAATATCTTATTGCTCATATCTCTCCCGTGGCCGCGTGCCTGAGTGTCTGGTCGCGAACCTGGGGGAACCGGGTTCGATCCCGACAGACGCCAAATATTTCCAATTTTAAATGGCACAAAAGTGACCCCTGTGGTGCACTCTCCACGCCAGCTATGAGTGCCCGTGAGGTGACGCCTGGTAAGCGCCCACACGGTAAAATATATCGTCATCATTACCGATGTCTACATGTGTTGTAGATACTGGCACACCCATTTATTTCATATTTTCTATAGTAAATTTGCTTGTTTGAATATAATCGCTATTTCGCTTAATAACGGAGATAATTGCTGGTTCATTCTCGCATATATATTCGTCTTAAATCCTACAATCCCGTCTTCCTAGCTTCACCACATTTGAATGCCATCCATGTGAATCTGTTCCGGTCCGGTTGTTTTCGCGGACGTCTCGTCTGAATCTCCGAAGCGGCGTTGGCGTCGATATTGGCGCTGACGGTTGATTGAGGCATGTTTTATTTTGTTAGGCCCAGGATGTGACGCGACGCTATGAATGCGGCAACGGCAGCGTCTGTGGGTTGTGATGTGTGTTTGGGAAGGATGGATGGATGGATGAGTGAATGTGGGCGGAATGTGGTTTCGTTTGTATGCTGTCAATGTAGACTACAGCCTTTTCAATAGGATTTCAAGTTAAATATAAATATAGCAACAGGATATTTGTCAAATTTGTCAAATTGTTAGGTCTTACAATAAACTGAAACTCAATACATAATCATAATATCAACAACTTCCCCGAATAAGTTTATTTATTTTGAGTTATTATAATAATAATTTTTTAATGATACCTACGGAATAATCATTTTTCCTTTACCTCTCAGCTATTGACTGGGGTACTGTAGATACGAGGATTCGTTTTTATATTCCCGGTCTTAACAGTGTTTAATTTTAAAACAATTTTTAATTATATTGTTTTCTAATAGCATATGCCTTGGTAACGTGTGTGGCAATTTACAAAACAATTGCAGCAATATTGCTTCTAATATCTATAACCTCAAAGGTTTCATTATTTTTAAATATACTTTTATTACTTTCATTTTCACTATATTTAAGAACATTCCTTTATTAGAATCTGTGTACATTTCTACTCATATAAAAATAAAAATATAATATTATTATAGAAAAGTTATAAAATATATTTTACAATCAATTAGAAACTTACATATTAATACTTTTTAACCTAAAGTACAATTACCACGAATAAAATTATATGACAGTTACATTAACTGTCGAAAACCAAAACAAAACTGTGAATCTGTTGATCATGATTACGTTGTACAGAAATCAAGTTGATGAATTAAAACAAACGTCGATTTACGAATGAGCTTGATTCCATAATCAGTTGACCATTAATCAACGGAATAATGGTGAATTCGGCCGTAAGAGGAACAAAATTCAGGAATGATAACGAACTTACAGCGACTGTTGAAAGACTTTTGCGGACACACCAAAGGAATATTTTTTATAACGGATTAAAGATGTTTTTGAAACGATGTAATTATTGTACCCAAAAGTAAGGAGCTTATATTGAAAAATAAATTTTTGTTGCTGCTCAAATCTTTTCTTTTCATGCCTAGTCCGGGAATATAAAAACGACCCGTCGTATATTCTTCACATATTTCAACAAGTTGATTACTCAACTTGTTAAAGGTTTTTGCAGAATAATTTAAAATTTTATTATCTTCAAACTACATACGAGTAAGATACTAAAGTTTTCATTTTCATATCAACATAGTACAAAATAAAATCTCATGTGCACGTTAAAGTTCAGTATTTTCATTTGAAGGTAAACTGTTTGTTAACATAAACGTCAGTTAAAAGAAAAGTTGGTATAGCATTGATATAATAGCATATGTTGTAAAAATTTCGATCTCAAGCAAAGAACGACTGGTTGCTATAGGTGTTTATTAACATGTATTTTAAATGTATTAAAAGTATTCAATTCAACTTAAACATTTTTTATTATACATGCATCATAATCGCTCTTTAAAACACGCAAAAGCGTGCGTAAATCGACCATTAAAACACGCTAAATTTTTGAGTTACTTAAAAAAAAGGACAATAAATATGAATAACAACTAAAACAATGAAAAAAAAAATGTTGACTTGTTGACTTAACGTAAACCAATACCAATAATTGCTAACTGTCTCCTTGAAAATGCTTAAACTCTCTAGATCAAAAATCAAAACCGTATGATTTGCAATAATTTTCAGTTTTAAATGGTTATGATGCATTTATAATAAAAAAAATAGCTTATGATACACGTGTATAAGCTAGCCTTTAAAGCACTACGACATTAGACACTCCGCTACGCGTCGTGGCCTTAAACTTACCGTGCCTGCTTTAAAGGCTATCTTATACACTTGTATCATAATATACTATTATGCTAAAAATGATAAAGTATTTGTAATATAAGAAAAATGCACCTTTGGGTGGTATTAATAAAAATAAGAATCTAAATACTTATAAGCACTAGCATTTACTTATTAGTATCAGCAAAAATTACTAGTAAATACATATTTTCATATTAATATTGAGATGGTGATACTTATAAGTAAATGTTTACTTAGTTTTAAGTATGTATGTATATATATATATATATATATATATATATATATATATATATATATATATATATTTATTATTCTAATCACTAAACAGGAAGCAAGTTCCCAATTATAGAGGATTAATTCACATAAAATTTTACAAACGGTAGCACAAAATATAGACTAACAATACATTTACATGAGAAAATACAAGACAGTCACACAGATATAGTTATTAATAAATTTATAATTTAAAATACAGCAGAGATTCAGCAAGCAACCAGGTAAAGTTTTTTCCTAAATTTAGACAGCGAATCAGCAAAAATATCGGGTTCAACAATTTTTTTACAAATATTGTCATATATGCTACACAACTGCCTAATAGGAGATTTAAGTTCGTAATTTGTTCGTGGAGTGTTATAAATAAATAATGAGTTATCCCTTGAATTGATACGTGGAACACGAAAATTAATACAATTAAGTAGGTATTGATCATCAATTAAGCCATTAATAATTTTGTATAAAAATAAGCAGGATTGGATTTTCCTACGAGAATCCAAGGAAACAACACCAAATTCTATTAGGCAGTTAGAATAATTAAAATAATTTGATGAATTATATATATATATATATATATATATATATATATCGATGGCTTAACTGCAATACCACGTATCTGACATTTTTTGAATTTTTGAGTTATTTACACCACTGTGCGTAGAATCATTGTGCGCTTCGAATGAACAATACCTAGTATGTAAAGAAAATTTGAGCGGGCTTAAATCATATCTATGTATTAACATATTATATATTAAAACAAATTAAAAATAAAACAGTTTTTTTGCTCTCCTGCAAAACCAGGTATTATTCACTTACGCGGTATTACAGTTAAGCCATCGATATATATATATATATATATATATATATATATATATATATATATATATATATATAAATTTTATAACCTTATGGGCCAGTACGGCGATGAACATTTTTTTTTAAATTAATATACTCGTAATTTTTGAAATTTTAGTTCAGTCCACCAGAGCACAAAAAATATCATACATACAAATTTGTAAGTAAATACTTAGTTCTACAAGAATCTACTCCAATTATTAATACAGTTTTATGTAATTACTAAAACTTAATTAATATGAAAATGAATACTTATAAAACATGTATTAGCATTACTTATTTTTATTAATACCACCCTTTGTTTTATGATATATACTTTGTTACCTAATTAAAATAATTAAAGACTCTATTTGAAAATATTACATAACATTTTTTTCCTAAATTATATTTATACTCATTTTAAAAGCTAATATTTACTAGTAATACATTGATCAGAGAATAGAGGAATGATAAATTCTCATTTGTATTTAAAATTATCGTCAGCAGTTGATCATTACCTTATAAAACGAATAACACAGATGATGCAGAAAATGAAAAAAGAAATATATCTTGGGAAAAAATCTCTGCAGTCTTGCAAGAGCGAAATGAGTGTCTAAGATCATTGATCAGACACGTGAGATTAGCCAGTGTGGCTAATTCGTGGTGACATTCTGGCGGCGATTCGCACTAGATGGACCTGATAATAAGTACAGCACATTCCATGTCAATAGTGATGTATTTGGTCTGTTTACTAAATAGACGGATATGAGCATAATTTGCAAAAAGGTGATGAACATTTTTGCAAACAGGTTTTAAAAAGGTATAGGTTTTAGATGGTCATTATTATAATTAGAATTGAACTCTGTTTTCTTTTCAATGTTGTTTAATTTGTAATCTGATCACGACAAATATTATGCGGCTAGCAAAATACCTCCACTCATTCAATTATTAATACATATTTACTAATGCTAGTAACTGTAATATATTCCATTGCATATAACTATTGTTCCAATTTTTTTATCAATATTTTCTTCTCCAAAATCTTACCGTTATATTAAATCAAAAATATTTTTTGAGAGTAAAGTTCATTTCTTGTCACTTCAAATATAAGAAAATAGATTTAATTGTTTGGTATTTTATAAATTTGCATTTTAATATTTTCTTGTTAATTATTATTTATTTATTTATTTATTTATTTATTTATTTAATATACACTACCCAACAGGCTAGCCCAATTCTAAGGTAGGAACAATTACAAAACAAAATAACGTTTCAATATTCAATAAACAAAGAACTAACAAAAGTGATTACATATATAGTTTACATAATGTTTTTAATAATTTTACAAAAATTTGAGAAAGTACCAGAAAATAAGTCAATTCGTGTATTAGCTTTGTCATATATTGAATTACCTAAAGTACACATGTTAACAATAGGTGACTGCAAGAGCACATTTGTACGAGCATATGGGATGTAAAATATGGTAACTGTTCTAGTTTGAATTGCTGGTACTAAAAAGTCAAGTAATTGTAAACAGTATGTATCATCAACGATATTATTATTTACTAACTTAAAAAGATGTATTAACGAATATATATTGCGTCTGCCAGTTAAGGACTAAAAATTAAATATTTGCAACAATATTTCATAAGTTATATTGCGATTAGGGTATGTGGCCATAATTTTAAAGTATATATATTTCAGAAATTTATACTGTACAGATTCAACTAACTTAATAAGCACTTTATAAATGGGGTTCCAGATTAGTGAACAATAGTTAAGCTTTGATCTTACTAAGGCAAAATACAAAGTAAATATAGCCTGAATATTATAAAATTGACATGTATTTCGAATTATAAATCCGAGCATTTTACAAGCAGACGATGCTATTTCTTGAATGTGATTAGGAAATGAAAGCTTTTTATCAATGATTTTAGAAATGATTCGTGGCGTTCATTTATCATTTAAATACATTCGAGGCTAAACTATGTAACCAAGAAGTTGTGTTTAAACATTATGCTCCGGGCGAGATTTATATAACACAGTATTTTAGCAATATGATGGCCTAACAACCGCAGTTGCAATTAAGAGATTGGTAAAAATTTGTGAATCATATCGACTATTTTTTAACAATACCTTTTTCATTAGGATATAAATATATTTTTGGGGAAATAGAGTGCGGCATTAAAAACGGAACTATTTTTTCCCGAAAAAGAAATAACAAGTTGCTAAATACAAAAATATTACATACTATTTTATTGTATAATTATTACTAGTTTTTATATCATGCACGCACTTAAATAAAATACTTGTAGTATAATGGATAAATATATTTTTTTGATGAAATAGATTGTAGCATTCGTTCAGTGTCGTAAAAAAATTGTCTAAAAGAATATTTATACATATTTTATTTTGTTATTCTATCTTTATTTGTATCTAAATGTATAATGGATTGTATTTTATATATTTTTAATACACCTAAATCAAGAAATGAAATATCGGTATAATACCACTGTCCCGTTATCCTGAAAATAAAATATCAATATACCGGTTTTAAAATTTCCTCTGGTATTGCATACCTTAGACATGGACTATATAAAATTTAGTGTAGCACAAAATTTTAAGCTTCTGTGACCCAAGAGGAGATAAATCTGTTTCAATCTTAATTAATTATAGTGGATATAATTACGTCGTGGTTCAAGTAATTATGTCAGTTAAAACTTGACCCTTTTAATTGATTTTAAGAAACATCCCTTTTAATAACTCTAACCCTTTTCAGTCACATTTAATTAATGGCATCTTGAAGAAAATCAAAAAACCAGGGATGATCTAATTTAATTTTCAAGGACATTGAGAGGTTTCCACAACAGGTGCTAGCTAATTACATTTACGAAAGATATAGGTACAGTTATTGTCTCATTAATTTTAACTACTCGTTTTTTCTTCTTTTAGCTTTTTTAAGTATTTACAAATTTTAAACGGTATCATTATTAATACCGACGGATTTTATTACCATTTTCTATTTACAACAAAAAATACATATGCCGGGAGTCTAATATTTTATGCCCGGTAATTAAGGCCTTAAGTAAGGAAGATAGGTACAGGAATCATAATAAAAATCGAGTATCGAAATTTTGATAGCGAAACCGTGGTTCCACAATCCACACATCCCCACAAACACACACACACACACACACACACACACACACACACACACACACACACACACACACACACACATACACACACACACACGTACATCATCGTAAAAATGTTCTAATCTGATTATAGGGACCTTAAAACGTGCTTATCCACTCATAACATATTTTTTGTTACATAGGAAATGGAAAGATACAATTACATTTCATTTGGTGATAATTTCTTCCGTATTAACGTTATAAAAAATGTTTAGAATTAAAAATTTTGTAACAAGATACACGCAATTCCATCTTTGATAGGATTCTATGGGAAATGAAAGAAATAAATTTTTCTACAGTCACTATAGAAAGTAGCCATTTGCGCTCTCTTTTGTCAACGCAAAATGTCACCTTGCCGCTCATGCGCGACAAAGTAGAAAAAACGCCCGCTGTCCAAATTTCTAAGTATACAATGTTGAGAAATGTCACTTGTCTACATTCTTGATGAAAATGTTTAGTTAGGAACTAATGGCACTGTAATTACACATTTATCACGTTCACAAGTCAATTTAACATATGTTCTGTCAGTATTTAACATAACCTAACAAAATGCCACACTGTTGTGAAAATGAAATAGGGCATTCATTTACAATAACGAAAGTATAAAATGCTTAGATTAGATTGAATAAAAACTCAAGAAGAATGGAAAATAACGATAAAATAAAATTAAATATAAAATAAATCGTGTGAACAGTTATGATTAGTAATAGGAATGATTGTACACAGATGGAGGTAGGATAGTTGCGAGTCGTACTGACATTTGATCTCTAGTTAACTATTTATTTTGATTACAATAAAGTTATTAGTTATTTCGTTACTTAAATAATTGCGAGAAGTCAGTCAATGCACATATATGTACGTATATGTCTATATAATCACAAATTCCTTGAAATATTTGTTAATTTTTTCAGTGTGACAGGCGTGACAACTAACCACACATTTTGCTACAAAAACTCATCAAATCATCACAAATCCTTGCTTTCACGCTCTAATTTTGGTTTTTTTATGGAATAGATGGCTAATGTAACGATATAATCATTTAAAAGCCTTTTTAAGTTTAAACCGTATCTTTTGTATTAGCCAATCGTTATTTATTGAGCAGTACTGTAAGTATAAAGTGTACATTTTATTATTTTTTATGGTGGAGGACCCCATTGTGGCGACTGTAGAAAAAATCTTGTGTGTGTTTCGAGCGCAAATGGACATTGTCGATTTCGAGAGAATGCCGCGCTCAACAACCTCTCAATCGACAATGTCGCATTTTGCGCTCTTAATACAGAAATAGCTATTGTGCTAATAATGCCCAATAGAAATGGAATAAATGTTTATGCCGTAGAGATCATAAAAAATTATAGCCCCGTAAAATTCATCAAAGTTTATGGCAACAATATGATTACTCCAACAATCTCCAAATGCAATTATAAAACTTCTTCATTATTAGCTGCACGGTTTTTACTTATTCTTTTGACAACTGTTCTTTTAATTGAATTTCCAAATTGTATAATGGCCGTGGACAGGTGTGAGGCTAATTACGTTAGCAGTGTCTGATGTCGCGGATAAATCTTGACGATTGTGTCTGTAATTAAGTCACCGGGGGGCGGCTGAAAGCTGCGGATCACCTGACGGGACTTTGTTGGATCCGATACGCACACAAGGTTCCCGAACACCCAAATTGGAACCACTATGAGTTTCAGAATTACTCGAGATTGACTTTTAGAAATCACAAATAAAAGGAAGTGGGCCTAATATGCTTTCTGGCGAGGAGAATAATTGAATTTTGATATTACAATTTCTTTGAATGATAATCTAATAATCTATGGTTTATGATATCTTAATAAATATATTAAACGTACGAGGACACCAATTCTAATTTGTTTTGAGGAGACGTCTTAAATAATAAATACAACTTATTTAATAATAGTATTTCTGCCTTTTTGAACATGAACAAATTATACATCGTTGTAAAACTTTTATTTTGCAGTATTTTGTATACTATACTTAATAATTTATTAATAATATAAAAAATGAAAATGCACAATTTAATTTTGACACATTTATATATATATATATATATATATATATATATATATATATATATATATATATAATCTAGAGTGAGAAAACAATTGAGCTCCATTATTAAAAGCGCAATAATGTTTATCTTTAATCGTGTTGAAATTTCAGAAAAAAAATTGGAAAAGAAACCTATTTGTAGATGATCAAAATTTTAGAGAAATTTCCTTTGTTATACCCGTACATGACATGAAGAAAAATTCCAAGCTGAACTAAAATTTCTAACCCACGGTATCGTATCTTTAACCGGGTCAGAGTGGTTGACTAATTTTTAGAGAAACGTTGACAAAAATTATTTAAATATATTCGATAATTCTTTCGATGCTACGACGAATGTGAACCGTTATAAATAACAAAACCTATTAGACTAAGTATTAAATACTTCATATTATTTACATTTTCAATGATTTAATTTTCTTTCATAAATTGTTATTCTGCTTAATTATTTTTACACATCTCTTTGAGACTTCACCCTAGGTTAAAAAATGCAAGGATCTTTTTTGCATGCGCTTTATTTCGTATTCTTGTAAAATTTTGGTACGGGCCACTGTTTTCGAGAAAATAGTCTAAGGTCCGGTATTTCAATCTCGGTAACTCTGTCAAGTAAATACTTGCCGTGTAACGTTACCTGTCTGGTAAGAAATCGTTATTTATCTGTTTGGTAGTTACTTGACACATGAATAGAGTAAATTTAATGTTGGTAATTATGTCAGAAATGAATATATTCACGTCATTTATAAAACAAGCCAAAAACCTTGGTTACCATTTATTTTTTTCAATTCGTGTTGTCATTTCTGTTACCATCTGTCATAAAATATAGTATGGCAAGATGATAAAATGAGCGACAGAAAAAGATCTGTTAATTTTACAAAAAAAAGAAACGAATTTTGGTTTTAATTGATCTTATTTTGGCGTATAAAAACATCATAGAAAATAAGACTACAGACACAGTTACGTGGAAAATGAAAGAAAAAACATTGCCAAAAATTGAAAATTTATTTATTTCTAAAAGCGGACTAATAGCAAGAAATATTAGAACATTGAAAATAAAATATGAAAGTATTAAAAAAGATTTAAAAAGAATATTCTTGCTTCAAATAATTAATGGCGGGAGTAACATTTTGTATTATGCGCCTAGTTGTAGATTTATGTACCCCAAGAAAAGCACCACTAACAATATAAAAACATCTAGTTGCATAAAATCTTAACGTAAGAAGCAATTGATTTGCTGGTGAAATTGCATTATTTCTAAAATTTGGAATAATTTTAGATATAATAATGTAATTCTTAAAATAAAAATAAAGCATCACGAACCTGTTTATTAAATAAATAAATAAATATATCATCACGGCATATTACCCATTTCTGAGTGTGCCAGTATCTACAACACATGTAGACATCGGTAATGATGACGATATATTTTATCGTGTGGGCGCTTACCAGGCGTCACCTCACGGGCACTCATAGCTGGTGTGGAGAGTGCACCACAGGGGTCACTTTTGCGCCATTTAAAATTGGAAATATTTGGCGTCTGTCGGGATCGAACCCAGTTCCCCCAGGTTCGCGACCAGACACTCAGGCACGCGGCTACGGGACCCCAGAACCTGTTTATTATATGTACGATTTTATTTTCAATTTTTCGTAATAAATTTTGTACAGTGAATTTTGATAAACGAAATCTCATGTAAAAATCTAAATTATCCCATTTTTCAAAGTGATCAACCCTTTCCCTTATAGCATATGGTCTTCTTAAAAATAAATAATCAACAATCTCCTCACCGTCATCTTCTATAACATTGTCTATATCAGAATCCATTCTACCGTTTGACTTTCAATTAATAATTTTTGACGTTTCTGTCAGTTAAGCCGTTACTGGTCACTTCAAGTGGCAAGTAAAATAATTGTCTGGCAAGTAAATTTATGTTGCTGGGAAACCTTACTTGTCGATTGAAATACCGAAAATTGACTTACCAGACAGATTAAATTTACTTGACACGTTACCAGGAGATTGAAATACCGGGCCTAAAACTCATTTTTTTCACCTTTGACCCAAGATGGCGGCTCACACTGAGCATCCCCAACGTCACAAATTTGAATTTTTCATCCCCGTCTCGACCAAAACAACATGTTAAAATCGTTTTTACCCCACCTTTCGAAAGACAAAGGTCTTTTTTGGTCTCCATTGACTGGACTAATACCAAACCGCAGACTTTTTTAAATTTGACAACAATACTACAACACATTATATGAACTTAAGTTAATTAGCAATCTGCATAAATATTCCTAATATTTAGAATAAAATTGATAAAAATAATAACGATTATAGGATAGCAGTATTATTTTTTTGTGGTTCATAAAAGTAAGTATAGTCGTGGCTTATGCAAAACTCAAATCCTCAACTTCTTTCTTATTAACAAACACGGTTATCATTAAATTAACAGTGTCTGTGCCTGTATAAATACATATAAATTATCATACATTTACAACTGTCTACTGCCGTTAATTTTTTTCTTGTTGCTATTCCTCCATGTAAAATGATTTGCCATTTATGCATATGAAAATCCAAGTATAATTAATCAGTGTAGTGAGCCGTGTAAATGGTGGATAATGTGCGTGTGTTTGAAGGCACGCGATGAGACGCAGTGCGTGGATTTTTTCGTTTGTAAGCGATGGTGGCGGTGTTATTAAGAGCTTGATTGCGCTAGTGTTTTTGCATAGCGAAACTGGACCGCTCTGCAATGTAATTGCATTGCGATGTCTGTGTGTTTGCGCGTTTATATTTTGATGAACTTGCATATCTGACGCTGTTGTATTCTCAATCTCCAGTCATGCAGGAGATTTGATAACTGTGCGGTAAATTCAGTTCGTATTACACCATGCACACTCGATATGAAATTCCAGACGAGTATTAAAGAAAATCACCCGTATTCTACCGTTATTATACAAGAGATTGTGAAGAGTCATTTCTTTCATTATTACCGATATTTAAAATTAATTGAAAATAAGATGAACGCAATACGTAAAATACTAAATTAAAATTGCAGTCCCAAGCAAACCGCCCGAACTGATTCACAAACCAATTTTAGAGTCAATTGAACTATGAATCACTTATACCCTTCCTTTGACTTTTAAAAAGTATCTACATAAACCATATTCATAGAAGGGGTCACAAAATAATAATAATAATAATAACAAATGTCATGTTAGTAAATTTCCCAAGTGTTAACAAATACCTGAAATCTGTTATATAGAATACACATATATTCTTACAAAATCAACGTTCGGTATTCACTTATATCTTCTTCACGGTAAATAAAATCTTACCAATTCTTAAATATGAATGCAGTCGTTTATTCAATTTTACAAATATCTTATTTCTGTCAACATATATATATATATATATATTATATGTATATTTTTCGCATGCTTCTAAATAAACTTACAAAACTAGAGTAGTTCTCTGTAAAATAAAAAATATATACATAAATGATTATTATTATTGTTATTATTATTAATTAATTAATTAATTATTATAGCCTGGTCTACAAAATTTAAATTATTCTTCAATGTAAATAAGTGTAAAGTGATGTCATACACAATGAAAAAGAATTACTTACAATCTAATTATTCAATGGATAACTTAATACTCGAAAGAGTAAAACTATATAAGGACCTGGGAGTTTGGTTTGATGAAAAATTAACATTTTCACATCATATACATATTACCATCAAAATTTCATATAAATCTCTTGGATTTATTATTCGCTGTTCCAAACATTTTCACTAACTATCCACTCTCATCTCCTTGTTTAATTCATTTGTTCGCTGTAAAGTAGAATATTGTAACCTAATCTGGTATCCAATATATAAAAATCATGTACACGTCATTGAGGTTATTCAAAAAAAAATTGTTAAATTTTGCTCGCGTAAAACCAATGGATTTCCTACAATTATTGATAATTATTCTTACATTAATGTATTACCTGAATTTGGAATTACATCGCCATAAAGTACAGTCGGCCGTTTTTCTATATAAGCTTGTCGACAATATCGTTGATGACATCAACTTACTGGCTCGTGTTAATTTCTTTGTACCCAGGATTAACTCTAGGCGTCGAATGCTGTTCAAGTCTACAATGGCTAAATGTAAATATGAACTAAAATCACCGATCCGTCGCCTATGTTTTTATTATAATACAATTCATTCGCCACATAATTCCATTGATTTATTTTCAAATTCATTACCTATATTCAAAAACTTACTAACTTGTTACTTTTTGTCTTACTGAATTTCTCACTAGTGTCTCATTATATATACTAACGATGTAAACAATAATCTATTGCTGTTTGTGTATATATTTGTTACTTTGATTGCTACTACTCCTCGATAACTTTGTATTTAATTTGTAATAATTTTTCTAACCCTCAGTAATTGGGACTTTGTCCTGTTGAGTGGTTTCAAATAAATAAATATTATTACTATATAACTACATATTTTTAATATTAAATTTGATGATTCTTATTTATTACATTACAAGCCCCTCGTCATATTAGATCTCCCTAAAAGCAAAAATTTATTTTGATACTTACGTTAATTTTTGCATAGGTAAAAAAAATTGTTTCAATGCTGAAAAATATGATAAGGAATAGTCACTTTATAATATTCAAAATAGATTTTGTTGTATATTAAACATTAATGCATTGCAATTTAACGTAAAACTTTTACATTAAAACGCATTTCGGACGAACTATTATGACGAGGGGCTCGTATGTATGTATGTTTTATATACCTTGCTCCCTAAAAATAGGTTTAAATAAATATTATACTTGTATGATATCAAACGTATTTTTCAAATCTATTCCTAAAGACGACCACATATGAGTACTTACAGTGATACAAATTCATCAATAGAAAAGTTTATTACAAAATAATACTAATGCCCGTATTCATAAACACTCGTAAAAATTTTAAACGGTTCGTTATAATATTTATCCAATAAAAACAGTCGACATTGAAAGAAAAATCAAAATTTTGTTTGTCAAGTTTGATTCTATTTGTCAAAAATTATAACGAGCCGTTTTGAAACTTTACGAGTGTTTATGAACATGGGCATAAGGCTATTTGACACGATTCTACATTTTTTACATTATTGCGTTCAATTTTCTAAAATGCATGCAATGAAAAATGAAAAACACATTTATAAATTATAATTGGTATATTTTTATTGCTAATTTAATTTTGAAAATTTCATTCAATTCAATTATTGTTACGTGACAGAAAGTAGTGCAGAACTGGAAATTATCTTAGTAAAAAGATACATTTTTATAAATTAGTTATTTTCAGTAACTTAGTTACAGTAACTATGTTCCTTTTATTTTTTTAGTATACCTACTTTCAAAGTAACTTTATTATTATCTGAAGTTATCTTATTGCTTTATTATTATTATTATTATTATTATTATTATTATTATTTACGTAGTAGTCAATGTTGGCTATTGTAATAAGGACTAAATATACGTAAAATTTATTAATTCGCCAAGGAAACATGCTCTATCCGACAAAAATTTTGAAAATTTCGCTTTGATTTTGATTATAATTTCGTTTTTAATTTTTGATTAGTTTTACTTATATTTAAATAAAATATAACAATTTATACTATATGATGTACTACTTTCTTTTTATGCTATTATATGTGTACACATAAGTAACTAGTAAGTTACTTTTCTGCCGGAACTTAGTTTCAGAATTATACTCCTTTTTATGGAAGGAACTATTTCGAAAAATTAGAAAAACTTACAAAAGTAACTCAAATATTTTTTTAAAGTAACTTTCCCAGTTCTGAAGTTGTGACAAATAAGTTGAGAATTATTAGAAACAAAATGAATTAAGTAAGATTAAAAATAAACATATGATAGCATTTAACTCATGATTTCATTTGTTTTACTGTCACACATAACCGTTAATTTGATCCCATAATTTTATTTTTTTAAAGAAGAAAAAAGTAAATAAAGCAAAAGTTATATACAAAGGAACTTAATATAGTTTGCTGCATTAGGAAATATGTAGGTACGTAATTAAATTAATAAAAATTAAATAGCGGGAGGAATTGTGTTGGTCACATCAGATTTTTACTTTTCTTTTGGCTAACTTCTTATCACACTTATCGCTAGATACATCGCAGAGATATACCTACGTTTTTTTTTCTCGGACGGTAAACACATAAATTTATAACTGTAAAATAAAAATCTCACGAAGTAGAAAGCAAAAGTGATGATGTTAACAACGCCACTCATCTTATAATTAACATATAAAACACTGTCTTAAATAAAAATTCTCATTGCGATAAAATATAACACAATTATAAATAATTATAAAATTAAAATAAAAACTCTCTCCTTTGATAAGAAACATCGTTTTACAAGTAAGATCAAGAGATGGCGTCCCTGTATGTTATACCGCGATGTGTGATGGCCACAGGATAACGAACTGTACGTCATGTGTACATGTGCATGTAGAACTGCATATAATTGATACTACAGTTTCTAGTAAGTGCATAAAGGAATGGGGACGATGCAATGTGAACTTGTCGAGACGAATGTATGATTACAATACTAATTGCGAAATGTTAGATTATATGCATACTAAACTGATTTAACAGTTTTGTAATTATGCTTTCATTGAAACTTTGAACGCCATGATTTCAATCTGTAGTTTGATATTTGGACATCTCCACTCTTAGCAGCCCTAGCTCTACTGTAACCAGTGAAACTCATCTAATGGACCTCCTACAAGTACTTTAACACCCACTATGTGCAGTCGAAGTAAATATTTAATAATGTACTTTTATGTGAATTCAAATGTTTTTCATTGATATTGCATACTCATATTTTTACATTTTTTTATTCACTAAATATACCCACTTATGGGTAAATACCCGGGTATTTAACCTGGGTATATACCTTAAAAAATAAATACCTGGGTATCTTGCACTTCGGGCATATACTGACTAGAGACCGTCTTACGGTGTTTGTTGTGATCGAAAGATATGCGATAGGGAAGATTTGCGGGGATGGATGCCATGGTGTATTGCGGGCTGCGTATTATCGTAATATGTACTAGCTTTTACGAAGTAATGCCTAGTTGTTTCTTTTGAAATATGTAAATTATCTTTATTTTCAATAAATTTGTCTCGTTTCTCTCACCTCATTGTTATTATTATTAGCAGGAAACCTAAAAATTACACTTTGTTTACTATATTAATGTAAAAAAATCCAAATTACTTATACATGAAACGAAATTTCCATACTTTCTTTATATTTTTCATTGAAATTTGACACAACACAGTATAAAACCATATTGCAATATGAAAAAAAGATATACAAAATCACAAAATAAATATATACTTCGAGATACAGTAAAATGACAAGTAGTGACATATAACACAACAAATCGCTGCCCGCAATACACCATGACTACCAGCCCAGCAAATCCCCCCCATATCTTCCGATCACAACATGCTATGCGTTGTCATGGGTAATTACTTCTCTAGTCAGTATATGCTCGAAGATCTTGCTTCACTTGACATAATTGTACCACATTAATCGTTCATAAGTTTCAAACTGTTAATTAAAAGAAATAAAAAAATTGTCAGAAATAAACCTTCCGGGAATTGTTTCCAAGCAATAATTCCCCGCCCTGATATTGTAATGTGCCATTTCCCGGACTCAAATTAAAACCGTAAAGTAATACAGAGTGGACAGTTTGAAATAAATGCTATTTATTATATTTAATTAAAAATAATAATGAATAACTATGATTTTAAATGGCTAAATAAAAATAATAAATAAGTATACGTAATTATAAAACTAAAATGGAGTCTTAAGGTAAAGTTATGAAGTTCTTAATCATTTTAGGTAGTGGATTTTAATTAATTTGTATATAAAAGGGCCGTTGTTTAGTAATTTATTTGCTCTGTCAAAATATTCCGATTTATTTAAAATTACAATTTTATTTCCTTTATCCGCTTTTAAATAAAATACATCACGTTTTTTAAGATTATTTATAATTTTAAGTTCAATGTTATTTGGTTTGTTTTTGAAATGGTTTAAATGATTAGATATTTGAATTTTACAAGCGTTTCTTATATATTCTTTAGTGCTGTTATCGAAATATTTAATACTGGTTTCAATGCTAGCTATTATATCTTCTAACGCTGTGTGTTTATTATTAACGATGTTTTCATTAATAATATTGTTATTTTCTGTATTTTTGGGTATTAGCTGTTTTAATTTTTTATTTTGGATTTTTATTTTATTTGTAAATTTATGATTAATTACTTCATACATTTTGTTCTCGAAAACCGACCATTCATTAAATTCAAAATTATTTAAGTATTTAGTTAATTTAAGATGTAATTTATAAGCTTTAATTACTAGTGTACTTCTATTAGCGTAATGATTTTTAATTTCGGATTCTAGCTATTTATTTTTAGCGACTTTTATTATATTTTCAGAATTTTTGCAATTATTGGAGGTTGTAACTTTCATAAATTTTGGAAAAACAGAATTTATTTTACAATTTTTAAGAAACATATTATCCGCACATATCAATTTAATCTTTTAAGTTTAAAGTAGTTATTTATCTCCGTTGACCGGGAAGTCATCTTAATTATAAAACAATAATGGAGTCTTAAGGTAAATAAATCGGAATATTTTGACAGAGCAAATAAATTACTAAACATCGGCCCTTATATACAAATTAATAAAAATCCACTACCTAAAATGATTAAGAACTTTATAAGTATACGTAAGTATAGAAAAAAATCATTTCATAATTTTCAATAATTTCATATATTTTAAAAACAAGAATTGTTTAACAATTTGTTCTAAAATAGATAGAAAGGTTTTATTTTGATCAGAGGAGACTGAGCTTCGCCCTGGCACCTCAGCTACGGCCCTGCTCCTGTATTTACGAGTATGTAAATGCAATATTGTAATAAATTTAGTTGTGATACAGTTAATAGTTTAAGATTATGTATACATTTGAACTATGCATACATACGTATTTTGTATGTACATGGAATTTACACAAGTAATAATATTAAATAAATCGTCCTAGCTGCATTTGAAAAAAAATCTAGTCAGCATAAATTGGAATTCAGTTTCCATGTACAAGAAAACTCCTTATGCATTACACATGATAAATTAGCTACTAGTTGCTATAATGACACACCAGCAAATCTTCACTGAGGTAACCTCTTCTAACCGACTAAACAGCTCAATTGTAATAAATTATTGACTACCACCGCTGTGATATGATGACACTGCGTCGCGACTACACTTCACTGTTTTATTCATACGTGAAATTACACTTACATCGGTACGGAATTACACACGTTATTTATTAGTTATTTATTCAAACGATTGGTCGTGCGCAGCTGTAAGCATGATGGATGATGGATGACGTTTCTTATGCCCAACCACGAAGTAAAATACTAAAGACTTGTGTCCACAATCCTAGAAATCGATCCGAATTCTCGGATATAGACCGCAATTCGATAAATCGGATCTTGGACACTACCATCTCGGACGCCAAAATCCAATAGAAAACTATAAATTATATATTTTCCTTGAATTTGAATCTTCTTGGGGTGGACGCAGATTATGAGAAGTAGGTAAGTATACAAATTTGGTTCCAATAAGTTATTATACATATATCCAATAATAATGATATAAATTTAGCATAAATAAAATAATGATTAATTTAATCAAATACATAGTTCTTTTAGGTATAGAATACATAATTGATCTCAATATATTTATTTGAGACAAATAATACTTCAAATAAATTATTACATTGCTTCAATTGTACATATATTTAGATCTATTCAAACTTAGGTTTTATTAGTTACAAATAAATTTTGTGTTCTCTTAAGTACATCTTTAACTCAGTGCTGGCACATTAGTTTGAAATTGAATTGTCTTTCAGCTTGTTATCTGATCTTTTACGGCTTTAATACAAAAATATTAAGAAGAACTATATGTTTTTAACCTATGAAAGGCTTCATTCAAATAAACACTAATATTCAAACCTTTTCACGTCATTTTATAACAAATGAACGAATAATTTTTATTGGTATTGGATTCATGCTAAAATTCGCATATCCAGATTTTATTGAATAAGAACGATTTAAGATTCCTAGAATCCGATTATAACATTTTTAAAATGATGTGTGTGTGGATGTGTGTATTTGTGAGTATGTATGTCTGGATGTTGGAGGGACGATTCCTCATAAACTATAAGACTTAAGACCTGTTTAACTATGAATTCCTTAATCTGAAATCTGACATACCTGGGAAGAGTTGAAAAGGTTTTGGTAACAATTGGAAAACCAGAAGTAGTAGTTTCTTAGAAAAATTCTTCTAAATATATTTTTTTGGAATTTTTTTTTAGTACAGATTTAAAGATAAAGACACTATAATATATAGAATAATCTAATCGCATAGGCTAAGGCACTAAGAAAACCACTTGACAAATTCAAATGTTTATAACATAGTTTGTAAATGATAGATGTCAGTGTCAAAAATCGACAGTTTTAGTGACATTCTGATAGTTTTTTCTGGGAAGTATATTTATTCTTTCTTATTGTTTTATTAATTAAATATATATGAAATTATAGGTAAAATGCATATATCCATCAGAAATCTGATTAATGAATTGGAAGAATCTCTGACATATAGGAACTTCCTCATACAATGTAAAATAGATGTAATTAGAATTATATGTGTGCAGAAAACATGTTAAATATAATAAAAAAACAATATTTGGCTAAAGTGCTGTAATATTTTGTTATAAAACGATGGTTCGATTGCAAAGTGCAATACAATACTTATATAGCCTAATATGAAATTGGCGAGAGGTCTTGTGCTGGCCACAACAGACTTTTTGTATAGTGAAAATGATTAGGCAAGACGTATGTCATTAACCTGAAAAAACTTATAAAGTGAAATATAACAAAATTATTGGGTGTTATTTATTTAAAAAAAAGAAGAGAGAAAAAAATACTAGTATTGAGCAAACGCATATATCCCTATTCCTTTTACGAAATATAAAATTTGTGAATAATTTTAGTTGATTTTCATACTATAAGTTGGCATGACCATGCTTTGTTTATATTTAATTTTATATCGATCGAATATTTTATCACTTGGTTCTCAGTTTTCTAAGCGTTAAGTATTTGTAACGTACTACAGTATTATTTGTTTGTTTTAATAAGCAATATACTATAATACACCCATAATCATGCCTAGAACTTTAACAAAGCAATATCAGAAGCTAACAATGGATGTCGTGATCTATTTCGAATGGGAACTGGCCAATGGTGAGCCACTGATTCTGTTGAAAGCCATGCGAGAGGTAATTTTTCTCAAATATTTCTTTTCGTATGAAACATTAATTTAATTATGTATTTTTAGAGAGCAGCAGATGCCATGGAAATAAGCAAATCAGTTGTTAATATAGAAGTATATGACATCATTACTTTAGTGATATTAATTGATGTACATAATATGTTTTTATTACAATTAAACAAAGTAAACTATATATATATATATATATATATATATATATATATATATATATATATATAAAAAATTTGATTGAGCATATTTGATTCTAATATAATAAAGAATAATATGATTATTTTTTACCTCTCAGAGAGGTATTGGATTTATGCTAAAATTCGCATATCCAGATTTTACCGAATAAGCACGATTTAAGGTACCTAGAATCCAATTATAACATTTTTAAAATAATGTCTGTGTGTGTGTGTGTGTGTGTGTGTGTGTGTGTGTGTGTGTGGATGTGTGGATGTGTGGATGTGAATGTGTGTGTGTGTGTGTGTGTGTGTGTATGTGTGTATGTCTGGATGTTGGAGGGACGATTCCTCAAAAACTACAAGACTTAAGACCTATGAATTCCTCAATCTGACATTCCTGGGAAGAACTTAAAAAGTATCTTAAAAAAAATGTTCTAAATATTATTTTTTGAAAATTTTTGTTACAACTTATATAGCAGAACATAAAATTCTACATCTAATTAACTTAAAAATTTTATTATATCTTGTATAGATTTAGAGATAAAGGGGAGATGATTCGCAGTGTTTTAGCGCTGTCAATCGTTTATGGATTATTTTAGAGAAAACTATTTCAAATAAAAGTTGGGTACAATTAATTTTTATATAACTGCTATTTGAAGTATTTTTCTCTAAAATAATTCATAAACGATTGACAGCGCTAAAACACTGCTAGTCATCTCTTAGCTAATCACCCTTAATCACTTGTTCATGCTACCACCCAAAGACACTATAATATATAGAATAATCTAATCGCAGAGGCTAAGGCACCAAGGAAACTATTTGACAAATTCAAATGTCGATAACATAGTTTCTAAATGACAGATATCAATGTCAGTGTCAAAAATCAACAGTTTTAGTGACATTCTGATAGCTTTTTCTGGGAAGTACATTTAATCTTTCTTATTGTTTTATTAATTAAATATTTGAAATTATAGTTAAATTGCATATATCCATCAGAAATACTGCCAATCTGGTTAATGAATTGGAAGAATCTCTGACATTTAGGAACTTCCTCATACAATGAAAAATATATATATAATTAGAATTTATATGTGTGCAGAAGACATGTTATATAAAATAAAAATCAATATTTGCGTAAAGTTCTGTAATTGTTTGTTATAAAACGACGGTTCGATAGCAAAGTGCAATACAATACTTATACTTATATAGCCCAATATGGAAATGGCGAGAGGTCTTGTGCTGGCCACAATAGATTTTTTTTTATTAATTTATCTTCGGTGGTAAAACCTCCTTATTATGATATTAACTATATAAAAGTGTGCGAATAATGTTGTGAGCCACTGTAGATATATTCTGCAGATACCAAAGGATCTTATTTATTCTTTTATTGTTGTCTAGGATCATTAATGTCACTGTAAAAGTAGAACATATTATTCAAAAGTGCATCTCTAATAATCTTGAAATTGGAGTACCATCAACTCAATTGTTTTCCACCACCTTCCATCTTTTAATAACTCACTTGAAATAAGAAAGGTCTTGTAGAGAAGACTTGAACATTAAATTAAAAATTTAGAAGAATAAGTAAACACCTTTTGTGAATTTTTCTCAAAGAAACTGGATGGTAGACTGCGTGAAATGGCAGCACCTCAGCGAAGGGCTGATAAATGTACAGCGTAAGAAATTAAGACGTGTGCAACATACGGAGATCATATAAAAGGAAGAAAAGGATGTGTAATGTAATGTGTGTGGAGGCGTGACGAACTAGCAAGAGTAAATTGCAGAGTGGATACCCCACTAACTAGAACGAAAGAATGATATCCGCACGACGTTTAAGGTTAATGTTCTGTTAGTTTTACGTTTGCTGTTTACTTACATACAAAAATTAGGACGTTATGCAACGTAAAGGATACGTGCATACATAGTCGTAGAATGCATTATTTCTTTAGGGATAGACAAAGACTGTATCGCGCATTCCATCTTTAATTATTTACTTTTTAGGTCGCCTCCTGCTAAAATCGTTATCTAAGTTCTCCCACCACTATTGTAGTTTTATAAAATTCTCAGTGACATGATACTCCTAATAGAACCAATTTTGCAAGTGTTATAGATAATCGTTTCATAATCAGTTAATACTAGTTTCATTTGGTATGCATATACAAGTAGTAAGACAAAAAAATTCATCAATATCCCCGAATTTGATAAAATTAAGGGCACTTAACTTTTAAAATTTCATAGTTTACATACAACGATTAATTGATTGTCAATTTCGAATCAAGGTTCCTAAGGTTCGAATATGACATGCAACCCACATCATAATGTAACATAGAAAGTATTTATTTATATAAAAAATAATTATAAATAATAATAAGAAAGTAATATTATCCCTGCATATTAACCATTGTTGATTCTTTGTACACAGATATCTGTTCTGATAATAATAAAATAATAAGGTCTTACAAAAAATACAGTTCAATTTTTTTTTGTTCATAATGTAACTTCAAGTTATTTTTATCATATTATACAATATTTCTCCAACATATTAAACTTTTCATTCACAATTTTAATTTTGTTAATAAGTTTCGCGGCATCAAAATGTGACGTCACCTAGCGATGAAATCTATTGGTCAACCAAGTTGGAAAATATAGTTGATATATCATTCACTTTTCGCCCCTATTGTTGTTAATATGATTATTAATTATGTAACTTCATAGAGATGCTCAACTCTTAATGAATTAATGGAAGTTACTGTTTTTTTTTTTTGTGAAAAAAATATCGTATTCATTATATTTTCTTTTTTTTTTTACTTTGTCTCTCTATACATAGGTTTGTGAAATATCAAATGGGGTTCATATATGTCATATGTAACCAAACACGTTGCCAAGTTCCTTCTTGGTTATTTGAGTGTATGATAATTATTAACAGACAGGTAAACTTACAAATTTATTAAAATGGTGTGTTTAAATATGTATTAAAGACACTTATGTGCAAAAATGATTGTGCCATATTTAATAGTAGTTTCAGATTTGGCCATTGTAGGGTAGTTCCGCCTTAATGCTAAGTGACATCACTGGAGAAAATTTAAATAATATTAAAAAAATTAAAAATTCTTAGTTGAAATATTAGGTACTACTGGAAAGTAAAATAGAAACCTACATTAATAACTTGGCTTGCAATTTCGAAATAAAATAAAATAATAAAAAAAAATGTGGAAAGACCCCATTGTAAGTTTTGTAATATATGTATACATATTTAGGGGATAAACAATATCTTTTGTATAAAAATGTAACCAATAATCATTACTAAAAACTAATGCTGGCTGTTTCAAAAGAAAGTAAGTGTACCTTTAATTCAAAATGGATTAAGTAGGTATTTATTTTATGTTAGACAATAATGTGTTAAATATATAAATATTAATATTTTAATATAGGGTAAAGTCGGTAAAGATGGCTCACCTTTTTTCAACCCTCTCTAAATGTTTATTTATATATACAAACCTGTTAAAAAAAAATCATACAGTAAACTTTACTTATGTATTAATGTCATATTGTTTCCAAAACTTAAATTATTCAACTAAAAAAATAATGCATTTTTTGTGAAAAAAAAAACTATCTCACCTGACATGTATAGAGCAGTTGGCGCATCTTGCAATTATTTTTATGTTTTACTATTTTAATTTACTTGCCAAACAAGGATATTAGGCCAAGACTTCCTTTTGCTCTATTTGCATGTCATCTTTATAATGTAATACAATTAATTTTTATATTTGGATGCTTCATTTCAGTCCATACTCCTCTTCTATAATTCCGTTTTCATTTATAACGCGGAAAGAGAATAATACGTATTATTAATAATAACAAAATTGTATGACATCTCTTCCATATACCTTCCCGATCATTGAAGGAGAGATGGCGCACATGTTGAAACTCGAATTTTCGACAAAATAAAGGATTTGTACGTTAGAATACTACATTACATATTTTACTACATTCATGTTACAATAAAATCTTTAAAAATCAACTATTATAATTTTAGTGGAAACATTCAATAAATACATGAAAATATTTAAAGCATAGAAAAATAATGAAAATGAAATAACATACCTTATTTTAAAGTACACAGGAAATGTTTGCAGCAATATCCTACTAACATAAAAGTCAATCCCTACCCATCCCTTACATACCATTTGTACTTATAGTCTAGAAATAATTCACCTGCCCCATCTTATTCACTGTGCCATCTCACCCGACCTTATCCTAACATAAAAGTAACCCAGTAGAGCGCTTTAAGACAGCTTTGAAAGCCCGTGGGGTAACGCCTGGTAAACGCCCTGAACGGCACATGTCTTTACCAAACTAGTACCATTAATAAAAGTATTTATAAAAAAGATCTTTAATTTCCTGAATAAAATCTAAAAAACCGATTTCATAAATCAAATAATTTAATCGATTTCAAAAACTCTTTAACGATTCCAAAGTTAATATGAAGTTCTGTTTTCGGTTATCCTATTCTATGCTCAACGTTATTTTTCGGTTTCTTGTTCCGTTCACAATTAATTAAATTTTACATTCTTTAAGAATTTAACAGTTTTCATTTTTCAGCTCCCGACAGAAATGTAAAACATCTACATCCATGTGTGAGGTTACGAATGCATGTAAACAGTTTATTTCATTTCTAGCAGAATTCATGCACTGGTTAACTCCGTGTAAGTTTGTTTTAAATAACTTTGTTCAATTTCCATGAATCGACAAATCTGATTTAATGTTATGTTTGGTCATGATGTGTTTGTTTTGCACTTACCATGTGTGCCGTTATGCACAGAATAAATCTACAATCTCCACAGTCACTTCACTTGTTGTTTATTAGAGCATATTTCATACATAAAGATCTAAAGTACTGTAAAACACTACTTTTGTTTTGAATTTAATTTTATAAAAATCACAGATATAACACTCAAAACACAAACATTACGCTTCGAAGTTCTTCCACTACTAACGCATTTTAACAATAAATAAAACCAATGAATCGCGAGGTTTAAACAAGTTTCTGAAACGAATAACAATTATAATTTTGTAAGATCCATCTGAATATACAAAGTATCTATACGAAGTTTATATTTTCAATTTATATTTGCGTTTTAGATACGTAAAAATAATAATGGGTGGAATTCAGTGGATTGTATTAAGGTCTCTATTAAAACTTGTATTGAGTATATAGCATACATACATACATACATACATAAAATCACGCGTTTCCCACTTAGTGGGTTAGCAAAAACCCGAAAATAATAAGAAAAGGCATGAAAGCAAGAGCTCCACAGAATCACGTAACTCTTTAAAAACATTCTTCTTCCGCCTTGCCCAAAATCATCATAACATTCATTCAAGAACATACTATTATGACCGATTTTCGGTAGCGAATAACCGCATCCGAACCACAATAATAGTTACGCAACAATCATCTTTCGCTACACATTCCTATCCATGCATACTTCTTTCACCACAGCCACAATCATAAACTTATTCATACATAATAACATATTAAAGTGACCGATTTTCGGTAGCGAATAACCGCATCCGGACCACAATAATAGTTACACAAAAATCATCTTTCGCTACACACTCCTGTACAAACATACTTCATTCTTCTCGTCCACATAAAAGTTCAGCTGTCTCTCCATTCTCACAAAACATTCTTACTAACCATTTATCTTTACTCCACAATAATTACGAAACAATCATCCTTCGCAACACATTCCTATCCATGCATACTTCTTTCACCACAGCCACATTCATAATCGTATTCATACATAATAACATATTAAAGTGACCGATTTTCGGTAGCGAATAACCGCATCCGGACCACAATAATAGTTGCACAAAAATCATCTTTCGCTACACACTCCTGTACAAACATACTTCATTCTTCTTGTCCACATAAAAGTTCAGCTGTCTCTCCATTCTCACAAAACATTCTTACTAACCATCCATCTTTACACCACTATAATTACGAAACAATCATCCTACGCCACACATTCCTATCCTGGCAAACTTCTTTCGCCTCAGCCACATTCATAATCGTATTCATACATGCTCTTCTTCTCTTTCCACTCGGAAACTTACGCTCCTTCAAAACACTACCAATCACATCCATCCACTTACACACTGGACGGCCACGCAATCGAACACCCTCAACTTTACCAACATATATAGCAACATTGTAATATTTTCCACATCTATCAATGAGAAATAATTGTGATTTAGAAATTATACGGAAAAGTAATACACATATCCTTTAGTCAAATGTGCAAGTATTATTGTAAATGGAAGGTTTAAAAGGAAAGTCATTATTGCAAAATTAGGTTAGAAATATGTCATATTTTATGTATCAAATTTATATATTTCATACCTAAACGTTAATGAATTTTAAAATATCTCAAATCCCGTTTTGATCAGTTTTGACATTTGTCCTTTTTTATCGTAATTGTATGGCTTTCTTACTTCTGTTAATAATATTTTTTTCTTTATTTGATCCTTTGGTCTCTCACTTTTTTCTGACAGGTATTACAAAGTTGCCAAAATATTTCTGACAAAGGACTGTTTTAGCTTAAAACACGCTAATACAAACCACTAAATCTCACCCATAACTTTATGTTTTAATCCCATGGATATCACTACAAATTAGCAAAATTTATAAAATTTCAAATTTTATTTAATAGCACACAAAACGTAGAAATTAATTATTTACTTAGGTGTAGAATTTTATTATCTACAACCTTTGTTTGAAACATTTTTGTGCATAATTATTAAGTAACTAATTACAGTAAAATAAAAAAAAATAACATTGTATTCCCTAGAGATGCACTCGATTTCGAGCTTTGGTCCGGCCCGGCCCGAAGCCCGCCTCGATTTCGAGTCGATCATCGAGCCGGGCCGAAGATATTTTTTATCGGGCCGAATCGGGCTAATCATTTTCAAAAATCGAGGCGAGTCGGACTTTTGATTTTGGACCGCCCCGAAAATTCGAGCATTTCGGGCCGGCCCGAAAAATCTTATAGTTCAATCAAATGCACAGTTTCCTTAATATTTTAATGAAAATGGATAAAGTTAAAAAGGATCAAAATGATTTAATAACAACACACTTCTCATATTAATAAATAAAAATGTAGGTATTATTTTACTTCAAGAATTCAAGGTTATTCATTAAAGCATAATAATTATATTGTGATGTTTCTATTATTATTGTTATTACTCGTATACTTAAATAAAAATGATTTTTGTTGCTACCATAATAATTTCTTGTCCTATTTTTGAGCAGAAACAAAGTTAGATAAAAAATCCTTATGTAAATTAAAATTATATTTTTTTATTTACGATTTGTGAAAAAGTTGTTTAAATTCTTTGGTAAACAAAGTGTTAAATACTCGTAGGTCTGTATTTTTTGTATCAAACTTACACTAGAAGGGTCTCTTTTTAACTACTTATGTTAACTTATGTTGAAAGTTATAAGAATGTAGAGATTTTTTATAAGTTTGACACGAAAAAAGTTAAACATAAAAATCAACTTTAGGAATGCCGGATGCACCCAATTTCGAGCTTTGGCCCGACCCGGCCCGAAGCCCGGCCCGATTTCAAGTCAATTTTCGATCCGGGCTACTAATTTTTTTGTCGAGTCGATCTTCGAGTCGGGCCGGTAATTTTTATTTTCGGGCCGAGTAGATCTAAACCTCAAAGCCCGGCCCGGCCCGCCCGAATGCATCTCTAGTATTCCCTATAAAACGGATTTTAATAGACACTCGGTGTATGATTATATCCACGTTATCTACTTATCGATATTTTGATATCACAAGAAAGTGATACAGATGGGGAGTAATAACGATATTTATTTTTCCTAGTCCAAGTATACAATACACTTCCCGGAAAAAATTCCAGTCATTCGAAATTTTGAACATCATAGTTTATGCATTTTCGTGGAAAACACAAATAAGTACATTTTAAAATGCTCTACTAATGGGACATCTTTGCTCTAATTTAATCTACTTTGCTTCCCTTAAAAAAAGTCAGGTCGCAATGGAGAGCCTTGAAAAACACGCACCTATTTGATATTTTACAAAATTTTTCATTTTAAAATGTCAGTAAGTTTTTCATACGTCAATTATACCAAAGCTTTCCACCGACTGTCCTAATGCGTAAGAACTATATTTAATAGCTAACCTCAATGTGTAAAAATGTTTATCATATGGTAACGTTTACTACCATTTTCAGCTTTACATAAGGGTTAATGCTTAAGAACTAAGAGAAATGCGTGTCTATTTTATAATTATTAAATTTTGAATTCTTCGATATCGATATGGATACAGAAAATTATGTATATAACATATTTAAAAAAAATCTGTTGTGGCCAGCACAATACCTCTCGCCAATTTCATATTAGGCTATAAATATTGTATTTAACATTACTGGTAGGTACATACAAAATATTTTAATTACATCTATTCATTATTTTTCAATTCCTTCCATGAACAAGTTTCCTCCTACTCTTCTAAATGCTCGAGATTTTTCCAATTCATTGACGAGATTGGCAGGATTTCTGAAAGGTATATGATGAAATATATGCATAGCAAGCGCGTGTTTAGTTGACCTGTTCTGTACATACTTTGGCTTACAAATGAATCTCGTTTCTGTTTATACCAACTTTAGATGTTCACGGAGTTTTTTCCTTGTTATAAAAATAGCATATTGTAATTACTATTACACCTCGACTTGACCAAGTATGAATTTTAGGTTTTCCGCATTCAAGAAGAGTGTTAATTTAACGTGCGGTAGCTATATCTATAATTTTAAATATTTAATTAATGATAAAATAAGAAATATTAAATGTACTTCTTAGAAAAAGCCTTCAGTAATGTCTCTGAATTTTTGACACTGACATTTATGTTATTTACGAACATTTTAATTTTTCAACTGGTTTGCATTGGTTTTTTGATGGATACAGTGGAATATTTTATATATTTATAACTCTATATCTCTAAATCTATAGAAGATATAATAAAAATGTTCAATATACTAGATAGAGAATTTTATATTCTTTAACATTTAGAATAACAAATTTCCAAAAAATAATATTTAGAAGATAAATAAATAAATAAATAAATATATCATCACGGCATATTACCCATTTCTGGGTGTGCCAGTATCTACAACACATGTAGACATCGGTAATGATGACGATATATTTTACCGTGTGGGCGCTTACCAGGCGTCACCTCACGGGCACTCATTGCTGGCGTGGAGAGTGCACCACAGGGGTCAGTTTTGTGCCATTTAAAATTCGAAATATTTGGCGCCGGTCGGGATCGAACCCGGTTCCCCCAGGTTCGCGACCAGACACTCAGGCACGCGGCCACGGGACCCCATATATTTAGAAGATTTTTTTAAGAAACTACTATTTCCGGTTGTCCAGTTATTACTAAAACCTTTTCAGCCCTTCCCATGAATTTAGATTGAGGAATTCATAGTTAAACTGGTCTTATGTCTTATAGTTTTTGAGTATTCATCCCTCCAACATCTACACATATACACCTACATATACACGGTAAAAAATTACATTGATATTCCGGACAATATTTAGTTAGCTGTATTTTTTTTGTTATTTCAACAATATGTTTTTGTCGTGTATATCGAAAACTTTGTATTTTAAGTTTCCAAAACAAAACCATTTTTGTTGTGTATAAAAAGTATTATTTGCTGTAAAATATTAGTCATGGTAGCAATTAATATTAGTAGTATTAAGCAGTCATTTTGTTACTTTGTTCAGCTTACAAAATCATTTTGCAACAATTAAAAATATTTAATCTGTTACTGGGACAAATTCTATTATTTTTTTCATGTGACATTATATTTTGTAAAGATTACAAATTCTTCTTCCCGCCATAGACTTTGTACAGGTAACTAAAACTTTTGTGTAGACAGGGTATTCCCTGGTATACAGTATAATTCACTGTTCGTGTTATACTATACTACGTCGTGTCGCATTTGCTTGCGCTGTTAAGTTTTAGCCTGTCGAAAATTGTGTTTTAAAAGTGCTTGTTTCTTGTGCCCGTCAATATAAATGGATGATTTTGTAAAAGATATTTTAAAACAATGGCAATTAGAGTGTCTTATTGAGAACTTTGAAGGTATGTATCGATTACTGATAAATATTGTTTCATAAGTTATTTTTTTATATAATATTTGTTACATGTATATAGATTATAATTATAAATAAATAAAATTATTATAATACGCATGTATTTAATTTTTACCTTACTACCTCATTAATGCATTTGTATATCTATCAAAATTAATTAGTTTCCAAAACAAATCTATAGTTATTAATGGTAACTTATTTTATTTGTTCGCATAACAAATTTATATTTCTTAATAGTAACTTAATTTATTTGTTCGTATAACAAATTCATACTTCTTAATGGTAACTTATTTTATTTGTTCGCATAACAAGTATCTTTTGTTATATATAACAAAACTGTATTTGTTGCCACAACAATTTTTTACCAGCAAATTTACCTAGGTAACTGTAACAAATATATTTGCTGGTCCTATATTGACAAAAAAAAATTGCTGCTGGAACTCATTTTTGGTAATCACAACAAAGTTTTTATTTACCGTGTACACATACACACATCCATACACACACACACAGACATCATCGTAAAAATGTTAAAATCGTTTTATAGGGACCTTAAATCGTGCTTATTCACTAAAATCTGGATATGTGATTTTTAGCATGAATCCAATAACTCTCTTAGCGGGAGGTAAAAAGAATTGCTGCTACAATAGCAGTCTGCTGGACAACAAGTAATAAGGGAAAAAATTGTGACATTTCTGTTGAATTGGTTACTAAACAAAGTATAGCTGGAAATGGTATCTTAGTAAATAGTCACAATGCATTAAGCCTTATGTGTAAATGATTAGTGCAATCATTATGCATTAAGCATTAAAACATTTAGTGAAAATTATTCTTAAGTATCATGTATACGTACACAGGTTAAACCACTTTTATTATAATAAAATAACAACGAACTTAATTTCTTTAATTTGAAAAAATATCATTACAGAAGTTGAAAAGTATAATTTAAAATTTAATATGTTGGGTGTCTGACGTCAATTACAAATACAATTGGCAAAAACATCCATCTGCGTTTTTAATTTTTCCAAATAATGAGTAGATCTCCATCTTGCATGCTGGCGGGGTGCGTAATTAGTGCTAATTACCCGCGCCCTCTATGTCGCGAAGTCGGCCCGCTGTCAATTAATCACCATCCTCCACACACACACGGACTTCAGACCACATCCCACCCACGGCGATAATGATCGAGATTTTTCGACCGTGATGGGGTTAATATTAATCATAATTATCTGATTCGGTTTCACTCAGATGTGATGCGGTTTTGACAAGGGAGCTGTCTGCTACTGTTTTAAATAATGACGTTTTTTTTTTTTATTCAGGGTTGATTGAGTTTTCCTGCAGATATAATTAATATGTTATAATTGTCTTAATTGGAGGTGTGTGTATTGTTAGAAAAATATATTGTTTTAGAGACTTTTTCTAGATTATGTGATATCCTACCAGCTGCAGCTTTGATAGGAGGTAATGCCCGGGAAGCATCCTCAACGGAACAGTAAAAATAACACCAATACCGAAATCTGCGAATAAAAGTAGATTGTGATGCCGAGGTTATAAGTACAGTAGCACCTTGACAATTCGTCGGCACCCATGGAAAATAGAGAAAATAGAGAAAAAATCTGTTGTGGCCAGTACAAGACCTTTCGTCAATTCGATGTATTTTGTACAAATCCCATACCAAAAGGTCCTTGGAACATATTCTATGTAATATCATGTAAAATTGAACACGAATACATACTATTTTTTACAAAAAGTTCATTCGAAAAGGTTCTATAAATCCAATAAAATTATAACATAAATATACAATAACTAAAATGCACTAGACACTTCCTTCATTTCTTCTTCACCTATCCCCTATTTTATTAGGGGTCGCTGTTTCCTCTTCTCTTCCACTCATTCCTGTCCAAAGTATCTTCTTCACACAGTCCTTCCTTTCTCAAGTCTTTTGCGATACAGTCCTTCCATCTTCTCTTTGGCCTTTCTCTGCGTGTCACTTGCGAGGAACACTATGACATATCAATTTTAGATCCTATACCTTCCATATTTGGTTTTGCACTTCCAACTGACATCTGTCAATTAGAATTTTTTGAATATATCATCTGTTTCCATGATAAATAGCAAAGATGACTAATTTTTGAAAATTAATTTCTTTATAACGCTTTAAATCTACATCTATTAATTATAAAGGAAAATGTATAATCAAACCATATAGAGAAGAGTATTTTCTTTAATAAATATAACAACAAAATGTCAAAAAATAATATTAAACTCCGTTTTTTTAGGAAAAACTGTTTAAAATTCAAATAAGGTTACTTTCGGTACATTAATTATAACCAAAATCTAATCAACTCTTCATATGGTTGTACAGAAGAGGAATATGAAAGAATTATAATTTTTAGAATTGTAGTATTGGAGTTATCGTCGGAGAAAAATTTGTCTCACACGGACACACACACACACACACACATACATACATACAGACATCATCTTAAAAATGGTATATTCGTATTTTAGGGACCCTAAAACGTGCTTATTCATTAAAAACTCACCACCGAATTTTTTGACCAAAGACAATACCTTCCTTACCTAAAGGTGACGGAAGGTAAAAAAGTACATAATTACATAGTTTATTATTTAAAAAGTTCGTAACTTTAAAGTTATTGTACAGTACAGTTTAGTATGAATCAGTGTCTCTAGACCGAAATATAATACGAGTTACACATGATGAGTTGAACATGAAGTACCAGCATCCGAGGATGATGGAGCAGATTGTATATTGAGCGAAGCTCTTTTAAACATTGTAGGGATGTCAAATTGCGTTTTAGAGCCTTATTTAAAAAAAATCATTTTAGAGTAAGTGAAGGTTCATTATTTCTGCAAATTTTACAAAAGTTTTTAAAGCATCTGCAGTTTCACCCCAATTGATATAGGTCGTTGTGTTACCATCTTCCTCAAATCCTCACCACTCTCGAATTCGTGCGTATGTCCTGTGGATTCAACACATTTTGTATGATGACCTCATCTGTAAATTCTTTGTCACTATGCTCCCGACTAGTGTCAACTTCCGAGAGCAACCGACCCGGGCGAATGCCGGACTATCAAGTGTAGCGAATCATCGAGTGCCGGATTAACGCAGTCCTGCTATATACAGAATTATTGAGAAAATATAGACAAATAGCTATTTTCTTTATTATTATTTTTCGTCAATAGTTCAAATAATAAATTTAGGGGCGAATTTAGCTGCTACTTTTTTAATGTGAAAATCAAGGGAAAACTTCTATAGGCACACCTTGCACACTTTTTCCTGGACAGTTAACAACTGATTCGTCACGCGAGAGCCGAATATGACGCTAAGTTAATTCGTGTCATAACCTACGTTATTAATACAAGAGCAGGAAACATCATAATATCTGGCTGTAAAACTTCTTGACTGAAAAGGTGATGAAAGGAAGAAATTACTATCACTTTAACTTTATTAATATTAATATATATTTATATACTATCACTTTATTTCCGCCTCTACCGGTTTCGACACCTTATGTGTCTTCTTCAGGAGCTAGAATAATATTACATTTTTGAAAATTACGTGAAAATAAAGAATTTAAAAAACATGAATGAATACATAAAACAATTAATAAATAATATAATTTGAGTACAATGGTCGTCAAAATTTAAAAAAATAAATAAATAAAAATATAAAAAACTCATGTAGTCGTGATTACCTTGTATTTAATTAATTGTTGTATTGTCAAATAGAAATATCAAGCATATCTTTAAAAGTAATAAATGAATTGTAATCTTTATGACTTCTTCTTGACTTGTTATTGCTCTCTTGCAGTTCTTGAAACGAATGAATGTTAATGTGAAGGTCATACGAGTTAGAGTCATTAATTAAAGACACGTTAAGCCATCAAAGATAAACGTAATAAATAAACGGCTTTTAGAACAAAACATAGGTGTAGTTTCGTACACATTAGAGTAATTAGCGTTACAAAGTTCATGTAACAGTACTTACATTTTTGAAGGTTACTAGTTCAATATGTCATTCTGCTTCACTATGCGTGTAAATATCGCTATTAGACGCATAAGGATAATTGTGTAATAAGCATAACGAATTTATATGAGATTTATATCATTAATTTATAATAATAGGTATTAACCAAGTTAATGTTTCATTCGGTACCTATTAAAAATCTAGTTCCAATTTTTTCAAAATAGTTTATCACTGTTAATAAACAATTCTATGGATAATTGCGTATATATTTATCAGAGGCCAACAAGCAAGGGTCACCTAGAATTATTAAAAAGAAAAAAAATATAATTATTTGAGTATACGTGAAGATAAAAATTAAATCAAATATAATAATAACCTTTCTTCACAAATTTTTTATTATCAAAATGTACATTTCGATTGCAATGCAATTATCGTCAGTTGTAGTACAATAATATAAATATTATGTTTATTATATTAATTTACTACAACTGATGATTATTGCTTTGCAATCGAAATGTACATTTTGATAATAAAAAATTTGTGAAGAAAGGTTTATTATTATATTTGAGAAAAAAATTGTTCATATTTTTTAGGCTTTTATTTTAAATACGTATGTTCAAATTAGTTCCCTTGAGTAATAATACACTTCTCCACTGTTGCCTTTCATTTCTTAAATGCTCCCAAACAATCTTCTTTGAAATTCTGTCAAAATAATTATGAATATCCTTTTTGTAGCATCAATCAGACACCGTACAAAATCAGGTTAGTATGGCATGTTCCCTTTACTATTTTCTCCCAAAAACTGAAGAAATAGCTTTCTGGTTCATTCTACACATTTTTTCTCACAACTGTACATAAAAAAATTGTTAACTTTGACAGTTAATTGGGGTGTGTTTCAGGTAGAGCTGGGCAAGTTACTTTTAACTAGTTACAGTTACAGTTACCTCCAAAAAAAGTAACTAAGTTACTAAAGTTCCAGTTACTTTGGTGAAAAAACTAAGTTATTTACTAGTTACTCATTAAAAGTAACTTAGTTACCTTGAGTTACTTTCTAACTACTTTTAATGGCGTAAAGTGTAGACTTAGACTGTTGACTTAATTATTGTGTAGTATGCATATCAGAGAGTTTTTGCACTAACTACGTTAATCTAAATTTTAACGTTATTGCTTGGCAACACCCAATCAGATTATTATTGTTAATGTTAACGGACCTACAGAGCCTTATTATTATTTGTTGCTGGGATTTTTTTTAACTTTATTAATTTATTTTTTAATTTTGATTTCTTATACCAAGATATAAAGAATATACTTTCTTTCTAACATGACATGACCATTATAATGTATAAAACATGCAGACATTATTTCCTAGACTTATTAGTGGATAATGATTAATTTATTGGAAACCTCGGATCAGACGTCGATTTTCAATCTAAGGCCCCGCGCTCACATGGGCCCCTCACATTCAAATATCTAAGAAAGTTTGATTAAAAAGTATCATTTTATAAATATTTGGGGCCCCGCTACGTCAATAACATATTCCCGAGACCGGCAAAATCGCCAACCGTCCGTGGAGAGGAGTAACAAAATATTACGCTAAAATTTCACCTCAAACTAGAATCGAGCATGCGGTACTGTATAATTGATCAGCTTTTCTCTCAGCAGGCAATATTATTTTTTACTTACATTATAATTATATAATATTTGCACGTACTTGTTTTTTACTATAAAGGGGGAGGGTGCTCGAAAAAAAATTTGGCCTAGGGCCCAAAAATCTAATAAAAAGGCCCTGCGGACCTACATTATGATATAATATAAAAATTAAAAGTGACATTTTATCTTGTGAGTACGGAATTTGCAAAAATGAGACGAATTCAAGTCTTGCAACCCTTGGAACAACGAACAAAATACACTATTTTTATATAACCTGAAAATTGGAATAATTTTGATGAATTAGTGGCAGTTTAATTATAATTTATTAAAACGTATCATTTGTAAGCGAGGAAAACATTTGAAAATAATATGTTTTATAAGTCAAATTTAACATTTAGTGACTTTTTAATTCTAGAATTAAAAGTTAAAATAATGTGTTATTTTTAGTTTTTCTGTTCACCGTACAAAAACTCTATTATTAATGAATATAATTACTTATTTTATTATCTATTATGGCTTGAAATCAATCAACAATAATGCTGAATTTAATTATATATTAAAATAAAAGTTACACATCACAGAGGGTATGCGCGATGCTGCGCTCAACACTCCCACTCTGGACAGACATTTATTTAAAACAAAACAGTTTTCGTTAGTGTTTCTAAAAAAGGCATCAGCCTCAACAAAATATTTCTTAGAAATAAATAAATAAATCTAACAAAAATAACTAATGTGTGCACGTAGTAGTAGCTATGTTGGTAATGCAAATTCTATAAAACAAAAATAACTCTTATTATTTTATTTTAGAGAATTTGCATTGCAACATACAGATGAAATCAGGCAAAGATATATACAAAACAAATAAACTAAGTACACTTAAAAATAAGATAAAATTTCATTTTAAGAAATACAATAGAAGGAAATAAAATTAACGAAATCATCCTATCAGACAATATGTATAATAAAAAGCATCATATTTTTCTATAAAAATTCAATCACAAGCTTAAATTGCTGCTTTTTACCTAATCATCTTACTCTGTAGAAGTAGTTATGATCATATGGAACGTCAATAAAACTTCGACAGTACAGCATTTGAAAATTCAATCAACCGATCTCCTACAAATGTTTATTTCATGAGTGGTTAAGAGTGCAGTCTTCTCGAGACGCTGTCATAAACCATAATTAGTTCGTCTGAACCATATCGAAGTTTCTCATTACCGGTTATTGTGCAGGCTTACTGTATCAAATGCGTGCATTTTCAACTAGTCAAGTGCTTTACGACAATGATAGAGTCTCCTACGAACCAGTTGATAATAAATCACTGAACTGTGAACTCATTAACTGGATGCTGGTGTGTTTATGCGTTATCTTCCTTTCTTGAGAGATGAAATATGTGCAGATGATAATTATTGCGCGATTTAGAGCGGTTCTTGTTAAAGACTTGTTGTTAGACAGGTAACTGACATTGTTACGGATAAATGCTGATTTTTCTAGTAGTTTCCTGCATATTGCAGAACCGTTACCAACGGTATGAAATTAGGTATCATCCTTTTTAAATCATATATTAGCCATAATTACTTAATAAACTACTATCAATTAGTAATTACATGATTAAAAGGTGTATTCATAATACATTTTGTATTATTAAGTCGACAAGTACCTGTTATTACGCGATTTTTATTTATTTACTCTTACATATAAAAATGTCACTTCCTTCTTCCCTTTTGTACTATGCGAAAGAAACACCACTACCACCTGTCCTCGGTTTTATTTTTATTTAAATGACTCATGCTTTATCTATTTATAAAAACATTTGTGTTTCATTTTTAATTTCCGCTACGCTTGACAAGAAAAGAATAAATTTATAGATCTGTTGCCTAAAGAAAATCTATAAATCAATATTTTATAGAATCATTAAAATGGTATTCCAGGAAACTGTTTCTTAAAGCACGATCTTAAACTTACTCCTAAAAATCTATGTAGCCAATGGCCCGTATTACAAACACACTATTATAATAATAGTGCTATTTTGAAGCGCGCTTTTGCATTTTGTATTTGTGAAGTTAAACGTCAATTTTAATTCTACCGCTCTATAATAGTGGGTCTGTAATACCAAATGTTCCAAAACTTATTCAAATAAATTTCAAAATGATTGTAAAACATTGTATTTGAATTTTCATACGGCTAAAATATTATTAAAATATCTTTCAGAACTCATATTATTAATTGGAATAATACTACCTTTTTTAGTTTAAGTTCTGTATTTATTATTTAAACCCAACGTTTCGGCACCATAAACTGGTGCCTTCTTCAGGGGATACATATATATAATAAATATGTGAAATAACAAAAACAACAAGTAACCAAGGTAACAAGAAATGTTCATAAATGTTACCTTTTTAAGTATACAATTTTCTAGACAATATATGAATGCCCGGTAATAACAAGGACGGCGAACATGCAACTTCTCAGAAAAAAATCTCCTTTTGCCAGAGGAAAAACCGTCCCAAAAACTGGCAGAGAAGTGATCTGTATAACTCAGAGACGCTTTATCGCTTTTTTTGCGTCTCTGAGTTATACAGATCACTTCTCAATTATAAATTTCATTGTAATATCGTTTATAGGCCGGTACCTGATGATGGGCCTTTTAAGGTTCGAAACCGGTAGTACAGTTTATTAAATAAAACGTGAAGGAAGACTATTTTATACTTTTCCTATTCATACCTCTTCACATTGGGTCATCTTCTTTTCAATTATATTTACTTTATGTAGTTTTGAAAGCAGTACATTTTACCTTGTCTATAAATTCTCGAAGTCAAATTGTCGCTTATGATTAGTGCTCGTACGTGATCATTTTTGTTTAATTTATAATCTATGCAAGAGCTAGTAAAGTACAAGTATGTAAGCATAAAATTAAAATAAATTTGTAAATAGTTGTGGCGTGAGGCTATATATTTCCAGCACAAAATTCATTTGTTATTTTTAAACTTGCTAACACAAATCATCCTTTAACAAAAATGCTTCATGGAGTATCAATTCATTTGATAGTAGGTATTCCTGACTCTGTTGTACGCATGCGCACAAATTATAATCTTCATAATCCCTTATTATGTAGTTAAGGTAGCTGAAGGAAAGGTCTCTTAATCCCCGTATGCATTTAATGATAATTTATTTGCTTACTGGCTAAGATCTTCAACAACGTGATTAAAATACGTCTCCATAAATTTGCTTAATCATAATATACACACAAATATACTCCTGCGGACTCCAACGGGTTCCCCAAACAGGTTTCTAACCTGCAAAATCGGGGGCCATGCTATTTTTCAAGATTATTTCCTGATTTATTTATTGGAATTTTATCGGATGTAGTTATGCAAATTTTTTGAGAATGTTTTAGTTTATTTGTTTAAAATACTTTTAGTGCATCATTTTGTCAGTCTACATTTAAATTTAATTAGGTAATGAGGTTCAGATCTTAATTCTTATATTTTATAAGTAAAAATAAACTGTACTTATATTTACCATTATTAAATTTGAGTTTACATAAAATAAAAATTGTAATTCCACGTACAAAAATAACATGTATTTATTTATTCTATTTACTCTTACTCATATTTAAATTAAATTAAATTTAAAATTTAAACCCATTTTTTCAGAAAATCGTAATTTATTGAAGGTATAAGAATATAATGTCATTGAAATCAGAATTAAATTTGCTAACGAATAAAAATTGTAATTCTACGTAGAAAAATAACATGTATTCACTTATACTATTTACTCTTATACATTATATGCATTTTTCTCAGAAAATCCTAATTTATTAAAAGTATAAAAATATAATATCAATGAATAATTTGGATTTTTTGATAATATAAGATTCTTGTGCCCAGTCGCACCACTGATACTTAAAATTTAATCTTGGTTTTATTCATTAATGGCCGGTTACACAATCTAACCAAAATTGTAACCGTTTCTTAAAAAATAGACAATATTGCATGGAAATGTCAAATGAATTATTTATCCAGCCTATATCTGCTGAAATATTAGACAAGAAAAAGTTAAATATAAGAGTTGTTTAACACAACCTGATATATAATTTTGCATAAATAATTTTTTTCCATTGCCTTTTGTCAGGGACGTCGTTAGACCATTTCTGAAGGAGCTTGCGCTCCTTCTGCGTTTAATTTTGCGCCCTTCAGTTTTTAATTTAAATAAAATTATAAAAATAATTCTGAATTTTTTACTATTTTTATGCACTTAATTATCTGCAACCATTATCATTCAGTTTTGTTATGCTTATTATGGGTGTCTTAAATGTCACTAAAATTACACAAAGGAAATTTATAGAGTACCTACGTCGAGTGACGGTGAACCATGTATCATATCGAGGAATTATCTGTCACACATAAATATTAATTTCAATATTTAAATTTTGAAGTATTGTATGTACTTTTAATAAACTAACGCATTTTGCACATCTAAACTTCATTGACAGAGACCAAGGAAGCTCAGGGACACCGACACTACCCTTCATTAAAATCATTGAGTAAAACATTTTTTTCTAATTTAAATTGGCATTAATAATATACATTAGTTCATGTTCATGTGAATGATCATTCAGCATATTAAAACGATTAAAATCGTATATTAGATCTACGATGAACCAGGAGCGACTTAGCGCAATAGCCCTAAAACCTCATTTCCACCGAATGTTTTATTGCTTAATGCATAATGATTAGTGCATAAGACTTAATGTATTATGATAATTTACCATTTCCAGCTATTTTGTTTAGTGATTAATTCAACAGAAATGTCACATTTTTTTCCCTTATTACTTGTTGTCTAGCAGACTGCAATTACAGCAGCAATTCTTCTTGTTTTAAATATGTGATACACATAATTTTCTGTATCCATATCCATACCGAAAATTAAAAATTTAATAATTATAAAATAGATTGACAGTTGAATCTCAGCACAAGACCTTCCGTCAATTCTATGTATTTTGTCAAATCCCATACCAGAAGTTCCTTTGAAAATATTCTATAAATCCAATAAAATTATAACGTGAATATATACTATGTACATTGCACTTGACACTTTTTTCTTCTTCAGCTTTTCCTTATTTTATTAGGGGTCGCTATTTCTTATTCTTCTCTTTCCCCGCATCTTCTCCATACAGTTCTTCATCTCTCAAGTCTCCTGCGATGCAGTCCTACCATATTCTCTTTGGCCTTGATAGTTCCAACACTATGACTTATTCGACTGTATGATTCTATACTTTCCATCTTTGGTTTTGCTCTTGACACTGACATCTGTCAATTAATTTTTTTTTAAATATGTCTGCTGTTTCCATAATTTTAGGAAAGCTGATTTTTTAAAGTTAATTCCTCCTAATCTTTCTTTAACTCTATATCTATTGAATATGAAGGAAAATGTATAATTAAACCGTATAGAGACCAATATTTTCTTAACATAACATAAAATATCAAAAAATAATATTTAACTGCGTTTTTCTTTAAAAAACTGTTAAAAACTTCAAATAAGGGTACTTCCGGTGAATTAATTATGACCAAAATTTAATCACCTCTTCATATGGATGTAAAGAAGAGGAATAGGAAATAATTATAATTTTTAGAATTTTAGTATTGGAGTATCATCACACACACACACACAAACGCGCGCGCGAACACACGGACACACACAGAGACACACATGCAGACATCATCTTTAAAATAGTGAATTCGTATAGTAAGGACTCTAAAACGTGCTTATTCATTAAAAACTGAACACCGATTTTTTCGACCAAAGATAATATCTTCCTTACCTAAAGGTGACGAAAGGTAAAAAGTGTACTTTTTTAACAGACGTAAAAAAATATTTTTATCTTAATCGTTATTCATTGGGTAATACTTTAAGTATAAAGTGCACATTTTATTATTTTTTGTAATAATGAAGGACCGCATTGGTGGGAGGTCATATGCTAGATACATCAGATTTTTATAATTTAATACTTAGTAAAATATCTACTCTTAAAGTAGCTCTCATATTTGAAAGGATAAATTCTCATGTTTACTACGATCCCTTTTCTCATAAACTACGTTCAACAAAATTACATCCCTTGTTCCATTTAGCCTTATTTACTTCTTAAATACCGCACAACTTTGTTGCGGATTGTTGGCGTGATATGTCCTCCCTCCGGGTTGCAACTGCATCTAAGTGCATCCGACATCCGACGTGTCTGCCAACTGCGCCGACAAAAATACGCACGACGCAAGCAAATGTGAGTTACGAGTGTGGAACAACTCGTAAATGTCAGGATCTAAGTGCGCCATTACTCATCCAACAGCTACAAGGGAGGTTATGTTCTAGCTTCTAATTGATACAAATAAACCAATCGTAAAACAATCGTGCGTGACTCATAAGAAATTTCAGATGTTTTTGATATGCCATTGACGATAAATGTTTCTTGCAAAATATTTTTAATTTTTTATTAATTTTTTGTGTTTCTGGATCTATTGTGTCGGTCAGTACCTAACAGTTGATCTCGCGATCAAAACGAAATTCATTAAACCAACGTTTACGGTAGCCATTTATCTGTTAATGAAGAAGACTCATATTGCTTGACTCAAACAGACGATGGGGTCCTACACTCTTATTTTTTAAATTTTAAATGAAAGTTCGTTTAATATTGAAGCAATTGGTGGTATTATAAAGTCAATTGTTTTCAGTTTAAATATATTGGAATTTTAGCGAAACCATTGCAATGACGTCACTGCGACGCTGAAAACAAATTCAAATATCTCCCAAAACATTTATTAAAAAAGTGTTTTTTTTATCTTAATCGGTATTTATTGAGTAGTACTTAAGTATAAAATGTACATTTTATTATTTTTTCTTATGGTGAAAGACCCCATTGCTGCTTTTTTTCCGAAGTCATATATATGAAATACGAAAGAATATCTTATAGTCTATACCTACGGCTTGATTATACATTTTCCTTCATATTCAATAGATTAGAGTTAAAGAATTATAAAGGAACAGCTGATATATTCAAATAATTCTAATTGACAGATATTTGTGTCAAGTGCAATTTACATAGTTTATGTTCATGCTATAAGTTGATTGGATTTATATAATATAAGTTGATTGGATTTATATAATCTTTTCCAATGTTCTTTCGGTGTGTAATTGCTAGAAAATAGTAGGTATATGTTCATGTTACAATTTTACTGGATATATAGAATCTTTTCCAAAAACTTTTGGTATGGGATTAGTTCAAAATACATAGATTTGAAGGAAGGTAAAGTGCTGACCATATCACATTTTTTACCTTCCGTCACCTTTAGGTAAGGAAGGTATTGTCTTTGGTCAAAAAATTCGGTGGTGAGTTTTTAATGAATAAGCACGTTTTAGGGTCCCTACAATACGAATTTACTATTTTTAAGATGATGTCTGTATGTATGTGTGTGTGTGTGTGTGTCCGTCCGTGTGTGTGTGTGTGTATGTGTGTCCGTGTGTGACAAATTTTTCTCCGACGATAACTCCAATACTATAATTCTAAAAATTATAATTCTTTCGTATTCCTCTTCTGTACATTCATATGAAGAGTTGATTAGATTTTGGTTATAATTGATCCACCGGAAGTACCCTTATTTGAAGTTTTTAACAGTTTTTCTTAAAAAAACGCAGTTAAATATTATTTTTTGACATTTTGTTATTATATTTAATAAAGAAAATACTCTTCTCTATATGGTTTGATTATTCATTTTCCTTCATATTCAATAGATGTAGAGTTAAAGCATTATAAAGAAATTAATTTTTGAAAAATTAGTCAGCTTTGCCATTTATCATGGAAACAGCTGACATAATTATTCAAAAAAATCTGTTGTGGCCAGCACAAGACCTTCCGTCAATTCCATGTATTTTGTACAAATCCCATACCAAAAGGTCCTTGGAACAGATTCTATATAATATCATGTAAAATCGAACACGAACACATACTATTTTTTACAAATTCCATACCAAAAGTTCATTTGAAAAGGTTCTATAAATCCAATAAAATTATAACATAAACTACACTAAGTAATGTCCTTCCATCTTCTCTTTGGCCTTTCCTTGCGTGTCACTTACGAGCAACACTATGACATACCAATTTTAGATCCTATACTTTTTTCCATATTTGGTTTTGCACTTGCAACTGACATCTGTCAATTAAATTTTTTTGAATAATTATGTCAGCTGTTTCCATGATAAATGGCAAAGCTGACTAATTTTTCAAAAATTAATTTCTTTATAATGCTTTAACTCTACATCTATTGAATATGAAGGAAAATGAATAATCAAACCATATAGAGAAGAGTATTTTCTTTAATAAATATAATAACAAAATGTCAAAAAATAATATTTAACTGCGTTTTTTTAAGAAAAACTGTTAAAAACATCAAATAAGGGTACTTCCGGTGGATCAATTATAACCAAAATCTAATCAACTCTTCATATGAATGTACAGAAGAGGAATACAAAAGAATTATATTTTTTAGAATTATAGTATTGGAGTTATCGTCGGAGAAAAATTTGTCACACACGGACACACATACACACACACACACACACGGACACACACACACACACACACACACATACATACATACAGACATCATCTTAAAAATAGTAAATTCGTATTGTAGGGACCCTAAAACGTGCTTATTCATTAAAAACTCACCACCGAATTTTTTGACCAAAGACAATACCTTCCTTACCTAAAGGTGACGGAAGGTAAAAATTTAATTGACAGATGTCAGTTGCAAGTGCAAAACCAAATATGGAAAAAAGTATAGGATCTAAAATTGGTATGTTATAGTGTTGCTCGTAAGTGACATGCAGGGAAAGGCCAAAGAGAAGATGGAAGGACATTACTTAGTGTAGTTTATGTTATAATTTTATTGGATTTATAGAACCTTTTCGAATCAACTTTTGGTATGGAATTTGTAAAAAATAGTATGTGTTCGTGTTCGATTTTACATGATATTATATAGAATCTGATCCAAGGACCTTTTGGTATGGGATTTGTACAAAATACATGGAATTGACGGAAGGTCTTGTGCTGGCCACAACAGATTTTTTTTTTTAATGGCAAAAGATGAATTTATAATGTCACAATAATAGTTATTAGATTAGATTTAGTTCTTTTTTAACACTAGTGTTAAAAGTAAATTTGCTTTTTACTTTTAATCCGTTGTCAATGACAACGATTTAAAAGTATTCACTGTGTTATAAACTGTTATTTTTAACTCGCTAAGTAACCGTTAAAAAGACTACTTTTAACAGTAGTCGTAGGAAAAATATAAAATGTATGTCTACATGTTGCGGCATACTAATTAGATTCAAAATTAAAAGCACAGTTCTCTCTCCTGTATTTAAAGCGAACAACTATTATAGTCGATATGTTCAATCTGATGATTGATATTTTAGCATTCTCGTATTACAGCTCCAGACTAACCGGCCAGTAGATTACAACATTAAAGATTAAATTGTTATGTCCGACTACGATAACAATATTAAATTTTAATTATGTATCTACTTAAAAACTGAAGCTCAGCCATCATGCCATTGATAGTCTGATTTACTTCAATTATGTAAATATAACACCAGCTAATTCCCAATATGATCATAATTTTGAATATAAAGTTTCTGTTTAACTTTGATAATCTTCAAGTTAGGTGTGAGGTATAGAATTTTAACAAGTATTATTATCTACTTCTCCATAAAAATAAAATTGACAGCGTAATTATTGAAACTTTATACTCTTCTGAATATTCCCTGTGTTACTAACTTCATGCATTTTTAATTTGACTCTCAAGTTACCAAAATTTGGGGTGAATGTAATTAATTTTCATGCACATATATTTTCTACTGTAATTAATATTCATACTTCATTTATATTCATCAATTTTATACATAATAATGAATATCATATTGTTTTCACAGATATTTTTCACGAGTGACCTGAAAGATTAATATCACTAATACTAGTGATAACATAGGTATTCGTGTTTTTTAAATTTATTATTGATATTATTGATGCATTGGAAAAGAAATATTCATGAAAAATACATTAACTAATGATATTCTGAGCTTCCTACTAAAGCAAGGATAATGTAATAATGTATTCTATACTCAGGGAACTAGCAAATTGCCTCTTCAGTAGGTCGCTGAAAATAACACGCGTCATAATGTTTTTATAAGTTTCGGTTTGTTCGCACAACTATGCACACACAGACACACACACACACACACACACACATACACACACACACCTACAGACATAATCGCAAAACTAGTTAAATCGTATTCTAGGGAACCTAAAACGTGCTTATTCATTAAAAACCCACGACCTAATTTTTGACCAAAGACAGTACTTTCCTTACCTAAAGGTGGTGGAAGGCAAAAACAATAGCTTTCGACAAATAGTAAAAAAAGTTTATATATTAGAATAATTATCAGGTGTATCAATATTTTTACCTCTCGTTAAGAGAGGTATTGGAACCATGCTAAAAATCGCATATCCGGATTTTAGTGGATAAGCACGTTTTAAGGTCCCTATAATCCAATTATAACATTTTTACGATGATGTCATATGTGTGTGTACGTGTGTACATGTATGTGTGTGTGTGTGTATGTGTGTGTAGATGTTGGAACTAAGGTTTCTCAAATACTATAAAACTTAAAAAATAGTTAATTGCAGTTTCCTCAATTTGACATTCCTGGGAAGAGCTTATTAGATTTAGGTAACATTTGGACAACCGGCAGTAATAGTTTCTTTAAAAAAATCTTCTAAATATTATTTTTTGAATATTTCTGTTATTTCTAATATTAAAGAATATAAAAATCTCTATCCGATACATTTAATATTTTTATTATATCTTCTATGGAAGTAAAGATAGCGACACATAAATATATAAAATAATAAGTTGTAAATGAATCACGCAGCCCATGGAAAACAAGTGGAAAAATTAAAATGTTTGTAATTGACAGATAAATGTGAGTGTCAAAAAGCCTGAGACATTACTGAAGACTTTTTCTGGAAAATACATTTAGTATTTCTTGCCTTATTATTAATTAAATATTTATAATTATAGATACATAATTACATATAATATCCTTCAGAAATATCGCCAATCTCATCATGGATTAGAAGAATCTCGAACATTAGAAGAATAAGAGTGAATAGAATGAATTAAAAATATAAAAATATATAAAGAAGATATGTGTTATTTTTTGTGTATCAGAAATGTCAAATATATACAATACTTATATAGCCTAATATGGAAATGGCGAGAGGTCTTGTGCTGCCCACAACAGATTTTTGGACGGTAGGTACTGTAAATAAATTAATATTTTTGAGATAATGGCTTATATTTAAAAGGTTTAGTATTTATTTTTATTAAGCATATGTAGACCGTAAAGTTACTCGTATAAGTAATGTAATATATTTGTAAAAGAACCGCTGCAAGATAATAGCATCTGCACACAAAGTAAAATAACCTCAAAACTCAATTACGTGCATGTCTTGTAGAATATATAACTTTCCATATCTTCGCAAAGAAACAAAGCTCAGTTCGTTAGCTCGAAGTAACATATTCCCATTTTCCAAGTTGAAAATTATGAACTAATATACATCATAGTGTACGTTCGGAGTGCTCTGCTGTACACCACACAGTTCATCACATCTCTCTAGGTACCTTCGTCTTGTTCACTGTTCATTTAGCAACAATGTCGGGGAAATTTATGTCAAGTTAATACCAAGTCTCGGAAATATGCGAGTTTTACGCCTTGCAGATGGCACCACTGTAGCCAGGATAGTTGGCAGCGTAATGGCCGATGTTAAAGTAATGTGCGGTGATTTTGCGTGTGGTTTGGTCGTTACTACTGGGCGTAAAGACTTCTAAGATGAAAATGAAAAATATAGAAACGGATAATAAATATTTCATGCTACTTATGAGACTGTTAGACGGGGCTTGTTTAAAATGAACTATTCGCAATTATTTAAAACTGTACGTTATTTATGCACTTTGTAATTCATACAGATTTTTTTTGTGTTGTCCGTCCGTTTTACGTAGATTACTTTTTCATAGTACTTAATAGTGCAAATAATTAATAACTAAATTAAAAGTTTGACAATCTGGAAACACAATCAAATTACTTCAATTTAGAATTAAACATTGAATTCGAACTTGAATTTGGAATCACAATTAAATCAATTTAATTTAGAATGGACTACTAGCTACGCCGAGTATTCCCTAGGACTCCGCCGATAGTGTTCTATAATAGTTTTACGAATGTTCAATCAGTCTAGGAACAATTTAAACGCAAAGTGCTAAGGCTAAGAGTCTTTCAAAATATATTTTTCCCGCCCATCCAAACAGCCCACGCAACCTGCCCACCCAAACTGCCCACGCAACTTGCCCACCCAAAATGCCTACGCAACCTGCCCACCCAAACTGCTCACGGAACCTGCCCACGCAACCTGCCCACCCAAAATGCCCACGCAATCTGACCACTCAAACTGCCCACGCAACCTGCCCACCCAAACTGCCCACCCAAATTGCCCACGCAACCTGCCCACCCAAAATGCCCACGCAACCTGCCCACCCAAATGCCCACGCAAACTGCCGCACGCAACCTGCCCACCCAATCAGCCCACGCAACCTGCCCACTCAATCTGCCCATCCAAATTTCCCACGCAACATGCACATCCAAATTGCCCACGCAACATGCCTCCCTAAACTGACTGTTTTGACATTTCCGCATGGCAACCTTTGACGATACCTTTCATTTGATACCAAACACGACATGGTTCTGACAACTGTAATCAAAAACAAAAGCCGATCGAGCTGTCAAATTTTTGACATTTCTGCATGCAGCCCTTGACGATACCTCTCATTTGATACCAAACATGTTTCTAACAACTTTAAGCAAAATACCAAAGCCGATCGAGCTGTCAAATTTTTGACATTTCTGCATGGCAGCCCTTGGCGATACCTCTCATTTGATACCAAACTCGACATGTTTCCGACAACTTTAAGCAAAAAACAAAAGCTAATCGAGCTATCAATGGACTATTCTAATTATTTTTTTCTGAAACTTTTACATTTTGTTTGTATAATAAATCTAATATTTTGAGTTCTTTTTATTTAATTTGATAATAATTATTTGTGATAGTACCTGAAGTTTGTAAACATAGAATTGGCCTTAACGATCAAGGAGAATTTCTTTCTTCTTATTTTTAAAATTCTCCTTGATCGTTAAGGCCATTTCTATGTTTATTTATTTAATTTGAGCAAAATATGATATTTTTAGTTTCACGGAGTGTCATATTAATTTATTATATTCTTGTACTCCATCGAAATCATGTTAACGTGAATTGAAATTCTGTGTGAAACTTGACCTATCCGTTACAGAAATGTATGATTTGTTGACGAAAGTTTATGGTCATGCGTGTATATCTAGTACACAAGTTTTCGGGCAGTTTAGTAGGATTAAAGAGGAAAGAGAAGAGATCGGAGACGATCAGCACCTCGATCGTGCACGGACATCCGTTTTATCGAAATCCGAGGAATTGTTCAAGTGAATTGGGTGCAGACTGTTAACCAGGTATACTACAAGGAGCTTCTTCCACAGGTGAGAAGAAAAAGGCCTGAAATGTAAAAAAAGACTCATGGATTCTTCTTCCCCTCTTTCAAAACATTTTTGATGAAACACAAAATCACAGTTGTGGTACATCAACCGTACTCACCTGACTTATCGCCAAGTGACCCTTTTTATTTCCAAAATTTAAATATGTGTTAAAGCAATGGAATATCTGTATGGGGCGTTGTAGGGTCCGGGGAGGAGAATACTTTGAGGGTGGTAATATTTGTATTGCGTAATTTTTTGAATACTTAGTCAATTCGGTTATTTTATAGCCACACGTCGTATTATATCAAAATTTGAATTTTACCGGATGTGACGTAGGAGCTGATAAGGCATTAGAAATAAAATATTGAAATAGAAAACTTGTAAACACACCAAAACGTAACAAAAGTAATATGAACAATAAAAGATAGCGTCAGTAACGGAAAAATTACTTCCTGTTAATGGTACAAATTATAATGAACCTAGAAAAATTTTATGATTTGGAATCAGTCGTTCATATCTTACTAACCACATTATACCTTATAACCGACAAAATAAATTACGTACACGAAAACTTTTTTTTTCCACAATCGTTAGCAAAATTTATATTATTCAACTTGAAACAGTGAGCAATATAGCATGTTGAATCACAAGTGAGCAAAGTAAATAACTTTCTTCACCAGTGAGTAAAATACTCAAGCTTATAATAATCTACGTCAAGAGTAATAGATTTTGATGGAGTTGCAAATTGTACAATAAATATCTACCATTCTACATGAAGGAACAATAATTTTTTGTAGTTTACATTAAATTCAATTATAAACGTATGTACTGTTGATTTTTTCATTTATAAAAAAGTACAATGTTTCGCTTTTTAGAAAAATTATATTTCAAGTTTGTGGAAAAATTCATGTTTAGCACATGTGAGCAAGTCTTTTTCTTTCTTGTCCAATTGGCGAACTCGCTCCAGCTCATGCGGCTAAATTCCGGACGCGTAAGAAAAAGACATACTTTGCTCACTTGTACAAAAAATAGCTATTTTTAACATTATTCTGTAAATTTTTAGCATAATCATCAAATGGTTAATAAAAATATAATATGTGTTGTGAAGTAAAAGAAGTACAGCAGCGAACTCTTTGTGAAACTATGTCTAATAATTTCTACGTAAATAAATAGTTTGGAGAATAGAAAACACCTACCTACGAAATATCGCAAAAACGAGTCCGGCATGATGCTCTCGAGAACTATAAGAGATACGAAGTCTGTTAATTTGGCAAAAATTGCCGCATTAGGAGATTATTTTAGTGTGTTATCGTTATTTGACGAAAAGTTCATAGGTCACTAGATATAGGCAAAATTTAAAAAAAAATCTAAATAAAACACAAATTTTATCTGTTTCTCTATTACTATCTATGGGTTTAATCCTTAACCAACTGAGTGTTTACTCGACATAAACTGCTAAGTGGGGTAACTCAGTGACCCCCTATGTAATAATTACTTAATACAAATATGAACCTAAAATATATGATTAATAGGTTAATTAAAGCTTTATTTATAAACTAAAACATATATTTTGTGTAGTATGCAAAAATATAAACTCGAAAAGAAAAAGTATTAATTTTTATAATTTGTCGGTGTCTTTTGACACTTTGAGCATCTGAGCGTAATTTTTAGTAATTCTGTCGTGTGCAGAGAAAGCACCTGCCCTTCTTTCTATTGGCGGCTAGCGGTGCGGGTGGCGTAATTGCTCTATTTATTTTTGTTTTACTCTGTGCCATTTTTTTAATAAAGTTCTTGAGTAAGTTACCGGAGAGTAGGTGACAAAAGGGATGATTACATGAAACTTCAACATAAGAAAAAAAAATCAAAGAAATATCAAGTAAAATGTATACCTGTGGTCACTAAGTTACCCCACTTTGTCGGTTAAAGGTTAAAATAAGTCTTAAACGTTAAAGAAGAAACAAGCAAATTCACGGCAAATTAAATCAACAACAAAGCATGAGCACTGACTGAAGCATTGTTAAATACTTTTTAATTGTTGTTTCTAGTAAAATACTTTATAATTAAACATTATCTTAGTTTAATTACAACATACTTAACGCTAAATTTGACGTGCAATACATATGTATTTTAAAGAGGCGTTGCGTTGGAGTTCTCAACAACTGTAGTTTAATAGAAAGAAATTAGAATAAAAAAAATTGCTTTCTTTATTAAAACGTGACAACGTATTGGTTTTCATGGCGATAAACAACGTTTAATCATAATTTAACAAGATGGCTTTGATCGTATAGGATACGGTATGAAGCTATACTCAAATCATTCAAGCAGCCAATGCACGTCATTAATGAAAATTGAATAAAAGTAACTAGATGTATGACGTCATGTATTGGTACGTTTGCAGAGGTTTTAGAATCTTTATGAAAAGAGTTATACAGATTGCAATCTCTATTATCAACATGGTCATGAACTGTCACATCTACAAATTAAATACTATATTTTCGTCACTGTCCATTTCTATTTAAATTATTTTATAATACTAACTTTATTTATACCTATGTATGCCATTTAAGACAATAAATAAAAGTGAGCCGAATTTCAATGAAATATACCGAATTCGTCTGATTGATTAGAAGTGCTACCTTTCGCAGATTCACAGATTTTGTGTTTACGTTAATGGTCACGTTGCGTCGTTGCGTTGCGTTTAACAGTACTTTATTATAAATAGGACTTTACAACGTACAAAAATGTTTGAAACACGATACAAATATTTTTCAAATAATAACTTTGACAGTATGAACATACAAATTATCAATGTTGCCAACTACAGCAACAATTAAACGAGTAATATGACGTTGATGTACATTATTTATATATTATTCATGTCATATACGATAAGTAATGAACTCTACTATTCATCTTAAAAATAATTATATAAGGCTATACAGTTTTTGACGGTTAAAAATGATTGAAATTTTATTTAATTTTTCACTATTAGTGATTTTAATGGATTAAGGTTTTTCCACTAAATGACGACGTGCATTGGCTGCTTGAATGATTTGGGTATATCTACTTATTAGTAACAACTAATTCATTACGCATGAAAAGAAGTTGGCATCCTGTAGTTTTCATTTCATTAGCCATATACCTATGACAGCCGTCATTATATAAAAATAAATGCCTATCTTAACTTAAAAAATGCGTTGGTTTCTGTATTTCTGCTATCTTAATTAGTAATTGTAGAAAAAGTATTGAATATGTGAATCATTTTATAAAACTTGTTACATACCGCATTGTACCTCAGTAGCTGCTTACTGAACAGTAATGAACTTGCTAACAAAACCTCATCTCACATTTCATCTGGTCGTCCTTCCTCTTCCTGGTGAAGGATTGATCCTGGCCAGGGCTGGTCCGGACCGGAGACCGACCACGACCAAAGCGCAGAGCAGATTACGGCAGTGATGAAGACGGCCGTCTCTGCTGTTTACCCCAAGGACCGAGATGTTCCCGCAGATGTTTCAATGTTTGCCTGTGGTCTACACCACTACAGATGATAAGCAGATTAATCTACTCGGCACTGGGATTCAATTTACTGCAGAGACTAAGATGTTTGCAAGGAAATATTTGCTATATGTCTAATACATGAGACAATATGGGAATTATATACTCAGTTTAACATAAATCATATATTTTCAAACCAAAAGTATTATTTTTATTAGACTTTTAATTATTATTTTTCTATAAGGAAAAGATATTTAACATTTTTGAAAAATTTAGGATGATATCTTCGTGACAAATGGTATGATGGCATTTATAACGATATTGTTTAGTGAATAGGATTTTTACAAAATGTCTTTCAGAATCACATCTTTATATTTATAAATAACGATAGTTATTACATGGCGAGAATGTTACAGAATAAGCCCGTTAATATAAAAATTTGGGGAATATATTCGTATGTCCCTCCCTTTGTACTTCCTGATTAATTTTTTTTATAACAACCAAAAAAGTCATTATATTAGTTATTAATATGTAATATACAGTGAAACTTCCATTATCCGGTGTAATAACGGACAGGGTGGTCCACAGAAAATCGAAAACCACGGATAATCGAATTATTTTTTTTAATACAATAATTAAAAGATAAATTAAGAAAAAATGTGTAGAAAATATTAGCTCTGTTCGATGAGAAGTGCTTGAAGTGCAGAACAGAATAGTGCAGTGCAGTGTAGTGTACACTAGTACAGTCTAATTCTTGTGGTTTCATAAAACACACTAGCGTATATTTGGGCAAGTTTGCTCAGATGTGAGTAATCAAGCCAAGCGTAGCCAAAGGTGTAAAAGGTTAGGTTGTTTATAAATATAGTCATATCATAAAGCTGCAAAGAAGTGATTGCAGAAATGCCTATTTTAAAGAGCATAGTGTTTGAACTAATAAACGATTCTGACGAAGATCAATCATCACTTGATTCTTCATCAAATTCAGAGACAGATATATTAATTAATTCTTTATATAACAAAACAAAGAGAATATACTATATCTGAATCCATTATTTTAATTTCTCAGTGTGTAAAATTTTAGGTTAATAAACAGATATGTAGATAGGATAGAATTAAAATGTCTACAAAACAACATTTAGCTACCCCCACTCCTAGTCTGCACTTTCTACACCACCTCGCGAATCAGGTCAGAAACGTGAGCACTAGTTCTTAAAATTTTTGTCATCGAACAGCCTGCCAGAAGCTGCCCGTTTCTCATAAAACATGTTAGTGTAAGAAAGTTAACACTAGGGTGGCCTAGTACGTCATCAAACAAAGCTATTACTTTTATTAATAACAAGAAATATTAATTTAATGATGTGTAATTTAATTTGTTTCAATAGACAAAAGTATATGAACAAGATGTTCAAAAAATAAAAATCGTTAGGTCAAAGAAGTTTTTTTTTGTCTCAAATAAAATAATTATGAATGGAGTTAGCAGGTTCGTAGTTTAAGCCATCGAGAAACGATGTAGGTACCTCCTATTGTGGTTATTAAAAAGCGGAGATCCTGGGCCCGGATAATTGGATTCCCGGATAATCGAACCCCGGATAATAGAGGTTCCGCTGTATATGTTTCTGGTTTAACCTAGTTTTATGTAAATATTTTATCAAGGCTGTATATAGACTACTCCTATATACCGTCATTAAAAAAAATTCGAATTCAATAATGAAAGTGTCTCACTCAAAATAGTTATTTGTATCACTAGCTGCAAATTACAAGATCTCGCAAAACAGTTTCTGGGTGTGTGATACACAAGATTTTTTGTGTCGACGACATTTTTAATTTATTAAAGAAATATTACTACTAACACTACTACTACTTAGCCGCCTCAGTGGTCGAGCGCGTTGAGGCAGTGTGTCTCCGGCAGCACTCAAAGCGACCTTCACCGCTCAGACCCTGAGGTCGTGGGTTCGATTCCCACCAGGGGCTTAGATGTTTGTGTGTGTGTTTAATATTTTATAATATATCAGTAAAATGTAAATAAAAATTGTAAATTTAAAATAAAATAAAGTATTTGGGCTATACTAAATACAGTTAAACCGACAAAATATTATATTATATACTACCTACTACTTCAAATATTATATATGTACCTAATATAAAAATTTTATGTTGGTAACATTTTCGATTTACATGGTCTTATCAACAATTCGTTTGTTTTATAGAAAAAAAAAATTGTGACATTTTAGTCCAATAATCCGCATTATAGGTTAAAATTTGAAGATACATTTTCTGCTTGTATTCGTTCAACAGAACCTCAAAAACAAAACGAATGTGATAATATTTTACAACAATTAATGTAATAGTAATCGTATAATAGTGTTTTTAAATAATGTGTCACATTTTCAAAATATTTATAAGTAGACATTTCACCAGAATAATACCAATTTATAGTTATAAAATTCGCTATCTGTTTGCTGGCCTAGGCCTGAAAATAAATGTTTCTGGGCGATTTCGAGTTATGTAAAACAAGCCATGCCGGACGAAGGCACGAAAAATAATTTCTACGACTTGTAGTATTTACTCTTAATCAGGGGTGATTAAGCCACAACTAAAATAACAAATTCAGTTTTCTTTTTAGTTATATCAATGTATTTTTAAATTGTAGATATGGTAATTAGTTAGTTAAGGTGATTATAATTTTAAGTAAATTCTCCCAGTCTATATTCTTACTGCATATTATATATATATTAAATTTTTTGTAATTAAATACTCGTAGAAAGTACAGAATGTCCCTTGCGTGAGAGTATGAATTGTCTAATGTGTTGGTCATTTCTCTATTGTTAAACATTCGTTTTTGTTTATTACGTATACATTTTTCGCCCTTGAGCCATAATGTCCAAAAACTAGAAGCTCAAAATTAATTTAAGAAAAAGTAATCTTTAATTTATTAGAAATTTTTTGTACTTGCATGTGAGTTTGAAACAACGTCTACCTTTATTTCCTATAAACAAAAAAGTCCCTATAATTATGAAAAAATAATTAAATAGTGTCAAATACCCCACCACAATATTCATATAAGTCTTACTTCAAAATATAATCATTCTTGACAGTTAAAGATGAGTATTCAACTGTACTGGAAACTACTCGCATACGTAATTATTTTATTACAGTTTCAGCCCTACATGTATTGTTAATTTATTGGCACCTAACTTACATGTATTGTTAATTTATTGGCACCTAACTTAAACAAGTTAAAATGTCATAGAAATAAAGTGGCATGCACTATCACTATTCCGAATGAATAATAAGGTACCATGCAATCTCATTTACACTAAAGAAAAATGATGAGTTATCTTGGATCATACTCATACACCGTTACACCTCTTTCTAAAGAGTGTGGTGTATTGAAGAGTTTAGGTTGTGTATCTGGATCATTAGTCACAATTACAGCACATTACTCCATATTCAGCCCACAAGATGTTGCGACCCACGCTGTTTGCTGCCGGACCCCGACGCACAATCTGATCTTGCATGATGGATGCTGCGCGGACACGCCGGCCTCATTATGCATGGACCTACAGGGACGGAATACCAGAATAACAACAAGGAACAGAAGAAAAGTAAAAGGAAGAGTAGGTCAGTTATTATTGCTAGAGCTATTTTAGATTTTTAAATTCAGATTTACACATTTACTACATTTACTATAAACTCTGCGATGTTGGACAAAAAATAAATAGATAAGAAAACAAAAATTAAGGTATAGGTACACCATAAAATATCCTCATCATGTACGCTAGAGAATACGCAGAAGAAACATAAGGGGGAAAAACTACAACGCAAATGAAATACTCCTGAAAGATTACAAGTAGGAAAACCAAACGAAAACATAAAAATGATGACAAATGAAGAACTAGATATAGTAAACAGGATAGAACCAGGAATGGGCACGTAAAATACGTCACGTATTATACGTTATTTTTTACGCGCAAAAAATTATTTTTTACATTGACAATATTTAAGAATTTTTTACGTAGATAATGTAAAATATTATTACCATGAGTATATTTTTTTTATAAAGATATTTTCTCTTATTCTGTAATGAATATTCCATAACAAGTAGTCCATATGACATCAACATGTTTCTTTGATTCAGACATACAATTAGGTACCTTCAAACTATCAACAATCAGATTAGCATATTCCTGAGACATAACTTCAAACGTCGAACTTTAAACACATTTTACGTCAAAATTGGGCTAAATACATATTATATTTCTGAAATGTTTTATATGTTTTATGTAAATTTTAGGCAGTTTTACAAAAATTTGAAGACATTTAAAACTAGACAGCGATTAAAAAAATGCAATTTATTTTCTATTTATTAATTATTAATGCATAGTTTCAAATAATTTAAAATAGATTTAAATCATTAGCTCCAAACTTATCGAAAATGAATTTTATGCAAATTTTAAGCATTTTATGTTAATTTATCTATAGTTACAGAATGTTTTTTTTTTTAATATTTTACAATAATCTCAGTCTCTTTCTTATAAACTTATCATAGTTTCAGTCGTTTTAGAATATATTTATGATAGCATTAAGGAAAGTTATTGTAATGTGACATTTGTAAACAACAAGTCATCTAGTGTCGTTATGAAGAACTAAAATTATACGTTATCTACGTTTTTTACTTATTTAACATTTTTTACGCATTTTTTACACATAAACGTAATAAATTATTATTTACGCGTAAATGCACATCCCTGGATAGAACAGAAACAACTGGGCTGGGACATATAATGACTAAATCGTTTTCCATATTCTTTTCATCATGTAGATCCATCGTTTTACAAATCGATCTTCAAAAATTAATTTGCTTGGAGGTTGTAAAATACAAAAAAACAATTACAGTCAAGTTACTTTGTTACTGAGAATCAGACTACTTTGTTCTATGCCGCAAAAAAATTCAAATTTTAATATTAATATAAAACACAAAAAAATAGTGTACTATACTCGTATGGCATTTAAGTAGTCGCTATCGCTCGCAGTTAAACTTGCCATACTCGTCTGGTAAACTTTCACTTTTCTTATCTTGGAACGTAATATACTATTATATATTATTGTCAATTTAATTTTTTTTTTTTAGTTTGACAACAGCCGGGTTCGAATCCGGGCGATCTGATTCATAACCGGTCACCTAACTCACACTGCCATGCGACCGCGTTATAAGTAAATGAATTACTATTTTAAATTTAAATTTAACAAATTAGTAGTCTTGTAAGACAATTTGCTTCTTATTCCCGCATTCTTATTAACATGTTACCTATAATTTTTGTAAATTGAATTGTAAAAAGTGAAAATATTAATAAATATCTACACATTAACATCTCATTAATATTTTATTTTCTTACCGTGAATTAAATTTCAATCGATAATTTCGCGATAAAATCTTCGCGTGCCTCTGATTTAGTTATCTCCTAACCATATGTAAATATATGCTGATAAATATAATAATTATTAGCATAATTCTTTTTAAAATATATCAAAGGTGTTTCCGGTAAATGGACAAGTGGTAATTGCATTTAAATTGCATGAGATAAAAGTAAAGTCCAGGAAAAGTTTTATTACTGATAATTCGCGGAATTTATGTTTCTTTAATGACAAAATAAATTATAAATAGAGATTCTCAGGAGAATATTTAATATCTTGATTGCATTCTGAATAAAAACAAATTAAGAGTTTTATACAGTTTCGTTGCTGTTATTTATTTGATAAATAATTACCTATTACTACAAAATGAATAATTTATACTCATAGATTAATTAATTCTATAAGTTATGACAAAGACAATATATAATATCTTTACAAGAAGTATGTCACGTCCGATTACAATAAAATTGCAAACAAATTTTACAAAATTAAAATATTTAATTGCGTTTTGTGAAGATATTAATCTAAATAACAACAATTGAAAACTTTTCTTCACAATATATTTTTTAATTCAAAATGTATATTTTAACTGTATTCATCATCAGTTGTTCGAAAACATGTTTTTGTATATTCACGTAGATAAATTCCAACGACTAGTTTTTAACCAATCATGATGCAAAACACTTGAAAATTCAACCAATGGGAACAGTATTATACTGATAAAACCCCGTTACCCCGATAATTTTCGGCTACCAAGTAAATAAACAGTTGTTATTGTTTATAACTGTCATTGTGGCAATTAATGTGCCAAGTTTCATTTTGCGTTGTCTTTGGAATTTATCTCACCAAACACCACACGACCTCTCAGATTTTCTCAGATAAACTTTTATTTTTAAGCACTCATTTTTTTTTTGTATTTAAGCAAAATCATTCAAGCTAACTGACATTAGGTAAAACCCCTCCTCCTTCGGAGTCGGGATTTACCATGCAGTTTGCTTTCGTGTTTGTTGCTGAGCAAAAAAAATCGTGCAAAATAAAAATTTATCGATAAAATCAGGTGGTCTTGTGATATTACTTCTGAAAATAATACTTATGAAACTAATAAAAATGATGGTCTAATATTCGAAAGTGTCAAATGTAGAACAAAAACGATTTGTAAAACAAAAAATAGATCTTTTTCATTTATCATTATCAATGTAGGTTACCCTTTGAAAATAATTCCCAATTCAATAACAAATTGTATCTGAACGTATTCAACGAAAGAATGATAGATATTTCGATTTCCTTCTTGTTAGGTCAACGAAAATACCAATGTACGTACCCAGTGATGAGTTGTATTTCGATAAATTCCAACGACTAGTTTTTAACCAATCATGATGCAAAACATTTGAAAATTAAACCAATGGGAACAGTATTATACTGATAAAACCCCGTTGCCCCGATAATTTTCCGCTACCAAGTAAATAAACAGTTGTTATTGTTTATAACTGTCAGTGTGACAATTAATGTGTCAAGTTTTATTTTGCGTTGTCTTTGGAATTTATCTCACCAAATACCACACGACCTCAGATTTTCTCAGATAAACTTTTATTTTTAAGCACTCATTTTTTTCTTGCTTTTAAGCATAATCACTCTAGGAAACCTAGATTAGGTAAAACCCCTTCTCCTTCGGAGTCGGGATTTACCATGCAGTTAGCTTTCGTGTTTGTTGCTAAGCAAAAAAAAAAACGTGCAAAATAAAAATTTATAGATAAAATCAGGAGGTCTTGTGTTAGTACTTCTGATAAAACCATATCTTCCATTTATTCCCGAGATTGGTTAAGATCACTCAACAAATAAATTATTGTCGGAGAAAAAATCTGCCAGGACTTCTGGCAAGGTTGACATATTAAATAATCCGATTTTTTTTTTACTCTGTAATACGGTTTCGCGTAAATTTTACTACTAACGATGAGAACTTTGTCCTCGAATACAAATATAGTTTTTATTTGCACTTAAATATAATGTTAGGGAAAATGTTTACTTTTATAATTAACTAATGAAGTCGCTGCAAACGCATACTGGTATACGGTAAGTCAATAGAAATAAGTTTGAGAAGTTTAATAAAAAAAATTGCTGGTATTGCTTATCATCATAAACCGGTTCAAAGTGACCACTGGTAATATAATGATCTAGGGAAAGTGGATGATATGAAAAAAAATCTGTTGTGGCCAGCACAAGACCTTCCGTCAATTCGATGTATTTTGCACAAATCCCATACCAAAAGGACCGTGGAACAGTTTCTATATAATATCATATAAAATCGAACACGAACACATACAATTTTTTTACAAATTTCGTACCAAAAGTTCATTTGAAAAGGTTGTATAAATCCAATAAAATTATGACATAAACATACACTAAGAAAAATGCACTTGACACATATTACTTTCTGCTTCAGCTTTCCCCTATTTTATTAGGGGTCGCTGTTTCCTCTTCTCTTCCACTCATTCCTGTCCAACGCATCTTCTTCACACAGTCCTTCCTTTCTCAAGTCTTTTGCGGTACAGTCCTTCCATCTTCTTTTTGCCTTTCACTGCATGTCACTTGAGAGGACCACTATGAAATACTAATTTTTCATCCCATACTTTCCATAGTTGGTTTTGCACTTGCAACACACATCTGTCAATTTTTAATGTATCAGCTGTTTCCATGATAAATAGCAAAGCTGACTATACTATCATGTAAAATCGAACACGAACACATACTATTTTTTACAAATTCCATACCAAAAGTTCATTTGAAAAGGTTCTATAAATCCAATAAAATTATAACATAAACTACACTAAGTAATGTCCTTCCATCTTCTCTTTGTCCTTTCTCTGCGTGTCACTTGCGAGCAACACTATGACATACCAATTTTAGATCCTCTACTTTTTTTCATATTTGGTTTTGCACTTGCAACTGACATCTGTCAATTAAATTTTTTTGAATAATTATGTCAGCTGTTTCCATGATAAATAACGAAGCTGACTAATTTTTGAAAATTAATTTCTTTATAATGCTTTAACTCTATCTATTGAATATGAAGGAAAATGAATAATCAAACCATATAGAGAAGAGTATTTTCTTTAATAAATATAATAACAAAATGTCAAAAAATAATATTTAACTGCGTTTTTTTAAGAAACACTGTTAAAAACTTCAAATAAGGGTCCTTCCGGTGGATCAATTATAACCAAAATCAACTCTTCATATGGATGTACAGAAGAGGAATACGAAAGAATTATAATTTTTAGAATTATAGTATTGGAGTTATCGTCAGAGAAAAATTTGTCACACACGGACACATACATACAGACATCATCTTAAAAATAGTAAATTCGTATTGTAGGGACCCTAAAACGTGCTTATTCATTAAAAACTCACCACCGAATTTTTTGACCAAAGACAATACCTTCCTTACCTAAAGGTGACGGAAGGTAAAAAAAGATTTGGTAAGGTATTCTACTTAATCGTGATTATTTAATAAACCATGAGCCCTGCTTCGGTGCAATCTTCTACTCTTAGTAGTAGCGGTTCACTTATTATATAAGTCAAAGAAAAATATTTATAATATTATAATCATAGTACCATTTTACAGAAATCATGCTAACTCTCGCCATTTCTCAGACCGGTTTTCTTTGATGTCATTGACAGAATATAGAGTGTGTTCAAAAAAAAAAAACTCTAAGTCGGAGTAGAGGAGCAATGAACAGAGAAACGTATGTCTGATCATTATTCAATTCAAAAGTCAAGTTGTCATAATTGATTTTGAAATATAATATTCCTGAAATTCATTAAAACAGGTAGCAAAAGGATATTACCATTCGCCGTTTTCTAATTTATTTCAATTTCTAAAATAATATAAGAAGAAAAGCTTTTATTTCTTTAGATAATATTTTTGGTAATATCCCGTGTCAAACTGACATTTAATTAAATACTTGCAAATTAAGACATACATTTCTCTGCTCTTTTTTTTAACACTCTGTATATTTGTACCAAATATGTGGTATATTTACTTGACGGACAGTCAAAAGCGTCATGAGGAATGCATACAGAAATAAATTATATACGATAAATAATTTTTAATAATTCACTTCAACAAGTTTTGAATATGAGTTGTCAGTATCAGCCGGACGCTTCCCTTTTTTTACACACTGACAAAAAATGTGAATATATACCTACTCGCAATGAAGTAATTGCAGCACGTAAGCATGTACGTATATTACTGCCGTTGACGTATTATTTATCTTAATTTGTATTATAATTTTTTTAGCAGGAAATATTCGCCGTTTTTAATATAATTTTACAGTTATTTAAAAATATTTAGACAGGTAATCGACGCAAACCACTCTTTGTCTCGTGTTTCTCTGAACAAAGGCCAAAAAAATAATTTTAAACATGCCAAACTAATCAATATTTTAGGCTAAACAAGCCCGAGCTAACTGTACAATATTATTTAATTTCCTGGAGATGCTCATGAATATTTCTAACGACCAACGCATCTTGCGTGCTTCGTAATGAACCCGAAACGAGCAGACGGCAAAAACAATAATTAATAACAAGTTAATGCCCTGGTCTTCGTCCTAGGATTGAAGTATGTACAACCTATATGGTACAAGTAAGCAATCAATACTTCTTAGTAATTAGCATACGATAGATCAAGGTCAAATTTGGTGAAATAACTGCACGTTGGCGTTTTTTAGTGGAAATTAATCAGGTACGTACTCGCGTTAGTCTGTGCTCCAGGTGACTTGGATTCCTGGATTATTTTACACTACAGTTACATGACATGTTACTTCAAGACGTCCATGAATATGTAATACAGGAAGTTTTAGTTGGTGTCTTGTGCTTTCCTATGAAGTCTTAAATTTATGAGGTGGATTATGCCCGAATATAGCCATGATTTATATTGTAAGCATACGCAGTTCACTACATTTTTTTCTAAGCTAAAGTTCCAACATGAATTCAATAATTCACTAAAAGTTAAATTTAAATGGGATCTAGGTGATTACTCGACTGGGATGGATGATGAAAGGTAACGACATTTCTGGATTTCATTCAATGTTATTATCATACCCACTTAACTAGTGTCTTCTTAAGGAGATTTACAGAAAAAATACCTTTTATACACTGAATTGCATAAAATACATTGATTTCTTATTAAATTGAATTACTTGTGTCCGTTTGCACCAACAAGACTTACGCTTTAAGTCTTCTCAAATTTTAAGTCTGACCTAAATTTCTTTGCACTACGTACAAATTGGGAACTTAAAATCCTAAACCATTCTTAAATTTAAGCCCCCGGCAGTTGGCGACTTAAACTAGACTTAGCCTGTAAATCATCACAATCTGTGTTTAGTTTTTGTACCTCATATTACTAACATGCTAAATTTTAACGTTTATGACGCTGACGACAATTTACAAGAGAGCTGCACAATGCACATTTAACAAAAATAACTTTTTTAAAAGTATATTTTTTAAACAATTTCGATTATCAGACGTCGACTTCGTAAATGATAAGTATGTTATTTGTGATAATTGTTTTATTTTGAAATAATATTTTTTCCATACATGTTAGTGCGTCTCCTGTAAATCATTTGTTATTTTTTTTCGAACTCTCGCTATATATTGGAAATCACTTGCCCAGTATTGCAGATTTTTTTTGGAGTGATTTTAGTAAAGGATCTCGTATTATTGTATGTCACGTGTTGGATGAGCAAATTGTATTTAATTAATCGGTTTGTAAAAATGCCACAAAAACAAGATGATATTAAACAAACTAAAAATGATTTCTATTTGTAAGCTGCAAATTTTCATCGAGTATTTCTGTTATTGTTAAGCAAATTGTTGTACGTACCTACATACATAATTTTTAAATAATTTACTTTACTGATTTATTCAGAAGAATTAATAATGTATGTTTCAGTAGATACTGGTATAAAAATACAATCCCCAGGTGCGTCATTTGAACTTCTATTTCGTTGTTCAAATATCGCTAAAATAATAAATCCCGAATATTATTTCCAGTTATGTTATATTTATATAAATTTTACTTGCCCAAAACCAATGTTTTAATTATAAGATTATAAGTAAATAATAGTCATTGGCGCATTTAAAATTCTTTCTTATTAATTCATGTTTACATTATTTAATAATTAATTTTTATGTTTTACGCATGTGTCAAAATAAGTGTGAAGTTAGTAATTAGAGAAATTCCCTAGAATATCTCGGGTACCTAAGCTCAGCTCAAATATTCGTTGTGGAAACGACTTATATTTTAAGTCCGGCTTACCGTTAAAGTTAACTTAGCAAAGTCAAGGCTTAAATTTTGTTGGTGTAAACGGGCATTACAGGATTTTTCTTAAAAGTTTGTAAATAATGATGAAAAAGATTATGGTTTTATAAAAAAAATGTCCAAAACGAACAATATTATTATAGTTAAACAAATTTAACAAAGTAAAAAAAATCTGACGTGCCAGCACATGACCTCCCGCCAATTCCATGTTTAAAATTTTATCATATATTTATGGTTAAAATCTAATAATGTTCTGTTTCACCAGTATATGTCTCAAAATTGGATATATAGTTTTTGCAATTTAGAAAAAATTTAATAAGAAATATTGTTGCTTTTACCGAGTTTCATCGAAAATAATTACGAAGTATAAATTCGGCAAATAATAAAAAATATAAAAAAATAAAACTGCGGAAAGTTGACTAAAAAAATATGAGTAAAGAATGGTCAAATACTTTTATTTTACGAATTTATTTGTATCATGTTCCAAACATTATGGGTGGTTTGTAAAAATAATCTTTAATTTATCAAAATTTTATTAATGTAATAAGCAGAAAATTGGAGACCATCTGTAGCTATACAAACCGCCATTTTAATTCAATACAATGTGAGCAGAATATAAAGAAGTAAATTTAAATGTAATCAAGAATGGCAAAAAGCAGGTGTTACTTTATAAATTCATTATCTTAATTTAAACCGTATCAGCATGTCACGAAGTGAAAAATAAAACGTGGGAAAAGGATAATTACACGTGATTCAGAAAAAAAAGTATAAAATAAATAGAATTTAAAAATAAATTTCATGCATGAGTGAAGTAGGTACATTTGCATATATCTGCAAGCCAGAATTTCATTAATATGTAAATATTCAAATCTTTTTTATTGTACATCGTATATAATCTATCACGTTGACACCCTGACTAAATATAAAATTTCCCTGGTTTACCATTTTCTACTCCATGCCTTGAAGTTACTTTGACACTGTTTCACGACGCATTTCACACACCGTTGAATTGAAATAATGACGATGAATTGTCAAATGTGTATTCATTTTATTTAATTTTCTATTGACAAGATCTTATTTTAGTCAGTAAATAAAACGCTAGGAAGATTCCAGTTACAGAAATAATATGTCTCAATATCACAGTGTAATTAATTGATGTTGCTTTTAATAGATAGGAAAGTTTAATAATAGCATATCCTTAGTAATAATAGCCATTATAGCGAGTTGTATACTATACTTTATCTTCAACTGATGTATTATATACAAGATTTTTTTATAATTTCGTTTTATAACCGCAAACTAAATCAGCAAAATGAAGTATTTATTCATTAAAATATTTCAATGTTTTTGCATATTTATTTTATTAAAAATATTTTGATTTTTGCATTGGAGGGAATAATAATTATTGGTATTCCCTCATTATTATTTCCTATGGAATATATGGTAGGTATATGGTGTTTTATAGAAAAAAAAAACATTTGTTTAATATTCATATTGTTTATTATTAACAAATGATTTCATTTAAACAAAAATACATTAAAATCAAAACTTATTGGGATATTTCACTACGGGAGCATATTTGATTGACTTCCATAAGTATTGCTGTCAGTAGTTTTTCTTTGATTTATTTCAGTGTTTATTATTATTTTAGGTAGTGTCTATATCCTCGTTTCATGTTTTATTAGTAGGAGCAGTAGATTAATAATTATTTTTTATTTTAAATAATGAGGTCATGTAAAAAAAAATAATTTTACCTTTTTTCTGTTTAAATCGAAGAAGGATAGTCTAATTTATCGTTCAGTATGATTAAATATTTTTTTATTTACATTTTTTGTTGTATAAAATCGATTTAAAGTATGACAATTTTAAAAAGTTGCGAAAACCAGCCATGTTGTGTCGTCACAACGTTCCGAACCAAGTTCAGACTCATTTCAAACAGACATTTTATATGGACACAATTTCTAAAAGAAAAATATATATAAACTATAAATTATGGATTACATATCTAAATATGCTATAATATATTAATATAACATCGTTCTGTTCACTTTTATAAATATAATTTTCATTTGGCGTGAACTTATCTACACGTTACATCAAATGTTTCTTTCACTTTTGATTTGGGATTAAACGCTGGAAGGTTATAAACGCATGTGAGACATTGAATATATTGCAGAATACAATACATATTATTTTATTCTTTATTTTGGCACGAAACAACATTTCATCGACATGTTTACTTTCATAAATTTTAGGTTATCTTTAAATGTCACTTTGACGTTTAAAAACAGTGTGAAAATCAAAATAGTCGTTCCTTTCTCTTTGTGACGTCAATGGACAAGGGACGAAGCGGGGGTCTAGCAGCCTCATTTTAAAAAATGTCATTTTCAATTACAATTTTTTCATGATTAAAGATCGATTTAAGGAAAAATAAAAAATACGGGTTTATTATTTTTCACTACTCTATCGATTAAAGTTATAAAAAAAGTCGTGCATGACCTCATTTAGTTAGTAGTGGTTAGGTTATGTTCACAGTTTAGTTTTTTCTTAGGCCCAGCTTTCCAATAAATTTTAAATTATAGTATATTAATTAATTGTAATATTAGCTCTGTTATGTTTTCCACTATTTAAACTGAGCACGACTATTTAAAACATAAGAATAAAATAAAATTTCTCCCTTGGTTTAGTTTCAAATTTCGCCACCAGGTTTGTATTCTTATTTACGTATATTTTATACGTATAAAAATGTTGGGTGGTAGCACATGAACAACTGATTAAGAGTGATTAGCGAGGAGTTGAATAGCACTATTTTAACTCTGTGAATCAATTATGGATTATTTTAGAGAAGAAAAAAAACGTCCAATAACAGTTATACAAAAATTAATTGTACGCTAGAAGTGTTCTCTAAAATAATTCAAAAACGATTTACATCGACAAAACACAACTAGTCAAAGTCATCTCCTCGCTAATCACCCTTAATCACTTATTCACATTACAGCCCATTGATTTTAATTTAAATTTTGCTTAATTTGCAATTAAATATTGGTGAAACCAGCCGTTCGAAATAGTCTGAGTAAAAATTTCTAGACGTAGAAGAAATCTAATGCAAAGATGGAAGTAATTTTATAAACAAATGGTTTTATAGGTAAACATCGAAGGATCATATAAAATGGTTGACTAATTGGATAGGCTAGATAGACCAAGATTTTAAGCAAAATTGATACGAATTCCCACTATCAAAATATGAATTTGCAGCCATCGCTATTTCATGCAATAAGTACATCAAGGTGTCTCTTTAAATTCTTCACTTTACAAAATTACTCCTATTATTATTTATATCTTTTTGAACTAGAATATTTATGTTTCATTTTACGATCTTTGACCATCTTTTTATTGATAACACGGATATCGTTTTGATATTTACAGTTTACGTTTACAGAATTTATTGGTAGATACGCTATTTTATGTAGGCGATAGTTATAATTTGAAAATATTTTATTGAATTGAGAGCTTTTGCTTTATTACGAAATTTCCAAACTAAATCGACAAATTTCATTTTGCATGGGCGCATATGTCATTTGCAGACTGCAGACGTTTTGCGCTTCAATCAAATACAACTGTAAATTTTTTGTGACAATAAAATTGGATTTCATAGCGTCATATTAGTGAATAAAGACTTATGTTTGCAAAACTCTATTTTATGTTTTTAGTAGTAAAATTTGAATTTATATTTTCCAGTTTTGACAAGTTTAATGGTGTTGGGTGTCAGTGTCTGCCTAAAGCCTTTAAAAATTCACTTAACAATTTTTAATTGTAAAAAATTGTTCAACGTTCTATTAAATATTAAATAAAGATATTTCATTGAAAGCTCACATACGTGAGCCATTTATCATGATTTAATTAATATAATGAAGCTCGAAATTGGGTGCATCCGGCATTCCTAATGTTGATTTTTATGATAAGGCGAAAAGTTTAACTTTGTTCGTGTCAAACTTATAAAAAAAACCTCTATATTCTTCTAGCTTTTAACATTAGTTAATATAAGTAGTTAAAAAAGAGACCCTTCTAGTGTAAGTTTGTTATAAAAATTACAGACCTACGAGTATTAACACTTTGTTTACCAAAGCCGTTCGAAAATTTAAACAACTTTTTCACAAATCATATAAAAAATATAATTTACATAAAGATTTTTTATCTAACTTTGTTTCTGCTCAAAAATAGGACAAGAAATCATTATGGTAGGAACAAAAATCACTTTTATTTAAGTATACAAGTAATAACAATAATAATAGCAACATCACAATATAATTATTAATGAATTTATTTAATGAATAACCTTGAATTCTTGAAGTAAAATAATACATTTTTATTCATTAATATGTGAAGTATGTTATTAAATCAGTTTGATCCTTTTTAACTTCATCCATTTTCATTAAAATATTAAGGAAACTATGCATTTGATTGAACTAAAAGATTTTTCGGGCCGGCCAGAAAAGCTCGAATTTTCGGGCCGGGCCAAAATCAAAAGTCCGACTCGCCTCGATTTTTCAAAATGATTAGCCCGATTCGGTCCGATAAAAAATATCTTCGGCCCGGCTCGATAATCGACTCGAAATCGAGGCGGGCTTCGGGCCGGGCCGGGCCAAAGCTCGAAATCGAGTGCATCTCTACTTACATCAGATTTGAACGTTTCACGTTCTGAAACGAAAGTTTTACATATACTCATTGGGACATGCAATCTACCTATAATTTCGATGGAAATTGGTGGTTCAGGGCATAATATGACAGTTTAGACTCTCTTAGCGAGAGGTATTGGAATGATGCTAAAAATGGCATATCCAGATTTTAGTGAATAAGCACATTTTAAGGTCAGAATCCGATTTTATCATTTTACAATAATGTCTGTTTGTACGCACGAGCACGCGCGCGCGTATGTTTGTGCGTGTGTGTATGTGTGTATGTCTGGATGTTGGAGAGACAGTTCCTCAAATTCTATGAGACTAAAGACCAATTTAACTACATATTCTTTAATCTTACATTAATGGGAAGAGCTGAAAAAGTATTGGTAACAATTGGATAGCTGGAAGTAGTAATTTCTAAAAAAAAAAAAATTATAAATATTATTTTTTGGAAATTTATGTTATTTCAGATATTAAGAAATATGAAATTCTCTATCCAATAAATTGAAACATTTTTATTATCTTCTTTAGATTTAGAGATAAAGAACTATAAATATATAAAATAATCCATTGCATAAAGGACTCAAACAGCCAATGGAAATCAGTTAAAAAATTAAAATGTTTGTAATTGACCTAAATGTCAGTGTCAAAAATCCAGAAACATTACTGAAGGCTTTTTCTAAGAAGTACATTTAATATTTCCTATTTTATCATTAATTAAATATTTAAAATTATAGATATAGCTATCGCACGTTAAGTTGACACTGTCCTTATATACGGAAAACCTAAAATTCGAACTTGGACAAGTTGATATGTAATAGTAATTATAATACGCTATTGTTATAACAAGGAAAATACTCCGCCAACATCTAAAATTGGTTTAAAAAGATAGGGGATTAATTTATAAGCCAAAGTATATACAACATCAGTGTCAACTAAACACGCACTTGCAATACATATATTTCATCATATACCCTTCAGAAATATCGCCAATCTCGTCCATGAATTGGAAGAATCTCGAAGATTTAGAAGAATAGGACAAGATTCCTTATAGAATGAAAGATGGGATATTGTTAAAATTATTCGTATGTACAAGAAATGTTAAATTCGATACTTATGTCACAAAACGGAAATAGATTTTTTTTTACTGTATACAATTTTTTGAAGGGTCTTCGTCGTGCACTCGTCTACGTAGCCAAAGTGCCATTTTGAACCGTGGAATGGAAATTACTGCAAAATGCTCAAAAAACACGTATTTCATTAAGAAAACGCATTCTAAAGCGATCGGGAAACACTTCATGAAAAACAGTTTTTAATTGAGTTTTAAACTTTCATAGTCTGAAACGGAAGTTTTATATGTACTAGGAACACATATTCTACCTAAAATTTCGATGGAACTTGATTGTTTAGGACATAATATGACAGTTTGCACTGTTTTTTGGTGTATATAAGATTTTGTAGGGCCTTGCTGTTGTACTCGCCTAGGCAGTCACAGAATATACATGACTAACGTCAACAGAAGCGACACTGTTGTATGTATTGCCGTCCGTGTGCTCATGGCTATGTGTGCGTGAATTTAGACCAAGGAGGGGTAACGCAAGGAGATTGGGCGTACTCCAGTACGCCCGGCTGTACCAGTGACGGAGTGGCGGCGCAAGAATATTACAACTACCAGACTAGACTATTAGACATAATGTCATAATACATAATATATTGTTGCGTAAAAGGCTTTAAAGGTTTAAGTTTTATAGTATTAACATTGATATCAAAATAAATAATCTATCTTCCTGGACACCTAGGTAGATATCTTACGTACGCCATAGCTAGCGCGCAAAGGTTGCGTAAAGCGAGCCTGTTGAAGGTCACCACACTCAAATATACACGTACAGGTAAGAGTCGTACCAGTGGTAAAGTGCAGATTTAAACCATGGAAGTTATTGCAAAACACTCAAAAAACACGTATATCTTTAAGAAAACGCATTCTGATTCTGAATCGATTTGGAGACATTTATAATCATTTCCTTCCCACAATTCTTATGATCCCTAAATCGTGTCTTATAATATCTGTTGTGGTCCTACCCTGAAACCCCGTCTGTTGTCGCCCAGCGGGTATCAGAGAGCATATCTAGTGGCGGAGTGAACCACGACGTGATTGCTGTATGTAAATTCGCCATATCACTTTCGGACTGAATGAGCAAACCGACGCAGGGCGCAGCGGCTGTCCGCCAGAACGTATTAATGATTTAATATGGTCTGGGTCAAGGCGAGAGTTCAACGCATCCGTTCGGCAATGGAAGAAACACATATTCTTCAAGGGTACATTTTAGCTAATGATTATAACACTAAAATCAAAACTCCTCACAACTGAAAAAAATAAATAAATAATATTTCTTTATTAGCTTCTGTGATGAACATTTTTATCTTAATTATTATACTGTGATTTTAAATAAGAAAAGTAAATTTAAAATTTTCATAGCACGATTTATGCTTTTGATTAGACAGTAAGTACCATTGAGTAAAATGTATATATTTTCTTATTTGATGCTAGAAATAAGCCTTGCTTATATCTAAACACAATTAATTTTCTACTTTCCCGTCTTGTCATTTTGTGATCATCCCATTTATCAAACTATTTATATGGAATCTCATTTCGGTTATTTCCAAATCAAAAACAAACAATACCAATAAAGAAATTTCACAGAATTATATTATTGGTCCAGTAATCTTATAAAGACTTTATCTTAACAAAAGGTCGGGTATTTATTATTTTTGGATACATTATTATAAATATTGTAGGACATGTTATTCTCCAAAATATTGTTGTCTATAACCAATAATAGAGAGCTACAGTTTTTCAGAATCACTGAATATTGGCAGAAAAATTGCTGAATTTAGTTTTTTCAAATGTATGATTATGAAACAAAAATTTTTCTAGTTTGTATTTCATTACACCATTTTTTAGTTTTTCTTTATGACGCAAATTTTATATTATGACATAAAATTTAGAATTTGTATATGGACTCTACGGGTATAGTAGATAATATCACCACTGATAAAGTTGTATAGATAGGTATTTTTTATTTGTTTTAAAGTGCTAAAAGATATTATTAATTATAGTAAACCCTCAATATTCTGGGGGGATGCGTTTCAAATGTTAAGTCTATTTGCCAATATTAAAAAATTCCATTAAAAAAAAACCTTAAAATAACAATGAAATTTAAATATTTATTACTCAAAAATGTAAAAAATTAAATAAAATATGTCAAAGAAATTTAAAAAATCAATGTTCTGGTCAAAATACCTGTGATTTTTGTTTGAGTTGCCTTCTTTTTTATTTCTTCCTACATTTTTTGCTTGGAACTGTAGCTTCTTTAATCATGTGCTTAGATGTTAAACTTCTTCCCATATGTGGGTCAACATTCTTAGCATAATTTTTAAACTGTTCAACTCTAACTTTTTCTTAATCGTGAGGACTATCTAGGACTTCTGATCCGGACATGGCAATGGCGACAATAAAACTGATTGAAAGGATATAGCAAAGAATTTCGCCGAATTGTTTACATACTTGCCTTCTTTTAAATTTTTGTTTTGTTTTTCAATTTAGTATATATTATTTATTCTAAAGGAGGGCTACCGCAAATTTTAAAACCTCAAATGTTGAAACCGCAAATGTTGAGGGTTTTCTGTAATAATTCTTTATTGTACAGTGTGTTCAGACCTAATTCGAAGTAGACTATGTACACAGAAACATATTTCTCATCATTATTCAATTCAAAAGTCAAGTTGTCAAAATTGACCGTAAAATATAATTTTAAGGAGTTAAGATAATAAGGAAGGTTTCAAAATATTGCCATTCACCTTTTTCTAATTTATATTTAAAATAAGTATTCAAGAAGAAAAGCTTTGATTTCTTTCGCTAACTTTTTTGACAATATCTCGTGTGAAATTGACATTTAATTAGATACTTTCAAATTGACATATGTTTTTTTTTGTTCAAAGCCTACTACGAGTTAGGATTTTTTTAACACACTATATTAATACACGTTATCACAATTGATAATGGGGATGAGTCAAAATTTTGTTGCAAATTTGAAATATTTCATTTGTATATATTATATTGACGAATATGAGATGATGAAAGAGATGCACACAAACTTCCATACCATACCAAAAATGATTATTGTTGTTCCTTAACTGTTTAAAACGAAAGAACATAGACAAATTATACAACTACATCTTTGAAAGTAAATAAAAAATTGGTGTAGATATCTGCAAAATGCGACTTTGGACCTTATTTTACATTAATTTTAGTATACCTATCAGTAAAAAAATTCTTTTTTCAAATACTGTATTCGTAAGTTTGGGAATGCTGGTACCTGAGCAGTCTATAAACATTTGCTCAACAATTTTACCCAATTTCATCTGTTCTTTTTTCCTCCATTTCCTATCCTTCGTCTGTTCCACAACATTCCCTTGACAAAACACGATCTACATCTCGCGATTCGCAACGCCATCATTCACGATTATGCTAATGCTGTTCAGAGACGGCGAGACAGGGGCCAAGGGGGCCATTGTGTACCCACAACGATGACGCAATGAGTAACTCGTTAATACGTACTCATTTATGCGCATGTTTATGGATCATTCTGTATTCGATGGTAATTGTATGTATAAGTATTTGTCTATTGCTTCCCAGTGATGAATGACTAAGTTTTGCATCTCAATACACGTACTGTAATGTCATGTAAAGTGACTTGGGTTTTTTGGAAAATTAATATATGGTACATGGCACATGATAATGTATGTGCAAGAGTAATGATCCTACTTTACTTATAATACGTCATTATGGATATTATAATATGAAACGAAATAAAAAGAAGACAAATTAAATAAAACTATATGAAGCATTCTCGCTTCGTTAAGCACTGCGGCATAACATTCAATTTTCATGTAATATGTATTTTGTAAAAAGTATTGCCAACTCATATAACATTTTATCAATAAATAATGACTCTCTAGCAGAGCTGGGCAGTAACTAGTTACTTTAGTAACTTAGTTACTAACTAGTTACTTTTACGTAACTTGTAACGTAACTTAGTTACTTTTTAAAATATGGTAACTGTAACTGTAACTTAACTTGCTGCGGAAAAGTAGTTGGTAACTTTACGGTTTTTAGTTACTAGTTACTTGAGTAACTTAAGTTACTTAAAGTAACTCAGAAATTAGAATGTAACTTAAGTTAGTCATAAAAAGTAACGGAGGGGAGGATTAAAATTTCTAAGAAATATTTTGTAAGTAATTATATTCATTAATAATAGAGTTTTTGTACGGTAAACAGAAAAACTAAAAATAACACATTATTTTAACTTTTAATTCTAGAATTAAAAAGTCACTAAATCTTAAATTTGACTTATAAAATATATTATTTTCAAATGTTTTCCTCGCTTACAAATGATGTTTTAATAAATTATAATTAAACTGCCACTAAATCATCAAAATTATTCCAATTTTCAGGTTATACAAAAAATAGTGTATTTTGTACGTTGTTCCAAGGGTTTGCAAGACTTGAATTCGTCTCATTTTTGCAAATTCGCTTCTCACAAGATAAAATGTCACTTTTAATTTTTATAGTATATTATAATGTAGGTCCGCAGGGCCTTTTTATCATATTTTTGGGCCCTAGACCAAATTTCTTTCAGGCCCCCCTCCCTCTTTATAGTAAAAAACAAGTACGTACAAATATTTGTATGATTATAATGTAAGTTTATTTATTAAAGAAAAAAAATAAAATTGTCTGCTGAGAGAAAAGCTGATCAATTATACAGTACCGCATGCTCGATTCTAGTTTGAGGTGAAATTTTAGCGTAATATTTTGTTACTTCTCTCTAGGGACGGTTGGCGATTTTGCCGGGTCTCGGGAATATGTTATTAGCGTAGCGGGGCCCGACATATTTATAAAAAGATACTTTTTCATCAAATTTTCTTAGATATTTGAATGTGCGGGGCCCATGTGAGCGCGGGGCCTCAGATTGAAAATCGACGTCTTATCCGAGGTTTCCAATAAATTAATCATTATCCACTAATAAGTCTAGGAAATAATGTCTGCATGTTTTATACATTATAATGGTCATGTCATGTTAGAAAGAAAGTAGATTCTTTATATCTTGGTATAAGAAATCAAAATTGAAAAATAAATTAATAAATTTTTTAAAAATCACAGTCAAAGCGGGCCCTAGGCCGTGGCCTCGTGGGCCAGTCTTGGTCTTGGTCTCGTCTCGTCTTGGTCTTGTCGAGACGAGACCATCATTTGGTCTCGACAAGAAAAGTCGAGACGAGACAAGACTAGCATCAAGTCTTGTCGAGAAAGTCTTGAGTCTCGACAAGACTCTCGACTTCAGATCAAAGGTATTTTTTTAAACATATACCTATTCTAAAAGCCCTTCAAAAACTGAGAGTATTGCTGTAAATACTGATTGAAAATTCGAATAAATAAGAGAGATATTAATTTTTCAAATTTTGTAATTTTCTACTTTCATAATTGTGTCCCAGAAACATTAATTTATGTAAATATGATGTATTCCTTATTCATCTAAATAATCCAGATATAAGTTTTAAATGAATTTAAATTACAATGTAAGTGGAATGAAATGAAAACAATATCAATTTAGAATTCTTATGTTATTTTAATGCACCAATATTTTTTATTAAATTAAGATCAACCTTTATTTTATACTACACATGTTATTTTAATTTAATTTTTGTTTAATTCTCAATTAATATATTGGTACAATTGGGTATATGAAATACTGACTTAATCTTCAAAAATATTTTCAAATAGCACACAAAAGTTACATCTGTGGTGCATTCTGCAAGTTAGCAATGTACTTCAGTTTTATTTATTAAATTAATATATTATAACAAAAGTAACGTTCCCTTCAAATATACATTATTTTTCTTTTATTTTTAAAGAATCTATTGTGATTCTTAGAATTTTGCGAAAATGCACACAAAGATTTTACGATCTTAGGGAAATTCCCGTTTTAAAATAACCATATTCTACATTTTCAACGGATGTACTTCTTATTCACCTAAATAATTCTTCCATTGAAACATATGAATAATATCGCATGTATCATTTAGTAAAAAAAAGATAAAAGTTTATGTATCTTTTACATGTATAATGAAAGTAAAACTTTATCTCAACAAAGTGAAATGTAAGGGACATTGTTAAAATATGTAGTTACAGGTATAACAATTTGGGAAAATTGGTATCAGATATTCTAAGAAACTGGTATTAAGCATTTCTCGTAAGAACACATGCAAAATGCAAGTACACTCGGCCGGTGCCCATGGGCGTATACAGGGCGGCCAGGGGGGGGGGGCGCCCCCTGAGAAAATTAAAATACATTGTATAAATTCATTCATATGAAAAAATTGAAAACAATAATCAACGTTTACTTAAAGAAAATAGAAATATAAAAGTCGTAATGTACAAGCCCTTCTTTAATAATGTTCTTAAAACTTTGTATGCACAAATGTGTAAAACAAACTGTTTTTCCAATTCCCTAATATAATATAATTTTTAAAAAATGGGTAAAAAATAACACAACATTTCTTTTCTTGTAAAAATCCAATAATGGAACAATAAATTTTACAACGGTGCTATAAATGCTGCATATTACCAGACAATAACAACCACTTTTAGACATCTGCTAGTAATAAAAGTAGGTAGGTTTGCCCAACCCAAATCCAAATATTTCCGAATACAATACTTTAGTCAATCTAACAATTTTGAATCCTAAAAATATAAAAATATGTAATAAAGAAAAGAATAAACGTATGATAAAGAATTAAATTAAACATAACATAGACAATTTTTATGAGGAATCATTATTATGGTTTCATAAGTGGAAAGAGGAACCTCTTGAGAAAGAAATACCATATGAAGAATTATTAGATATCTCCAAAAAATTCTATCCATTTTTACTCCATGGTTTGATTTTATTTTTAACTCTACCTTCTACAACATGTAAAAGAAGTTTTAGTAGGTACATAAAAAATCTGTTGTGGCTAGCATAAGACCTTCCGTCAATTTGATGTACATATTTTGTACCAATCCCACATCAAAAGTTCCCTAGAAAAGATTCTATATATTCAATAAAATTATAACACGAACACATACTATTTTCTACAAATTCCATACCGAACGTTCTTTGGAAAAAATATGAATCCAATACAATTATAACACGAACAATGATTATGTATATTGTACTTGACACTGACATCTGTCAATTACAATTTTTTGAATATATCAGCTGTTTCTATGATTATAGTAAAGCTGACTGATTTTGGAAAGTTACTCTATTTATAATTCGTTAAACCGTACAACTGTTATTATTAAAGTTTCTTAGTTACTATTTTTTTTTACTAATTTTATAAATTTAAGCAAGTTTATTATAATTTATTTGTTTTTCAAATAAGTGTGGTACGCGTACTAGGGGATACGCGAAAGGTTAAGTTTTAGTTATCTACTTATTTAACATTTATTTAGAAAAATATTAAAAAAATAGCGAAAGAATTTTTTTTTTTTTGGGGATTTTGTCCATTTACTTACTGCTTCATTTAAACATATACATACCTATTTAACTATTGCTAATAATATAAATGCATTGCTGTGATTCATTCTGTAGCTAAGGATTTGAAATTATATATTTTATGTTTATTAACAAGAAACAACACTCGGTATGTATGTATATTTTCATATTAATTATTTCAAGAGCTCAAGTATCAAGTTGATATTTACAGAAAAAATAATAAATATCTCTAATATTATTTGGAATTTTTGAATCGCGATTGTACTGCTGTTCTTAGAATTTTATGTACTATTAGATGGGATTATAAAAAAAATGTTAATGGAGGCAAAGTCGAGAGTCTTGTCGAGACTCGAGACGAGACGAGACTGACATCAAGTCTCGTCTCGACAAGACCAAGACGAGACCACTCTAGTCGAGACTAAGTCAAGACCAAGACGAGACCGACCCCAAGTCTCGTCTCGTCTCGACTTCTGGCAACACTGTGCTTATCGCAGATCATGATGACATATTTGTACCAGACGTCACCTCACGGGCACTCATTGCTGGCGTGGAGAGTGCAACACAGGGGTCACTTTTGTGCCATTTAAAATTTGAAATATTTGGCGTCGGTCGGGATCGAACCCGGTTTCATAGGTTCGAGACCAGACACTCAGGCACGCGGCCACGGGACTCCACCAATCTTAGATGAGGTCAGTTTGTTTAATAAATTTCTTATGTCTTTGCACCTCAAATACATTCAAAATGGAAAAGCAACTGTACCTATGATGGAGCGATAGCATGAAGATTCTAGGACATTATTTTGAGTAATTTTTTTTGTTAATATATTAAAGTATTTAATTTTGTGCAACAAAAGTTTAAAATTGATTTATATTATATCAACTAAAAACAACTAAAACCATTTGCACCGCGCCATGTAAATATCTCTAGAACGAAGAATTTGTGAGATTTTGTTTACATAGACCACTTGTGTTTAGGTTCTGTATTTAAATTTTAAGTTTGGTTGTTTAATATTGGAACATTCTGTATATTATTCATCATCGATGTTTAGGTGTATCTCTATAAGCAAGAATTTGTATTGTGTGCCTGTACGTATGAGAGCTGGGATCAAAGCCGAAATTTATTCGGCAGTCTGAATCGAATTTCAATACCTTTATAAGACACAGAATATAAAACTAATCACTAATTATAGGCGAGTTTATTCGGACTGTGATTATGATTTTCTAAATAATGATTTGTTCAATAATGATTCCATCGAATCATGATTAAATTTAATTCCAAAGAATAAACAAATTAACTCGATAGACGCGAAACCTACACAACGTTGAACGAACCAGCGGCAAACGTCAAATGATAAATCAGCTGTTTCGATTGAAGTAATACCCAAATCGAAAATAGTTTAAAGATGGATTGTGCTCAAAGCAAAATATAAAAACAAGTTTCTTTAACTTTTTTTTTGTACCTGCAGGATCTAATATTAGAAAAATCGAAACCAATAATGAATGTTGTATCTATTGACTCAAGTTCTACTATTTCGGATGATTCTGATGTAGACATACATTTGCACATTCCAATATTTCATTGCTTGCTTTTTCCGCCATTTTCAAATCTTTTGTTATTTCATCACAGTGAACATGCAAAAAGACTGATTCAGAATATAAAGGGGAATGGCGTGTTGTGATTACAAAATGAAAGAGTGGGGATAACAAATAACGAACGAAGAAACAATTTTTTTTTTGATCATGTTCACTTTGTTCAGTTTTATCACGAATCACAGTCCGAAGAAACACGCCTTATATTTTGGAGAAGACGTATGTGACATCATAATGGAAGGATCGTGGAAGAAGACAGACATAGTGGGAGGAAAAGAGAATGTTATAGATCAGTCGATCAGCGTCGTGACTATATTGACAACTGACACCAAGCGCCATGACATATAGCGGTATAATTTGTAAATATTTGGCTTAGTACTCTGGCCGATTTGACATTCCTATATAATTTTGGTGACAATATTGTAGTTATCGCTGGTCAAATATGTATAAAATTAAATCTTGACAGGCACAATAACGGGTTTATATTTCGAATCAAAATATCAATAAAATATATAGAATAAAGTTTTTAATGTATTAACTTCGTGGACGACAATCTCCATTTCATCAGAAGCCGATTTTAATTTTATTGTGTTAGTTTGTAAACAGCGCAATCATGATTTTATCTTATCTATTTTCATTATAACTAACTTTTTACTCAATTTTCTGTTATGGTGGAGGGACCCTATTATGTGCATTTATTACGTTCTCGTCTAATAAAAATATGTAAATGGACACATATTTAGTAATGTTCAATTTATTAACGTACCTACCTTCAGCAAATTTACATTTTTTTTTATCAATTTTACTTAAATATGACACTTTATTTTTTTGTCAATGTTGAATTTATTAAAATACCTTCTATAAAAAATTAAACCCTTGGTTTTTTTGTATAATAAATTAACCCAAATCGGTTATATTTGCAAAATTTTACAACATGCCTACAGAAATTATACCAATGACAGTTAAGAGTACTACATCAAACGCACGTGTAGTTGGCGATGGTGCTGCCACCAACGGTCATGTCAGCTGTCAATTGTGGCAGGTCTTGGTATTTTTAATAATTATTTTCTCGTAAATTACAAATAATTAATCGATTTAAAAAGTACGAGTATTTTTTTACCTCTCGCTAAGAGGTATTGGAATCATGCTAAAAATCACATATCCAGATTTTAATGAATAAGCACGTTTCAAGGTCACTACAATCCGATTTTAACATTTTTACAATGATGTCTGTGTGTGTGTGGTGTGTGTGTGTGTGTGTGGGTGTGTGTGTGTGTGTGGATGTGTGTATGTGTGTGTATGGCTGGATGTTGGACGGACGATTCCTCAAAAACTATAAGACATAAGACCTATTTAACTTTGAATTCCTCAATCTGACATTCCTGGGAAGAGCTGAAAAGGTTTTGGTAACAATTGAACAACCGGAAATACTAGTTTTTAAAAGAAATTCTTCCAAATATTAATTTTTGAAAATTTTTGATATTTCTAATTTTGAAGAACAAAATTCTACACTTGATACATTTAAATTTTTTATTATATCTTCTATAAATTTAGAGATAAAGACGCTATAATATATAGAATATCGGAATATAACAAGTCGAGTAGGTGAAACTACACTAAGGAAACCAGTTGACAAATTCAAATGTTTATAACATAATTTGTAAATGACAGATTTCAGTGGCAAAAATCAACAGTTTTAATGACATTTTGATAGTTTTTTTCTAGGAAGTACATTTAATCTTTCTTATTGTTTTATTAATTAAATATTTGTAATATGCATATATCCATCAGAAATACCGCCAATCTGGTTGAATGAATGGGAGAATTTGTGACATTTAGAAACTTCCTCATACAATGAAAAATAGATATAATTAGAATTATATGTGTGCAGAAGACATGTTAAATACAATAAAAAACAATATTTGGGTAAAGTTCTGCAATATTTTGTTATAAAACGACGGTTCGATAGCAAAGTGCAATACAATACTTATATAGCCTAATATGGACATGGCGAGAGGTCTTGTGCTGGCAACAGATTTTTTTTTTCTAGTATCATATACGTACATATGTAAAAATAAACACTTGATCACATAATAGTATGTATGTACCGTATACAATTGACCTCTCGAGATCCCAAAGCTGTCGGGGGACAGGAGTAATTTTTACTTGATTTGAAAATTGGAAATAATTTCCAATCGGATTCGAACCCACACTAATTGTTCACATATCGCACTCAGCCCCGGTATATCGTCTTTAAAACATTGTTTTAAAATAATACAATGAAATAAATTTGTATTCAAATTCTGAAGTAGTTCATTGTGCTATTGGCAAGTTTTTTTTTTTATAAATGAGTTTTAAGTTTCTTAGCGTCTAGCTCTGCAATGTCTGTGAGATGCGCTTAATAGATAAATAAGTGAATTTGTGCGGGAATGGCTGAATGAGATAATGACATTAATTTAATACGAAATTCAAATTGCGGTTATTCCAAGCCAATGAGCTAGGCGGGAGCCGGGCCGGGAGCCGAGATCCAACTCGGAAGTTTAAACAGAAGACACATCGACGGTACAGAAGAATAAATAAGTTCTCCGCGGGTGGTATTTCCGAAACAAATTATCTACAGATTATAATTTCACAGTACGCTGAACTGAGAACGCGTGATAGACGCAGGGAATTACGCGGGCTTGACAGTTTAAAAATATCCATCGTTTAGGAATAAAGTAGCCGAGTGTAACAGCGAGTGCCGGGCCCGTATGCTATCAGCCACTGATACTCAAACTTTTTACCTTCCGTCACCTTTAGGTAAGGAAAAGGTATTGTCTTTGGTCAAAAAATTCGTTGATGAGTTTTTAATGAATAAGCACGTTTTAGGGTATTTTTAAGATGATGTCTGTATGTGTGTGTGTGTCCGTGCGTGACAAATTTTTCTCCGACGATAACTCCAATACTAAAAATCTAAAAATTATAATTCTTTCGTATACCTCTTCTTTACATCCGTATGAAGAGCTGATTAGATTTTGGTTATAATTAATCCACCGGAAGTACCCTTATTTGAAGTTTTTAACAGTTTTTCTTTGAAAAACGTAGTTAAATATCATTTTTCGACATTTTGTGATTATCAATATGGAAGAATATCTTATTCTCTATACGGTTTGATTATACATTTTCCTTCATATTCAATAGATATAGAGTTATAGAGACATTAAGAGAGATTAACTTTCAAAAATTAGTCAGCTTTGCTAAAATTATAGAAACAGCAGATATATTCAAAAAAATTGAATTGACAGATGTCAGTGTCAAATGCAAAACCTAAGTTGAAAGTATAGGGTCAGAAAGTTATATGTGAATGTGATAGAGTGTCCCTCGCAAGTGACTTGCAGTTGCAGCCTCGCCTCAAGATTGGAATTTTCAATGCCGGAAGTACGAGAAAGGCCAAAGAGAAGATGGAAGGACCGTGTAGCAGAAGATTTGAGAGAGGAAGAATTGTGTGAAGAAGATGCGTTGGACAGCAATGAGTAAAAGAGAAGAGTAAGAAACAGCGACCCCTAAATAGGGAAAGGAACTTTCGGTATAGAATTTGTAAAAAATATTGTGTTCGTGTAACAATTTTACAGGATATACATAATCTTTTTCAAGGAACTTTTGGTATGGGATATATACAAAATACATCGAATTGACGGAAGGTTTTGTGTTGGCCACAAAGATTTTTTTTATAGTTCTGTTCTTTCGGCTTTATAATAGTACAGTGGGTTGGGAAAAAAACATAATTCGGAGTAAGCTGAGGACACAGAAACGTATGTCTGAGCATTATACTATTCAAAAGTCAAGTTATCAAAATTAATTGTGAAATGTAAAAAGAGAAAAAATAGTAACGAAGGATACAAAATATTGCCATTCGCCATTTTCTAATTGATTTCTTTTTCTAAAATAAGTATGGAAGAAGAAAATCTTTTATTTCTTTGGATAACATTTTTGACAATATCTCGTGCCAAATAGGCTCTTCAACCACATTAAAATTTAGCATATTTTGTACTAATTTTCAATAATACGCTTGAAAACAATGACAAAAAATATAACACTTTATTTAAAAAGTATATATTACGCTTGTAATTAAGGGGAAACGTCACCTGTCTTTATTTTGTTTCTCGGCCGCTAGTTGGGCGCTAGTTTACACTGTCTGGCAATAGTTGACTCATACGATAAAGTAGGAATCTTTAATACTTTGCCATTTAGCCTCTATTGGAAAGTAGTTGTACTTGTTCATATTTCATCTAAAATTTAAACCCAAAAACGTCTTGCGCTGTCGCTAGATGTCTCACCGAAAATATTTAAAAATGGTGACGAAATACTGTATAAGCCACGCCGTAACTGCAAGTGCGCGAGTGATTTAGCTCTTTCTAGTTATAGAGAGGGAAGCCATCTCACAGGTGGTAACCCCGGCAACGGCACCCCTTTACTTGCAAATACATTGTTAGCATATCGCTTGTTGATATTATTTTGATACATTCTGTGGTTGGCTCGCAAGCCGTTCTTATCGCGACAATTAATAAATAATTTCCGATAAATACTCGTATCCATTATTATCCTACACCCATTATTTTTTTTTACATTTTTTTTTAGGCGACCTTTGTGATATATACCACATATCCTAACACTGAAAATTGAACTTATGTCATTAGTGTTACGAAATATTTCATATCGTAATAGTTGACACCGTTGCTATGGTTACTATGTCATTATTTTCTAGCTAGACAAGTAATGTATTCAACTTGCAAATATTTTAATAATACGTAATTAAAAATGTAAAATAAACATTTGTAATAACTACACATTATGCATTTGACAACTGTCCGTAGGTTTGTATCAAAATTTCATTTTTGTAAATAAAATAAAATTTATGTTCGTGTAAAAATAATATTCGTAACTTGTATGAAATTCAAATATCATAGCTCGTGTGTATTGACTTGCACTCGCGTGATACTTGGTACTTTTCATAACTTGTTACACAAATAACTATACGGACGCATATTTGTTAATCATAATTATTAATATTAATTGTTTAATATATAATATTTTATTAAAAATATATTAAATTTTTTTTATTTATAACAATCGCTCTAATTCTGTAACAAAGTTATTAGGTCTTATCAACATTGCTACAAATTGTCACCAATAAAAACATACATAATGCCTGTCATTTTAATTTTTTATTAGCTGTTTACATTATAACTATTATTGGTTATTTGCTTTAGCGGGTGATTATATGTATGTATGCATGAAAAAAACATGTTGTGGCCAGTATAATACCTCTCGCCAATTTTCTAAATGCATCTATATAATTTAAACCAGCAGAAGTATGTTTTGTTATTGTTTCTGGTTTAAATCAGTGCAAGCTATAAAATTAATAAATAAAGAAATATCTCCAAAATGAAATTTAACATTGAATATCATACGTTCGGAATAAAACGCAGACATCAAATATAAAACAAAATAATATGATGTAAGGACTGTAAGTGTTATACACATAAAACACACGCTGAGTTAAAATATATAAACATAAAATAGTCTCCTAATTTCCTAACAACAAAACCGATATGGCTGCGGCATAAACACAAATGACGGCAATGACTTTGCCAATGCTACAAGGTCGGGATTCAAGTTGGAGTGGGGGAAGCGACTTCACTAGCGATTACAAATACTCCCTGCATATTATTCCTTCCTCCAAGAATAAAATGAAAGGATGTATGGGGAGAAAAGGCGGCGCCGGGTGTACTACTGTACGACTGTACCTCTCCCACCCGCCTAGAACAGGCCTTGGTCATCGCGTTTATTTTCAATGGGGTTTAGGGTTGCTACATGTAATGAAATGGAATAAAAAAATTTAATTTGTAAATTAACAAAGAATGTGTGTAACAGATAGAGAATCACATATGCATTTATTTATATTATGACAAAAATTGTCGAAAAACGATATTTAGACACATTTTTTCAGAAAAACTATTTTTTCTTAAAATAAACTATTACTTCCGGTGATTCAATTGTTACCAAAACTAACTAATCAGCTCTTGCTATTAATGTTAGAATGAGGTATATGCAGTTTCATAATTTTATTCTTTATAGTTTTTGAGAAATCGTGTTTAGAACATACATACACATAATCGTAAAAATGTTAAAATTAGATACTAGTGACCTCAAAACGTACTTATTCAGCAAAATTTCGATATGCAAAGTAAAAACGAAGTCATAGACACGTGACATGAATAATTCCTGATTTTTTTTTCTCGGCAGAAACATTCATTAGAGCGTTTTTATATTTTTCTGCCACTGTATTCTTATTTTGTTATTATTATTGCAGACAAATTGCGATTTTTTTATCATAAAACCTCGCAGGCGTATGCGTGACAATACCAAAATTTTTTTCGTAGGACTACAGTTTTGATATCATAGAGAGATATACGTCAAGTGACCTTCAATAGATTCCCAGTCCCAGTATTTGTTTATGAGTATGACTTATATACGCTGAAAAGAATAGTTTACACTGTCTATTATACCAACTCAACCTCTTGTATTTTGGTACCTTGAATGGATATTGCCTGTTTATCTGATATTTTTGGGCTAAAAAAATCTCAAGAATTAGCTGTAAAAGTATGTTACACTCTTTCAGAATCTGTATATCCCAATGAAATTTTGCATATTGTTCATTACAAACTTAGCTCTGAAATGATTACCTTCTACGAATAGTTACAAGATGAATGATTATTTCCACCTCTCGTCACACAGGTGAGATAAGGGAGGTTTAGCGATCGTAAAACAAATCATATATGCAAATTTTGATGAGTGAGCGCGCTTTAGAGGCCCTACATTCCAAAAAACATATTTTTACGATGATGTCTGTAGGTGTGTGTGTGTGTGTGTTTGAACATTTTTTTAGGCGCACTATCTTAAAAATTAATAATCGTAAAAAACTGAAATTTGGTATTATACTAGACGTACTAGTTGCAAATATTTACAATAAAGAAAATTAAACAAAATAATACGTATAAAAAGCAGGAATATAACAAATAACAAATAGGTTCATTAATATATATCTAGAACGTTTATAAACTATAAAATGTCTCTTTATGTTTTTGTTGTACCACATAACAAAACTGCGAACGACGTTGCAACATAATATATTATAATTGTCTGGGGTTCATTACGGGCTGGGGTAAATATATTCCTACTTTATCCATAGTTTGTCCCGGAGACTTATTAATTGTTATGGTAAAAGCCAAATGAATGGGAAATTCCTTTTGCAAAATAAAACAAGAATGTAGTATCAGAAGGTGTGAAATCTATGCACAGTTACGGAGTAACAAAACCCTTATTCCAATAACTTGATCATTTATTATTTAGAAATCTAAAGAATTTTGATGTAGTTTACGTACCCACTATTTGTACCGTTTTTTGACAATGACGTTTACCTGTCAGTTACATTCATTTGAAAAATAAACTGTGTAACAAAGGAATTTTGTTTATCTTAGGCATCGGGATTAAAAAAAGAAAAATGAATTTTAAATATATCTGTAAAATATATAGAAAAAGTATTCATGTATACCTGTACAAAATTCAATAATATATAATTTTCCAATGACATAAAATGTGAAAAAATTGCATTTAATGGTATTTTTTGAAGAAAAACCATTATGAGCTTCCAGTAAAGTGCCATTTCCAGTTATCCGATTTACACCAAAATCTAACAGGTTCTTTTCGTATTAGAATAGGATAGAAATACACGGTATCAGAATTTTCTGAATGATAATATTTGAGTTAGAGCGAAGACAAAATCCATACACATACACACATGCATACATAATCGTGAAAATGTTAAAATTGGATTCTAGGGACCTTAAAACGTGGGTATTTACTAAAATCTCGATATGTGATTTTTAGCACGATCCCTATAACTCCCTTACCAAGGGTAGCGGGAGGTAAAAAATTACTTTGTCCAAAAGATACATTACTTGTATAACAATTAAAATATTAAAATGTTAGGTATTTTTATTTGACATTATATAATATTAATATCACATTAAATATATATTGCAAAGTTTATATTTATTGATTATTTATTCTTTTTTACCTCCCGCTACCCTTGGTAAGGGAGGTATAGGTATCGAGATTTTAGTAAATGACGACGTTTTAAGGTCCCTAGAATCCAATTTTAACATTTTCACGATGCTATCTCTATGTGTGTATGTGTATGGATTTTGTCTTCGCTCTAACTCAAATATTATCAGAAGTAATATCACAAGACCTTCTGATTTTATCGATAAATTTTTATTTTGCACGAATTTTTTTTGCTTAGCAACAAACACGAAAGCAAACTGCGTGGTAAATCCCGACTCCGAAGGAGGAGGGGTTTTACCTAATGTCAGTTTGCTTGAGTGATTTTGCTTAAAAGCAAAAAAATGAGTGCTTAAAAATAAAAATTTATCTGAGAAAATCTGAGAGGTCGTGTGGTATTTGGTGAGATAAATTCCAAAGACAACGCAAAATGAAACTTGACACATTAATTGTCACACTGACAGTTATAAACAATAACAACTGTTTATTTACTTGTTAGCGGAAAATTATCGGGGTAACGGGGTTTTATCGGGGTAACGAGGTTTTATCAGTATAATACTGTTCTCATTGGTTGAATTTTCAAGTGTTTTGCATCATGATTGGTTAAAAACTAGTCGTTGGAATTTATCATTCAGAAAATTCTGATACCGTGTATTTCTATCCTATTCTAATATGAAAAGAAGCCATTAGATTTTGGTGCAAATCAGGTAACCGGAAATGGCACTTTACCTGAAGCTCATAATGGTTTTTCTTCAAAAAATACCATTTTTTCACATTTTATGTCTTATGAAAATTAAAGATTATTGAATTTTCTACAGGAATACATTAATACTTTTTCTATATATTTTACAGATAAATTTCAAAAGATTTTTTTTTTTATTATTCCCGAAGCCTAAGATAAACACAATTCCTTTGTTACACAGTTCATATTTCAAATAAATGTAACTGACAGTAAATGTCACTTTCAAAAATAACACAAAACTGCACACTCTATAAACATGCACCATCCACCAAACAAATAAGGGTAATTTGTAGAAATTTCGCGGGTTTTATATTCACCTTGTATTTTTCTTCCATATCGACATTACTATAATTTCTCTACTTACCGCCAGGCTCGCATAACTATACTTAATATACTTACCGTAACCTTCAATCGTGGCGCCACTTCCTTACAATTATTGAAATCTCGTACGGAAAATGTTATAATTGCTTATATTTTATAAATGAATTAATTAATATTATTTATTATGTGCACAGAAAACGTACGATTTATGGGAGTATGATGTACAAATATATATTTTTAAATTGAATGACATGTTTTCCACAAAATAAATAAAATATAATATTTTCTTCATTTTAACTATGTTCCGAAAATCTAATTTTCAATTTTCTTTTAAAAGATTGTGAACATTGCTATTCTTCAAACTTTCCAGTAGTATAAATAAAATCTATCGTGTAGTTTTTGAAAAAACGTGTAAAATGTATAAAAAAAGTAGGTTTTTTGGACTTTTAATACTGTTCCAAAAAATAATTTTTTTTTATTTTTACATAGTTCGTATACTACCTTACTAAATATATTTACTGAAAATCTGAATAAATTCTGTCCTCTAGTTTCCGAGATATAGCGAAATTAATAATTTAAATATTGTTTATGGTGTATATATAAAAGTCAGATTTGTTGAATTTACATTATAGTAATTAATAAATTATATTTCTTTATTTCTGCATACAATATAAATTCAATGAAGTGTAATGTTTGTTAAAAAGGGAAATAAATCTTTATAGTGACTTCTAGTCATTTGAACTCTGCGCGCAACGGGTGACATTTCACCTTAATTATTAAAAGTAGAATTTTTTACCTCCAATGCCACTGTGACGTCATACCGACTTGTGACAGAGATTGCGCGCGCATAATCTTGGCGTTTGCATTTAGTCATCTGTTCTGTCATTTGTGTTTTTGTTGTCATCTGTTTAGGTTATCTTTATAGTTATGGTTATAAAGTATTGCGTTGTGCCAAGTTGTGAAAACCACAGCAACAAAAATTTAAATCATTATATCAACAACAGGTAAATTGCGTGAATCTGCCTTTATTAAACCACTATCACTTTTTTTAAATATTATATTAGAATATTTAAATACAACTTTACACATAAATTCAAATATCAAACAATTCACAACGTAACATCAGCTTTCATGTGTCAACTTGTTTAAAAGTTTGACTGAATAGTTCCGCAATTCTACGCGGACAGCGTTGTTCTGTCATCAGATGGTATGACGTCACACCGTAAATTTCAATTTTGTATAGAATCTTTTCCAATTAATTACAGGCTTAATTATATCACAATACAGATGAAAATATGAAAAATATTCATATATTAACGTCTATTTTCGAAAATAAATTTTAAAAAAATTGGTTGAATAGCATATTATCATTTAATTAAATACTTTCAAATTGACATACGTTTTTTTGTTCATGGCCTACTCCCATTTAGGATTATTTTTTAACACACTGTATATTTGGCATCAAGTACCAAAAATATTACTTTAACAGAAGAGTACGTGATTTTTATAAGGTTCTGAAATCAATAAATTTACTTTACGGACATTGGTGTTATATTTATAAGCTATTTTATTTGCAACGATTTATGAGCTCACTTTTATAATAAAAGCGCTTTTATGCAACACACTCCTCATAGGAATATAATCTAAAATCACTTTTATTATAAAAGTGAGCTCGTAATACGGACCATTATACATCAGGATGTATCAGGATTAGTTAAAGAATTAACATCGTGTTTCTGAGATCATTTTGAGTAAAAAATGGCATATAAACATAAGTCCTATTCCTTTTGGTAACGGAATTACAAGGAATCAAAGTTTCATAAATACAAGAAATTTAAAACAAAAATTAAGATACCTTGGAAACTTCGAGCATATGCAAACTAGAAAAGTAATTCCCTATAATACCAATGCATAGCATGTTGTGATCGGAAGATATGCAGTAGAGAGGATTTACGGTGCTGGAAGTCATGGTGTTTTGCGGGTAGCGTTTTGTGGTGTCATTATTATGTCACTACTTGACATTTCACTGTAACCCTATTTTTTGCGTGTAGTTTGTGAGTATATATTTGTTCTGTGATTTTGATTATCCTTTTATCAAATTGCAATATGGTTTTATACAAATATTAAGATAGTACGCAGCCCGCAATACACCACGGCTACCATCCCCGTAAATCTCCCCTCGTGCATATCTTCCGATCACAACAGTCACTATATGTTGCGAAGCTTGGAACAATGGAACAAAATATGTAAACAAATCTATTTATTTTGTTTGTTATAGTAAGAGTCAAAAGGTGCCACTTGAGTTCCAATACAAACTGATATCAACAAATCAGAAAATTATCAATTCTGTAAGTTGTATTCCGCAATACTGAACCCATCATTCATTTGACAAGTTAAATAAAAATTATGAATGTCAAATTAATTTTGTATTGTCCTTTCATTTTATGTTCTTTTGTTTTAGAAGTAGGTATATGAATATTATTTTTTTCTCGATTACTGCTATTTTCAAATGTTTAATCTCTCTCACTTTCAAAATTAAAAGAAATAAGACCTGTTTTCATATGATATTTTATTTAAAATCATCACAAAAATAGCCATTAAAAGTTCAGATATCGGCACCAAACTAATCCATTATACGACGATTTCAAGCAAAAGTAATGTTGCCAAACTTGTAATAATTATTGTACATGATAATTTGGGTAGGAGTACGATTAATAAATTTGTACGTAAAATGACACAAAATATGTACAAGAAGAACGAAGTAAACAATTCCGATGAAGAATATTATTTTGAGTGTTCTTTACTACAAAATGAAATATGGCTTTCATTTTCACAAATTTTCGATTTCAAATAAAATTTATTATGCCTTACGGCTTCGGTAACTAAATTCCATTTTCTTGATAAAAAGTAGAACTTCAATACCTTGATACATACATTTTACTCAAAATAATGTCAGTAATACGTTAATAATTTTTTACACTAGTCCTCATACACCATGTATTTAAATATATGTATAATATTTACTCCGAATTTATGACTTGTTGCCTTTTCAATTTGTATCTTAATGGATTTAACAATATATTCAAACATTGTATTTAATTTCATTTTCGGAGGAATATCATGAATTGAAATTAATACAGTTTTAAGTTGATCATAGCAGTACACAAATATTTTTTATTTCAGTAGTGTCATATATTCTCTTTGGATAGCAATTTAAGATGTCGAAGGCCACCTAGACCTATGTAGCGTTTCCGCCCACTTTGACAATCACTGTTCTGTGGACCCACCAGACATACATCTCCCTACCGGGATCAGCGCAGACGTAAATGCCCGCGTTAAATTATTCCACGACTTCTTTGATCACTGAACGCACTCCGTTTTTACAAAAACGTTTCTAATGCTATCAACTTTATTTTCACTTTTTATTTCTTCAACAGATAAAGAGGATGTATTGTGATCAACTCACCTTTGATCTTGTGTCGATGTTAATACTTTTCCTTCTCTACTGCTTAATTTTAACCATTCAAACGAGACTAACTGATTGGGATTTTCGTTTGAGTTAAAAGAAGTTTGTAATGATACAAAACATACCTCTTCTACGCTCATTACTTTTAATGAATATATTTTGTTGTAGAAGAATAAAATCAAAAACTATTCTTTCAGCAATTTCACAATAAATACTTTATATGTAATTTATATATTTATGTTTCTTGATTCAAAAAATGTAATTTTATTGTATCGGCAATGCGTAGCACAGTTTTATTCCGAAAAGAGGACCCCATCTCCATAATAGAATTATACTATACTACACACATGTCTTACTTTTTAAAATATGATTTAAATTTATTTTAACAAATGCGTATTAGAGTATTTGAAAACTTGTTCAACATTTCTAATGAAAATTCAGTTGTTAATAAAGCTAGTATCGATTTAATATAAAGTACGGCTAAATAATAAAATAATTAAATGTCTGCATAGTGCTCGTCCATAATTATATAGTAGTATTTATTAATCTGAAAAAAAAAATGATCTAATACCTTTCCACTATAACACATTTTTCAATCTTTTTTTCGTCAAAAATGGAATGACTACCCTTGGCATATATATGATTTTTATCGAATTTTGTTTTAAATCGAATTATGAAGGTAATACATAAAAAATCATGTATTTGCAGGTACTTATATATTGTAAAATTTAATTTATATTTAAAACATGTAAACAATTCATTGAAAAAAATCTGTTATGGTCAGCACAAGACGTACCTTGGAAAACATTCTCTTTATTCTGTAAAATTGTAACACGAACACATACTAATTTTACAAATTCCATAAAGAAAGTTCCTTTAAAAAGATTCTATAAATCCAATAAATTATAACTCGAACATACACTATGTAAATTGCACTTGACACTTCTTTCCTTCTTCAGCTTTCCCTATTTTATTAGGGGTCACTGTTTCTTACACTCCTCTTCCACTCATTCCTCTCCAATGCATCTTCTTCACACAGTTCGTCCTCTCTCAAGTCTTGTGCGACATAGTCCTTCTATCTTCTCTTTGGCATTCCTCGTACTCACGGCATTGAAAGTTCCAATCCTGAGGCGAGACTGCAACTGCGTGTCGCTTGCGAGGAACACTATCATTATACCACATCTGTCAATTAAAATTTTTTAAATATATCAGCTGTTTCCATGATTATATCAGAGCTGACTGATTTTTGAAGGTTAATCCCTTTATAATTCAACAACTCGATATCTGTTGAATATGAAGGAATATTCAAACCGCATAGAGAATAAGATATTCTCTCATATTGATAATCATATAAAATGTCAAAAAATTATATTTAACTGCGTTGTTTCAAGAAAAACTGTTAAGAATTTCAAATAAGGGAACTTCCGGTTTACCAGTAAACAAAATCTAATCAGGTCATCAATTTTTTTAGAATCGTAGTATTGGAGTTGTCGTCGGAGAAAAATTGTCACACACACACACACACACACACACACGCACGCACGCACGCACGCACGCACACACACACACATACACACACACACACACACACACACACACACACACACACACACACACACTCACATACCTAGTCATCATCGTAAAACCAGTAAAATCGTATTCTAAGGATCCTAATTCATTAAAAACTTAACCACCTAATTTTTTGACCAAAGACAATACCTTCCTAACCTAAAGGTGACGGAAGGTTAAAATATGTATCGGCGAATATGTTTATAATTAGAATACATACAGGAAAAATAATTGCATGAACTCATGTAAGTCATTTAAGTTGACGTCTATTAAACATCAGGATTTATTATCTGTTCACTTATGCTAAACAAGGTGCAAAAGTCGCAAAAACTCCTAGTTGTAAATAAATGTTGCTTGCGTTGTTAACAAAGTCGTTCTCACGTATTTTGTAAAGTGTCAAGCGGGAGAAATAATTCCGTTACACGCCATCCATTACCGTTGAGCTTGTCACATTTTCGGCAGTACGGCAACAGCAATGCACGTTGGTATAACTGCACGTCTTTCTGCTCCTGCTCGAACATCGCAACTTAATAAATCAGCGCGCGAGTAACATACTTATTGCTCGGTACCGATCCTCGATCCGCGAGGTAATATATCTCACGGTTCGCAGCTTCCGCTAAAAAACGAATAAAACTTCCCAAAGACGAACTTCTTATCGCGAACAGCGAAATGAACAACGCACAATGAATGCCTCACAGTGACGACTCAATCATAAAATGGAATTACCTGATTTATCACGCTGTAATTGAGACTCAATATGGGGGAGTTTTTCGTTATCCAAAATTGTCAATACGTTTTTGCTTTTACGTAATTTCTGTCAATTTTTCAACTGCTTTTTTCAGTGTATTGTGATGAAGTTGTAACTCAATTAAGGACAGTTTGTGGTTGAGACAAAAAATATGATACTGAATACGCCTATACAGTGTACCTCGCCAAACGTCGCTTTAAAATAAGTTAAATTTGCTGTACTTGTTTGGACGCGAAAATTTTTGTTTGGAATACGGTGAGGAATATGACTGGAGTTTGTTGAGAAGAAATAGCAAAGTTTTATGGACAGATTAGTAAAGGTCAACCCAGGTGATCCATAACCTGGTTCATGTATGGACCTGACAAGATAAGAGACAGAAAAGAGAAATATAATTCGTGTTTCTTTGAACTGTGATCATGATTTTCTAAATAATGATTTGTTCAATAATGAATCCTTCGAATCATGATTAAATTTAATTCCAAAAAAACAACAAAATAACTTGATCGACGCGGAACCTACTCAACGTCTAACTAACTAGTGACAAACGTCAAATAATAAATCAGCTATTTTGTTTGAAGTAATACCAAAATCAAAATTAGTTTAAAAATGGATTGTGCTGAAGCAGAAATAATATTTTTAGTATGGAATGTGAAGTAAAATATGAAAACACGTTTCTTTAACTTTTTTTGTACCTGCAGGATCTAATATTAGAAAAATCGAAACCAATAATGAATGTTGAATCAAGTTCTAGTTGTACGGATGATTCTGATGTGAACATAAATTTGCACATTCCAATATTTCATTGCTTGCTTTTTCCGCCATTTCAAATCTTTTGTTATTTCAATCACAGTGATCATGCGAAAAGACAATTTTCTTTTTGATCATGTTCACTTTGTTGTTACAGACATATATATTCGACCACTATATTATTTGTTTTTGTTTTTTTATTATTATGTATAAATCAATGTTAGATTTTTTTTAAAGAACGGACTAATTATTTTCTCTTGATTTCTTAGAAAAATTCGATAAGTCCAGTCTCGTATAAGTCAAAAGATATCGAACGGATTAATAACGCATATTGAGGTACCACTGTATTATATATACGGATATGGCGTTTACTACAAGAACAACCAATGTCAACATTCTTGTATATTGGAATTGAGTAATTTAAAATCTATAAGTAAGCTTCAGTGTTAAAAACACTGTATCACTCAACATTCTGCACTAGTAATAATTACCTTTTTCGATTGTGGTATAGATTATTTGTTACAAATACTCAAAATCTCAGTCATATAGTATTTATTATCACTGTTTCTGTGGCGAAATACTAGGGATCTAAATAAATGGCAGAACGGTCTGATTTGTAAATTCACAAACAATATTTTTAAGAGAAAACGATAAATAGACAGTGGAAAAGCTAAGAACAAAAGGTTGCTTTATACAGTACACTCCAGCCATTGTTTTAGTTGAATAATCGAATGATCTTCAATATTATAAAACAAAAAAGTTGGTACATCTTCTGGTTTGAAACTCATTTTTATTAAACACAACGAACAAATCACAATAAAGAATTAGGTTAACACTGAATGAGAGACGCAAACATAATGAGATAGGATCAGTGAGCGGGACGTAAGACAACGAGGGGAGGTTTATTTGGATCATTATCTATCACTCTCTTGCATCTGACGTCAATTCTTCTATTCTCACACTATGATTTTATCATCTTATGTGAAAATTTATGAAAAATAAATGAATAACGTTCATTAAAAAGTGCTTCATTAAAGGTTGCAGTTGCGACTATAAAAATATCATAATTTTTGGCAAAGAAGAAAAGTTGATCAACGAAATGCATGGAAAATAAACTAAAATATATCTACTCTTTGCATTTCACGAAGAAAGATTATACAGAATGAGTCTCCCCCCTCCTTAATTTTTTTCATTATAAGTAACACAAAAATGGCTCATATAAAAGTTTTATCTTAAATATACTATTTAATAGCAGACATATATTTTTATAAAGCTACGTTTACAATATACGACTACCAATTTTTATCATTTATTTATTAAAATGCAACCTATATTATTTTACTAAAATATAAACCGCCATTGTTTCTCTTTTCAATGATTTAAAGTTTGTATATCAAAAATATAAAAACAATTCGAGAAAATAAGATAATTGAGCAATATTAGAAATTCTTTTTATTCATTTAGATATTCTAGGTGGCCATGTAAAAATTAAATTTAAAAGTTAATTTATTAATTAGAAAGAACACGTTAAAATATACAATAAAATGAAAATTAAAGCAGCTGAAAATATTACTGATTCATTTATAATTACATGTTAATATAATTAGCACTCTCCACACCAGCTATGAGTGCCCGTGAGGTGCCGCCTGTCTACATGTGTTGTAGATACTGGCACACCCAGATATGGGTAATATGCCGTGATTATATTTATATAATTATATAATTTTGAGGGTTAGGAAGTCCACTACTGCTTGTCCTGGCCACTATGAAACAAGTCACCTAAAATGTTTCACATACATATTATTTAAAATTTAATCGTGTCTAGCGACAGTGTAGCAAGGCTCACTTACGGAATAGTAGAAAAGGAGAATTTGCTCAGCGGAGAACCACACTTTAGTACAATTAATTCCTAGTACTTCCCACCAACCATCCTAACCTCAACTCTTTACACGTATTGGCACTCACATTCCCATTTCTTCTTTTCGTCGCATGTATTGTTAATTAGCAAGAAACGAGTGGCGTGACATGCAATGCTGGTAAAAGATTTATCCGAATCGTCGGTGCAATGATAAAACTATTAGGAGAGCGTCTCAACGATAGCGGCGGGAACATCCGCCATTACTAAATAATTCCACGTCTGTAGACGACGGCTGTGATGACGACGCCAGACGACGCGATGCACGAGTGCAGACAGACGAATAGTGCTGGTGAATGCAATAGGATTTATAGATGATTGTTGTGGAAAAAAGCATGGTTTTTGATGTTATCAAATATTTTTGCTTATTTATCCTTTAGGTATGCATGATAGGCAAACATAGTTAGGTCCTTGTCGCTTAAACTCGTCGTTTAATTTTTTTATTAAAATACGTCGTCTTTATTTGTGAAATGAAGTTATTAGTATCAAATGTGAAAATAATAGCGTCTATTAATAGAATTTGACCAGGGAATTTGGATATTTTTTTTTTATTTCTCAACGTTTATATAGGTAGGTATAGGCCATCCAGCGAATCAAGCGGTTTACGTCATCGTTTAGGGATTTTTAATATTTTCTTTATTTTTTTAAATATATTTTAATAACGGTATTTTATTGGTTTTTTTATTATTATCGTGTATTTGACACCTTTAATAGAAATAATTATATTTGGATATATTATTATTAAGTAAAATTTTGTAAATTTTTGCAAAATGACGTTTGATTATATTTTTTTAATATTGGTAATTCTGAACATGAATATTACTAAATATTATATGTCTATATTATACTTTTCAACGTGTATTGCGATTTCATTTTGTTTTTGGTTTCGTTGTTCATTGTCAAAATGTCAAATGCTCTGTCATGTCAAATTCAAGAGCTTGTAGTTAATTTATTGACTTATTTTGAAAATGAAAAATAGATTGGTGGGTTTTTACTTTCACTGAAATCTAATATTGAGGTAATATTTGATTCTATTTGTTAGTAATAATTTGAAAATTAAATCTATATGTACAGCGTGTGGCAAACGCTATACGCAATGTATAGAAACAGTGAGAAATTGTATGGTATGCAGTATTCTGTATTTTTTTAAGGATCTCACATAATACTAGATAGTTTGTTGCATATACTGCAAGAATGAAGTATTTATAACGGCGTAAACAGTATCGTTCAGAATATTTTAAATAAAATTGGATTTCACTGTAAAAATATTATACCAGATGTGTTTTTAAAAAAAATTTGGGTTTATGAAGGCAACCCACAGATTTTAATTCGTTTTACATGCTCATGTAAACTTTTTAACATATGACGTCATTGTTTCTAGTGATATTGTATTTATGACGTAAACCGCTTGATTCGCTGGATGGCCTATATACACCATTTTCAAGAGCTCAAGGTTTTTGAAAAATACATATGAAATAGTTTCAATCAAAGATTGAATTATTGTTGATAAAGTTTTATTTACTTCTCGCTAAGAGAGGTATTGGAATCATGCTAAAAATCACATGTCCAGATTTTAGTTAATAAGCACGTTTCGAAGTTCCTAGAATCCGATTTTAACATTTTTTCGATGATGTCTGCTACGTGTGAATGTGTGTGTGTGTTGATGTTAGAAGGATGATTCTTCAAAATCTATAATACTACAGGCCAATTTAACAACGGATTCCGTAATCGGACATTAATGGGAAGAAATGAAAAAGTGTAGGTAACAATTGAACAACCGAAAGTAGTAGTTTCTAAAAAAAATCTTTTAAATATTAATATTTTGAAAAATTATGTTATTACAAATATTGAAGATAATAAAATTCTCTAAGCGATACATTTAAAAAAAATGTTATATCTTCTGCTGATTTAGAGATAGGGAATTATAAACATATGAAATAATCCGGTGTAATGAATCTCACCGTCAGACTCCTCTATTGAAATCAGTTGAAAAATTAAAATGTTTGTAATTGTAATTGGCAGATAAATGAGTGTCAAAAATTCAGAGACATTACTGAAGAAATTTTCAGAAAAGTATATTTAATATTTAATTATTAATTAAATATTTAAAATTATAGATACATCCTATCAAAAACACATATACCTGATACATAGCACAGAGAGCTGACAGATATTTCCATGAGCGAAGTTAGGTCATCAGACCTGGAGGGCTAAAGCTCTAATATGTAAAGACATATATTTTTTTTTTTCGTGTAAGTGTTGTAAGGTGAGAATATTTTTGAGCGTACCATTAATTCATAAATATTAAAACTAAAAGAAATAAGGAAATAAAAAGATGTTTTTATCCAAAATTAATAAAATTAAACAATTAATCGAATATTTTTGGAGGGGAGGTTAGTTCGTTTTTTTTTGGGGGGGGGGCTTAGCTCCCTCAAGCACCCCCCCCCCCCCTCCTAACTTCGCCCATGGATATTTCGAAGTTATATAACGTGGTTATGTATTAGATACATAACAGGGAGAGATGACAGGCATTTCTAAGTTACATAACAATGTTACAAATCAGATACATGTATACATGGAAAATTTACTTCCATGATATATTACATCTTTCTACATAGGGCTCACAGATATTTTGAAGTTATATAAGATGGTTACATATAAGATACTTCCATGAATTATACATGTAAGAGTATTTAACAGATTTTCGAGTTCTAGGTGGTCTTCAGTTGTGGAAATGTATGATCTGTGTTTTTCTAGAGTTACTTTCTAACTGAACAGAGTTGCAGTATAAATCTAGGGCGTTTAATTTTCCTTGAAGGTCTGCTGGAATGCTGCAAAACATTATTATATCGTCCGCATTTAAAAAATATATTACAAACAATAATTAAAACTTTCTAGAACTACTACCTCTTTCAATTCAGAAATTATATTTATATTTTATAATAATAAAGGACTCCATTGTGATTAACAAACTAAGCCAAGATTTCATTGTATTGCTTCTTAGAAATAATTTTTCATATTGAAAAGAATTAATAATGTGAACAGAGTCCCCTGGAAGTAGTTGTAATCTAGTCGTGCTTTCTAGAGTTGTATTTATCTTTACAAGACAGAATCATTTATATAGTTTTTAATTAATTAAAAATGTGAAAATTACAAGATCGTGTTGTGGTGGAGTAGTAAAATATAAAGCGTTCTGTGGGAAAGCAAATTGTTTTTATTGTGGTGTGGTTGGTCTAGCTGCGTAGCTCTGCTCCATTTCTTGTAAAAACAACAAAGCCGGAACTTGATTAATTTGCCGGACAATTGTTTCGAGATAATTAATTTTACATCGTTTTCATTCTTCATCATCAACTCTTTGCAGGGGAGAACGTTGTTTACGCAACATTTTAAGGAAAAATGAATATATATTTTTTTTAATTACACGTCGCTACTTCATTAAAATCAAGCGTTGAAGCCCTGGGTTTTTTCCTGGTAGTAGAAGTCATTTTATCACGTCAAGAACAAGTGTTGGTAGATGTTAACTTCAGGCTGCAGGGTTTAAATATTGGAGCTGTAGCTATGATTGAGCGCTCAAGTTTTATATAAAAAAAAAACTAAGACGCCACGCTCAACATCTCAGTTCACTTGTTATAGGAAGCACATGTGGCATAATTTATTTGTTTTCGATAGACTAGTATCAAAGTATTGCATTTGAATTCAGCTTATTTTATACTTTAAAATATTTATCTCTTAATTCTTCCTTTCATTTGAAATATTACATGTTTCAAATGCATACTTCTCAGATAAATATAGCCATTATAGCGATTTATATACTATACTTTAGATAGAAGGGGTGCATTATGATTATCACTTATTATCTTATTTTATTATAAAGCCAGTAAAAACGTGCCGAAATAACCGGATGTACCCAATATTTTGATTTGCACGTAGTACAAGTAGTGCTAATGCACCAACACATGCGATCTGTACAAATTTCATATTGAAATTGAATAAAATTATGATTATTTAGTAACTAGTGCGCGCCAACATTCACTTGAGGGTAATTTTTCAAGTATATGTTTTTTAATTACTCAACTTTTAAATCGCTAGTGCGCGCCTGGCCTAATACTCATACGAACGGGCTAAACTAAACGCATATACAGTATTGGCCATAAAGATAGCAACTTAAAAAAAAAGTCATTTGCTCTAATGTAAAAACTGGGATTTCAGAAATAAATTACTGCACATTAGTGTCTTGAACCAAGTTTAATTTACATTAAAATAATTTGCATTATATTAACAAAAATTGATTCACTTGATAATAATTGGAGATTTTATCAATCGAAACTTTGTGTAACTCAAAAAAAAATAAAGATAATGAAAGTTCGAAATACTTCTTTTATTCTTAAAAATTGATTTATGTGCAAACAAATATTTTTATTTGGACAAAAATAAAAATAGCAACTTTTATAAAATTAATATAAAAACTAAATTTTCTAATATTTAGTGTAATAACCGGAACCACGAGAATTTATTAATTCTTCTCGTTTCATCATGAATTCAAGTAATTTTGTTATTACATTTCTATTAATTAATCTTAGTTCATCACTAAATAATACTCTTTTCCACATGTCAGTTGTCCAGTTTACATGATTTTCTGCAAAAAAATAACTGGGCTTTCACGTTCTTCTTCGAAAGAAATGGTTTCTTTGCAGGCCGACGACTATAAAGTTCTCCGGCAACTAATATTCTTCTTCCCTGTCTTGAAGATATTTTATCTTTAACATTACTTAGTAGAAAGCCTAAAATTTTCTTTGATGATAACAACGGATTTTTAACGATATGTGTTTTATCATTCTGTCGCTTCGGTTTGATGTTTTTTTTTGTCTACTAGAAATTGTAGAAGGCTCAATATTACCCTTTCTTCGAAAATGGATTATTATTCGTGCTATTGTAGATTTATGCAAATTAAAGTTCTTCGACATTTTATTCCGCGAAGCACCATTTTCATATGATTTAATTATTAAATTGCGAAATTCTTTAGTCAAAGTCTTATTACGTCCCATAATTTTGAAGTACTAATTTATATTTTTTAAACAATTATACGATATAAACGTTGAAATTGAGAAAATAAAGACATTCATTATGTAGTTGCTATTTTTATGTCCAGACAAAAGTAAGAATTATGCAAATTAAATAAATTCTATAAATTTAATATAAATTATTTTAACATAAAATAAACTTATTTTAAGAAGTTATTCTTTATGTAATTTATTTTCAATATTCTTATGTTCACTTCAGAGAAATAGAAATTTTTTAAAAGTTGCTATTTTTATGGCCAATACTGTAGTATTGTAATAATTTTTTTTATGTGATTAGTCACTTTTATTACTGTAATCGGCGTCTTAAAAACATTAACAAAAATTATTTTAATCAAATATTCTGTATTAAAATTAAGTATATTCCATATTGAAATGTACTTTCAAAAAATTAAACTGTTATTTCGTTGGATAATGACACTGCTTTTGAAGTAATTTGGCACACCCAGAAATGGGTAAAATAGCGTGATGATATATTATAACATTATTATTAATTGTTTTGGTGATCAAAGGAAAAAAAAATAAAAATGGGGGAGTAAAAAATATAAAAATGTTCGTAGGACATTTTTATTTCATAAATGAGCATGCTAGATTACATCGAAACGTTGAATGTTTATCAAAAAACTAATTTTCTATTATATGTCTACGTTGTAGTTTTCTATACCATAAATGACTTTTATTTTACCTTAAACTTGAAATTGTATGATTGAATATTCGTTTTACATACATTGTTAGAGTTGATGACGAAGCAAGATTGCTACGAAATGTTTTTGTTTGTGGAATATAAATGTCCAAAAAACATTTTTAAAAAGTTCTGTGAAAACTGATTCTACGCCACTTTTTCTACATTCATTATAATATTATTGTGTACTCGTATAAGTTTCAAACTTCAAATATAAACTACATGCAATAGTGTAATTCGATGTGTTGATAATATCAAAGGATTAATTTTAGTACAAACAAAATATGGAACTTTTCCACAAAAACTAAAAAAGTTAAAATTTCCAATTTTACTAATTGTTCACCAATGCATATCTAGTCCCTAACGGGGCTAATATTAAAACTCATAATTACAACTGAGTTTGTACAAATTAGAGTTTGCAATTTTTATTTACGCGAAATCAAATCGTAAAATCTACCAATTTTTGACTATTTCGATTTCGCACTCTGCTAATCTTTTTAATAAAAATTGCAAAAAGAGAATTTTCATTTAAATTAGAAACACCGTTGATCAGATTAAAATTTAATTAAAAATCAAGCAATACAATTTTATACGTATTCGTTGATATGCGGTGCATTCTATAATCCAAGCAAATCTAGTGTTATTATTTTTTCTACATGCCAATTTTACTGGAATTCGATTAGCTGTAACATGAAAATTGGTAGAAGTGTAACATTTCCACACTTTATTTTCTCATATATACATCTATGACCTCTTGTACGTTTACACTATTAATAGAAATAAGGTTCCATAGTAATACAATAACTACACACCAATTTTTCACACTTGACCGTTACGTCATAGTTTGATATTCTTATATTAGATATACGTATCGTATGTTCATCTCTGTCTTACTTATGGTTTCCTACGTTCTGTCTTCGATACGTATATCTAATATACGAACATCAAACTATGACGTAACGGTTAAGTGTGAAAAATCGGTAACTATTTTCTATTCTGTGCCCTTGCAAACGAATGCTCCACACATACAGGTTGACTTAAATGTTACTTTTTTGTGAAAAGGTCTTATTACCAGTTTCAAAATGATATCGTTGATTTTTTAAATGGAATGGTACTTATACAGGGTGTCTCTTAAATAGGGGGACATGGCTTAACCACAGATTCCTGAGGCTAAAATAAGACGATTTAACCAAACTTGCTTCTACCGGAAAGTGTACCATTTAGCCAGAATTCTGCTTCAAAGTTCTTCGAAAAAAAATTAATTTTGCTTTTAATAATCGGACGCTTTATTCGATTTGAATGAAATTTGGTATGACAGTGTATATGGTTATAAGTCATCTTTTAAGGTGATACTTGTTATTATTAGTGAACCACTAATGGATGAAACTTAGGTGTCCCAACATTGATTAGACAGTAACTTTTTAATGGCCACGCCGATAACATAAAATTATTTTTTTTCGGAAAGATTCACTCAATAGTAAACTTTTCTCTCTCTGTGTAATTTGTGATATCTGTTACGGTTCACACAGAAAAAAATAAAATCTGAGTGACTGTACTGCTAATTTTTTAAAATAAATTTAATCTAGCAGTCTATCCAAATGTCAAACAACTCATTTTTAATGACAGTAACAATTGTTTTACGGGTTGTCAAAAATTTTCTTCGCAATATTCTAAAATTAGTAACATCCGTTTGTTCGGCCTAATAATATTTTACTACCATTATTATAAATAAGACGATTACATATCTCAGCTTACTCCTAAACAAGTTGTGAAGATTGACAACTAGTTACTGTCATTAAAAATGAGTTGTTTGACATTTGAATAGACTGCTAGATTAAATTTATTTTAAAAAAATTCACGATGCAGTCACTCAAGTTTTATTTTTTTCTGTCTGAAGGGTAACAGATATCAAAAATTAAACAGAGAGAGAAAAGTTTACTATTGAATGTATCTTTCTATAGAAAAATAATTTCACGTTTTCGGCATTGCCATTAAAAAGTTACGGTCTAATTAATGTTGGGACACCTAAGTTTCATACACTAGTGGTTCACTAATAATAACAAGTATCACTTTAAAAGTTGACTTATAACCATATAAACTGTCATGCCAAATTTCATCCAAATCAAATAAAGCGTCCGATTATTATAAGCAAAATTAATTTTTGTTTGAAGAACTTTGAAGCAGAATTCTGGCTAAATGGTACACTTTCCGGTAGAAGCAAGTTTGGTTAAATCGTCTTATTTTAGCCTCAGGAATCTGTGGTTAAGCCATGTCCCCCTATTTAAGAGACACCCTGTATAACTACTAACTAACTGCTAACCAACTATGGTGCTGGCATCTGTTCAAAATATATGAAGAACTAATGAAACGTCAAAAGTGCTACCAACATAAAAGAAAATAGAGTTTAACTTAACCTTAGCTAAACACGTCACCGTGATACACGAATACACCTCAAGAGTTTAATTTTCTGCTCAAATTTAGCTAAACCAATATTTAACATATCACTGTAATTTCTTGCAATCATCATTTGAATGATAAAGATGAGATCCAGTACGCGTTAAAAATTAAATATACATTTATGTATATTGTAATTTTAGAATACATATTGTGAAAACAATATGTAGCTGCTATAATTTTGAAAAAACTCAATATATCTAACTTATTTCCCGTCAATAAATTATCTAAAACAAATTGATAAACCATATTTTGTATTATTTCAAATTTTCAAGTAGATGCAATAGCATGCGCACGACATCGTGGGTAACTCTGCACTTCGTTGAAAAGAATATAGATGTACTTCTGAAATGCTATTTCAATTTTTTAAATTTGATTTTATTTTGTAGACAAGAATTTACTAAAAAATTAAATTTTTGATTTCTAATGTACACCAAGGCAGTTGGCAATATACGTAATTTACAAAAATCATTTCATAATTTATTTTCTATAATTTCATAAATTTTAAAAACAAAAATTGTTTCACAATTCAAAAATTATAATTCTTTCGTATTCCTCTTCTTTACATCCATATGAAGAGCTGATTAGAATTTGGTTATAATTGGTCAATCGGAAGTTCTTTTATTTGAAGTTCTTGAAGAACGCAGTTAAATATCATTTTTACATGTTATGTGTGAGACGAGTTTTTAATGAATAAGCACGTTTTAGGATCCCTAGAATACGATTTTACTAGTTTAATGATGATGTCTGTATGTGTGTCCGTGTGTGTGACAAAATTTCTCTGATGATAAATAACTCTAATACTAAATCTCAAAAATTATAATTCTTTCGTATTCCTCTTCTTTACATCCATATGAAGAGCTGATTAGAATTTGGTTATAATTGGTCAATCGGAAGTTCTTTTATTTGAAGTTCTTGACAGAACGCAGTTAAATATCATTTTTACATCTTATGTGTGAGACGAATTTTTAATGAATAAGCACGTTTTAGGATCCCTAGAATACGATTTTACTAGTTTAATGATGATGTCTGTATGTGTGTCCGTGTGTGTGACAAAATTTCTCTGATGATAAATAACTCTAATACTAAATCTCAAAAATTATAATTCTTTCGTATTCCTTTTCTTTACATCCATATGAAGAGCTGATTAGAATTTGGTTATAATTGGTCAATCGGAAGTTCTTTTATTTGAAGTTCTTGACAGAACGCAGTTAAATATCATTTTTTACATCTTATGTGATTATAATCTTGAAAGAATATTTTATTGTCTACACGAATTTGATTATACATTTTCCTTCATATTCAATAGATATAGAGTTAAAGAATTATTAAGAAATTAACTTTCATAAATTAGCCAGCTTTGCTATAATCATGAAAACTGGTGATATATTCAAATAAATGTAATTGACAGATGTCAGTGTCAAGTGCAATCTACATAGTGTATGTTTGTGATATAATTTTATTGGATTTATAGAATCTTTTCAATGAACTTTCGGTATGGAATTTGTAGAAAATAGTATAAGTTTGTATTACAGTTTAACTGGATATACAGAACCTTTTTCAAGGAAACTTTTAGTATGGGATTTGCAGAAAATACATAGAATTGACGGAGGGTAATGTGCTGGCCACATCAGATTTCTTTCTGATAAGATAAATAGGTAGGTAGAATGTTTTATTTTGCGCAGGGGTAGTTCTAAAATTCCCCCCCCCCCCCCCTTGGCTACGGCCATGACTATCCTCTAAAATTAGGTAAGTAACAATAAAAAAAGATTGTATATCCTTGGTCGTACAGTCGTATAAACCAAAATAATATACAGAATGTCCTAATATTTTATACAAAACATGTAATTTTCAATCGTATTAGTAAATAATAAGCAAGTATTTTAATTGTTAATGTAATTATGAACGAATGCAAACAAATTCTTTAATGAAATGGATGAAATGAGAGACAGCATGATTTTATTTTTTGGAATAAAACTGCGTACAATCTTGTTTATATTATGACAATTTTTTATCCAATTTGCAAATCCTCTTTCTGTAATGGTTTTATACGCAAACAACTGTAGGTATATTTTAAAATAAAAAATATCATTTTATGATACAGCTTCAGGGGTTACCATGTTTATCACTTTCAAAATATTACTTTTATAAAACCCAATTACATTTTCCGTTTGACGAAAATATTATTGAATTGCAATGGATTGATTTTTCTTTCTATCTTATTTATTTATTTAATTTGTTTTAAATGCTGATATTTGTTCAATATTCTAATGCACATATTGGAATTGTATCAGATATTTCAATATTTTATATCAAAAACAAAGTTTTATTTTGACAAAAACTATGGCTGGTATGCTGAACAACTAGTTAAGTATAATTAGCGAGCAGTTGACATTCGCATTTGAATTACTTTACAGAAAAATACTGCAAATAACGGTTATTGAAAAATTAATAATTATAATTTTTCCAAATTATATTTAACGAGTACGAATCCTACGAAGGTGATATAGGGCTGTTATTATTATAAAAAATAAATTAAAAAAAATCTGTTATGGCCAGCACAATACCTCTCGCCATTTCAATTTTACGTTATATAAGTATTTTATTGCACTTCGCTGTCGAACCATCGTTTTATAAAAAAAAAATACAGAACTTTACCCAAATATTGTTTTTATTCTATTTAACATATTTTCTGCACACATATAATTCTAATTATGAACAGCCTGACATACACACACACAGACATCATTTTAAAATGTTATAATCGGATTCTAGGCAGCTTAAATCGTGCTTATTCACTAAAATCTGGATATGCGAAGTTTACAGAATAATACAGAACAGTAGCACATTCAGTAAAACTCTATCTGAAACAATGCCGATTTTGAAGAGTTGGCAACATTTTAACCAAGGAAAACAACCGTAATGCAATTCGCACATGTCTTCTCGTTTCGGCAATATATCTAGCTCTAGCGTCTAACATCCAGTCTAGGGTAAAACTAGAGTAGAGTGCAGTCTAGACATCCACGTCGTAGCAGGCGGTGACTAAAACAAACATTACAATGCCGTCTGCAGCGTCTATGACTATATACCACGTGTATTGACAACCTGCAAATTGTCTGGGAATTTTCAACACAAGCCGATTTGCGACGTAGTCGAAACGACATTCGGTAATTTATGAAATGGAGAGCCATTCGGTTAAAAATTGCTTAATGTGTAGTGATCAACTAAAAACCTGAGAATATACCTAAAAATTAGCTGAATTACTGGGAATTAGCGGAATTAGATAGGAATTATCGGAATTACTTGGGAATTAGAAGAATTACCTGGTAATTAGCGAAGTTACCTGTGAATTACCGGAATTATATGGGAATTAGTAGATTTGCTTGCGATTAGCGGAATTAAGTATGAATTACCGGAATTACTTGGGAATTAGTGGAATTACCAACGAATTAGCGGAATTATTGTAATTACCCGTAAATTACCGGAATTGTTTGAGAATTAATGGAATTACTAGGGAATTAGTTGTTACCTGTGAATTACCGGAATTATTGAGGAATTAGTAGATTTACTTGGGAATTAGCGGAATTATCTATGAATTATCGGAATTGCTAGGGAATTAGTAGAATTACTAAAAAATTAGCAGAACTACTTGGGAATTAGTGGAATTACTACTTAGGGAATAAGTTGAATTACCGGAATTATTGGGGAATTAGTAGATTTACTTGGGAATTAGCGGAATTACCTATGAATTACCTGAATTACTAGGGAATTAGTGGAATTACCAAAAAATTGACAGAATTATTTAGGAATTAGTGGAATTACCTGGAAATTACCGGAATTATTTGGGAATTAGTGGAATTAGTTGAATTACTTGGGAATTAGTAGATTTACTTGGGAATTGGTGGAGCTACCTGTGAATTACCGGAATTATTGGGGAATAAGTAGATTTACTTGGGAATTAGCGGAATTATTTATGAATTAGCAGAATTACTTGGGAATTAGTGGAATTACCTGGAAATTACCGAAATTATTTAAGAATTGGTGGAATTACAGGAAATTATTGGAGAATTAGTGGAATTGGTTATAAATTAGTGGATTTAAAATTGATTTGTACCTTTTTTTTCCTAAGTGACCAACCCGTCGCTACTATATTTGCCGTCAAATAAATATAGACTGGAGACTTCTACACTGTTGCCAATTCCATTGGTCATGTAAAAAATGACAAGTTATGAAGAAGCGACAACACCGCAGGACAAGGGACAAGGTGGGCAGAAGATAAAAATTGAGCATCAGACCATATTTATTTGACGGTGAGTATAGCAACTTTTAAAATATTTCTATGACCCTTAGTTAAAAAAATATAACATCCGTCACTAGACAAATGCAACTTATAGGTCCCCGGCAATCCGGCAACCGATGCCGTAGTTAACGTTAACGTGTTAAGGTTCAATGTTAATTTTTACTAAAAATTAGAAGTGTAGGATATAGTTCCTTTAGGTACAAGTGTACATTCAAGCAGGTACTACTTTAAAATTAATAAATTGTAATCATAACTAAAATATCATTACAGGATTACAAAAAAAGGTAAGGAAAAATTAGCTCATCCTCATACCTATATCATAAATTGTAATAAGTTGTAAATACAATAAAGAATTATTATTATTAGTCTAAACAAAAATATCAATATTCGTTTATTTTATGTTCAATTTGAATTGAATATATTTCCAGATAAGTTTTGTAATAAAAATAATATAAGATAAGAACACTTGCATGTATTATATGTAAAAGTTCTGTCTGGCCCATTAGCTCAGTTGGTTAGAGCGTCGTGCTAATAACGCGAAGGTCGCGGGTTCGATCCCCTCATGGGCCACGGTTTTTTTTTAATCAATATTGTTTATCACTCGGTTTCATAAATATGAAAGCCACAGATATTATTTTCGAGATTACTTCAACAATCTATAAATATGATTTTTGGAAGCAATTAAAAAATTTTCTATACGAAGAGGTTTTTGGATGAATGCTTCTTTTATTTCAACATAGTCAAAATTTACAAATTTCACAACTGCGACGTTTCGGTTCTGTTTAGAACCATTTTCAAGCTAACAAATCTATAAATATGTTAGCAACAGCAACCATATGAACCGAAGGATAGGAATATCCAAATAAATATTTCTCGAGATGTTATTGCAAATACTTTATTTTGTTGCAATAACAATTTATATTTTCATCTCATATGGAAATGAGAGGAATATAAATTTCATTACGGATAACTAAAAACAGAAACTCAACTGACATAATTTCAAAAATTGTATTTCGAAAAATATTTCAGTAAGTTGGCCCATTAGCTCAGTTGGTTAGATAATAATAACGCGAAGGTCGCGGGTTCGATCCCCTCATGGGCCAAATATATTTTAATTAAATTTACTTGTCTATTAAAAATTTAAATAACAAAATAAATTTGAAAATCAGAAAAAGGAAAACAAGAAGATATATTAATCAGGTATATACTTCGTAAAATGCTAAATTTGTATGTCAAAATAAAAGGCAAAATGAAAATAAAAACAAGTTTCAAAGAACATAAACTGTTTAAAGAACAAAATAATATTTAATGCAGGATTAGTATTACATTATCATAATATAGGTCATAATTTTTGTTTAGATGATATAAAATGCGAAAACCTTGCAATAATTATAAATTAAACATGTTTAAATCTGAAGTACTACTAAAATTTATGAAACCCAAAATTGTTAATTCATTCCCCATATCAAATTTGCAATTAGATGTTCCACTAAAACTCATCTTAGGAATATCGTTTGTTTGACATAAATAGAGGTCATTTTTAATTTGAAGAGAACTGTACAATAATTAAACATGAAAACAGATTAACCGAATTGTTCATATTGTGATAATAAATTTGTATAATAATAATAGTTATTTATGTATCAAGGCACCGAAGTTTTCTTTTTGTGAATGGTGATTTTACATAAACCGTATAAACCATATGAGTGATTATATGGAACTTCAGTACCGAGGTGCATATTAAATTTTATTTTAAATCGAAATATTGTGAAAGTGAAAGAAATATTTATTTTATAGATTATGTTTAAATAAAATCTGTCAGTCTGACATTAAAAATGTTGCTAACCTCGGACGTACAAGTTATCGTGAAGAACACTCAAAATTATGTGTATTATCTCAAGCTAATTCATCAGAATTATTTAGTTCGTTCTTCTTGCGTGTATTTCTATTTTTTTCATTTGACGTACAAATTTACTGTTGTAGTTACATTGTAAACCTGTCCAAGTTATCTAACATGTTGAGCAATTATCATAAGGTTGACAACACCGCAATTTCATGAAATCGCGTCGTTAATGGATTACTTTAGTGCCGATGACTGAGCGTTTTAATCGATTTTTGTGACGATTTCAAATGAAGTACATTATTACGACATACTTGGTGAAACTATTCTAATATAATATTTATAGGATCATACTTGACAAGTTTCACAAAATTTCAATCTCTGAAACAATCTTGTCATTTATCAGACTGCAATCTTGTGAAATTTGTCAAGCATGATTTATACCTCTCGCTAAGAGAGGTATTGGATTCACGCTAAAAACCACATATACAGATTTTAGTGTATAAGCACGATTTAAGGTCCCTACAAACCGATTTTAACATTTTTACGATGATGTCTGTGTGTGTGTGTGTATGTGTGGATGTGTGTATGTATGGATGTTGGAAGGACGATTCCTTAAAAACTATAAGACTTAAAAAATATTTAACTGCAGATTCTTCAATCTGACATTCCTGGGAAGAGCTGAAAAGGTTTTGGTAACAATTGAACAACCGGAAGTAGTAGTATCTTGGAAAAATTCGTCTAAATATATATTTTTTGTGAGTTTTTTTTAAATTAAATATTGAAGAACATAAAATTCTCTATCTAATACACTTAAAAATTTTATTGTATCTTGTATACATTTAGAGATAAAGACACTATAATTTATAGAGTAAACTCATCGCAGAGGCTAAGGCACTAAGGAAACCAGTTGACAAATTCCAATATTTATAACATAGTTTGTAAATGACATATGTCATTGTCAAATATCAACAGTGACATTCTGATAGCTTTTTCTGGGAAGTATATTTAATCTTTCTTATTGTTTTATTAATTAAATATTTGAAATTATAGGCAAAATTGTGGTAAAATGCATATATCCATCAGAAATACCGCCAATCTGGTTAATGAATTGGAAGAATCTCTGACATTTAGAAACTTCCTCATACAATGAAAAATAGATATAATTAATAAAAAACAATATTTGAGTAAATTTATGCAATTTTTTGTTATAAAAGGACGGTTTGAAAGCGAAGTGCAATACAATACTTATATAGCCTAATATGGAAATGGCGAGAGGTCTTGTGCTGGCCACAACAGAGTTTTTAAATATTATATAAATATATTGTATGGAGAAAAGGATAAATTTAATTTCATCATATTGTACATTTCATAGCTCCTTTACGATATCTCATCAAATATATTTATTACTTATAACATAAAATATTTCATCAGATAGGTATGCAAAAAGAGTTGTATGAACTGAAAGATGAACAGGAAGAAAGCAAAATTGAAATGATTATATTTCATGTAACTTTTTTCCTATGTTATTTATTATGTTATAATAATAATTTCTATTCTTTATTTGTAACATAAATCTGTTTATTTACAAACATATTATTATGATTTAGAAATGACAATGCACTTAGTTGAGTACGAAATAGCAGTGCACAGATGCACTATCCATTCATAGTTTCCCGACAGGCCGTTTGCGGCGAACCGCATGTTTACGCTTTCGCCAAATAACCAATATTTGCATCCATAATATTTGTATTCAATTACTCTGTACGTAGACATCAAAGATTCGCGGGCCCTTGCTAATTACCTAATCATTCGCGTCTCGTAAACCTTGCCTTCGTTGTCGAGTGTCGAGATGAGAGCAAATCGATAAGTTGCAATACCGCCCAAAACGCTTTAAGAACAACTTTACGAGTTGTGTAAAATTTCGTCGTCTGAACTATCGACGGAAGTGTTTCTATTCCTGTAATTTAATGTGTAATTTGTTAAAGTTTGCTTTTATCAAATGTATGAAGTAAAATAATTTAACTTTTAAGTATTTTCTTGTTGAATATTTTATATGTGTTTTGAGGTTAATCAATGAACTTTCTAATTAAATGTAATGTCAAGTAAATAATTAATAGTGGTACATAAAATGAATGAAAAGTAAAACTTACCGTTCTTGAAGTTCACATTTCAAACCAATCTTAATTCTTCTGCTTGCTCCATCTAAAATCAAGACAAAAAATGTTAAACAAAAACAGTATTTTTAATATTATATTAATAATAATTAAAAATACATTTGTATATACACAGAAAAAAAAACATCTAAAATGTAGTTAAATTAACTAAACAAATCAGTCATTTTTTCTAATATGTTTTCATTAAATTATCTAAGTTGATATAGTTAAATATTCTAAATTTGTAATAACAAATTATAGTAAAATTAAATACAAAATTGCATTAAATGACTACATTTAGTATTGAACGAACCATAAATAAAGAAATTAACTAAACATATATTTAAATTTTCTATTTAATTACCTAATTTATTAGATAAATCACCGAAAATTGTAAGACAAAAATAATGAGGCCAAAATATAGTAAAATTAAATAAAATAAGTAATTAATACAACTATTTACATATTTAAATTAACGACTTTTTACAAAATATTTATTATTATTATCTATTTCGGGTTAGTTAAAATGCTAAATTAAGATTTGTAAAATTATTAGACATATTGCTTAATAAAATAATATTTAATTATAATTAGACAAAATTTCAATTCTTTTTTTTCTATGTAGGTAGTATTAGGACCGTCACTTGTAAGCGCAGGGCTTACCGAAAGACAATCTGCGGGGCCCATTGAAAAAAGAAATTCTGAAGAAAAGATTTTATTGTGTCCACATGGGGATCTCGAGAATTATAAAAGATACGTGGGTGGTCAATTAGACAAAATTTGTCGAATTAGGAGGCCATTTTAAATAAGTAAGTATTTCTTTTTACGAAAAATGCCTGGCATAAATGTATATTTTCTAATTTTTGTTTTTGCAAATAACTTCATGTAAGTATGACTATACTGAATTTTGGTTTCTATATCTAAGGTTTTATCAGAAGTAATATCACAAGACTTGATTTTATCGATAAATTTTTATTATGCACGAATTTTTTTTTTTTGCTTAGCAACAAACACGAAAGCGCACTGCATGGTAAATCCCGACTCCGAAGGAGACGGGGTTTTACCTAATGTCAGTTTGCTTGAGTGATTTTATTTTGCTTAAAAGCAAAAAAAAAATGAGTGCTTAAAAGTTTATCTGAGAAAATCTGATTTGACACATTAATTGTCACACTGACAGTTATAAAAAATAACAACTGTTTATTTACTTGATAGCGGAAAATTATCAGCTATAATATCCCGAGGACATTGATAATTAAGAAATAATTTTATAACAGTTACCGAAAGCGCGTTGCTTGGTAACAGCCCGACGCCGAAGGCGGAGGTGGTGTTACCTAAAAGCAACGTGCTTGAGGAAGTGTGATAAAATTATAAGTATTTATCAATGATCGAGGGGTATTCGGTGAGAAATTTTTTTGCAGTTTTAAGATTAAATTTGCCTAAAATTTGTATTTGACATAATTTTTGTGTCTAACATAGCCCAATAGATGTCACTAGTAGCTATGAACGTGAATGTGGCTATGAATATGTTCAGTGTGAAGTGTACAATGAAAATGAGACCTCTTTGAATGAGAGAAGAAGATAAGACATACAAAATTCCTTAAATATTCTCCACATTTAGTTTTTCATTTAATACAGTATTTTTTATGTGTTTTCTTCTATAATTTTGTTGATTAAATCATCATTTTTATTGACAGCGTAAAAATGACATTTTCAAAATAAAACAATTAATCTTTAAATATATGTCAAAAAGTGTTTTTACTTAGCAACTTGGTGACATAAGTGATAATTGTCTTAGGATAATTATCAGTGTAAGTTTGTTTTGATTGGTTACTTTCGCACACGTGGTCAGCAATAAAGGGATTCAAATGGATAATTTTTTAACCAAAAAATTTTCGGGGTAACGGGGTTTTATCAGTATAATACTGTTCCCATTGGTTGAATTTTCAAGTGTTTTGCATCATGATTGGTTAACAACTAGTCTTTGGAATTTATCTAAATAATGAACGACAAGTGAGTTTTTGCCAGCTCAGAAACAAAAGAAGAATACTTATTAAACATTTCTCGAAGTTGAGCCTGGATTGTGCAAGTGGTTTTGCTCTATCGTTAATATTATCGAAAATTAGACACCTGTACTACAAATAAAATTGTTTTATTTTATTATTTACTCCCCATAATACGGAATTTTGCGAAATAGTCCTGAAGCTGGACAAATCGAAAAATATTTCAAGAATAGTACGAAACTAATAAAAACATCCCTATAAGAGCAATGAGAAAATATTTCGTCCAAAATAATAGAAAAATGACGTCTGAGTTCAGAAATAAAACAAAAGAGTTCTAGACATACCGCAAACAAGTTGAGACTATTTTATAGTGTTCCTGGATATTTCATCTAATTAAAATTTTGACAAATTAAACACATTTTGTTGCAGTTGAATAGTTTTTTAATAAAAACTTTTATAAAACTTGTAAAGCCAAAATGCATTAAAATATAACAAAAAAATATCATTTTTCTCTCAATGATATAATAAAACATATTTTTCCCGATTATTTTTGAAAAGTCATTTAACATTCTCTAATCAATTAATTATTAAAAACAGAACTCGATCAATCAAGCTCAAATGTAAATACATATTTAAATATCAAATAGGGTTGCCACATCCATCGCAAATCAAACAAAGGAAGCAAAATAAATTCGATTGGGGTACACAGACAGCATTAAAACACACAACGCATGAAATAAATAGAATTTCAGTGTTATCATAGGAAATTAAATGCGTTATATTTCACGGGCAAATATGTACATAATCCGGGTATAAATGTATCATGCAAATATTACCATTCATGTTACGCATAATGAAAGTTAATTCGCATAATATTATTGCTCACACGCAATTATTACTCATTGTCGAGGAGATATTGTTGTTATATTTATATATTACCGTGCCACAATAATTGAAAAATTAATAACAGATCATTTGTTTCATATATGATATATTATTGGTGCTGGGATATATGAATTTAAATTTGTCATGATGTAATTAATTGCATAGCCTAAATTAGAATATATAAATTATTTTGTTAGGCACACATAATATTAACTTTATATTTGATTATTTATTATGTGCCATATAATTCAAATTAATGTAGCTGTGTTTCCCAATAATAAATTATACAGATAAAGGAATGCCGAAGGTTAATGTTAGCATAACATATGTTATTATTTGAAAAATCAATGAAATCACGATTTTCACGAACATTTTATTTGTTCATTGTTAAACAAGATTAGATTGCATCACTTATATAAATTTAAATTATATTTGTATGTTATTATTCTGTACGGTTGGTTCTTAGAAAAATCATTGCAGAGTATTCGTCATAACTTATAAGAATATTCATGGCAAAGAAAATTCATCACAAGAAATTCGTAACATAATGTAACGTTTCCTACATTCTACTACCACGTAGGGTCATTAAGTGACCCCACTTTTAAATAGTTATTTTTCTTACAAAATGAAAAAAAATCAAGTTTTTTTTGTTTAAAACACTTTAAATAAAACAGTAACATTCATTTGTATAATTTAAAACATCTAACTAAATAAAAAAAAATTAAAAAGTTTAAATAATCTATCTGCAAAATGAAGACAGGTCGACATTATTAATATGGAGTAAAATTAAAAACGATAAATTCCAACGACTACTTTTTAACCAATCATGATGTAAAACACTTGAAAATTCAACCAATGGGAACAGTATAAAACCGCGTTACCCCGATAAAACCCTGTTACCCCGATAAAACTCCGTTACCCCGATAATTTTCCGCTACCAAGTAAATAAACAGTTGTTATTGTTTATAACTGTCAGTGTGACAATTAATGTGTCAAGTTTAATTTTGCGTTGTCTTTGGAATTTACCTCACCAAATACCACACGACCTCTCAGATTTTCTCAGATAAACTTTTATTTTTAAGCACAATTTTTTTTTTGCTTTTAAGAAAAATCACTCAAGCAAACTGACATTAGGTAAAACTCCTCCTTCATCGAAGTCGGGATTTACCATGCAGTTTGCTTTAGTGTTTGCTGCTAAGCAAAAAAAAAAATATATCGATAAAATCAGGCGGTCTTGTGATACTAGTTCTGATAAATTCACTGTAAGCTATTACTCCAGTTTTATTATAAAAAAAACTTTTGTTATTGTAGGTCCTTGCATGTATTGTTGTCTGCATTTATAATAATTAGCTACTTTAACACAGAAAACTAATTAAACATCCCCAAGCAATTTTTTAAAAATTTTTTTGGATGTGTAATATTTAATATTTTTGGAGCATATTTTTACTTCATGTACTTAGTAAAGGATGTATTGTAATCGCGAAAAATTTCGGTTTCAGATTTCAGCGGAAATATTTATTTTAACCATCCTTGATTCCATTTAGACTAATTTCGTCATGACATAGGTATCTCTCATAACCCAAAAACGGCAAGTCGTACAGAGTTAAAATTTTGTATTTGGGACTGTTATAACATCTAGTTATGCACCTCCCTTTTTGGTAATTACATAACTTCCAGAAGTGGTACTTCACTTGAAGCCTATGGGAATAACGTAATATATTTTGAAATAAATTATTTTTGATCCAACCCCAAGTTATAGTTATAAACTGCTTCAACTAAAAGTTTTAAAGAATTAAATTCTAATTCTGCGTTTAGCACATAAGTATTATTAAATTAGCCCTTTGTATAAGCGAGATATGTAAATTTGAAAATTATATACTTTTTGGTTTTTTAATTAAGTTTGCTATGAATTAGGACAAATAACAAAAATAAAAAAAATAATGTCAATGTCAAATTACGTAGGGGAGAGGAAGCGTTAAACTCGGCCAGAACAAAATCCAAGTTCCTAATTCTTTTGCACAAACTAATAAACAAAAACCTAATTTGGATTCTCTAAATGACCCCACCTAGTCAACCGAAAGTTAATGTAACCTACCTTAATGTAATCTACCATAACTTAACATATAATCTCAACGGGTGTATATGTAGTAATTGTCCATTGCATATTTTAATACACCAACCAAAAGGTTCTTAATTTAGGGCAAAGGAACTCTTATAATTAGATATTTTGTAATGAAAAACTATTTTTTACCTCCCACTAAGAAAGGAATATTAATTTGTGATAACAATCACAACCATTGTTATAACCCTCTAAATTTAATAATTGTTGTTTTGTTCCTGTTTAAAAATATGACCATAAATGAGTTAATGTCATTAGAAGGCTAAAAAGTGCACTTTTTATTGGCGTCCGTAAAAAAATTACAACGTTGACATCATATCTTAAAATGCAATAGTGTTAAAATAATTTGATCATCGCCATTCGAAAGACCGTGATAATAACGTATCCCAAAGAAGAACAAATCTAAATTAAATATTTCATACCTGGAATTTATTTTCAAAAATAAAATCGGCAAAATTAATTTTTTTTTTTTAAGTAAACAATAGTAATGGGGCAACTTTGCTCTAATTTAACAGACATCGTATATCCTAATATACCTAATCGGGAATCCAATTGTGATCTTCGAAAAACGGAAACCCTGCATATATTTTCAAATACACAGTTAAAATAATCATTATATGTCTTTATCAAAAATAAATAAGTTTGAATTAATAGCATGGATTGGAATTTGGAAAGAAAATATTGGTAAAAAGTATAGCTGATTAAACTAAAATAAAACTATGTATGTTAGAAGACAGTTTACATTTGCCAGCATTTAAAATGGGTTTACCTATTACAAATAATAATAATAATAATAATAATTATTATTATTATTATTATTATTATTATTATTATTATTATTTATCGTGAGGTAAATGTACTGGCCACATCAGATTCTTGCTGTTTAGAGTGAATGAAACCTGAGATAACAACAAAAATTTGCTTTTAGAGACGTCTGTGAAATACTGTAATTATTGTAGCCAAAATTTGTCAGTGATTTTATTTTTAATTAGGTCCACTTGAATAATCTTAAATTAATTAGTTGCTCTTGTTTTTGAATTTGAAATTAATAATAATTGCTTATTTTCTTTTGCGCTATAACCCTATCTTCTGGTGGGTAATTTGGCATCCGACCAAAATTAAACGAACATTTCCTCTAGCATTAATAGCGATGGTGTTGTAAGGATAATAATAGGAAGACTTGAACTGGTAGTCTTTTTTGGTAATATTTGGAAACCTCTTATTTCTGATTATGAATTGCGCTACTGTGTTATTAGGTACAATTTTATCAACCTGAGAAGTAGTGCTTGATATTATCTTGAAAGTAGAGCAGATGCTTGACATGATGTAAGATGAGATTTTGATTATATAGAGTGATTTTGTAAAAGTTTTGTTATTAATTACACAAAAACTCTTCATATAAAACGTACGCAATATATTGGCTTTGTTCACATATAATAAACGTCAAGAATATTGTAATTTGTGACTGGAGTATCCAATATCCTGCTACAGTCCTAAATAATGAAATCCAAATTAATGAAATTCAGGAAAAATTGATTTGAAGTAAATGTAATTCAATTAATTTTAGCTAATTAAAACATATTTTACACGAGCACACATACTTCAGTGTTAATTAAAACCTAATTAACAAACTGTCAATTAAAATGTATTTGATGCCTGTCCATTCTTGACTATAATTAAACTAGGAATCACTGATATCAATATATAGGTATTATAATTATTTTATATAAAACATTATTTCTTGAATAAATATATAGAATAAATTTATTTAACGAATAATTGAAACTTTATTCGGAAGTGAAATTATCGGGCCTAAATTTATTCAATTTTTTAACTAAAGCCTGTTCTACATTTGCAAATTTTTGCGTCAATATTAAGTTGGCCACGACAAACAATGAAAAGATAAACAAATGTATGTATTAATTTTATTAATTTATATTTAAGCTATTTCTAATTTGCTAAATAGGTATTTTAATAGAGAATTTAAAACAACAAAAAAAAGAAAAACATAGCTAACGAATTTAGTCAATAAGGCACTTGAAATATAGTGCAAAGTAGGCATCGGAAATTTTTTTGGGTAACCATCGGATTGCTTTCATACTTAGACTTCCACCTAAAGGATGGCGTTAGGTGATAATAGTTATTACAGTTAGCTATAACATCGGTAATTAGCTGTCACTGTAGGTGTCACTTGTACTTGTGACTTATATTTTGAAATTTAGTTAAAATTAAATTCATTTTGATTTTTGTTTCTTGATTGTGTGTATTATTAATATATATAGATAATAATTTCGCATAGAATCACTTGTTGTGTACAAAATATGCAGGAGAAACAAATAAATTTACAGATAGTAAAGTAAAAATAAATTAAATATCTTTTCCTAAATAAATATTTATTTTGTATTCACGCATTTTTAATTGATATATTAAAAATAACATTAAAATAATAAATATATATATATATATATATATATATATATATATATATATATATATATATATATATGAGACAATAATACAAGAAGCCTAAATATGTGTGCTGGGTTGTCTATATGCATGATTTTAGTTAGACTTCCACTCCTCAGATCGCGTAAACTATAGTCCCGAAACGTAATATGGCAATTTCCCATCTAGTGGTATATCGTGATCTGTGGTGCAAACAGATCAATAATGTGGTTCAAAAACATATTGACCCGTACCACGATCACGGTTTTAAATGGCGGTGTTTGGGTGTATTAGTTAAAACCTTGACGACGACTTGACACATACTTCAGGGTTATAAACAAAAATCAGTGCCACTATACTGATTAAACCGAAGATGTATTGACAGGCATATTCAATACATTTGGCTTCAATATTCTAAACAATTTATCTTGCAAACAAGTCAAGAGACAAATCATATTAAACAATTTAAAATAAGGAAGCCAAATGTATTAAATATGACTGTCAGTACATTTTCGGTTTAATCAGTATAGTGGCATGACTGATTTTCTTTATAACCCTGAAGTATATGTCAAATCATTAGCACGGTTCTAGCGGTTCTAGCTAACCGCGATTAACTATTGGGAAGCATTCCACAAAAATGCTATACGTTAACTAAATTATCGTTAACGGAGGAAAAATAGGACAGGAATATATATAAAAATAGAAATAGCTTTTCTTTTCTTTTGCATTTTCTTTTAAATGATACTCGGAAATACGGACAATTGAAATACAGAATTAGTATCTTCTTCTGATTCTTTTTCTATAACAGTTATATTGTCATTCAAACGGCTTTAAGACATTATTATTGTAATTATTTCCGTTGTTATTGGATATTGTTGATAGCGTTCATTATATTGTATTTTATTCAGAATTTCTTTAATTTACTCTTTTTCTCTTTTCATTTTCATGAATGTCAGTTTATTTAACAAAAGCATACTAGTAGTGTGGAGATATGATATGAATAAAAAAGAGAACTTTGGATGTTTTTAGACTTCTTGACTGGAAAATTATGTCTCCTCCGACAATAACTTTATAGCGAATATCGCTAACAGACTTTAACGTAAAGCGAGGTATCGGCATTACTAGGGTAAAAATCTGTTGTGGCCAGCACAAGACCTCTCGCCATTTCCATATTAGGCTATATAAGTATTGTATTGCACTTCGCTTTCGAACCGTCGTTTTATAACAAAATATTACAGAACTTTACCCACATATTGTTTTTTATTGTATTTAACATGTCTTCTGCACACATATAATTCTAATTATATCTATTTTTCATTGTATGAGGAAGTTTCTAAATGTCAGAGATCCTTCCAATTCATTGGCGGTATTTCTGATGGATATATGCATTTTACCACAATTTTACCTATAATTTCAAATATTTAATTAATAACACAATAAGCAAGATTAAATATACTTCCCAGAAAAAGCTATCAGAATGTCACTAAAACTGTTGTCATTTATAAACTATGTTATAAACATTGGAATTTGTCAACTTGTTTCCTTAGTGCCTTAGCCTCTACGATTAGATTACTCTATATATTAGAGTGTCTTTATCTCTAAATCTATAAAAGATATAATAAAAATTTTAAGTGTATTAGATGGAGAATTTTATGTTCTTCAATATTTAATAAAAAAAACTCCCAAAAATTATATTTAGAAAAATTTTTCTAGGAAACTACTACTTCCGGTTGTTTAATTGTTACCAAAATCTTTTCAGCTCTTCCCAGGATTGTCAGATTGAGGAATCCATAGTTAAACAGTTCTTAAGTCTTATAGTTTTTGAGGAATCGTGTCTACAACATGCAGACATACGCACACACACACATCCACACACACACACACACACACACACACACACACACACACACACACACACACACACACACACACACACACACACACATAATTTTAAAAATGTTATAATCGGATTCTAGTCCTTATTCACTAAAATCTGGATATGCGAATTTTAGCATGAATCCAATACCTCTCTTAGCAAGAGGTAAAAATTGTTGAAATTGTATGGATCACTTTAAATTTACTTTGTTTGCACATGTTTCTTAACATCAGTCACAATTTTAATTTAGCAGAGCATTATTAAAAATTTAATGATAATAATTATTTGTATTGCTACTTATCCTTAATTATTTTCAGTAACAAAAAAAAGCCTTTGTACAAATCTAGCAATCACTTTTGCGATTCACAACTGCAGTTAATAGCAAAAATATCGCAACAGCTTGTATTAATACCACTACAAAAGTGACAAATACCCTTATAACTCCTTACTACCCCTTTGGCACGGCACTGGCTCATCCCGTCATGAATTTTCATCGCGTCGCGCCACCGCGCGCGTATAATGGTTTCGATTTCGTATTAATTTATTCCCTGTCTGTTTGCGTAACGCACGAAACTCGTGTCATGTACGTGTCTGGACGTGTCCATGGGGTTGGCGGGGGTGAGATGGGGTTCCATTTCATTTAATCATTCGTTCGTTCGTTCGGAGTTGTTAGTTGTCGCAGTTCTAACGGCACTAATCAGCTAATGGTGGTACAAATTAAGTGAGGTTAGAATTAGTAGGAGGAGTATGGGGAAAAACAATATTGGCAGTTACATGTTTTCACGAAGAGAAGAGATATTTTTGTAAAATTTTACTATATTCGAAATATGTACATACGAGCCCAAACTCATATTAGTTAACGGTCGGTTAATATTTTCAACAAACAAATTACAAAATTTACGCAAATTGTCAGATTTCTTTCGACTATTTTAAAACATAGATTTTAAACTTACGAAAACTGAATATGTTATTTGAGTTTTTCGCCATTTAATATTGAGTTACATTGTTACATAATAGGGGATTCCACCATTTTTACTTCCTTGTACGAAGTAAAAGAAGTATTGTAATCGCGAAAAATTTCGGTTTCCAGATTTTAACGGAAATATCCATTTTGACCATCCCTGAAACCATTTTGACTAATTTCGTCGTGACGTCTATACGTACGTACGTATGTAGTATGTATCTCGCATAACTGAAAAACGGGAAGCCGTAGAAAGTGAAAATTTTGTATTTAGGACTGCTATAATATCTAGTTGTGCACCTCCCTTTTTGCTCATTATATAACTTTCGGGTGGTACTTTACTTGAAGCCTATAATAGATTTTAATGAAAAACTAAATTAAAATATAATTCAAAACTTTTCGAATTTGGTATATAATACTTTTATATCAATGGGAATAACATAATAGATTTTAGTTAAAATGGTCTACCCGAAAGTGGTACTTTACTTGAAACCTATAATAGATTTTAATGAAAAACTATATTAAAATATAATCCAAAACTTTTCAAATTTGGTATATAATACTTTCATATCAAGGAGAATAACACAATAGATTTTAGTTAAAATAGTCTAACCGGAAGTGATACTTTACTTGAAGCTGTTATCAGCCTTTCTTGAAAAAAATTGTGTTATTTAAAATTTAATAATAAATGCTTCAAATAAAAGTTTTAGTGAATTGAATTCTGCGTCGAAAACATCAAGTATGATTAAATTAGCTCTTTGTATAAGCGAGATATATAAATTTCAAAATTATGTACTTTTTGGTTTCTGTAGTGTAACAAGTGTACAAGGAAGTCATGTGGTGTCCACATCAAACATTTTTTTATATAATTTCATCTGAAAATATTAGGAAATCTAAGACTATTGATGAAAATCCGGTGAAAAAATTCCTATTAATAAGCGAGTTATGATCTCCCGAATTTTGAAAAGATTGACGTGACGTTACATTTATGTGTTTTTATATCAAACAGTTTTAATCATGGACCTAAATGTTTAAAAGATAATGTTCTTTAAACAGTTTCATATTTGAAAATATCGCGAAATACCTATTAGATATTTTACAATTAAATATTGAAATTTGTGTAATATTTTTAAAAAGTCACGTGATCTCCAACAGAATGTAACGTCATATAGTTTAACATGTGACAAACTATTGCCTACTTTTATTTATATAAATAACGTAAACTGTTTTCCTATTGGCTATGAAACGTCGTATTGTATGTACTCCGACGTCAAAAGAGGGGGATGGGTTATTTTTCATGACTTCCTGGCGCCAATTTTTTATTTAATTATTTACAAAAATAACAAGAAATTATTATTTTTTTATTACTATGAAAAATACTGAATAAACTTTCATTTAAAATACTTTTTATATAATATGAAACCGGCACGTTATTAATTTATTTTTAGAAATATGTCAATTTTAATATTGAATGTGTACTAAAAGTGAAGGTACCGTCTTCAGGTTAGCTATTAGCATGTGCGGACATTTCTGGAGTCCCTTATGCCCACGGTTCGGTTCCTCTTTCTCGCGCCTTCGGCCCTTCGGGCCGGATTGCGGTGAAATGCAAGAGCTGTCTCCCCCCGGGCTAACTCAAGTGTCGTGTCTTCACTGAGTGTATTTGTTTGTAACAAGCGGAGTGTTCTTGACTGTTCACGGCTCCCCGCCCTCCCAAACAGTCGAAACCACTTTACTCTTTCCAACTATACCCCTACGCACAGGGCACAGCATAGCCCTTCTCAAGCCGCTTTGTTTTTTAATTAAAATTTTATGAGGAATTGATGGTTTAGTGTAAATGTGAGCTCAATCATGGTTTTGACGCTCTTTCAAAATTTAATTAAGATAATTATTTAACAATATTCGTCAAATGTCAAATTATGTGAATTTGAAATAATGATGTTAACTAGTTTGCGTACGCAATGCGGTAATACATAGGTATAGTTGCAACAATCGATGGTCAATATTGATCGAGTTCATAAATTAGATTATGAAATATTAGCTCATTAAGGCTGATTTATAATGCGAGTGTAATTTAATTTTTGCCCTCCTGAAGTGTAATGGGAACTTTACAATTGTATACACAGCAAGTGTAACCTACATTTTACGCTTACTGTGTTGTAACTTGTCTAACTATGCGGTAAAATAATCAAAATACACTGGACGTTTATGGGCATTTAGAAAAGAAATCATCTTTACTATAATAAAGTTTATATAAAAAAGTACTACCTACATAAGTATTTTTTTTAATTTAACATTTCCTGTATTTAATATTAATTTATATAAACCAAAATCACGGCAGCGACGTCTGTCATTATTGTAAAAATCCGCCGTTACCGACATGGTCACCGATCGTTATACCTGTCAAATACGCGAGGCGAAAATTGCTGAAATGTCAAATATCGACACCTACCTAGTATTTATTACTAAGAAAACATGAGCAAATAAATATATATCAGTCATAAACAACGTGTATTAATACAAATAAATTTTCACTAGAAGAAGTACTCTAATGAAGGTAAGTAAAATCAAATTTGGAAATTGACTTAACCCCAGTATTTTAAACTAACCCTTTTCAGAAGTATAACCTATCTCATTAAAAAAAGTGATTTTCATTATCGTCGGCCAAAAAATTTGACACAATTCTCGTGCGTGAATTATTTTACAGCGCTCCAGCTAATAAGGCACTTGCCTTAAGGGCTCGTGCCTTAAACAAAGCTGTCGCGCTGTAAAATATAACTTATATGCACTCGAATGTAAATAACTATTTTAATACAATTTTTCTTTAAATAATTATTATACAACTCTATACAATATTTATTGCTATAATTAGAAAACTAACTTTGGAATAAAATATTATACTTATACCATTAAAAAAAAATCTGTTGTGGCCAGCACAATACTTCTCACCATTTCTATTTTATTACAAAAGTATCGATTTTAACATTTCTTGTACACACAAATAATTCTAATTATTATTATTCGATCATTCTATAATGAATCTTGTCCTACTCTTCTAAAATGTTCACGATGGTTCCAATACATTGACGGGATTGGCGATATTTCTTAAGGATAAAATATGTAGGTACCTACTATTAATGTACATATCTACCTATAATTTTAAATATTTAATTAATAATTCAATAAGAAATATTACATATATTTCTCACAAAAAGCTTTCAGTAATGTCAGTAAAACTGTTGATTTTTGACACTGACATTTACCTGTCAATTACAAACATTTGAATTTGACAAATGGTTTCCTTGGTGTAGTCTGGACTGTGCGATTTATTGCATGAGGTTGCTCTATATATTATATTTTCTTTATCTCTAAATCTATAGAATATATAATATTTTTTTTAGTTTATTAGGTGGAGAATTTTATGTTCTTCAATATTTGTAATAACAAAAAATTTCAAAAAATAATATTTAGAAGAATTTTTAAGAATCTACTTCCGGTTGTTCAATTGTTATCAAAACCTTTTCAGCTCTTCCCATTAATGTCAGATTGAGGAATACGTAGATAAACATGTCTTAAATTTTAGTTTTTGAGGAATCGCCTTTCCAATAACCAAGCACACACATACAGACACACACACACACACACACACACACACACACACATACACACATACACACAAGCAGGCATCATCGTAAAAATGTTATAATCAAATTCTAGGGACCTTAAAACGTGCTTATTCGCTAAAATCTAGATATGCGATTTTTAACAAGAGTTATTGTTAATATTTTTTATCAGATATGAGGTTTATTTCTGATCAATTTTGTATATAACCTTTTTCTCTAAACTCATTAGTTCGCCCAGAAAAGCATTAATAATAATAATAAATAATAATAATTTATTGCCCAACAGTAATCCGATAACAGGACAAAATATAATATATGCAAAAAAATATAAAACAAATATTGAGATAAATACAAAAAATAAAGATTTAAATAAATATATCTGGGTACAGCAGATTGGCTGCACGGGAAGCAATATAAATTGGTGACCGTTGTAGTATGTCTGTGCGCGAAGTCGGCAGATGAAAGGACCTGGCATATCTAGACTGCTGTCGCGGTACGTGGAAGAACACCCGGGACAGGAGATATGACGCATCAACTTTGTTGGTTACCAAGCGATTGAGAAATCGAGCACAGAACCATTCTCTCCTCTCGGCTAGGGACTGCATGGAATGGCGTTGTAATAGGGAATCCTGGTCTGTACCTCTTACTGGATAGAACCTATCTTGTTTAAATGAGAGATATTTTAAAAATCTACGATGGATTTGATCAAGAACTAGACTTTGGTAATTATAAAATGGATACCAAATTAAGCAAGCATACTCAAATTTGCTCATTATGAATGCTGAATATAAGGATTTTAGTACATTGATATCAGTGAACATATTAGAGATTCGCATAAGAAAACCTAGTGTCTTGCTAGCCGATTTGCAAGTATTATTTAATGGGGGATTCCACCATTTTTTTTATATATATATAATTTCATCTGAAAATATTAGGAAAACTAAGACTATTGATGAAAATCCGGTGAAAAAATTCCTACTAATAAGCGAGTTATGGTCTCCCGAATTTTGAAAAGATTGACGTGACGTCACATTTATGTTTTTATATCAAACTGTTTTCATCATGGACCTAAATGTTCTTGAAATATATGCTATTTTAAGTTATATTTACATAAAATAAATGAATATTATAACACTGTATAAGTCTACATACTTTATAATTACAGGTGTATTTAAATTATTAAGTTTAATGCAAGAAATTTATGTTAAAATAAAAACTGTTTGAAAACTGCCTTACAGGAATGTTAGCTCCACCTTTCGAATTTGAATTTCTTAACTTCCATTGGTAGTAACCCCCACCTCCTAACACGCTATTTGTTATTCATGTATAGGTGGTCTTTCGGTCGCCAATCAAAATATTATGTATAGATTTCATATACGTGTCGAAGCGCTATAACAAAAAACCCCTTATTTCCGAAATATCTCAATTATACCATTTCATTTTTTTTTTTTATTAATATTCGTTATTCAGCGTATACATTCGTATTTTTTTACTATTTTCCTTTAATTCGATTGAGCTGGAAGTCTCCATTCTGTACAGTTTATTTATCGATAGTGCAAAAAATGACTCAAATTTATTTTAATTTTTTGATAATTTCATCCTTTAGATCATTCAAATTTTACAAATAAACAACAATTTATTATAAATAATAAGCTATAAATTACTGTCGTATAAAATGAACTTAATGCCTTGTAACCCAGCATCCTTATTTGACAGACTCCTCATTGCTTTGTTTTTTAATTAAAATTTAGTGAGGGATTGATATATGTGTGTGACGGTGGTAATTACGGCGATAGCAGATTTTATTAATTACTGTGGAAGTGTCGATAAGCTGCGCGGACTGGTCTATAAATTAAGTCACGATATGAAGCAGGGACTGCAGGGTAGCTCGGTTCGGTGCCACTATGGCTTCAGTTCGCGTAATATGCAGTGGCATATGCACGCCATTACTCCCGCAAAAATATATCCGAGCATTAGCGACAATGGAGCTACTTTAGGATACAGTGTGCAAGTTATTGTCACAGTAAAATACGACAATTAGTAACGAATGTATTAATGGGACTAATATACGAATGCATAAGATATGCAGTAATATGGGACACATGTGTATCTACTAACAAAAATTTTTATTTGCGAATATTTATTTTCTTTTGTATCATACCTAAGATTTTATTGATGCACACATGTTGTCCCGTATATAATTTTTAATGAAAGTTACATAATACAATACATTTTATGTTATTTTGTCAATTTTTACCTGTTTTATTTTGCTAAAATAAATTCATTTAGAATTTATACAGTGTGTTAATTAAAAATCTGGCCATAGGCGTTTAATATGGGAAAACAGATTTTCTTTGCGCAAAAGCCCCCAATTAATTTTAGACAAAAATGTTTCAAATAAATATTGTAGATAATTATATTCTAGGTCTAAATCAGTAAACAGTTTCAATTTTGCACTTTTGGTAACTTGTAAAATCTAATTTGAAATTGTATAAATGGTCCTCATTTGTATAGCAATAGCCGTGGAATTGAAACAAAATTACATGCGTATCGTTTGAACTATCATAAATTCGGTTTTCAATTAAAAGTTAAATCACTACACAAGTATTATTTGTAAAATCTAACACTTAAATAACTTTTATTATTATTTTTTCCGCTTTTTGTAACCTATAAAATTAAATTTCTGACAATTCAACCTACATGAATTTCTTTGTAATTTTGTTTCAATTTCATGGCTATCGCTACAAATGAGCAATATTTGTACAATTTCAAATTAGATTTTATAAGTTACCAAACATGCAAAATTAAATCTGTTTAGTGATTTAGGCGTAGAATATATTTAGTACAACTTTTATTTGAATTATTTTTGTCTGAAATTAATTGGGGACTTTTGCGCAAAGAAAAACTGTTTTCCCATGTTAAATGCCTATGGCCAAGTTTTTAATTAACACACTGTTTTTTTTTTTTACTGGGTACTTCTTAATTGAAATAAAAAAATCTTTATGACATATTACCCATTACTGGGTGTGCCATTCTGCTTTATACACAGATATCGATATCTAATGATGATGGCATATTCGTATCGTACAGGCGTTTATCAGACGTCACCACACAGGCACTCATTGCTGGAGTGGAAAGTGCACAACAATGGGGGTCACTTTTGTGAAGAAAACTTGTTATAGGTATAGTGACTGAATATGTATAGTGGGGCTCGATTCTGATTGGTCGGCGGTAGTTGGCAGAATATTGCGGATATTATGCCAACTTCGACTTTCCTTACATTCATTAAGTACAGAAAAGTAGCATTTTAAGATATTGTTTATGAATTATACGTAAATTTAAAGTAATTATACCATATTTATATTTCCAATAGTGTAAATGATTAAATTATTATATGTATTTGTAAATTTGTATCTCAAAATTGTTTGGTTAGGTTAAACGCGTAAATTAACACGATTTTTATTAATATGTTTCTCTACACTAAACAACGTAGTTAAAGTATAGTAGTTATAAGTCCAAACGGATATTATTTTAGTCTGAAATAATAACTGTGGTGTCGATTACAACAAATAATATTGATTATTGGAAGGAATCCGACAATATTTTTTATATACTAGTATATTGCAAAGATGCAAACAATCAAATGCTGAAATCTCAGTGAGAATTTTCTTTTTCTTATCTGCCGATATTGCATTTGCCTGATTTACTATTAAAATTTGTTATAAAAAGGAAAAGAAATTTCCTGCCAAACGGATAATTTTCTAACATTGCTATTTTGCAAATTATAACTGTAATATTGTTGATTGCAACAAAGGATTTTTATTATAATCCAATAATATTGATTACAACAATGCGTATGTACTTACATATTTATTATTTCCATGAATTATTTAAAAAAAAAATCTCAACAGGATTAAATTCCAATTACTGAGTAGGTTCACATACACAAACATCCATGCTTAGTGGGATTCGTAACCAGAACCCCGAGCACACTAATGACTTAAGAGGCGTTTCCCTAGCCATTGAGCCACTGGAGCCCATATTTAAAAAGTAATATATAATACTTTTATTTGTTATTCAGTGGTGTATTGTTAAATAAATAATATTGAGTTTGCAATTTACATGCTCTTTCATTAATTTTTCATTCAAATTTCGCGCGGCATCATTTGGTAGAATATGCCGGCGTTGGTCACACTATGTTTATCCAGACCCTAAATAGGGATAGGTACAATAAAGTAAAATGTAGGTATACCCGAGAAATTATTAAGTCGGTATTTTTAAAATTTTAAAATATACATACGTTTTCTATATGCAATAATAATTCCGTATAATATTAAATATTGCCCTATATTTTGTAATGAAAAATGCATTCCCTCATCAATCAACAATTTAAATTTAGGAATACCTTGTCACCGTTCAATATTTCACGTATAATAAATCTATCACGTTTGAAGCAAAATAAATTGGTAGCAAATAGCAGAGCAGCACATCGGCGAAAAGGAAAAATATGAAGGACGTTTAGCTGATAATACGTCAAGCTGCACAACGACGCTGACGTCCAGCCAGGCAGGCGGAGGCGATGTCAGACGCCACTTTGTCAAGCGCCGGTCATCTTCCGACGCCAGAGGTGTGAGTTATTATAGTGAACAGGGCGAATGGACGACGCGACCAGCACCTGCTGATTTATAGATTTAGAAAAAAGTGGTCAAATGGAAGCAATCAAAGAACGTGATAAAAGTTGCAATAAGTATTATATTCGTAGATCTCATTATATTTAGGCCTGGTATTTCAATCTCCGAACAAAGTGACGGATAAGTATAACTTCCTAACAAATAAAACTGACCCCTGTGGTGCACTCTCCACGCCAGCAATGAGTGCCTGTGAGGTCACGCCTGGTAAACGACCGCACGGTAAAATATATCATCATCATTACCGACGTCTACATGTGTTGTAGATACTGGCACACCCAGTAATGGGTAATATGCAGTGATGATATATTTATTTATTTAACAAATAAAAAATATCGCATCGAAAAATGACAATATGGAAATATGCAATTTGAATAATAATTTTGATGCGCAGTTTTTACTTTATTAGACAGATAATTTTATAAGGCGCTGTGTTAGGAGATTGAAATAACGGGCCTTATTGATTCATATAACCAAGTACGATAATTATCATCATAATTATTCATCATGCATGGTTAAGGGTTTTTATTTTGCAGAAATAGATTAATTTTTTATTTTCAAATAATTCGTGAATAATTAGTAATTTAGAAATTTGGATTTAATAGAAAAGTCAGATATACCTATTTATTTTCTATACAACAGCTCATTAAAAAATCTGTTGTAGCCAGCACATGACCTCCCGCCAATTCCATGTTTAAAATAGCAATGAGCTTTAAGTAAAGTATCACTTCCATTGATCGTTTCTAAACAAAATCTACTTTGTTGTTCCAATAAATAGAAAAGTTTGTAATACGAAATTTTGGATTATATTTTGTTATGTTATTCCTAAAAAATCTGTGAGCAAATACCAACTTTGCGAAGTTTTGGATCATTAATATATTTTAAGAAAAAATCGTAACACACACATTATTGTCAAAATCAGCACCAACTTCCTTATACTCTAAAACGCAATTAAAATATATAAGAGTATTAAATACCAACTTTGCGAAGTTTCGCCGTACAATATCCATTTCATAAATGTGTATTTGCAAACTATTATTTGACACTTTGAAATCACGTTCTTATTTGAGAGCTGTTTGATATATAATGCTGCAAACATCAAACTAAAATCGAATTATCCTGTATATCTAATATTTATGAATGTTGGAAAATATATAATTTTTACAACCCTTAATTTCATTACAATCATATTTAAACTACTAAATTCTTCTTAACATGGTTTCATTACTAATTTTAATGTTATTTCTTCGTGACAGTGATATTTGTTTAAATATGTCAAATTTGTTATTAAAGTATTGTTTTTGTTTGACGCAGAGGCAAAGTGATGTACAAAAATAAATTATTTTATAATTCAATATTTAAAGTTATTTCAAGTTATTTACTAAATTCTTATCGTAGAATTGGAGATTGTGCCATTATATTTAATTTGTATTGGTAAAAGTTGCTAAAAAATTATATTCAATGAATTTTTTACAAGAAAAACTGTTAAAAGCTTGTATAAATGATACTTCCGGTTATCCGATATACACTAAAAACTAATGAGCTCTTCCTACATTAGTATAGAATGGGTATACAAAATTTCAAATTTTTCTGATTGATAGTATTTGAGTAATCGTGTCCACATGATCCACACACACAGACACACACACACATACATACCTACAGATATCATTCTAAAAATGTTGAAATCGAATTCTGGGGACATCAAAACGTGCTCATTCACTAAAATCTCTAAATGTGATTTTTAGCACGATCCCTATACCTCCTTTACCTAGGGTAGCGGGAGGTAAAAAAGTCGGTAAATTTCTTTAACTAACATATTTGCCTTCCGTCGCTTTTAGATAAAGGAAGGAATTGCCTTTGGTCAAAAAATTCAGTGGTATTTTTAATGAATAAGCACATTCTAGGGTCCCTGGAATACTTATTAATTTTACGATATCTGTGTGTGTGTGTGTGTGTGAGAGAGAGAGAGAGAGAGAGAGAGAGAAGTAAAATAAAATATTACTTTGAAAAACTAGTTTCGAAATCTGAAAATTCAGTATTGTTAATTAATAATACTCAATAATATACAGGTGTTTTTAACTTCGGGTAAAAACTGCAATAGTACTGACTAAAATGAGTAAAAAAAATCAAAGTAGGTCTGATCTTCAACTGTTTCCCAGAAAGAGGTCATGTTGTATTAGAACCGAGGAAAGAATGACAAAGATAGTGATCAAAATTTTTACTATTCCAGTAATAGGATATAAAAATAAAATAACATTTTATATGAAACATTTCTTTCTCTTTTTCTAATAGTTAAGAAGTTATTTGAAAATTAAATATTGGTCAAGGTCGCCATGACATTTAACTTGTAAAAAAAGCACATCTAAGATGATATCAGAGATAAACCCAGTAAGTTGATTAAACTTTTTTACTCATTTCGGTCGGTATTATGTGCCCTTAAAGTTTTTACCCGTTGAAGAATACCCTGTATAAATTGGTGCAAATACAGCAAAACACAAATACTTTATTATTTAATAAGTTTTCAAAAGCAGCTATTCAATTTATTCTGGGAATAATTAACCAGAAAATGGACATCTATGCAGGGTACAAATCAAAATTATTCAAATGGCGCACTGGGAAGTTTGGTGGTCACGTCCACAACTCTTCATTAAGTGGTACTTAATAAATACCCGGCTATTACATTAGAGCAGAGTGGTGAACGCGCCGCGCGTTATTAGCCATTTATGCCGTTCTCTCTGCCCATTTGTGCCGAATTATGTCGACATAGGTGCCCGTAATGTTCGGACAGAAAAGCCCCAAACACTACCTATGTTTGCATTTGTCAAATCAGATGGAATGTTTGCTTCGTTAACAAGATACATGGTTCTACAAGATAATAACATGAAATTTGCTGATGCATTGGATTATATCTGTTTAAAACATGTAGCTGTATGCATTTACATGTATTATTTGTCCATTTATTCATGGATGAGATCCTGTATCGTCTTTAGGAGTATGTGGGTGGATTCTTACCTTCAATGACGATTAGGTATTTATCCATCTCAATAGATATAATTTGCTAACGTCACGGGGTATAAATATGGAAGGTGTGACAACTCCTTAAATTCTGTTAACTTATTGATGTTGGCGATTAGTAGGCCAAGATTCTAACCTTATACGCAGCGGCCTTTACAATGTGCCGTACCACTTAACATTCCGGAACTAACACGACAAATGTCACGTTAACTGTCAATCATGCTGTCAATGCAAATTGCATGAAAATTACAACTAATTTAGAGGATATGTCTCTGATGATATACCTTCCGAAATTTAAAAATAATTTACAATTTTCAAATAGCACAAAAGTGACCCCTGGGTACACTCTCCACGACAGCTTCAAAGCAATCATTTTTGGAATGCTTTTAAACTAATAAATTAATTTTCCGGTCACTAAAAATATCAAAGCTGTCAAACTATTAATGGAACTTAATAACTGTGAAATGTATTTCAGAGTGACTTAAAAACTGTCAAAGCCGTTAAATAATTATCAATCGTAAATAGAAAATGCTCACTGGTTAATTCTTTATTTTTATTCACAACGTTATTTTAAAAAATTCCATAGCAACTTAGGTATTTTCAAGTGACAGTCATAATTTTCATAATTTTGAAATTTTGAAATTTTTTATTATTTTTACTTCCTTGTACGAAGTAAAGGAAGTATTGTAATCGCGTAAAATTTTGGTGTCCAGATTTCAACGGAAATATCCATTTTGACTAATTTCGTCGTGACGTCTGTACGTACTTACGTCCGTACGTACGTATCTCGCATAGCTGAAAATCGGTAAGCCGTAGAAAGTTAAAATTTTGCATTTAGGACTATTATAACATCTAGTTGTGCACCTCCCTTTTTTGTTACATAACTTTCGAAAGTGGTACTTTACCTGAAGCCTATAATACATTTTAATGAAAAACTATATTAAAATATAATCCAAAACTTTTCAAATTTGGCATATAAGACTTTTATATCAATGGGAATAACATAATACATTTTGAATGTCGAACTTATTTCGCCTACTCAAGGTGTCGAGAAGAGGGATAATTCATGTTCACAATTCTCTTGATTTTAACATTTATTTGGACATTTCGGAGGTCCAAAAACCTCCATCTTCAGCATTTTACATAATTTCTAAGTTTTTACATTTGATGTTTTGTGGTAAGATGTGTTCTCTTACAAAACCCCCGTAAATTTGAAAAGAGGGTTGAACTTCACCTCCATCCTGGTTTTTTGAAGGATTAAGGCTTGAATAGAAAATTCTTTTTTTATAAAAATGAAAGTGACCTCGACCACATGGTGACAGGTTTGAATTTCTCTTCTCGACACCTTGAGTAGGCGAAATAAGTTCGACATTTAGAATCTTCATACAAGGTACCAGAAATTAGAAAAAAATAATACATTTTGATTAAAATGGAGATACCGGAAGTGATACATTACCTGAAGCTGTGAACAGTTTTTTTTGAAAAAAATGCTTTTATTTTGAGTTTACAAATAAATGCTTGAAATAAAAGTTTCAGAGAATTTAATTCGGCGTCGAACACATCAAGTATGATTAAATTAGCTCTTTTATAAGCGAGATATGTAAATTTAAAAATTATATACTTTTTGGTTTGTGTAATTAAGTTTGATATGGATTAGGAGAAAAAATAACCGAAAAATAAAAAATTTAATGTCAATATCAAATTATGACAAATATTGTTATAATACATATTTGAATTATTAACAAAATATGTATAGTTTAACAGGCGTACAAGAAAGTCATGTGATGTCCACATTAGATTTTTTTTAAGTACATCCTTGGTTTTCTTGCCCTCATAATCTCATGGGGTCCCGTGGGCTCGTGCCTGAGTGTCTGGTCGCGAACCTGGGGGTACCGGGTTCGATCCCGACCGACGCCAAATATTTCGAATTTTAAATGGCACAAAAGTGACCCCTGTGATGCACTCTCCACGCCAGCAATGAGTGCCCGTGAGGTGACGCCTGGTAAGCGCCCGCACGGTACAAATATGTCATCATCATTACCGATATCTGCGATAAAGCAGATTGGCACACCCAGAAATGGGTAATATGCCGTGATGATATATTTATTTACTTATTTTATATAATCTCATTACAAGTTAGGTACTAGATGTGAGGTTATAGTGTAGTCAGGAGCGGTATATTTTGGCAAGAACTATACCAGCCTGAATATCTGTGAAATTATAGAAACCAATTTATAATTATTATTGTAATACTATAGGTAAATGGTGTCATATAAACACAAGTGTAAATGTTAATTAATGCAAATAAATGTAGTTCAAGTAGGTAGGTATTTGTTCAAATAATGCGTTTGTAGTACATGTTATTAATTGTTGTGTAAATTCCTCTCCACATAATGAGATACATTTAATGTGAAAATGATTTGGAATTCACATTATCATGAGCCATAGCCAACTCGGGCTATAATACCTGCAAATAGTGTAATGGAAATCCACTTGTAGATATATTGAGTGCTATACCGCCACGGTGTGAAATTTGCATCAAAATCCTACTAACTTCAACCAAAACACGGCACTAATCTCACATTTAGGATTACTATTATTACCTGAATTTATTCGCCAGGCGGTAGTGAGTGATCGTATTGCGGTTTCGGCATATGTACACAGAATATGGAGCATTATGCATATGAGTATGAGTCTGCATATGCCACTGTGATTCGTTTATACCTTGATATATTCACTATTGCTCCGTTGAGGGTAAGTCAATATGTTTACCTGCTTTCCATAAATTTCACCAACAGTGTGAATGTTTTGTTTAGATGAAATAATAATTTATGTAGATATGACAATATGTAATATATCTATAGTATAAATGCAAAAATAACTAATGACAACATTTTGTAATTTTAGGAATGAGATTTAAAATTAATAAAAAGTTTTTATACTTATTGTTAATTACAAATGTCACTAATTCTGAGATTAAGATAAAGAACTTAATCTTCACCTAAAATTTAGTTAGTCAAGTAAATTTAATGAAATGAATAAATTCGAATCAATTTTTCAGTAAATAAATAAATAAATAAATATATCATCACGGCATATTACCCATTTCTGGGTGTGCCAGTATCTACAACAAATGTAGACAGCGGTAATGATGACGATATATTTTACCGTGTGGGCGCTTACCAGGCGTCACCTCACGGGCACTCATAGCTGGAGTGGAGAGTGCACCACAGGGGTCACTTTTGTGCCATTTAAAATTGGAAATAAATAAATAAATAAATATATCATCACGGCATATTACCCATTTCTGGGTGTGCCAGTATCTACAACAAATGTAGACAGCGGTAATGATGACGATATATTTTACCGTGTGGGCGCTTACCAGGCGTCACCTCACGGGCACTCATAGCTGGAGTGGAGAGTGCACCACAGGGGTCACTTTTGTGCCATTTAAAATTGGAAATATTTGGCGTCAGTCGGGATCGAACCCGGTTCCCCCAGGTTCGCGACCAGACACTCAGGCACGCGGCCACGGGACCCCAATTTTTCAGTTCTTATCATAACTGTCAAAAAAGCGCGATGTTTTTATTAATTTCTTAAATTTACTATGGAAGTAAATTTTAAGTGAAGATTACACATTTCTTCATAAACCTGGCAATTAAACTAAAGCCCTTCAAGATTTTACTGATGTAACTATATTGGTCATTTTTTAAATAAGTATTTTTTACCTCTCGCTAAGAGAGGTATTGGAAGCATGCCAAAATTCGCATATCCAAATCTTAGTGGGTAAGCACGTTTTAAGGTCCCTATAATCCGAATATAACATTTTTACGACGATGTCAGTGTGTGTGTATATATGAATGTGCGTGTGTGTGTGTGTTTGTGTGTGTTTGTATGTGTGTGTGTGTGTTTGTATGTGTGTGTGTGTGTTTGTGTGTGTGTGTTTGTGTGTGTGTGTGTTTGCGTGTGTGTGTGTTTGCGTGTGTGTGTGTGTGTGTGTGTGTGTATGTTGGAACCAAGGTTTCTCAAATACTATAAAATTTAAAAAAGGTTTAACTGCAGTTTCCTCAGTCTGACATTCCTGGGAAGAGCTGATTATATTTTGGTAATAATTGGACAACCGGAAGTAATAGTTTTTTTTAAAAAAATCTTCGAAACATTATTTTTGAAAATTTCAGTTTTTACTATTATTGAAGAACATAAAATTCTAAATTTGACATATTTAAAAAAAACTGTAATATCTATCTGGAATAACCTAATCGCAAAGGCTAAGGCACTAAGAAAACCAGTTGACAAATTCAAATGTTTATAACATAGTTTGTAAATGACAGATGACAGTGTCAAAAATCAACAGTTTCAGTGACATTCTGAAAGCTTTTTCTGGGGAGTACTTTTAATCTTTCTTATTGTTTTATTAATTAAATATTTAAAATTGTAAGTAAATTGCATATATCCATAAGAAATACCGCCAATCTTGCTAATGAATGGGAATAATCTCCGACATTTGGGAACTTCCCCATAAAATAAAAAAGAGATATAATTAGAATTGTATGTGTGCAGAAGACATGTTAAATACAGTAAAAACAATATCTGGTTAAAGTTCTGTAATGTTTTTGTTATAGAACGACGGTTCGAAAGCGGTTTTATAAAATATAAAATGGAAATGGCGAGAGGTATTGTGCTGGCCACAACAGATTGTTTTTTGTTTAGTGACAACATTAGTTCAGTTCAACCTAATGTTGAGGTTGTTATAAAACAATAACATACTAGTAAGACATAAAAAAATAATCATCACGTCATTTATAGTCAATAGGAAAACAATTTACGTTATTTATATAAATAAAAGTAAGCGATAGTTTGTCACATGTTAAACTGTATGTACTGGGTACTGGGTCTTCACATTCTGTTTCAGATCACGTGACTTTCAAAATATTACACAATTATCAATATTTTCAAATTTGAGGTTCTTTAAAGAATAATATCTTTTAAAATTTAGTACTTAAAAGTCATATAAAAATTCTTGCAGCCGCCCTATAAATATTGAAATATAAAATGATATAAAATAAAAATAGAGAAATGTAGATTAACATAAGAATTGTATGTGTACAGAAGACATGATAAATACTAAAAAAAAAAACAGTATTTGGGTAAAGTTCTGTAATTTTTTTGTTATAAACGACGGTTCGATAGCGAATACAATACTTATATAACATAAAATGAAAATGACGAGAGATCTTGTGCTGGCCAAAACAGATATTTTGTTTGGCATTTACCCTACTTGACCATACACTCATAAAAATAAGAAAAGAATTTCTGTATAAAATTCGAATTGTTTGCAGTAAATATTTAATACTCTTTATAAAACCTTGAATTTCCACAAAGTTTTCAGTAATATTTATCAGCACAAAGGTGAAATATTTAGGCGATTTATTCGGTGTGATGGTAAAACATTCCTGCTCGCACGTCGCACTATCTTGCCTTGTATGGTTGGTCTGGCAGAGCCAGAGAGCAGAAAGCATGTAAATCTGTGCGATTTCATACTTCCATTGTGTGCCGCGATCGGACCACAATGGCTCGTGAATATTACACGGCTCCAGCATCCAGCATCGCCATTCAATCCAGAACAGGTTTAAACACATTTCCACCAACGGCCTCACAATAGACAATTAGTATCGATTAATGTTCCGCGCCGTATTATATTAATTAAAATGGACTTAGCTCCCAGCTAGCGCCGATGCCAACCTGACGAAAATTGATTCTGTCGCCCGCTTGTTTTACGCTCGCCAATTGTTCTACGATATTCAAGTTTTTGTGTGATTGTTTGCTGGTTATTTATTAGGATTGCGATGGATCAGAATCAGATTGCTCCTGCTGCTTCCAATGCCTTTCTCCTGCGCAATTAAAACAGAATTTAGCGCCGAGTTTTTTTTTAAATTGATTTAACTCTGATTAGCACCGTGTCTGGTTTTCAATTAAGAAATTTCAAAAGAAAAATAGTGTGATCTTTCAGCACGGAACAAAATGTGAGATATGAAATTCATCTACTTGTCTCAACAAAATTGAGTAAAATTAGAAAAAGTCTTCATATTGAAAAAAACATAATTACTGCACAAATTTTATCATTTTTACAATGATGTCTGTAGGTATGTATGTATGTATGTATGTATGTATGTATGTGTGTGTGTGTGTGTGTGTGTGTGTGTGTGTGTGGATCGTGTGGACACGACTACTCAAACACTATCAATCAGAAAATTTTGAAATTTTGTATACTCATTCTATACTAATGTGGGAAGATCTCATTAGTTTTTAGTGTATATCGAATAACCGGAAGTATCATTTTTACAAGCTTTTAACAGTTTTTCTTGTAAAAAATTCATTGAATATAATTTTTTAGCAACTTTTACCAATACGAATTAAATATAATGACACAATCTTCAATTCTACGATAAGCATTTAGTAAATAACTTGAAATAACTTTAAATATTGAATTATAAAATAATTTCTTTTTGTACATCACTTTGTCTCTGTGTCAAACAAAAACAATACTTTAATAACAAATTTAACATATTTAAACAAATGTCACTGTCACGAAGAAATTACATTAAAATTAATAATGAAACCGTGTTAAGAAGAATTTAGTAGTTTAAATATGATTGTAATGAAAATAAGGTTTGTAAAAATAATATATTTTCCATCATACATAAATATTAGATATACAGGATAATTCGATTTTTGTTTGATGTTTGCAGCATTATATATCAAACAGCTCTCAATAAGAACGTGATTTCAAAGTGTCAAATAATTGCAACTACACATTTACGAAATGGATCATGTGTGGCGAATAATTTACACAGATTGCGTTTTAGAGCATAAGGAAGTTGGTGCTGATTTTGACAATAATGTGTGTGTGACGATTTTTTCTTAAAATATATTAATGATCCAAAACTTCGCAAAGTTGGTATTTGCTCACAGATTTTTCAGGAAAAACATAACAAAATATAATCCAAAATTTCGTATTACAAACTTTTCTATTTATTGGAACAACAAAGTAGATTTTGTTTACAAACGATCAATAAGAAGTGATACTTTACTTAAACTCATTGCTATTTTAAACATGGAATTGGCGGGAAGTCATGTGCTGGCCACAACTGATTTTTTTATTTTATTTTATTTTTCACCTGGGGAACCGGGTTCAATCCCGACTGACGCCAAATATTTCGAATTTTAAATGACACAAAGTGACCCCTGTGGTGTACTCTCAACGCCAGCAATGAGTGCCCGTGAGGTGACGCCTGGTAAACGTCCGTACGATACAAATATACCATCATTACCGAAATCTGTGTACTACGCAGATTGGCACACTCAGATATGGGTAATATACCGGGATGATATATTTATTTATTTTAATTGATTCTGTAGAAATACTTATTAGAAAAAAAATTGCGGCTCATCCAGATAGGTAAACAAAAGACTTGGATCATTATCTTAAATGAATTTATATTTTTCCAATTATTTAAAAAAAATGTCAAGGAGTATCATAAGCAAATGATTCTACAAAATAGTCACACAAAAGACGAATTATTTTGCAAATAATGGATAAAATGTAATAACGGATTTCGCTGTGGCGATTATGAGGAATTATATATAATATCCAATATTTCGTTACCTATATGTTTTGTAACTTCACCAGTGAATACTAAAATGTGTAACAATTTTGTACAAAGTTAAATTACATGAATAGATTTGTATTACTTATAAATGGTTTTAACTGTTATTGTCACTTGGCAAAAAGTTAGAAAACAGAAAAATTCAACTGTTTAAATTTTATTTTATACTAATTTACATGTAATTTAAATTATTGCCGATACACAAACATAATGTGTCATTTATATTAATTTTTTTTAAATAAAATTTATAAAAAAATCTTTTGTGACCGTCATATGTTAGTAGAAAAGTATAAAAAATATTCTAGAAATTTAGGGTTAGGTAAGTATTATCTCAACACAAATTAGTAAGTATGTAGGTATGTATTTATTTATGCATAAAAATTAAATGGCAGGAGTAATTTTGTAGGCCACTTCAGATTTTTACCTCCCGCTACCCTTGGTAAGGGAGGTATAGGGATCGTGCTAAAAATCACTTATCGAGATTTTAGTAAATGACCACGTTTTAAGGTCCCTAGAATCCAAATTTAACATTTTCACGATGATGTCTGTATGTGTGTATGTGTGTGTGTATGTATGTATGTATGTATGTGTGTGTGTGTGTGTGTGTGTGTGTGTGTATGTGTACAGATTTTGTCTTCGCTCTAACTCAAGTACTATCATTCAGAAAATTCTGAAACCTTGTATTTATACCCTATTCTAATATGAAAAGAAGCCATTAGATTTTGGTGTAAATAGGATAACCGGAAATGGCACTTTATTTGAAGCTCATAATGGTTTTTCTTCAAATAATACCATTAAATGTAATTTTTTTGGATTTTGTCGTTATGAAAATTAAAGATTATTGAATTTTCTAAAGGAATACATTAATACTTTTTCTATATACTTTACAGATAAATATAAAAATAATTTTTTTACAAGTCCCGAAGCCTAAGAAAAACACAATTCCTTTGTTCCAGCGTTAATAAATACGTAGGTATGTATTAAAGTGATAAAAATTAAATAGCGGGAGGTTTTGTGTTGGCCACATCAGATTTTTTTTATAAAATTTCCCTACTGAAAATGAAACAAAAAAATGCTTGAAGATTTCCACGAGCTAGATAGGATAAAATTGTGAAAGCGAGTTGCTTTATAACAAGAAAAATATGACAGAATTGTTACTAACCTACCGTAAATGAAGGTATAATGATAGTTTTTAGCACAAGATACATATTATTAGCATTCACAATAAAACAGAGATTTCTATATATCTGCTGTCGTAATTTGGTTCTCAACCAGTACCTATTGCTCTAAGACACCTGCTAATTATGCAATTTGTTTTCATTTTTTTTTTTTTGTAATTTTAAACAGATTCACTTACAGATTTCAATACCTAATTAAATAATTATTACTTGTAATGAAATATTAAACTATCTAATATATTCACTTAAAAATGCATAGGTATATGTGACGATCTGAGAACAAAGATCAAAATAAAATAACAAGAAACGTGAAATCTAACCTTTTTATTTAAAATTTTGAAGGAAAAAAGCCAAATAGTGGATAATAAAAGAGAAAATATTCAGTTTTGTAGTGTTTTGCAAATTTCATGGAGAAATAATTTAAATACAATGCTATAGTTGTCAGTTGCAAATTCGTTTTAAGTATGATGATTCTTTTATGGTTATTTTGAAGAAAACAGAGTGAGCGATTTATTAAAATTAGAGTTATTTTGGGAAAGGAATAAATTTCTCGAAATTCTGCAAGTAAGGACAGAGAAAATAAATAAAATAATGCAACACTGACAAGAAACTTATTTGAGCAGTAGATAGTATATGTACTGAACACTGTTTTATATAAACTGACTCTCTATAAGGTATAACAACATATGCACAATGTCAAACTTGATAAAGTAGTGTATGTTTTGTTGACCCGTATGTAATTACCCAATTTCCAAAAGAGAATTTAGTAGCTAACGAACACCCAACTCTCATCGAAAAGGAAATCTATTCTCCTCATATATTGTTAAATAATAACACCTTCCATTCCCAAATTACCAACACGTACATATATTTAGTACCCAATTCACGTGTTAACGGTTTTCGGTAATAAATACTCTATGTCACTGGCAGGTGCTACTTGTCTCAACACACCGACATATGATTTCACTCTTTCATAAACATCGCAGTAGAACGTAGATGTATCAAGCATACCACCTTATAAGGAGAGATATTTATATGCTGTAGCATATTAAAACATGCTAGTGAATTTATAGCTACAACACGATTGACATGTGAAAATAACAGTGTTGTAACTAATGACAACCTGTTAATATGTTGGTACATTGAAGATATGATTTTCGAAACAAGATTCAGTAATAGTAATGGCATTCGCCACTGTTTTTTTTCTATGTTCAACTAAACTGAAAGCGATCTTTCGTTTTAAAAAGTCTTATTGTTATTTGCTAAGACATTTTTTTTTAATATTTTACGATATTAATGTTAATTTCATTTTGTTCCTTAATATTGGAGGCTGAAAAAAACATAATTTATCTGTTTCAACAAGTATAAGAATATATAATTATTTGAGTATCCGTGAAGATATAAATTAAATCAAATATAAACACTGATTTGTCGCCACTACAGAATACACTACTAAAATTTGTCAACCCAATTGTTAAACAGCATTCCTCAAATTAATATTATTCCTAATTTACTATTTTATTACTTATTTATATTTTATATAAAATTATCAAGTATGATAAAAATATTGTCACTGACATAAAAATTTGAAATAATTTTGACATATTTACAAATATTATGTTTATTCTATTATTGTAGTACAACTGACGATGATTGCATTGCAATCGAAATGTACATTTTGAAAATAAAAAATAATTTGTGAAGAAAGGTTTATTATTATATTTGATTTAAGTATAAGAATATATAAGTCGGAAATTAATCGGCGAATACTATGTAAAATCATCGATTAATCGGCTTAGTATTTGATAAGCTGATAATAATGCACAAAAATAGATTTGATTAGTAAATTAAATAGTAAAAATATTTATTTACCATAATTCTGACATAATAAAAAGAAAACTAAAACAAAACAAATAATGAGACAATTTTTCTTTTTAGATTTGTATATAGGAAAGATTACAAGTTATTCATATTAATAGTATTACATTATTTATTAATTAAAGGCAGACTGTGATGAAGAAATGTTAGGCAAAGGCACATTTGATACCAAAGTATACTGAAAATAAACGAATTTCCGTGAAGAACGGATTTCAGTGATGCCTGAAATTTGTCTACCGGGTCGACTAATCGGCATCTTAAATGGCTGAATAGTCAGTAATCTTTAATAAGTATATTTAATGTTTTTCACTTTCCGTTACTTTTAGATAAAGAAGGTATTGTCTTTGGTAAAAAATTTCGTGGTTGAGTTTTTAATGAATAAGCACGTTTTAGGGTCCCTAGAATACGAATTTACTATTTTTAAGACGATGTCTGTGTGTATATGTGTGTATGTCCGTGAGTGTGTGTGTGTCCGTGAGTGTGTACGTGTGTCCGTGTGTGACAAACTTTTCTCCGACGATAACTCCAATACAACAATTCTAAAAATTAGATTTTAATTATAATTACCCACCGGAAGTGCACTTATTTGAAGTTTTTAACAGTTTTTCTTAAAAAAAGCGCAGTTAAATATTATTTTTGACATTTTATGTTATTAATTATACGGTTTGACTATACATTTTCCTTCATGTTCAATAGATATAGAGTTAAAGCATTAGAAAGAGATTAACAATTCTAATTGACAGATGTTAGTGTCAAGTGCAAAACCAAATATGGAAAGTATAGGATCAGAATGCCGGGAGTACGAGGAAGGCGAAAGAGGAGATGGAAGGACTGGAAGAGAATAGTAAGAAACAGTGACTCCAAATAAAATTGGAGAAATCTGAAGAAGAAAGAAGGAATTGTCAAGTGCAATTTACATTGTGTATGTTCATGTTATAATTTTATTATTATTTATAGAATCTTTTCCAAGGAACGTTTGGTATTTTGTACAAAATACATCGAATTAACGGAAGGTCTTGTGCTGGTCACAACAGTTTTTTATGTCTGTTAATAAAGTACACTTTTTTCATTAAAATGGATTTATAAAGTATATCTTTTTTAACACAACAAAGTGTGAAAAAAGTGCTCTTTTTTAACGCAAACGAGTGAAATAATGAAAAATTATGGCACTTTTTTACACACTTTTATTGCAAAACATGCAACTCGAGTAAAAAGTGTATTATTTTACTCATAGAATTGACGTCAAACTTTCCTATTAGTGAAATAAGATTATATGTTTCACTCTTGTTGCATAAATAACTAAATATGTATCTAGGACTTTAAGGTAGAAGTAAGTTTTTTTACAGTAATAACTTGAGAATATCTTAAAGACACTTTTCGTCAGGTACATTCATAATTCTAAAGTTGTTACATTATGAAAATAAAGTTCCAGAAATTCGTAGTTTTGTGTAAGTAGGTTAAACCGCAATTGTTTGAAACTCCTAGCAACTAGCAATGGTAGTTTTCCTATTAGTAACACTTCCGTGTCTAGTTAGCAAATACAATTCTAAAAAAAAGTTTAAAACCTACACGGTGCTTTTAAATAATTGTTCTATTTTCCAATCACTGCTTTATGTTTAAACTTTTTATTGGATAAATTGTACAATGGGCTCTATGTGGACGAATGAACGATGTATGTAATACCCGAAACGTGAAAGCTCTATAATTGTCATTATCATTTATTGTTCCATTTGTCAGTTACAAACTGATTTTGTATTACAATTTTATTTGGTTCAAATTGCATTATTGTTGGATTTTGAAGGTATATAATATTGTGCATTAGTTTTATGATTTAAAAACATTTTAATAAATAATGTATTAAGGAAGAAATGAACACAAGAATTCGTTACATATAGGCATTTTATATAGAAAATTTTGTTTATACATAGAATTTTTTAATATAAAATTATAGGTACACCTAGTTATCTAGTAGGTATGTGGTTATTTAAAAAGAAACTAATAAGAATAAAATTTTTCAAACCACGATATCACTTCTTTAACCGGGTCAGAGTGGTTGATGAATTTGTAGGACTGACAACAATTATTAAAAAATCATCGATAATTTACTTCTTTCGAAGCCACGACAAAAGTAAACTGTTATAATTAGCAAAACTTATTAGACTAGGTATTAAATACTTAATAATTTTTATTAAATGTTGACAATTTAAACTGTCATTATTAACTCCGTAGCAACAACTATAAGTAACGTTTTATTCACAAGTGTAATAATTTTTTTTAAATCACTCACAATTTCTTTTAACTCACTCTGCAACGAATGATGTATTTAAAATAACATGAGGCACGATGCACCACGATACTCACCACAGTATTTATTAGATATTATTAGCCATTTTCATTAATTTTCACGACACAAATGACTGACTAATGCTTTTTAAATAAATGACTTGACGTCTATTATCGACGATTCTCATGCTCAGCTTACTAACTGATTAGTTTTTTATTTTGTCAAAATTAAATATTATAATTGTTTTTGTTATTATTTCGTCAAAATTGAATAAAATATTGTATAAACCACGTGAACTAAGAATGTTTATTCACTCGAAGAATTTAACTCACTCGCCCTTAAGGGCTCGTGAGCTAAACTTTTTTTGAGTGATTTAATTTTCTTTCATAAATGATTATTCCAGTTAACTATTTTTGAACATAATTCTTTGAGAGTTCATCCTAGGTAAAATATACAAAAACACATTTGTACAGAAATATACGAGTTTTAATTTAATATACTTGTAAAATTTTGATACGAGCCACTGATTTCGAGAACATAGCCAAAAACTGATTTGCACCTTTGATCCAAGATGGCAGCTCACGCCGAGATTCCCCAAGGTAGCAAATTTGAATTTTTCATTTCCTTTTTGACCTAAACAACATATGTTAAAATCGTTTTTACTCCACCTTTTGTAGAATAAAAACCACTATTAACTAGACTATAATTGATAAGATTACAATCAATAATTCAAAATTATTGTAATTAACGCGTATGTTAATCCGTGACTAATAATAAGACATTTAAACGCGATATTTAAGTTATCATTAATTCAACAAGTAAACCGGCGGTACATAAAATTGTTGCTATCGAATTAGTAATGACGTTAAAATTAAACAAAATATCTAATATGTCATCAATGTTACAATATTTGCAATGAATGCATATGCTTATTCATTAATTACAATTTGTCCGAACCGTACAATTACCCAGAACATAAGCTCCCAATTTTGTAATCCTCCTATCATCACTACATTTATCTTTCGTCCCTCATTCGTACAGCAATTTATAAGACGAATTCCTCTACCGTGTGCTGACATATGGAGTAGTGGTAGACTTACACCATGGAGTCGACAGACAAATCTGCAATGTTCATGGGGTGTCTCAAAGGGAGTATTTCGCCCTCCACGTGTGCGTGCACGTGTGACAGATGGCGTTCGTCTTACACGTGCACCCACCTGTCCACGGAAGATGTAGGAATGGGCAATTTAATGGCAAATTGCTGTTAGAGTAAAACTGATGTAAAAGAGGTGAAGTAAGTGCCGTATTTATAGATAAATAGGGTCATTTTGCTATTTTCTAAATATACCGGTGTCCACAGAAAGCGGAGTATACCTATTAACTTCTTTATTTATAACGATACCAAAATGAAAATTCATATGCATAAACTAAACATACGTTGCAACATTTATATAGATAAATAAATGATGAACATATCATTTCCGGTTTTATCGGAAGTGGCCTCAATATTCTTATTTTAAATGGAATACCCTGTATATTTTTACATTTTTGAATTCTACGTTAAATTCTGAATACAGCATTGTTCTACAAGTCAAATTTTTTGCAAAAAATAATACAAAAGAAATTCAAATCAAAACATCAAAAATTGGCTGTGGCTTCATTTTAAACAATGAGGTCATGCACGACTTTTTTTATAATTTTAATCGATAGAGTAGTGAAAAATAATATACCCGTATTTTTTATTTTTCCTCAAATCGATCTTTAATCATGAAAAAATTGTAATTGAAAATGATATTCTTTAAAATGCGGCTGAAGACCCCCGCTTCGTCCCTTGTCCAATGACGTCACAGAGTGAGAAGTACGACCATTTTGATTTTCACATTGTTTTAAACGTCAAAGTGACATTTAAAGATAACCTAAAATTTATGAAAGTAAACATGTCGATGGAACGTTGTTTCGTGCCAAAATAAAGAATAAAATAATATTCTGGAATATATTCAATGTCTCATATGCGTTTATAACCTCCTACCGTCTAATTCAAAGATTCAAAAGTGAAAGAAACATCTGATGTAACGTAGATAATTTCACGCCAAATGAAAATTATATTTATAAAAATAAATAGAACGATATTATATTAATATAATATAATATATTTAGATATGTAATCCTCAATTTATAGTTTATATATATTTTTCTTTTAGAAATTATGTGTCCATATAAAATGTTTGTTTGAAATGAGTCTGAACTTCGTTCGTAACGTTGTGACGACAAAACATGGCTGGTTTTTGCAACTTTTTAAAAATACCATAATTTAAAATGATTTTATACAACAAAAAATATAAATAAAAAATAATTTAATCATACTGATCGATGAATTAGACTATCCTTTTTCGATTTAAACAGAAAAAAGGTACAATTATTTTTTTTGCATGACCTCATTGAATCGTGTAACTTCTAAAAAATTAGCTACACATTTTAATTGTTGTATAAATAAACAATTTCAACAAATACAGAAGCTGTCTTTTTTGATTTATATAAAGTTACAATAAACTATTGTTAATTTAATTTCAGTTTTTTTAAATTATCTTTTACTGGAAAATTTGACTTGTGGCACATCTTTGTATTCAGAATTTGATATAGAATTCAAAATGAAGAATAAAAATGCAGGGTGTTTCATTGTGTACTGTTTCACCTAGGGAATGAACTAGATTTCATTTTGAAAAAAAATCTGTTGTGGCAGTACAATACCTCTCGCCATTTCTATTTTATGTTATATAAGTATTTTATTGCACTTCGCTATCGAACCGTCGTTTAATAACAAAAACATTACAGAACTTTACCCAAATATTGTTTTTATTGTATTTAACATGTCTTCTGCATACACATACAGTTCTAATTATATCTATGTTACATTGTATGAGTAAGTTCCTAAATGACAGAGATTCTTGTAATTCATTAATTGGATTGCCGGTATTTCTGATGGATATACCGTGAGTATTTTTTAACGTGAAACATTGGGTTTGTCATATCCATAGTTACGACTTGACATTTGATTGACAGCAATGTATTTACCCGTTCCATTTAAAATGAAACATAGGGAACGAATTTGACATTTGATAAGACGTCAAAGAGGTTAATTTTGTTTAAATAATTATACGCATTCTAAATTAAAATTAGTTGTAGAAAAAATATAGTGTGCACCTTGTGCCTGAGTGGTTTTCTGACTCGGCTAAATTTATTACAATATTTAAATATAATACTTCTGTCAAATTCATTTCCCATCTGTCATTTTAAATGAGACAGACAAATATATTGCTGTCAATCAAATGTCAAATTATAACTTATAGGAAAATTCAACGGTTATCTGTCATATTGACAAGATGTCATTAGAGGTTAATTTTGTTTAAATAATTATACTTATTTTCTAAAAATTAAATTTGGATGTAGAAAAAATGCTGTGTGCACCTTGTGCCCGAAATATGTTTAGTATTCTCGAGTGGTTTTCTGATTCCGCTAAATTTCTTACAATATTTAAATATAATTCTTCTGTCAGATTCGTTCCCTATGTTTCATTTTAAATGGAACGGGCAAATACATTGCTGTCAATCAAATATCAAGTCGTAACTATGGATATACAAACCCAATGTTTCACGTTAAAAATACTCACGGTATATATATATATATATATATATATATATATATATATATATATATATATATATATATATATATGCTTAAAATATATAATTATTTAGTGCGGTTGCAGTGCAGTATAGTCCATTGCCATGTGCTTGCTTGTTACTGTTTCTCATTAGAGCGCAGGTTAAGTGTAATGCATGATTGGATAAAATATTAATTAGCCATTCACATGTCGTGAGGACGGAAGGTTGTAAATGATTGTTTTTTTCCGCGACACTAACATCTAATTTAGAAGTCAACTCGTAAACCGGCACCTGCTAACACAAGCTCTGTTATAGATAAAATGAATAATGTTATAAAAACATACTTTATATGTAACAACTGTGTGTTTTGACACGATAAATTAAATATCTCTGATTTCAAAAACATCCAAATTGAGAAAAAAAAAAAACTGTTGTCGCCAGCACAAAACATACCATCAATTTGATGTATTTGTCCCAATTCCGTACCGAAAGTTCCTTGGAAATCCAATAATATTATATCACGAATATACATGATGTAAATTGCACTTGACACTGACTTCTGTCAATTTTGAAACTTTATATCTTTATAATTCTTTAATCTATATCTATTAAATTCGAAGATGTAATTAAACCGTATAGAGAATTAGATATTCTTTCATATTGATAATCACATAAAATGTCAAAAAATGATATTTAACTGCATTTTGCCAAGAAAAACTGTTAAGAACTTCAAATAAGGGAACTTCCGATTGACCATTTATAACCAAAATCTAATGAGCTCTTCATATGTATGTAAAGAATAGGAATACCTAATACTTAGAATTGTAGTATTGGAGTTATCGTCGGAGAAAGACATCATCATAAATCTAGTAAAATCATATTTTAGGGATCCTAAAACGTGCCGCTACCCTTAGTAAGGGAGGTGTAGGGATTGTGCTAAAAATCACATACTGAGATTTTAGTAAATTACCACGTTTTGAGGTCCCTAGAATCCAATTTTAACTATTATTCAGAAACCTTGTATTTCTACCCTATTCTAATATGGGAAAAAACCATTAAATTTTGGTGTATATCAGATAACCGGAAATGTCACTTTACCTGAAGCTCATAATGGCTTTTCTTCAAAAAAATACCATTGAATGCCATTTTTTGCATTTTATGTCATAATAAAAATTAAAGATTATTGAATTTTCTACAGGAATACATTAATACTTTTCTATATATGTTACAGATAATTTTTTTTTATATAAATCCCGAAGCCTAAGATAAACGCAATTCCTTTGTTACACAGTTTATATTTCAAATAAATGTATCTGACAGGTAAATATCACTCTGTCAAAAAAATAATCACTTCAAATTAATAATAGTGTCATTTTAAAAAGAAAATAGTAAATAAAGCAATAGTAATAGCAATGGAACATAATATAGTTTGCTGCTTTAGTAAAAACGTTGGTATGTATTTAAATTAATAAAAATTAAATAGCGGGAGGATTTGTGTTGGCCTCATCAGTTTTTTTTTATCTACATACAAGATTAAAAGCCTTAAATTTATTATTTATTTTAACTACTTTGAAATATGATGACTTTATTTACATACATGCAGTAATGTTGATTTAAAGATGAACAGAAAACCTATTCTATTATTTATTAGTAGATAACAATACTCATGATTTTATCATAATTAATAATTCTTTTGAAAAAGCTGGGATGAACTGTTTTGTATTGTTTTAATTAACTTTTACTTGAGGGATACATACTATTTTCTTTATTATTAACTTAGTTGAAATTGCATATAAAGATGGAGACAGGTCATCAAACCCGCCAAAAACTGGGTTCGGTTAGGTTCAGGTGAATTTGTTTTTCGAGAGATGGGTACGTGTGCGGTACTGGTTCAGTTCGACTTAATGGAAATTGAATTAATGTGTTTTGAATACCAGTCTTCATATATAGAAAAAAATTACAATGCGAGCCGGAATTTATAATGCAAAGCAAGACAAAAATGCAACACAATTTACACGAACAATTAGACAGGCAGCATCGCAGACGCAGAAGGCGTCGATGATCTGCTGTAAATATTACAACTACGTTTACGTTTCGAACTGAAAATGAACCTGAACCGGAGCTGAACCCTGAACCCGAATTTTAATATCCGGCTCGGTTTCGATTCGGGTTCAATTGAAAATTGTATCTGAGATTCGGATCTGGGTTTACGTTCGCTAAATTGTTACGATTTGGTTCCGGTTTTGGTTCGATTTAGGTTCGGGTTCAGTGCCTTGGTTGGAGACGAACTAAGACGATCCTACAGGGACGAGGCAATTACTGCTCTCAAAAATATGCAGATGATTCAACTGCAGTCTAGAAGACCATTGGCGTAGCTAGGAATTTTTTCTAGGGGGGGCAGCCGTCCACCTGAACTAAGCACAGTCATTTAATGAGAGATCATAAATGACGTCTAGTGATAAATAATAATGCAGCTCATTCATTCTCCTTATTACTATGTGGCGTCTTTCTTAATTTTTTATACTTTTTACCACAGGAAAATATCTCATTCCCAAGCGAAAATCTAATATATTGTTTTTTAATTAGAATAGTTGATATTTATAAAAACGATATTGTAAAGCAAAAAAAAAAAAAAAACGTATTTATTACTTAATTTACTTACTACATTCAGGTTCATTCGGTTCCTTTCGTACAGCCGCAATTTTCTACTTTCATGCACATGCGTATGTGTATGATACGTACTAGGTCTAGTACTTGCAAATGACTGTAACTGTGGCGATTAGAGACGATTTTGACATTATTGATTTTAGATAAATTAATTATTGCATCTTAAAATAAAAGAGCAATTAAACAATGTAGCAATTCTTCAACTCCGTAAATATTTCTAGGGTGGGCAGAGAGCTTTCTGAGTGCACACTGCCCACCCTTGCCCCGCAGAAGACACAGTATTGATACGTTCCCTACTAAGGTAGAGATGAAGCATAACGAAGTGAAGATAGCGCTTAGCTAAGACTATACTATTGAACTATGAGCGTAAATTAATACGAATTCTAGGAAATGGTAGTTATCGCGCGAAACTCCTCAGCTTCTATTTCTAGGAATTTGAGTATAAATTTTTAGTATGTTATTATTTTGATACCAATGAACAATATGTTTTATTGATTTTATTCAACTGAACTTGGGTTATATTATTTTCAGGGATCATATAATAAATCCAATTTTCTTTTACTTCCGTTGATTGTCTGCTCCATAATAACAAAAAAATTCTGATAGAAATTATAAACTTCCTGGGTTGATTCCGCAGGTTACAATCTACCTTTTGTATTAATTTATAGCCGTTTCTAGAAATTAATAGCGAGACTAATCGAGTATATCGCGATTTCCTCCATTCAGAATCTGTTAATTCGCGTGTGAGAAGTTAGCCTTGGTTTTATTACTTTTCTTCAAAGTCGTTGGCGGTTGCTTTTACACTGAAGTGAACCGCATGGAAAATCAGCGAGTTATTGCTGAACTAATGTCAATGTTTTAATGTCCAGGTGGAGAAACAGGCCAGGATGATTTAAATCAGGATGTAAAGTAAACCACAGAGCAATTTACTTTCATAACATGTCAAAGTAGGCGCAAAAGTTTGCGGTGAAGTGTAACAGGACAATGCAGAATGTATGAAATATATGGCATAGCGCACATATTAACGAATGGTAGTTAAACTAGAATTTTTCAACTATTATTAGAACAAGTGGAATACTATAGTTTGTTAGAAGAAACAAGTAAATTTCATTTTACGCATAAGAATACAGCGTTTCTTGGAAATTCCATTAAAAATTATTTTCTGCCTGCAATACTTTTATTATTTCCAGCAAAAATATATCACGAAATATAAATCTTTCACATTAAAATAGTTTATTTTTTAAATATTTTTTTATTTCTAAGTGCCGGTTTTATAAACTGCAGTAAATTTTCTTTTAAAGTAACATATTATAATCTGTTTCCATATTCTTATTTTACGTTAAAATCATTGTACTCAAAAAATTTCATTGCATTTTTTGGCTGTTTAAATTTACAATGGACGTACCTATACAAATTTAACTGGGGGTCTATAAAACTGGCCTTAACGACCGGTAAAAATAATTGATAATAGATATTTATACACCGAATGAGCTAAAATAATGTTTATTCATGAGAAGAAAGTTTACTTAATTTCCTCGGGTGAATATTCTTAGCTCACGTGGTTCATACAATATTTTATTCAATTTTGACGAAATAATAATAAAAACCATTATAATATTTAATTTTGACAAAATAAAAAATCAGTTAGTAGGCTGTGCATGACAATTGTCGATAATAGACGCCAAGTCATCTATTTAAAAAGCTTTATTGTCTGTCCTTTGTGTCGTAAAAAATAATGAAAATGGCTGATAATATCTAGTAAATACTGTGGTGAGTATTATTTTCGTGCCTGATGTTATTTTAAATGCATTATTTGTTGCAGAGTTAATAATATTTGTGAGAGTGATTTAAAAAAATTTAAATCACTTGTGAATAAAATGTCTAAATTGAATAAAAAAAACTCTGTGTATAGCAGCGACAGCATTCATAGTCTTAATTACGAGGGGTGGAAGTTTGGGTTTCTTTGTCAACTTAAAAAGTGAGAGGCGTTCCAAAGGTTTAATGCGATCCTTTGAGTTTTGATAAGAAAGAGTTAAAGATTATAGGTTGTATATGTATATGTTTGCAATATGTAAATTATTAAAAATATAACATTTTGTAAAAATATTGCTCGGACCAAATAAAAATAATTTTTTGGAAGTAATAAGTTAGCTACGCCATATTAAAATTTCAACAATATTTTTCAATTATTACTTTAAAAATATAAATTCTTAAATTCAAAATATATACCTTATGGTGGGTTTATGCTCGCAAATTTAAAAATAAAAATAAGAATAAGAATAGTGATAAAGTTAAAACAGTTATAACATATGACTCGGTTTATGCTGCAGAAATAAAAATAAGGAATAAGAAATAAGAATAAGGAATAAGCCAAAGTTCGTTTACTTTTAACTTTACGCCTTATTAAATACTACAAACAAAAAAATTGGTCATTCATTATTCATTCATAATAATGGGCTACTTGCATACCCTTTTTTTATTTAATATTTTTGAAGAGCAGGTAAAAACTTGCTACCCGTATTTTTTCTTTTGACAAAATTTTTATTAGTTTGCTAGAAAAAAAATTATGAAATTTGATTATTTGAATTCCCGCCATGTATGACGTAGAATTACGCCGCACCAATGTATGGTCGTAAAGCCATAGTGTTTGTTTGTACGGGTAATGTAGATCTCCTCTTTGACTTTTCAACAAAAGTTTGGAGCGTTTGGAGGTTAATGTTTTAGTTTGTCTTTTTGGTATCGATATTTTAAATTACATGTAACTACCTATGTGATTATTTGTGAAGTAATTAATATGTTTGAGAGCCCAAAGAGAGAGAAAAATGAACTAATGTCAAATTTAAATTAAAACTTTCTCGCACGTCATGCCATCTATACGATACATTTTTAAACATGGTTTCCTTCTCGAGTTTAATATAATGACGTCACAGAAAATTTTCTTTCTTAATTTACTAAAAAACAAATAATTAAAAAAAAATTAAATTTGTATTTTTATATATGTTTTCTACATAACATTACGTACATAGTGATAGAAATCGGATTTTCAGTACCCCGCAAGTAGCCCATTGTTGTTGGCGAAACATAATTATGTCAAATTTAGTGATGGATTCTCTGTTTTCCCAATTAATTGAATTAGTGCAGATAAAATAATATTTTGTTTGTACTCCATTTTAACAAATTAAAAAATAATAATAAAATTATAAATCTTATAAATGTCAAATGAACGCTGCTACCACTATGAGAATAATAAATGTAACTACTTTTCACTAACCTAAAAACTTTAATATCACTACTCTTATTCTTACGCTTATTCTTATAACTGGCAGCATAAACACCACTTATCGTTATGTTTAAAATTATTTTCAACACTATTCTTATTTTTATTCCTATTCTTAAATTTTTCAGCATAAACCCACCAATGGTGGGCCACCATTATTTGCGAAAGAATTAAAGTGTAATCATGAAGCAAGTACATTATCTACATTTATTTTTTTAACTTTACCTATCGTATACGAATTATTTCCACTCACATGATTTTAAAGTTTGTATATTGTAACTAACGTATTATGTATTTATAAAAATTTAAAAATTCTTACACGTTTGTATAACCACTTAGCAGTATCCGTCATGTAAATCCAGCAAAAAATTCATTAACATGCAGTACATTATATTTCATCCCATATTCATCCGCGTCTCCACAGTTGCATTGAGAATATAATTAAAACAATCGCGGCATAGAAGCACTAGTGCATTCCCGGTATAATTAACAAACAAACCATTCTTTCACCAAACTCTGCGATGGCGTAGAAGCAAAACAAAGGCCTGAGCCTCACGCACCATCGCGCCAGTTGTTTCGGTTTTGGGTTTTTATTTTGCGAATTTAATGGATTCCACAGTGCGTTCGTTCGGGTGTCTCCCGCGGTGCACAACAATGCGCGATCTCCAAATGTTTCTTTCATTTGCGCGCCAACGCGGTATGTGGGGTCAAGTCAAGTTGGCGTTGCCGTAGCCTCTTTGTTTCGCGGACCAAATAGTGAAATAGATTAATGAATTATACATACCCCGACACAAAGACGTGTGGAATTGTGAACGAACATATGGCAAGATTTATATGAGCAGGATGTGCATTTCCTTTACGCCCGTGCTAAATTGATTTACTAATTCATGAAACTGAAATTATTACCTACATCTGTTATCACTCTATTTTCATTAAAATGTAATGGGGATTTCCAAGGCAATGCATATTTAAAATGTGTATGAATTTTTGCGTTAAATATGTTGCTATGAAACTAAGATAACGCTAAAGTTTAATAATAAAAAATACTACATAAAAATTATTTAATAATGTTGTGACTGTCCTAATGTTTAGGGGTATTCGGGGCAAACTGAGATTTGAGGTTTGGCGTGGCGCCACTAGACAAAAAAATCTGATGTGGACACCATATGACTTCCTTGTACGCCTGTTAAACTATATACCTACATATTTTGTTAATAATTAAAATATGTATTATAACAGACCCAATCATAAAATTGCACGTATTTGACATTGCCATTAAATTCTTTATTTTTGTTGTTAATTTTTGTACTAATTCATAGCAAACTTAATTACAGAAACCAAAAAGTACATAAATAAATAAATAAATATATCATCACGGCATATTACCCATTTCTGGGTGTGCCAATCTGCTTTATCGCAGATATCGGTAATGATAATGACATATTTGTACCGTGAGGCCGCTTACCAGGCGTCACCTCACGGGCACTCATTGCTGGCGTGGAGAGTGCACCACAGGGGTCACTTTTGTGCCATTTAAAATTCGAAATATTTGGCGTCGGTCGGGATCGAACCCGGTACCCCCAAGTTCGCGACCAGACACTCAGGCACGAGGCTACAGGACCTCATAAATAAAAAAAAACACATAATTTTTAAATTTACACATCTCGCTTATACAAAGAGCTAATTTCATCATACTTGATGATTTCGACACAGAATCTAATTCTCTACAACTTTTATTTGAAGCATTTATTTCTAAAATCAAAATAACACCATTTTCAAGGAAAACTGATAACAGCTTCAAGTAAAGTATCACTTCCGGTTAGACTATTTTAACCAAATTATATCATGTTTTTCCCATTGATATAAAAGTATTATATACCAAATTTGAAAAGTTTTGGATTATATTTCAATATAGTTTTTTTATTAAAATCTATTATAGGCTTCAAGTAAAGTACCACTTCCGGGTAGACCATTTTAACTAAAATGTATTATGTTATTCTCATTGATATAAAAGTCTTATACATCAAATTTGGATAGTTTTGGATTATATTTTAATATAGTATTTCATTAAAATCTATTATAGGCTTCAAGTAAAGTACCACTTCCGATAGTTATGTAATGACCAAAAAGGGAGGTATACAACTAGATACTATATCAGTCCTAAATACAAAATTTTAACTTTCTACGGCTGCCCATTTTCAGTTATGCGAAGTACGTACGTACGTACAGACGTCACGACGAAATTAGTCAAAATGGATTCAGGGATGGTCAAAACGGATATTTCCGTTGAAATCTGGAAATTTTTCGCGATTACAATACTTCCTTTACTTCGTACAAGGAAGTAAAAATCGGGCCAATTTCTAAAAATTATATGAATGAATAGTCTGTTTTGTGAGACCAAAATAAACCTAAGTAATCAATTTCGACATTAAATTAAAATTGTCCTCAGTTTATAAAATATTTAGCACTAGCTACTGGCTAAATAGCGAATGATGTTTTACCAAATGTCACTAATTGATAAGATAAATATCATTTATTTGAAATAACTGAGCAGTAGTGACAGCAAGCACTTTAGAATTCTATCAAATGAGGCATTTGTTTTCGCTTTTCGCCCCGAAACGAAATTTGGTAGCATGCGTGTCTCAAAATATTCACCTTCAAGCGTTCGGCTCTAAGCGAAAGTATTAAAATAGCGCCATAATTCAATACAAAGTTAATTTATATATAATTTACATATTTATTATATACAACTGTCACAATATGTTCTATTTTAATAGTATAAAACTAGAAAATTCCCGAAACAAAAAGCGAGTATACAATTCTAATATTCTAAAGTGCATGCTACCAAAATTCGTAAAAGTAAAATTGCAGTCGCCTGTTTTTACCTCTCGCTAAGAGAGGTATTGGATTCATGCTAAAATTCGCATATCCAGATTTCAGTGAATAAGCACGATTTAAGGTCCCTAGAATCCGATTATAACATTTTTAAAATGTCTCTCTCTGTGTGTGTGTGTGTGTGTGTGTGTGTGTGTGTGTGTGTGTGTGTGTGTGTGTGTGTGGAGATGTGTGTATGTGTTTATGTCTGGATGTTGTAGACACGATTCCTCAAAAACCATAAGACTTAAGAATTGTTTAACTATGAATTCCTTAATCTGACATTCCTGGGAAGAGCTGAAAAGGTTTTGGTAACAATTGAACAACCGGAAGTAGTAGTTTCTGAGAAAAATTTTTAGTGACATTCTGATAGCTTTTTCTGGGAAGTATATTTAATGTAAATAACGAAGACAGATTCATGAATTTTTCACAAATCTGTCTTCGTTATTTACACAATTTAATTTGAACACTTAACACTGTTCATTGTAACCAAGTTACAGAAATTCACTGTTGAAATACTCTAAACAGTTCTTTACACAGTATATTTAATCTTTCTTATTGTTTTATTAATTAAATATTTGAAATTATAGATAAAATGCTTATATCCATCAGAAATACCGCCAATCTTCTTAATGAATTGGAAGAATCTCTGACATTTAGAAACTTTCTCATACAATGAAAAATAGATATAATTAGAATTATATGTGTGCAGAAGATATGTTAAATACAATAAAAAACAGTATTTGGGTAAAGTTCTGTATTTTTTTGTTGTAAAACGACGGTTCGAAAGTGAAGTGCAATTCAATATTTATATAGCCTAATATGGAAATGGCGAGAGGTCTTGTGCTGGACAATTTTTTTATTATAGAATTCTAAAGTGCATGTTGCCACTACAGGTCACAAATTCTTAATTTTTTGTTAAATTTGTTGTAATGTTAAATGAACAGAAATTTAAATTTTATGATGAGACTGTTTAGTATGAAAAAACGAATTATTTTATAAATTATCCAGAAAACATACATATAAATGAGTAAAAAGAGATAATCAACATTGGTTCGATCTTTAATAGTTTCCAAAACAGTGAAAAATGAGTTTTTGCGGGGTTTACCTCTCCTATTTAGAAAATTAAAAGAGTTACGGCTTCGATTAAATGATACTTTTTGTTTACATTTTGATGTCATTTTAGGTGTGCCTTTGTTTTAGAAAAACTCAAATAATTGTACTAAGTAAAGTGTTCTAGTAACCTTGACAAAAAATAGTTCATTTTGAAATAACTTAACTATTAGAAATTGAAAAAAATATTTCATATTTTTTTTTTTTTATAGTTTATTTACGGGCCTAGACAATTTGTTCGATTACTATCTTTCTCAGTTTTTTTCGATTCTAATACAAAATGGTCTCTTTCTCGGAAATAGATGAAGATCGAATCTATGTTTTTACCCATTTTGTTCAGTACTATATGCCCTTAAAGTTTTAACCCAAAATTGAAAAACACAATATATAAATAAAAATCAATATATGCAAACTTTGTAGAAAATTAAAAAAACATTATCACCACGGCATATTACCCATTTCTGAGTGTGCTATAATCTGTTTTATCGCAGATATCGGTAAAGCGCTTACCAGGCGTCACCTCACGGGCACTCATTCGAAAAATATTTGGCATCGGTCGGGATCGAACCCGGTTCCCCAGGTTCGCGATCAGACACTCAGGCACTCGGCCATGGGACACCATAAATCTTTAATTTGTTAACGAATACACGCACATGCAAATTTTTAATTATGAAGTATGTTAAAAAAGGCAATTAATGATTAAGACATTTATAGCGTTATTTGTCGAAATTATTAATCGCCGATCAACACTTGAGTTAAGTAAAATATCTTGCCATTGATTTTGACTTATTTTATTGGAAAGAATCCATAAATAAACTAGGAAAACAAAGTTAATACCGAGGTTAATGCGCAATAATAGTGAATGTCTAAAGACGCCGTAGAAAATGTAACTTGCAACAAAATCTTCCAAGCTGATATTTGAAACTTTTTAGAGTTGAAAGAACACAACAGTCTAGTCACCATTATTCTCCCAAGCTATAAACCCGTAAAAATATATGTTCATAAAGTAACATTCTTTACGATACAGGGTGTATCAGTTCTAGGATCCTCCTAGCGTCTGTGTATATCATCCACCATGCTTATCACCCAGCAAGCGTGAATTATTTTATCACTTTCCTTACTCGAGATCGCCTCGCACTAAATTAACATCGAACATTGATAACCTGTGTATGTAGGTATGTTTACTGCTATCAGTTGGCATTACTGTGTAGGCTACAGGGATTTTACGACTAGGAGTTTCTGGCCATGAGTGCGTTGGGGTGGTAATAAAATGCTGCCACGTTTATGTGTTATTAAGTTACTAGGATATATTTTACTTTAGTTTATAAATGTTTGAAGGGATTTTGATGTTTGATTATCGCGGAATATCTACAATATTGTGACTGTAATTTAATAGGTTTCAGTTTATGTTTAGAGTTTCGAAGCTGTATACATGTTATTGAATATACTGCAATAAAGATAATGAAATTGAAATACGAAACAAATGTGTTGGGAAATTTATAGAGCATTACTCAGTTAAATATTAATTACGATAATAAATGATGGGATAATGGAATATTCATTGCAAACCAATCTATTAATAGGCGTAGCACGTTAAAATCTATCTCATAACGCAAATTGCTATGTAAATTTGGACAATATATAATTATTTATTTTTATACAGGCTAATTCATAACGGATGTGCCAAAATAAATCATATGCTAAGGGATGTGATTTTGAGTTAAAGAATGTTAAATGATGGTACGTCCGCAAAACGTTTCGTTACAAAGTTAGAGCCCTATATATACCGGGTGTCTACTTTTATTTCCGAACATAGGAAATTCAATGTTAAAATTTTGAACTGGCGATATCTCCTTACCTATTAATTTTAGAACAAAAGTTATCAGAGTGCCATGAAAAAAAAAACAATAATTTATATTTCTTGTTTCTGGCATATCTGACAGATTTGACATTTCTTTTTTTATTCTTATTAGAATTTGTGATTATTATTATTTTTTTCTTCTAGATTAACTCTTCCCATATTCTAATAATTATAAAATAAAGAGAAATGACAAATCTGTCAGATATGCCAGAGACAAGAAATATAAATTATTGTTTTCTTTTTCATGGCACTCTAATAATTGCATTAAATCGTATATTTTCTTTTGCTTCTAACTTATACATAAAAACAATTGAACAACAAACTTGGTACTTAATCAATGAAGTTTTTTATTCTGAACATTTATCTTCATTACACTTTTGTTAAATTAATAGGTAAAGAGATTTCGCCGAATCAAAATTTTAACATTGAATTTCCTATGTTCGGAAGTAGACACCGGTAGGTACACCTAATGCGACACATTTTTATTAATAACTCTGGTACAACTTGCATCAAAATTTTTAAACTTTTAATGTGGATAGTACTTGTTTAGGTGCTTTCTTTGTTTCTGTACTTCAACCAGAGGCTTGAACGTTTTTCATCGTTATTTTTTAACTTATTAACATTTTTATTAAATAAATATTACATACAATGCAAGATACACTAAAAAGATACTCTTGCAAAATCTTTATAAATGCAAGTATTACAATACGCCCTGGTGCAACAATGGGGCAAGTTTTGTTATAGGTCCAACATTTTTTTTCAATCATTTTTATTGCAGATTTAATATATTCTTACTAGTGCATTGTTTTTCTTATTATTTAGTTATTATTAATTTTTTTATATTCCGCGATTTTAATATTTCAGCTCATAAAGGAGATTTGTATATGAAAAAGAAATTAAGAGGATTGTGTACATCTACTATAAAAGCGTAAAATTTAACTTCTTTTTAGTCGAATTACAAGAAAACTATTAGAGATATAAAGGTGAAACAAATTTTATATGAAAGACAAAAGATGAATCTAGATTTTTGATTTTTATATTTTAAAAATATAACAAGCTCTAAAAGCTACACATATTTTGTCGCATAATTTCGGGCTTTTAATAGCCTTTTTTCGAAAAACTATTTTTACAGAAACTTAAATTCATCCCGTGGCCGCGTGCCTGAGTGTCTGGTTGCGAACCTGGAGAACCGGGTTCGATCCCGACCGACGCCAAATATTTCTAATTTTAAATGACACACAAGTGACCCCTGTAGTGCACTCTCCACACCAGCTATGAGTGCCCAGAGAGGTGACGCTGGTAAACGCCCACACGATATAATATATCGTCATCATTACCGATGTCTACATGTGTTGTAGATACTGGCACACCCAGTAGTGGATAATATGCCGTGATGATATATTTATTTATTTAATAATACAACGATGTAAAAAAACTTAAATATTATTTTGTCCATTTCATTAAACTTAGACTAGAACGAAGAGTCTAAACGGTGTAAATTTAGGTAAAATATTCGTTAGTGAACTACTGCCTCTCTTAGGAAGTATGAGACTAGAACGGGGTATGAGAAAAAACTAATCCCATTCTTGCATCAAAACTACATAGTGGACATGTTTCTTAACATTGTAGTTCAGGCATGCGACATAATACATGCACCGCTTTTGCAGTATAGATGCAGAATGCAGACACTATTTTAGATCAATTTTCTGCATGAATCTCTATTTTTCAAAAAATTTAAGTTGTTTCCTTTCTGCACCAGGGTCTTAAATTTTTAATAAACTACGTTAAAATGATATTACGAACTTTACTTATGAAAATTATGGATTTGATAATTAGTAAAAAAAAGAAACGGTTATTTATGCAACCACCCCATGGACTAGGGCCGATTATTTTAATATATTTGTGTGATTACAATACTTTCTTCGATTATATGAAGAAGCAATGCTCAAAAAGTATTTTCTTTATAAGTACTCATTACTAATGATTTTAGCAACCCTAAATCTTGATCTTGTTTTTTTTATCTCCTTACCGTCCTTTCCCATCAAATGTATTTACATCTTGCAATCCTCTTACTCTTAATTTAATTTGGAAGTGAAAAGTATCGGACATTCATCAGACTGAAAGGGAGCTAATAAAAAAATCACCCGCTGTTTGATGTATAGCTCTAAGCCTTGCGACAGAGCACACTACAAAACTCAGGGTCTAGGACCGCGGACGAACCAACAGACCGTTTTATTTAAGATCAAAGTTTCCTCTGACCAGACTAGAACCCTCCACAGGGAAAAACTTTAAACATGCTCTTTACTATTTTATTTATTTAAATCACAAACTTTCATTGGGATGTAAATAAGGATAGCAGAGTACATTCAAGCATTCATTACATTAGGAACTTATGCGCATCTCAAATTACATATTGTAGGTATATCTTGTTTCGCCTTGAAGAATAAAGTAGATAGCGCTACTATGGCGCAAAATATATCAATTGTATTAATTTATACATAATATAAAAACACTTGCTAGTAAGAATTACTATTTCTTTAGTAAAATAACTGAAATATCCAAAACATGAAATTAACAGTTGTCAAACTATTATTTGACAAGTAAACCAATTGAAAAACAATTAAAAATTATAATTTGGTAATTTTCATTAATAATGTTCTAATTTCACTCTCAAAATTTAAAGTTCCATGTATTCCAATTAATTCATATATTTTTAGGACGTATTTGTAACGAAATTAAATTATCTCAAGAATTAGTGTGTTTATCAATTTTTAGCGAAAGTATATTTTTTATTTATTTTTGGAATCTATGTAATATTTCATAAGTAAAAAAGAAAAAATCTGTTGTGGCCAGCACAAAACCTTCCGTCAATTCAATGTATTTTGTATAAATCCGATACCAAAAGTTCCTTGATGGAAAAGATTCTATATATCCTGTAAAATTGTAACACGAACACACTATTTTTTATAAATTCCATATTGCAAGTTCCTTTGAAAAGATTCTATAAATCCAATATAATTATAAAACGAATGTACATTCTGTAAATTGCACTTCACACTTCCTCATTCCTATCCAACGCATCTTCTTCACACAGTTCTTCCTCTCTCAAATATTCTGCTACACAGTCCTTCCATTTTCTCTTTAGCCTTCCTCGTACTCCCGGCATTGAAACTGCAAGTCACTTGCGAGGGACACTCTGTCACTTATGTTACTTTCTGATCCTATACTTTCCACTTTGATTTTGCACTTGACACTGACATCTGTCAATTAGAATTTTTTGAATATATCTGCTGTTTCCATAATTTTTGCAAAGCTGACTGATTTTTGAAAGTTAACCTCTCTTAATCTCTCTATAACTCTAATGCCCGTATTCACCAACATCAAATAAATCTTTGAATAGCTTATTCATTGAATAAGCTATTCGAAGACTTATTTGATGTTGATGAATACGGGCATATATCTATTGAATATGAAGGAAAACGTATAATCAAATCGTATAGAGAATAAGATTTTCTTTCATATTAATGATCATAAAATGTCGAAAAATGATAATTAACTGCGTTTTTTCCAAAAAATCTGTTAAGAACTTCAAATAAGGGTACTTCCGGATGACCAATTATAACCAAAATCTAATCAGCTCTTCATATGGTTGTAAAGAAGAGGAATACGAAATAATTATAATTTTTAGAATTGTAGTTTTGGAGTTATCGTCACACACACACACACACACGTACACACACACAGACACACACACACGGGCACACACATACAGACATCAATGTAAAATAGTAAAATCGTATTCTAGGGAATACTAGGGATCTTAAAACGTGCTTATTCATTAAAAACTCACCACCGAATTTTTTGACCAAAGACAGTACCTTCCTTTTGACGGAAGGTAAAAAAGGTTAATAAACATTATTTTTTTATAAATACAGTAGAAAATAGTGTTGCCGAAAGTCGAGACGAGACGAGACTTGGGGTCGGTCTTGTCTTGGTCTTGACTTGGTCTCGACTAGAGTGGTCTCGTCTTGGTCTTGTCGAGACGAGACTTGATGTCAGTCTCGTCTCGTCTCGAGTCTCGACAAGACTCTCGACTTTGCCTCTATAAACATTTTTTGTATAATCGCATCTTATAGTACATAAAATTCTAAGAACACCAGTACAATCGCGATTCAAATATTCCAAATAATATTTGAGATATTTATAAGTTTTCTATGAATATCATCAACTTGATCATTGAGCTCTTGAAATAATTAATATGAAAATATACGTATATATCGAGTGTTGTTTCTCATTACTAAACATAAAATATATAATTTCAATTCCTTAGCTACAGAATTATTAGCAATAGTTAAACAGTTATGTATATGTTTAAAATGAAGCAGTAAGTAAATAGACAAAAATCTCCAAAAAAAGTAACTTCTTTCGCTGTTTTTTATATTTTAATAAATAAATGTTAAATAGACAGATAACAAAATAAGCCTTTCACGTACCACAGGTTGAGAACCTCTGCTGTATTTCAAAAGTTTGCGCTTGCCAACCACCAGCCCACAACAACAGCCCCCCCCCCCCCCCCATTAGAAAATTAAATTCATTGTATAAATACCTAATTCATTCATATGAAAAAATTGAAAACAATAATCAACATTGACTTATGCCCGTATTCATAAACACTCGTAAAAAATTTAAACGGTTCGTTATAATATTTATCCAATAAAAACAGTCGACATTGAAAGAAAAATTGAAATTTTATTTGTCAAATTTGATTCTATTTGTCAAAAATTATAATGAGCCGTTTTGAAACTTTACAAGTGTTTATGAATATGGGCATTAAAGTCTTAAAGGAAATGAAAATGTAAAAGTCGTAATGTACAAGCCCTTCTTAACAATTTCCTTAAAACTTTGTATGCGAAAATGTGTAAAACAAACTGTTTTTCCTAATTCCTAATATAACATAATATATACAAAAAATTTGGGTAAAAAATAACACATTTCTTTTCTTGTAAAAATTCAATAATGGAACAATAAATTTTACAACGGCCTGTGCTGCATATTAACACAATAACAACCACTTTTAGACATCTGCTAGTAATAAAAGTAGGTAGGTTTGCCCAACCTAAATCCAAATATTACAGAATACAATACTTTAGTCAATCTAACAATTTTGCATCCTAAAAATATAAAACCAGGTAATATAGAAAAGTACAAACGGATGATACAAGATTTAAATGAAACATAACATAGACAATTTTTATGAGGAATCATTATTATGGTTTCATAAGCGGAAAGAGAAACCTCTTGAGAAAGAAATACCATATGAAGAATTATTAGATACATATCTCCAAAAAATTCTATCCTTTTTTACTCCATGCCTTGATTTTATTTTTAACTCTACCTTCTACAACATGTAAAAGAAGTTTTAGAACATAAAAAACTGTTGTGGCTATCACAAGACCTTTCGTCAATTTGATATATTTTGTACAAATCCCACATCAAAAGTTCCCCAGAAAATATTCTATATATTTAATAAAATTGTAACACGAACATATACTATTTTTTACAAATTCCATACCGGAAGTTCCTTCGAAAAAATTATATAAATCCAATAAAATTATAACACGAACAATCATTACGTAAATTGTACTTAACACTGAAATCTATCAATTACAATTTTTTGAAATCAGCTGTTTCTATGATTATAGTAAAGCTGACTGATTTTTGAAAGTTAATCTCTTTATATGTCGTTAAACCGTAAAACTGTTATTATTAAAATTCCTTAATTAATTTTTTTACTAATTTTATAAATTTAAGCACGTGTATTATAATTTATTTATGTTTTTCAAATAAGAGTTTTATTTTTACTTCCTTGTACGAAGTAAAGGAAGTATTGTAATCGCGAAAAATTTCGGTTTCCAGATTTCAACGGAAATATCCATTTTGAGCATCCCTGAATCCATTTTGACTAATTTCGTCGTGACGTCTGTACGTACGTTCGTACGTACGTTCGTACGTACGTACGTACGTATGTACGTATCTCGCATAACTGTAAAACGGGAAGCCGTAGAAAGTTAAAATTTTGTATTTAGAACTGTTATAACATCTAGTTGTGCACCTCCCTTTTTGGTCATTACATAACTTGCGGAAGTGGTACTTTACTTGAAGCCTATAATAGATTTTAATGAAAAACTATATTAAAATATAAATCAAAACTTTTCAAATATGGTATATAAGACTTTTATATCAATGGGAATAACATAATAGATTTTAGTTAAAATGGTTTACCCGGAAGTGGTACTTTACTTGAAGCCTATAATAGATTTTAATGAAAAACTATATTAAAATATAATCTAAAACTTTTAAAATTTGATATATAAGACTTTTATGTCAATGGAAATAACATAATAGATTTTAGTTAAATTGGTCTACCCGGAAGTGGTACTTTACTTAAAGCCTATAATAGATTTTAATGAAAACTATATTAAAATATAATCCAAAACTTTTCAAATTTAGTATATAATACTTTTATATCAATGGGAATAACATAATAGATTTTAGTTAAATTGGTTTACCCGGAAGTGGTACTTTACCTGAAGCCTATAATAGATTTTAATGAAAAACTATATTAAAATATAATCCAAAACTTTTCAAATTTGATATATAAGACTTCTATATCAATGGGAATAACATAATAGATTTTGGTTAAAATAGTCTAACCGGAAGTAATACTTTACCTGAAGATGTTATCAGTTTTTCTTGAAATATGGTGTTATTTTGATTTTAGTAATAAATACTTCAAATAAAAGTTTTAGAGAAATGAATTCTGCGTCGAAAACATTAATTATGATTAAATTAGCTCTTTTATTCTCTAATTAAGTTTGCTATGGATTAGGACAAAAAATAACAAAAAAAATAAAATGTTGATGTCAAATTATGTCAAATACGTGCAATTTTATGATTGGATCTGTTATAATACATATTTTAATTATTAACAAAATATGTATAGTGTAACAGGCGTACAAGGAAGTCATGTGCTGTCCACATCAGATATTTTTACTTCCTTGTACGAAGTAAAGGAAGTATTGTAATCGCGAAAAATTTCGGTTTCCAGATTTCAACGGAAATATCCATTTTGAGCATCCCTGAATCCATTTTGACTAATTTTGTCGTGACGTCTGTACGAACGTACGTACGTACGTACGTACGTACGTATGTACGTATCTCGCATAACTGAAAAACGGGAAGCCGTAGAAAGTTAAAATTTTGTATTTAGAACTGTTATAACATCTAGTTGTGCACCTCCGTTTTTGGTCATTACATAACTTGCGGAAGTGGTACTTTACTTGAAGCCTGTAATAGATTTTAATGAAAAACTATATAAAAATATAAACCAAAACTTTTCAAATTTGGTATATAAGACTTTTATATGAATGGGAATAACGTAATAAATTTTAGTTAAAAAGGTCTGTCCGGAAGTGGTACTTTACTTGAAGCCTATAATAGATTTTAATGAAAAACTATATTAAAATATAATCCAAAACTTTTCAAATTTGATATATAAAACTTTTATATGAATGGGAATAACGTAATAAATTTTAGTTAAAAAGGTCTGTCCGGAAGTGGTACTTTACTTGAAGCCTATAATAGATTTTAATGAAAAACTATATTAAAATATAATCCAAAACTTTTCAAATTTGGTATATAAGACTTTTATATCAATGGGAATAACATAATAGATTTTAGTTAAAATGGTTTACCCGGAAGTGGTACTTTACTTGAAGCCTATAATAGATTTTAATGAAAAACTATATTAAAATATAATCCAAAACTTTTCAAATTTGATATATAAGACTTTTATGTCAATAGGAATAACATAATAGATTTTAGTTAAAATGGTCTGCCCGGAAGTGGTACTTTACTTGAAGCCTATAATAGATTTTAATGAAAACTATATTAAAATATATTCCAAAACTTTTCAAATTTGGTATATAATACTTTTATATCAATGGGAATAACAAAATAGATTTTGGTTAAAATGGTTTACCCGGAAGTGGTACTTTACTTGAAGCCTATAATAGATTTTAATGAAAAACTATATTAAAATATAATCCAAAACTTCTAAAATTTGATATATAAGACTTTTATATCAATGGGAACAACATAATACATTTTGGTTAAAATAGTCTAACCGGAAGTGATACTTTACCAGAAGATGTTATCAGTTTTTCTTGAAAAAAAATGATGTTATTTTGATTTTAGTAATAAATGCTTCAAATAAAAGTTTTAGAGAATTGAATTATGCGTCGAAAACTTTAATTATGATTAAATTAGCTCTTTGTATTCTCTAATTAAGTTTGCTATGGATTAGGACAAAAAAGAACAAAAAAAATAAAATGTTGATGTCAAATTATGTTAAATACGTGCAATTTTATGATTGGGTCTGTTATAATACATATTTTAATTATTAACAAAATATGTATAGTGTAACAGTAACAGGCGTACAAGGAAGTCATGTGCTGTCCACATCAGATATTTTTGTTAGAGAATTGTGTTTATGTAACTACCTACAGTTTTTATTAAATATACCATTATTATTCTAAATACGTTTATTATAATTTACTTAAGTTTTTGGAATAAGTGTATTTTTTGGCAAATAAATAACATATGAATATATGACTAACTATATTTTTATTCGATGTAGTCAGTATTTCATATACCCAGTCGTAAAATAAAGGTTAATTTTAATTTAATTAAAATATTGATGCATTAAAATAACATAAGAATTCTAAATTTATACCTACTTCTTTCATTTCATCCCACCTACATTGTAATTTAAATTCATTTAAAACTTACATTTGGATTATTTAAAAGAATAAGGAATACATCATATTTACTTAAATTAATGTTTCTGGAACACAACTATGAAAGTAGAAAATTACAAAATTTGAAAAAAATCTTTCTTATTTATTCGAATTTTCAAACAGTATTTACAGCAATACTCTCAGTTTTTGAAGCGCTTTTAGAATACATGTTTAAAAAAAATACCTTTGATCTGAAGTCGAGAGTCTTGTCGAGACTTCAAGACTTTCTCGACAAGACTTGATGCTGGTCTCGTCTCGTCTCGACTTTTCTAGTCGAGACCAAATGATGGTCTCGTCTCGACAAGACCAAGACGAGACGAGACCAAGACCAAGACTGGTCTTGGTCTTGTGGCAACACTAGTAGAAAATTAATAACTACACAAATTTTATTAATATTAAGGAAAATACAATGCATTGTTATATCAATATTTTGATTATTGTAATCAATTATTTTCAATTATTTCCTCTTTATTTATTACAATGTTATTATTATTATTTTTAAATGACTGTAATAGGAAATATAAAACAGATTTTTAAGAGTTCAACAATTTTCGAGAAAAAACAAATAAATACAGTAATGGGGAATAGAACCCCAATCTGAAATTACATTGGCAGTTATGCTTACTAATGTGCCACGCTGATATTTAAAAATCTTTTCATATCGCAAAATAAAAAACTGAAACAATTATTTATTTGAATTTTTTTTTAATTTATTGCAATTTAAGCAATGCAATTTATATTAAATAATGTATAAGATGTAATTTAATATTATTATGTTCAATATCATGGCTTAATTTTCGGAAGGACACTTTTTATTTACATAAAAAAGTTTTCCCATGGTAAACGCGTATATCAAGGTTTGCGTGTGACACCCGGTATGTATAATAAACAAGTATAATTATAATTACAAGTATTAATATAATGAATACATTCATACATCGTAAGGAATTGTTAGATATAATTAATACATAGTGTAACAACTCAAATTCACAGCGGAGTTATTCAATTTGTTCTTCAATGTTCTTTTAAATTACTTATTTTCTATTATAATCAACAATACATGACTAGTAGTTAAGGAATGCATGGAGCGATTATTACCCAGTTAAGATATAACTATCAGCTCATAATTGAGTATCTCGTCATTATTACTGCCCGTATAATGCCATGCAATTTGCAGATTTTTAAACATTTAATTGATTCTTTGGTGCATCTTCTTACTAACCATGTAATATTATACCATTTACATAAACACTGAATTAAAAGACATTTTTATTATCAGTTTATAATGCAGCAGAAAGTTTGAAGTTAGTTTGTGTGCCTTGTATTTTAAATATCTGTAACGTACTAATTTTCCAAAGAGACTGTAGATAAATTGGCGGTTGCGGGCTGGAAATAATAGCAATTTGTGCGACCACGGGCTTCATTACTCGCAACCTGTGATCGCTGGGCCAGTGAGGATATACTATAATACTAGTAGTTTGGTAATGTGGGATTATCCATCCGTTTACCTCACCGCCAAAAATTCCGCTCTCCCTGCTTTTTATGTAGTGCAAATTTTGCATAAAATTATACACGCGATGTTGTCTAGACTTTAATATGTAACAATTCATATTAATTATTTGTAATTTAATGTTACTCATCCTTTGCAACCTGAAGCATTGTTATTTTCATAAAAACAGTGAATTCCAAACTGTTGCAGTCCTGTAGTGGTAGCTCGCACTTTAGAATTCCATCATAGAAAGCAGGCGAATGCGATTTTACTTTTACGAATCTCTGTAGCATGCACTTTAGAATTCTATATTTGCTTTTTGTTTCGTAAATTTTTCGATTTTATACTATAATAGTATATGGTATACCTAGGCGGGAAAGTGTATGTTTTCCGGACTGAAAGAAAATATTGCCAGACGAGGCGTAGCCGATGCTGGCTATTTCTTGAAGCCTGGAAAATCACTTTCCCGTTGTGGTATACACAATATTTTTTATCCTACACAACAAAAACAATTAGAACAAAAGTACATTCATCCGGAGCTCGTGTAAGAAATGCATCTATCTCTTGCTGATTGAAAGTTTTTGATTTTTTATGTCCAACTGACTGTTTTTTTTTAGAAAGGCAGTTAGCAGTTACTTTCGAATACTTTTTGATATCAATATTATGTTTGACTAATAAGGATGCTTTTAACATTGAATGAATTGACTACAAGGTTGAAGACTTGTATTTTTCTGATAGATCCGATAAATAGGTTAGAATCACATTTTCGCTGTATCTTGTTACTTTTTTTGAAGCACACCATTTCATGAATAGGTTGTATTGTAAATTATACCTCTCTTTTGATTTTTTTTTTGGTAGTAAATTCAGCGTCACTTCCTTTGCTTTCTCATTAATTTCTTCAGGTGTGCATTCAATACAGTTTTCATCTGTATCCTCGTGAGCGGAAGAAGTATCACAAATATTTGTATCCATTATTTACTGAAAATAATTATCTATTTTAATACTTATTTATGTATTTGATGCATGAAACCAAACCTTAAAGCAAAAGTTGAGAAATACTTTGCTTTGACAGATGCCTGGACTGGATCCTGGACCACCTGGACAGATGAATGATTGAAGTGCCAGTGCCGCCAGGGCCGCCAGTGCCATCTACTGGCGAACGCCGACGTACTTTTTTCGCGGCTAGCCGTTTATATGTTTTTACCAGGCTAGCCGTGTAAATACATATTTTCGCGTCCTTATAGTGGCGCGAAAAAAACATTTTCAAAGCGTGTAGGATTAAAAAAAAAACATTATGACAGTTGTATATAATAAATGTATAAATTATATATAAAAAGGCTTTGAATAGAATTGTGGCAAAATAATGACGTTACTTTGACACTTTCGCCTCGAATCGTACGCTTACAGGCGAATATTTTGAGACGCACAAGCTACCAAATTTTCGCTTCGTGGCGAAAACAAAAGCCCCATTTGATAGAATTCTAAAGTGCGTGCGATCACTACTGAGCTGTCTTTATAGGCGTATTTTATTTTAAGATAGCAATAAAGGAAGTTTGGCCTATACTATATTGTTTAATACTAAAATCTTTTATGGGGTCCCGTGACCGTGTACTGAGTGCCTTGTCGTGAATTTGGGCATTGGGTTCGATCCGGATCGACAACAAAGTAAATATTTCGAGTTTTAAATGGAGTGACCGCGGTGACGCGTGGTAAACCCCCACACGGGTATGTCATTAGCATCAGCATCATTATAGAAATTTGTGTACAACTCCAGATTCCCAAGTACCCATCGTTCCTCCATAAACTTAAGACTTTTATAATAACTTTGTTATGGTAGTTATTTTCTCATAAGTAATACTGCCAGTCTTGTCAATGAATTGAAATAATCTCAGTCATTTAAGAACTTCCTCATAGAACGAAATAATACATATATGTAATTAGAATTTTTTGTGTGCACAAGATTATGATAAATACAATAAATAAGACAATATCTGTAATTTTTTTTATTATAAAACGAACAATAATTATACCTATAACATAAAATGGGAACGGCGAGAGTTATTGTGCTGGCCACAAAAGATTTTTTTTTTGTAAAGTAAAAATAAGAAGAGTTTAATAATATGAATTTTCCTTTCATAATATTCTAGTTACAATATAAACTTGCATTGGTCACTAGTTACAGGAAAAAATGTAAATTTTGCGTTTTTTTTTTTAAATTTGCAATTAATTTACAAATGGCAAATATTATTGCATTTTGGTTTGTACCTTTTGTTGTTTCAAATGGCGATGCTCAATTTTTTACCAGTGTTGGATTTAGAGTTTGACTATATTAACATATTAACAATAATATTAATATTTTGTCTAAATTTTATCAAGGTCATATACCCCATTGTGCTCGGTTGGTATTCGTCTTGTATCACTATTAAATTGTTTAAAAAATGTATGTATGTGTATGTACTTCTCTGGCCATTCTTCAGATATCAGAACTCATTATTTGCCAGCCGTATATTTGTTAGAATTTTATTGACAACAAATTTTACTATCTCTTTTGTGCTTATAACGTAGATAATTTTTAATGTGTAAAATGTAATTACAATAACATTTTCAATTCTATAGTTTACGACAAAACCGCAACTCATCATATGACACTTGTAAATAATAATTGCTAGTGACTTTTGTTACACATATATCATAAATACTATTTCTTAGAACATTTTAAGTTATATGAATTCCATATAGTATAGGCAAGATATATGAGTTTTGTTAGACAGGTATTACCAGCATAATTTTTCGTGGTTAACCAGGAATTCATCTTTACCCATGAGAAATCTTTTCAAGACACAGGTTTTATCACCAAGAACCTGTTCATTTATGATTTTATAACCTGAGCAGCAAAAGGAGACTAATTCATTTACGTAAGAAATGTCGTTAAGAATCATACACCTTATTGCTCAACGACATTCTTACGTGAAGAATACCATAGAATCTTTTTCAAGGAACTTTTAGTACAGATTTGTACAAAATACATAGAATTGACGGAAGATAATTTGCTAGCCACATTAGATTTTTTAAATATTTTGTGAACCACGGATCGAATAAATGTTTTTTCATATTTTTGTATTATGGCCGATTTCATCACCGCAAAATTTCGTTTTCACCAACCGTTAAGTATTGCCTATATTGATTTAGGAATTACTTAGCTAAGAATCTGTTTTCCGATGCCCAAATCGCTAAGCATTTCCTAACGTTTGACAGCTGACACTTTAACATGTACATTTATATATATATATATATATATATATATATATATATATATATATATATATATATACAGGGTGTTTCAATAAGCTTGCTCACTATTGGTAACTTTTTTATTTGAAGAGATACGAGGTTGGTTAAATGAGCAAAATTGTGCCATTTTATATTAGAAAATTGATCATGTAGACAAAATAAAAATTGTGTCAGCAGTTCCCAATTTGGGACAGAATGTATATTTTTTAAATGGAACCATATATTTTTCATTATCTTATTGGAAAGAGTATTTTTTTCTCTTTCTAGTGAGGTAATGTTGTTTATGTACAATTTTTTCAAATAAACAAGTTATTTAAAATTTTGTAAACTGTTTTATTAGTTTATTTAGCCAAGTATGCCATGGAAACTATTGATTCTTTGTTTGTTTGACGTTTAATAATTTCTCCCGTAAAGTTCTCTGTGTTTAATAACTTTACAAATGAAGAAAAGTAAGATATGATCTTGCTATATGGAAAGTTATATCTAGACACGTTACGTAGAACGGTCGGCTCTCTTTCTAAAAGAGCTGAAACGTGGGAAAGAAATAATGACTTTCAATTTGAATATTTTCTTTAATTGTTTTGTTATTACTGTAAAATAAGTTAATAAAATAATAATTTTATAAAAGACAAATGTTTCTATGGTTTACTTGACTAAATAAACTAATAAAAGAATTTTTTTATCTTTAAACGTAAACAACTCGTTTATTTGAAAAATTGTACATAAACAACATTACCTTATTGGAAAGAGAAAAAATACTCTTTCCAATAAGATAATAAAAAATATATAGTTCCATTTAAAAAATATATATTCTGTCCCAAATTTTGGGAACCGCTGACACAATTTTTATTTTGTCTACATGTACAATTTTCTAATATAAAATTACACAATTTTGCTCATTTAACCAACCTCGTATCTCTTCAAATAAAAAAGGAACCAATAGTGAGCAAGCTTATTGAGACACCTTGTATATATATATAAATGTACCGTTATTATTATTATTTTTTTTAATTTATGGAAATTACATTAAATATTATGTAATTGATTTCGTAATTTTTACAAAAATGCCAAATGTCCAAGTGTCATATGCGTTCCGCTTATCTAATTTTATATTTTTATCTGAAATCAGAGGATATAGCTTCTGTTTTTGTGTTATTTATTCTATATTTTGCCATTTATATTTCTTTTTTTGTTCATTTTCATCTTTGTTTCATTTATATTTTCCATTTCTGTGATACAAATTTTAAAATATATTTATAGTAAAATATATTTCATTAAAAATTTTATAATTTTGTGTATCTCAACGTAATATCTCCACATAATCGCCCCAATTCTGTAAGAAAGTTGTTAAGACTTAGCAACATTGCTATAGCAAATAACCAATAATAATTGCGAACACTGAATAAAATATGAATATTACAGCCTTTACATTTGTTTCTATTGGTTATAATTTTTAGCAACGTTGCTAAGACTTAACAACTTCCTTACAGAATTGGCGTGAACATCCAATGTCATTGTTGACAAACACAATTGACAAATGTCAAAAATTATAAAAATTAATTATTTCCAGTGTGCAAATATAATATCATATAAATAACTAATAATCCGATGCCTCTTAAATTTAGGATATTCCTAGCTAGGCAACGGTTTAGGAATCAGTGGTGAGATCGACCGATAGTTTTGCAAAATATTATTTCTCAAGGTTACAATGGTAATGGTGGCAAATTTAAATTGAAATTCATGTATTATATTATTTTGATATATTTCTGAACTAGTCTCGGATTTAGTTTGAAGATAAGTCAGATAAAATTTTTAGTTTGAAACTTGGATATGTTAAATTCCAGTTTGTACTTTTTTTGAAATCTATTTCTTAAATTGATAACAGATTTTAGTCTGAAAAAATATAGTGTAAAACATACTTAACCGTTTGAGAAAATCTAGTCGCAGATGCATGCAGTTAGTTGTCATTGTCGCCTGGAGCATAAATATTTCCTTATTTATAGCTGCAGAAACGATTAATTTATGTAAGAACTGGGCGATGAAGCAAAGCCCGGCAACAGATCTTCTCTATTTTTTGTCGGTTGCGTGTGTGGTGCGTTGTACACAATGAATAGAACATTTAAACTCAGACCACCATGAATCTCAATATATGAGACATCTACTGACAACAAAAAAAACTTGTTAATAAAGAACAGACACGCAGCCTTTTAACAAGGAATATAGTCAAATTTATTTATTTATTACTTACCATCAATAACAACAATCCAAAGGCTAATTTTTATTATTTATATTTGCTCGCATGCCAATGGGTTAGTAAGAATCGTATATCAAAAACTGTTTTCTGTTTTCTAATCCTAAGGCAGTAATAAAGAAATCAAACAGTATATATGAGTTTCTCAACGAGAAGAAATTTACCTAATGTTGATGTATATTTTATGTAGTCATTTATGTCTAATGTACAAGAGTACATACAACATTTCTAAAATATTTGAATTCGAAATTAAGAAAATATTAGTACCTATGTTTCTTCTTTTCTAAACTCTCCGTTACTATTCATCATATTTTAGAATTGTTATTTATCAATAAATTATCTATTCTTGTTTATGTATTTTTGTAATGATTTATACAAGAAAATTTACAATTTAACTTTTTTCTATTTCGGCATTCTTATTAGTCTTTTGTAAAACTTGGACTCGTATGTTAACAGATTGCCTTATGATACTTTTTACCTCTCGCTAAGAGAGGTATTGGAATCATGGTAAAAATCACATAGGTATGCAGATTTTAATGAATAAGCACGTTTGAAGGTCACTAGAATCCGATTTTAACATTTTTACAACGATGTCTGTGTGTGTGTGTGGATGTGTGTGTGTATGGCTGGATGTTGGAGGGACGATTCCTCAAAAACTGTGACATAAGACCTGTTTAACTATGAATTCCTCAATCTGACATTCATGGGAAGAGCTAAAAAGGTTTGGTAACAATTGAATAATCGGAAGTAGTAGTTTTTAAAAAAATTCTTCTAAATATTATTTTTTGAAAATTTTTGATATTACTAATTTTGAAGAACAAAATTCTACATCTGATACATTTAAATTTTTTATTATATCTTCTATAACTTTAGAGATAAAGACGCTATAATACCGTGAGTATTTTTTAACGTGAAACATTGGGTTTGTCATATCCATGGTTACGATTCGACATTTAATTGACGGCAATGTATTTGCGTGTCCCATTTAAAATGAAACATAGGGAACGAATTTGACATTTGATAAGACGTCAGTAGAGGTTAATTTTGTTTAAATAATTATACCTGCTTTCTAAATTAAATTTAGTGTACCTTGTGCTCGAGTGATTTTCTAACTTGGCCAAATTTCTTACAATATTTGAATATAATAGTCTGTCAAATTCATTCCCTATGTTTTCAATGAGACAGGCAAATATATTACTGTCAATCAAATGTCAAGGCGTGTCGTAACTTATAGGAAAATTCAGCGGTTATCTGTTATATTGACAAGACGTCATTAGAGGTTAATTTTGTTTAAATAATTATACCTGTTTCTAAAAATTAAATTTAGTTGCAAAAAAATATTGTGTGCCCGAAATATGTTTAGTGCTCTCGAGTGGTTTTCTGACTTAGCTAAATTTCTTACATAATATAATACATCTGTCAAATCCGTTCCCTATGTTTCATTTTAAATGTGACACGCAAATACATTGCTGTCAATCAAATGTCAAATCGTAACCATGGACATGACAAACCCAATGTTTCACGTTAAAAAATACTCACGGTATATAGAATATCGGGATATAATAATAACTACACTAAGGAAACCAGTTGACAAATTCAAATTTTTATAACATAATTTCTAAATGACAGATCAGTGTCAAAAATCAACAGTTTTAGTGACATTCTGATAGCTTTTTCTGGGAAGCACATTTAATCTTTCTAATTGTTTTATTAATTAAATATTTGAAAATGTCCATCTTAATAACAACAAATACAATGTTATGTCATATACCTGGAAACATCATAAAATAGTACTCGCAGTTTTTGTTCTTACCCATTTCGTATGAATCTTATCTAATAATCCATCACCTTCAAATTTTGTAAATATTCTCGGCACTGTAGAAGGATTTGGTCTAGGACGTGCAGTAGATAAATTAGCAAATATATCACAAACATTTCTCAAACTATAACCAGCATGGTGTACCAAGTTACCTTTCGAATTTTTTGTTCTTTTGTAAATGTCCTTAAAGCGTGACGACAAGTTCATTTTACACTGACAGCTTTGGCATTTTATCTGGAACAGTACAGTATGTATAACTAGTATTCATAGTAATGCATTATGACAGAATAATGTTCCATTTGAAATATGAAAGTCAATGGTCTTTTCCGGTTAAACCGGAAGCGTTATCATCACGCCAGGTACCACGATATGTGAGCAAATTAAATATATATATATATATATATATATATATATATATATATATATATATATATAAATAAAAAACTTATTTTTAGTGGCTAGTAGGGATGGGCACGTAAAATACGTCACGTATTTTACGTTATTTTTTACACGTATAAAATTATTTTTTACATTGACAATATTTAAGAATTTTTACGTCGATAATGTAAAATATTATTACCATGAGCATATTTTTTTTTTATAAAGATATTTGCTTTTACACTGTAATGAATATTCTAGAACAAGCAGTCCACGTGACATCAATATGTTTTCTTTAAACACATTTTACGTCAAAATTATACTAAATATGTAAATTTGAAGCATATTATTATTAAAATGTTTTATACACTATGTTTTATATAAATTTTAGGCAGAAATAAAATTTGAAGATATTTAAAAATAGACGGCAAATAAAAAAAATTGCAAAACTAAAATTTCATTTTCTATTTGTTAATTATTAATAATATATAGTTTCAAATAACTTGAAATAGATTTAAATCATTAGCTCCAAACTTATTGAAAATGAATTTTAAGCATTTTATGTTAATTTATCTATAGTTTCAGAACGTATTTTTTTTTTAAATATTTACAATAGTTTCAGTCTCTTTGTTATAAACATATCATAGTTTCAGTCGTTTTGGAATATATTTATGATAGGATTAAGGAAAGTTACTGTAATGTGTCATTTGTAAACAGCAAGTCATCTAGTGTCGTTATGAAGAACTAAAATTATACATTATCTACGTTTTCTACTTATTTAACATTTTTTACGCATTTTTTACATGTAAATGTAAAAAATACTTTTTTACGCGTAAATGCACATCCCTTGTGGCTAGTTTTTCAGTATTACCCGGTGTAGATTTTGAAAAGCTTGTAGTTAAATATATATGTTAATTGTAAATTTATAAACACTAGAGCAAAATATTAGAATTACTTTAATCATACATTTAAATTTAGGTTATATTAATACCATATTTTGATATACCACCAATTAAATTCAATTGTTCAATTACGTACACAACTTTAAGCAACCATATGTGTGAGTACATCTGTTTTAAGTGTAATAATTACCGAAAATAACAGGTCGGGATAATAAATTATCCCAAACTGTAACTAACACAATTTCCATCGTCACAATGGGGCATTAAACCAGAGCCTTGTGAATGACACCCACGCGCGGCCGCTTAATGGCGTAAAAAGGGCCACAATAATTAGTATTTATTATAAGTGACGCTAAGCAAGACGGAACAATAACAATCCTGCCTCGAATCTCAACATCTGTCCCAATGCCCGGCCTACGTACGCCAACAATAAAAAGGCAGAGGTCTAAATTGAAATTTATTTGTTTCAAGTATAATATCTTGTTAGCATACCGTAAATGACCCGCTGAATACCAAGGAACATGTGTTTAAAGACTGCGATTTGTTTCAGTCGTGATTTGAGACTTTTCGATGTGGGATGGAGTTTATACAACGAGAAATTAGTAGAAGGTCTGTGTTCTTCAATTAGTAATAATAAATTTTTCGTGAGCTGTTTTCGCTTATTTATGGCAGTGCTAAATAATCTGAATAACAAACGATCCATTATATGCTATAAAAGTTTAGGTACTAGGTAGGGAAACATTAGATTTTGATGTTAATTGGTAAATCGAAAACGGCACTTCATAAAGCTCCTACCTAATAGCTTTTCTTAACAAAATGCGTTTAAATATTTTTTTTTTTCGAGAAAATGAAAGAGTTTTTAATGAATAAGCACGTTTTAAAGTCCCTAGAATAAAATTTTATTAGTTTACGATGATGTGTGTGTGTGACAAAAAATTCTCCAACAATAACTCCAACAACACAATTTTAAAAATTATAATTCTTTCGCATTTCTATTCTTTACATATACAGGGTGTTCTGAAAATGGGTGAAACGCTTCAAGTAGAACGATTCTTTAATTAATTATGAGTCGATAATCCTAATGCAAAAAAATTGTACGGTCCTTCGTAAAGCCACACGACCTACTTAAAAGAAATGTAAATTTGGCAACACCGAATCAAACTGTTATAGTAGTTATCAGGTAGCTATGCAAATCAGTATGAATTTTGTGTCAACATTATTTTGACATACACTCAGTGGAAATTCAAATTGGTAATTGAATGTAATTAGTTAAGATACCAGCTTTGCTTTATTAATTAAAAAAATTTCAATGTAAACGATATTTTGAGTATTTATGTAGTAACAAAAATAACATAAATAATAATAATTATAATTATAATAGTCAATCATAAGATTCGCGAAGTCGCTGATCTAATTTTCCAAATGTGTTCGTACATGGGTGCAGCCGGTTTGGGTATCGTGCTTCATATTCTTCTTTTGCCAAGTCCGCATTCCCGGTGTAAAATCCATATACCATAAACATATCAGCATATTAGTTAAAGGTATACATTCAAATTATCCAATGTTTCATTCACCATATAAAAAGAAATAAATTATAAAATCAAACATCAACTGATAAACGTCAAAATTTGACAAATTATTTATAATTTCTGTTTCAAACAAAAAACTATTTTATACATGGTTGTCGTACGTATTCAAATAAAAAAATTCTACTTTAGAAGAGTTAAAATTTTAAAAATTTCATATCAAATGTTTAACTACGTACATCAAATTTTACACAATTCTTCTAGAATGTAAAGAGCAATGATATTACGTAAAGGATTTTTAAAATATCGCTTAGTTCTAGTTGCACATTTACAAGTTTGATGGCTTCATGCGGCTTTACGAAGGGCCGCACAAATTTTTTGCATTAGGATTATCGACTCAGAATTAATCAAAGAATCGTTCTACGTGAAGCTTTTCACCCATTTTCAGAACACCTGTATATGCAGAGCTGATTAGATTTTGGTTATAATTGAACAACCGGAAGTATCTTTATTTGAAGTTCTTAACAGTTTTTATTAAAAAATCCAGTTACATATAATTTTTTGACATTTTATGCTATTATAAATATGAAGGACATTTGATTATCTATACGGTTTGATTACAAATTTTCCTTCATATTCAATAGATATAGAGTTAAAAAATATTAAAGAAATTAACTTTATAATCCATAATTTTATTGGATTTATAGAATATTTCCCAATGAACTTTCGGTATACAATTTTACTGGATATAAAAAATCGTTTCCAAGGATATTTTGGCATGGGATTTGTACATAATATATAGATAAAGTCATTGACATGTAACAGTCACATAATTAAATTGACATGTTGGTGTCTTATTAATATCACTCACTAAAATAATTAAAGAAAAATAGAACAAGTTGCACATGTATAACCTATTCGCTAGTGAAATAGAGCAATATGACGTCTAGCGGCGAAAATATGAACTAGTGCATGGTAGTAAGTCCTAGCCGAGGTAGCGGCGAACGCATCGTTTCTGTCACTTATTTAACAAATAAATCACGAGTAGAGTGAAATTTGTAGGCTATACTTTATTTTTCGTAAGAAAATAGTAGATTGCTCTTAAGAGCCGACCGTTTTTACATGCATTAAATAAATAATTTAAATTTGTGAAACCAAGCTTTGTCAATAATAAATAAATTTATCTGTAAAAATGGCAAAATCAAAAATTGCAACAAAATATGGTTAAACATCACGTAATTCTGTAGATTTTATTTGACAACTGACAGGTGATATTTGTTTCGTTTCTGTGAAATAGGTTTATATTCTGACCAACCAAAGGGTAGAATTTATATATCCCTAACTAAACCAACGCTATTCTTACGTGAAATAAAGTACAATAACAAAAACTAAAACTTCAACACGTTTTTGTTGCATTTTACGTCATTAGCACGCAGAAATCCAGAAATAATTCATTTCCATAATTTCCCGAAAACAAGAACCTAAATTCTATGGCAAAATTTATTAGAGAAATTTGCCAATTTGAAATAGTTGGTAGACGAAAGTTATGCATTCATCTTTTAAAAATGGGAAAGGAACCGAGTAAAAATATGCTTGCTCCTTGAATTTTGTGAAGCAAGATTATATTTTGCCGCGTATAACTACAAGGTAATAATTACTTAGTGTCTTTATTAAAATACTTCGTAAAGAAATCTAAACTGGTAGACCTGAAGACCTGCCTGCACAAAGATGGCAAAATAATAATACTTATCTCTCCATTAATCTACCAAAGACTGTAATAATGTAGTACTATGTAGATTCAAGAAAACAAATACTCGAATCTTCAAAATTCGAGAGAATGCTGAACATAATTTTTAGATGAAACGGACTAGTTCGCAAAATTCAAAATGTTATTCATACTAGAAACATTATTTTTATTTAATTTTAACTATAATATTAATATTACTTTGTATTTCAAACGCCGCAGTGTATAAGAATAGACATTTGTGGAAAACGAAGTATCTGCCTTAAACCGGCCATATTGTTACTTCACGCGCTAAGCTCCTCCTCTTCTTCAATCCTGCTCATTTAACGGCTTACTAAGAACTGAAAACTGACAAGTGTAATGCAAGTGTTTAAGCTCAATTTGTATCTGGCCAAGTTCTTAAAATTGACTGAAATATTGACAAATGTATAACAGGCTTTAGTAACGTACCTATGCATTGAATTAAATTGGAATATACTTATACAGAGTGCTTAGAATTTGAAGGTCACCACTGGGAATTCAAATAACTTAAATAATTGGTAATCTAAAAAATACATCAAATAAAAAAGTTAGATATTTTTAGACTCTTAACGACAGGTATGCCTTTTATATGTTTGCTAAAAAATATTAGAGCGAAATTGTATTTAAATTGTGCGAGATATTGTGGATATATTCTTTTATTGTTGAACACATATTAGTTTTTAAAATAAAAGAGTAAAAGAAAAAAGCAATTTATTCTTGTGGGAAATGATAACAAGAAAAAATCGTAAACAATCCCGCAAAATATTTTCCCATTAGTGCAGGTTGCGTGGTGTCCACAGTAAAAATTTTAATTTAGAAGTTTGTTTTTTGTCGTCTTTCAAAGCAGAATTTTAATTTTGGTCGTGTCTACGAGAAACTCAATTAACAAAAAACTACAGTATTTTTGACACGGGGAATTTAGTTATTACGTAGAGTATGAAGGCATGAAGTGAGGCGAGTTTGACATATATTAGAATGTGAGGTGCAGAGCAGGCGGTTTCTTTGCGTGGAGTGGAGTGAAGTGGAGGAACAGCCAGGGGACAGAATGACGGACAGGTGGGACAGCTGACCTCAAGAACCTACAGCAAGATCGCCTTTCCAGCGACCACCAACATGTGGATGGATGATTTCCACAAAACTCGGAGACGATAAGATACTCTCAGAAATTACATGTTAAATGAACACAAAAATTAGTATTTATACAGAGCAGAGCTGGACAGTAACTAGTTACTTTAGGAACTTAGTTACTAACTAGTTACTTTAGTAACTTAGTTACTAACTAGTTACTTTTACGTAACTTGTAACGTAACTTAGTTACTTTTAAAAATATGGTTACTGTAACTGTAACTTAACTTGCTGCGGTAAAGTAGTTGGTAACTTTCCGGTTTTTAGTTACTAGTTACTTGAGTAACTTAAAAAGTGGAATGTAACTTAGTCATAAAAAGTAACGAGGGGATTTAAATTTCTAAGAAATATTTTGTTGAGGCTGATGCCTTTTTTAGAGACACTAACTAAAACTGTTTTGTTTTAAATAAATGTATGTAATAATTAAATTCAATATTATTGTTGATTGTTTTCAAGCCATAATAGATAATAAAATAATTACATTCATTAATAATAGAGTTTTTGTACGGTAAACAGAAAAACTAAAAATAACACATTATTTTAACTTTTAATTCTAGAATTAAAAAGTCACTAAATGTTAAATTTGACTTATAAAATATATTATTTTCAAATATTTTCCTCGCTTACAAATGATACGTTTTAATAAATTATAATTAAGCTGCCACTAAATCATCAAAATTATTCCAATTTTCAGGTTATACAAAATATAGTGTATTTTGTTCGTTGTTCTAAGAGTTGCAAGACTTGAATTCGTCTCATTTTTGCAAATTCCGTTCTCACAAGATAAAATGTCACTTTTAATTTTTATGTTATATTATAATGTAGGTCCGCAGGGCCTTTTTATCAGATTTTTGGGCCCTAGGCCAAATTTTTTTTCGGGCCCCCCTCCCTCTTTATAGTAAAAAACAAGTAGGTACGTACAAATATTTGTATAATTATAATGTAAGTTTATTTATTAAAGAAAAAAATAAAATTGCCTGCTGAGAGAAAAGCTGATCAATTATACAGTACAGAATGCTCGATTCTAGTTTGAGGTGAAATTTTAGCGTAATATTTTGTTACTCCTCTCTAGGGACGGTTGGCGATTTTGCCGGTTCTCGGGAATATGTTATTAGCGTAGCGGGGCCCCAAATATTTATAAAAAGATACTTTAAATTTTCTTAGATTTGTGAGCGCGGGGCCTCAGATTGAAAAATCGACGTCTGATCCGAGTTAGTTAGTGCAAAAACTCCCTGATATGTATCCTACACAATAACTAAGACAACAGTCTAAGTCTACACTTCACGCCATTAAAAGTAGTTAGAAAGTAACTCAAAGTAACTAAGTTACTTTTAATGAGTAACTAGTAAATAACTTAGTTCTTTCACCAAAGTAACTGGAACTTAAGTAACTTAGTTACTTTTTTTTTGGAGGTAACTGTAATTGTAACTAGTTACATTTTAAAACTAACTTGCCCAGCTCTGATACAGAGTGTCCATTTTGTGATCCTCATCATTGATATATCGAAATTTTTGAAAAAAATTGATTTAATTAGGGACAAGTTGCCCAATGAGTAGATATGTATTTATTTTTCCCTGAAAATGCATTGGTTAGTAGTTAAATATAAAAATTTAAGCTGTACTGAGATTTAATTTTTCAAATAACGTCTAAGTTTGAATATGATATAATATAGATTCTGGTTCGCATTTTTTTGCAATTTTCATGCTCTTCGGAATAATGATGCAAAATTTATATTTGTTTCACTATTGAATTTCGATTTCAATGGTGTGATTTAACTACAGCGTGTATATAAAAATAATACGTTTTACATGATAACTTAAAATCTAAGGGCCGGTTTTTCAATACCTGGTTAAAATTTTAACTTGTAGTTAAACAATATTGCACCGTTTTGTTGACACCAATGACAAATCTGTCATTTGACAGTTCATTTCGTTTCAATTTTGTTTATTTAACTCTTAGCTAAAATTTTAATCAGATAATGAAAAACCTGTCCTAAGAGTAGGAAAATAGTAATTAAGGTATCAGTCAATATACACACCCCTGGCCAGAGGCCCTCGGATAGTACACAGTTGACCTCAGGCATTATTGTCAATTTAAATCCCGAGATGCTTTCAGCTTACTATATATTTTTAATATTCTACGCATTAATGATAAGAACGTTTTAATAAAATTTACGAAGTAGGCAAACTATGAATGCGTCTGATTGTTTTTTACTTCTCGTTAAGAGAAGTATTGGATTCAAAATAAAAATCGCTTATTCAGATTTCAGTGAATAAGCACGTTTTACGCTCCAAGAAATTCTGTTTAAGATAAACACCAAAATTGGTTCATATAAGTCTTTTAATTATTACTATAAATAGCGTAATTTTTTTATAAATTATTTACCACTACGTTTTATTATTTACAATTAACAAATTTAAAAAAAAAAAAATTTGATTTTTACACTAATATATTTCCTCACGGCTAAAATTTGTTAGAGTGTAAGGTCCCTAGAATCCGATTTTAGCAATTTTACAATGATGTGTGTATGTGTGTGTGTGTGTGTGTGTGTGGGTCTGGATGTTCTCAAATTCTATAATACTAAAGACAAATTTAACTGCCTATTCCTTAATCTGACTTTAATAGGATTGGAAAACCGGAAGTAGTACTTTTTAAAAATCTTTTAAATATTATATTTTGGATATTTATATTATTACAAAGATTAAAGAATGTAAAATTCTCTATTTCCGATACATAAAACATAATTATTATATCTTCTATAGACTTAGAGATAGAGTGTTACAAATATATAAAATAATATATTGTAATGAATCTCACAACCCAAATGAGTCCATGTTAAATTACGTTTTTATTTTATACTTACGCAGATTATATTAGTCAAAACAAATGGCATAGGAAATATAAACTATACCAGAGCTGGGCAAGTTACTTTTAAAATGTAACTAGTTACAGTTACAGTTACCTCCAAAAAAAAGTAACTAAGTTACTTAAGTTCCAGTTACTTTGGTGAAAGAACTAAGTTATTTACTAAGTTATTTAAAGTAACTTAGTTACTTTGAGTTACTTTCTAACTACTTTTAATGGCGTGAAGTGTAGACTTAGACTGTTGACTTAGTTATTGTGTAGGATACATATCAGGGAGTTTTTGCACTAAGTACGTTAACCTAAATTTTAACGTTATTGCTTGGCAACACCGAATCAGATTATTATTGTTAATGTCAACGGACCTACAGGGCCTTATTACCGCCTAGGCCCACGAGGCTACGGCCTAGGGTCCGCTTTGACAAGGGGCCCGCAGGGCCCGGTTGCTGTGATTTTTTTAAAATTTATTAATTTATTTTTCAATTTTGATTTCTTATACCAAGATATAAAGAATCTACTTTCTTTCTAACATGGCATGACCATTATAATGTATAAAACATGCAGACATTATTTCCTACCTAGACTTATTAGTGGATAATGATTAATTTATTGGAAACCTCGGATCAGACGTCGATTTTCAATCTGAGGCCCCGCGCTCACATATGTAAGAAATTTTGATGAAAAAGTATCTTTTTATAAATATTTGGGGCCCCGCTACGCTAATAACATATTCCCGAGAACCGGCAAAATCGCCAACCGTCCCTAGAAAGGAGTAACAAAATATTACGCTAAAATTTCACCTCAAACTAGAATCGAGCATGCGATACTGTATAATTGATCAGCTTTTCTCTCAGCAGGCAATTTTATTTTTTTCTTTAATAAATAAACTTACATTATAATTATACAAATATTTGTATGTACTTGTTTTTTACTATAAAGAGGGAGGGGGGCCCGAAAAAAAATTTGGCCTGGGGCCCAAAAATCTGATAAAAAGGCCCTACGGACCTACATTATAATATAACATAAAAATTAAAAGTGACATTTTATCTTGTGAGAAGGGAATTTGTAAAAATGAGACGAATTCAAGTCTTGTAACCCTTAGAACATCGAACAAAATACACTATATTTTGTATAACCTGAAAATTGGAATAATTTTGATGATATAGTGGCAGCTTAATTATAATTTATAAAACGTATCATTTGTAAGCTAGGAAAATATTTGAAAATAATATATTTTATAAGTCAAATTTAACATTTAGTGACTTTTTAATTCTAGAATTAAAAGTTAAAATAATGTGTTATTTTTAGTTTTTCTGTTTACCGTACAAAAACTCTATTATTTATGAATGTAATTATTTTATTATCTATTATGGCTTAAATCAATCAACAATAATATTGAATTTAATTATTACATATATTTATTTAAAACAGTTTTAGTTAGTGTTTCTAAAAAAGGCATCAGTCTCAACAAAATATTTCTTAGAAATTTAAATCCCCCCGTTACTTTTTATGACTAAGTTACATTCCACTTTTTAAGTTACTTTGACTAACTTAAGTTACATTCTAGTAACTTAAGTTACTCAAGTAACTAGTAACTAAAAACCGGAAAGTTACCAACTACTTTACCGCAGCAAGTTAAGTTACAGTTACAGTTACCATATTTTAAAAAGTAACTAAGTTACGTTACAAGTTACGTAAAAGTAACTAGTTAGTAACTAAGTTACTAAAGTAACTAGTTACTGCCCAGCTCTGAACTATACCTATAAAAGATCCAACTTAAATGAACAACAAAATAATTTTTGAGCATCAACTTTTTCCATAATTTTTATTATCGGTTTGGGAGCACCGAAACTAATAATTGCAGTCACCAGAAATATGTTTACTAAGCATCTGAAAAATGTTACATTTTTAATTGTTTATCTTGAAATAATGCACACAAATATTGTTTTATTTATGTAACATGAGTTCTGAAACCTTTTTTCAATTTTTAACACACTAAATCTCTTTTCACTATGTTAAATTTACTCGGTCACTAAAACAGTAAACTTCATTTTTTTATTAAAAATTTTAGAATTTTATTCTCTGAACCTGTGTGTATAAAATTGCCAACAAAATTTTACGAGAATTTCAAAGATTGCTATTTAGTCATATTAAAATCCTATGTCTCTTTCTTACTAATTAAATATATGAAGATATCATTACAGTTTACATTATTTTATTCGCAAATTTGAATAATTAAGACATCAACATACGAGGTCTCAAACCTCTTGAACCGCAACGCAACTTTTAACGCATACAATCACGAAAGTTCATCTGGCTTAGTCCAAAAAATCTAATAAATACATCGCATTCACCGAAAGCTCTATTTTTTGAGAATCTTCCTCCTCCACTTATTGAGGATCTCTGATTTACCTCCCCGGGTCAGATTTAATTACCTCCTCCATCTTTTCTAACATAGCTTTATTAGTTTTCCGAATCAGATTATGGGTCGCGAGTACCGAACTTTCCAACTCCTGACATCCAATGATGCGAATCTCGTCAAGCTCTTGGCATCAGGAGCAGGATCTCCGAGTCCACCCGATCCTCGCCGAGTGTATCCGAGAGGAAACGCGAAGAATCCCTCGCCGCGTATTAGCAGCGCCAAACTTTGCGGTCCGTGGAATTCGATTCGTAATTATTCGTAATCAGCGGGTTCCGCTCTCCGTTAAGGAAAATGTTACTGAAGTTGGCCTATGGATTCCTGTGGTTTTGGGAAATTTTCGCCGATCGGGTTCGGCTTAATTAAACTGGATTAATACAGTACAAATAAGTTTAATATCTGTAGAAGTTGGAGTTTTGTTAGCCATATCAGAACTTTTCGATAATTATATTTAACTCTGGATTCTATAAAGTCAAAATATGCAAAATCTAATTTCTATCTATGTCATTACTTACTACTTGGTAAAAAGTATTAAAATTAATTGGACCGAACAATATGTTGAGAACTAAATCAGGAAATTGGTGAGAAATTCAACTGAATTTAACAATTTTTGCAACTTGGCCGTTTGAATTAAATATATGAACAAAACACACATCGTTGGAAAAAAATATTTTTTTTTTCTTTCGCTTGATAAATCGTTAGGCTTAGCGCTGGCAAGCAGTTTGCCACTTATGAATTTTTGACCGCAAAAACACGGACTTCATCGAAACCGATAGTGCGATTACTTTGTTTCGTCGAAAATTCAGAAAACAACTAAAAAGTCTGGAAGATTTATCTTGGCAAGCCTTAGGACAATTCCTACGATGCGGTATGTTAAATATATACTTTTTCTTAGATACCGCACTGCGTTAAAAGTAAAATAGTGATTTTACGACCTTTTATGGCCTAACACCAGTGTTGTATAGTATTTGAAATATATGTATTTGAAATAACTATTTGAATTAGATTAACTATTTTAAGTAATTATTTGAAATACTTCAAAATAAAGGTATTTTGTATTTTTGGTTTAAATACTTTTCACAAGTATTTTATATTTTAATACATTAAAATACTATTATTTGTATGAAATACAATTTTTCAATATTTAAAATACATTTTTTTATTTGAAATACATTTTTGTATTTAAAATACACAAGTATTTGAAATAGAAACCCTCAGTCATGTGTGGTCTGTTAGTAATATAACAAATTTTTTTCTTAAAAAACAAATGCCTATGTTAATGTAGGAATTTCTTTTTAATATTATTAAAAATACGCGAATAAGTTGAAGATAAGTCGAAAAACATTTTTACAATATCGTAATATATCTTATTTATTTAAATATATTTAAAAGTAAAAGTATTTGAAAGTATTTGAAATATTAGTATATTTGAAATACTAAAAAAATAATCGTATTTTACCAAACATATGAAATACTTTTATTTAGTATTTTTTATTTTCTATTTGAAATACGTTTTTTCAAGTATTTTATACAACACTGCCTAACACAATAGAAAACCATTCCGAACCGCACGATTTATGACACTTATATTCAAGCAGTTCTCTTTGCACATAGATGTGCATAAATTTTCTTACTGGCAATAAAAAATCTACAAATGATTCAGTTTTTTGAATATTTATTTCAGATATTACATACAACATGTTAGTAAAGTAAACGTATTGACAAATATTTATATTTTGTAGCTAGTAGTAAACTTGTAATGTACATTATAATATAAGGTAAAATCTGCTCGTAATTATAATCTAAACCTAAAGACTAAGATTTAAACACAAATTACAAGAAAAACCCTTATATAATTTATGCAATGTGATTATTATACGAATAATATCAATACATATTACGTATTTTATTTTATTTTTTTTTTGCATTTCGTACTTGACATTGTTGTATTATTTTTTTTAATATAATAAATAAATTATTATTTTCTGTACTGTTTGTACATTTATTAAATTGATTTTTTTTCCGGCGCGCCAATGGTTTTTATACCTTTACCGTAACCACAGAGGAATCCTTTATTACTTCAGCTCGCCAAGTAATATCGTCCAGACTATATTATGTACATCCAATATTAAGTTAAAGATTGCTACAAGGACAAGTCAACAAAATTATCTAAGACTGAATATTACTTCATATTTGGATGTTATTTGTAAAAATAAAAAATTGTAAAATTTACATTTTCGGCTGTATTTAGTGATCTCTGCACCTTTTCTGCATAAAATTTGCAGTAATAAAATAGCCTCCTCTTAATGTAGTTAGTAACGTTTGTCTAAATTAACTGACATCGTATCTCTTATTGGACATGTTATCCTGGTCATCTTGTATTTTAATTATTTTAAATCTTATTTTTGAATTAAATTGAAGTTAAAAATCTGTTATAGCCAGCACAAGACTTCTCACCATCTTCATATTAGGCTATATAAATACATTTTGTATTTAACATTTCTTGCATACACAAAAATTCAAATTACTTATTATTCATATATTTTTATCTTATATAATTCATTCTATAAATAAGTTTCCTCCTTCTCTTCTAAACGTTCGAGATTCTTCAAATTCATTGACGAGATTGGCGGTATTTCTGAGTATATACAGAGAATTTATTTTAAAATGTAACATTATGGTTCATCACTTCCATGGTTACTCACTATTGTCAAAAAATGACAGCAATATAATATTTGTCCATTTTAAAATGCAACATTATAAATAGTATTGCAGCACCGGAGATACGTGCAGAACACATCACAAATGGTGTCAATTCTTATTACGCCCGACTAGCATATTGCCTCAGTGTGAATGGGGGTATTTTTTTTTTTAACACTTATTACATGAAAGATGAATTTTTCTAAGCTGAAGTTTGTTAAGATGTGTAACATTCATATTTTGATTTTTTTGTTAATCGTATGTAGGCTAATTTATTGGAAATTAGTTTTGATAATACGAAACTACAAATTTTGTATGTTGCATTTTAAAATGGACAAATATTACATTGCTGTCATTTTTTGACAATAGTGAGTAACCATGGAAGTGATTGACCATATGTTGCATGTTAAAATAAATTCCCTGTATAATACATGTATCTGTAATTTTAAGTATATAATTAATAACAAAATAAGAGTGGAGTTGTTTTGGCTGTGAGATTCATAACAACGGATTATTTTATCAAATATAATAATAAACCTTTCTTCACAAATTATTTTTTATTTTCAAAATGTACATTTCACGTATACTCAAATAATTATATGGATTATTTTATATATTTTTAATTCTCTATCTCTAAATCTATAGAGGATATAATAAAAATGTTAAATTTATGAGATATGGACTTTTATATTCTAATCTTTGTAATAACATAAATTTCCAAAAAATAATATTTAGACGTTCCCTTTAAAGAACTACTACTTCGGGTTGGTCATTTGTTACCAACATCTTCTTAGCTCTTCCCATTAATTTGAGAAACCGTCCCTCCTTCACAAAGACATCTTTATAAAAATGTTAAAATCGGATTTTAGTGACTTTAATACGTGCTTATTCACTAAACTCTGGATATACGATTTTCAGCATGAATCCAATACCTCTCTTAGTCAGAGGTAAAATGAATAGTAAGGACTTGGACAAAACCTGGTTCAGATAATCATATTGCGAGAGGCTATAAATAAATTTTTAAAAAAATAATTGCCTGTATTATCTAGAGATCCGGATGATTGGGGTCCGAATAAACGAGTTTCCACTGCATAATAAAACATCAATTTTGAGTCCGTTCTTTTATATGCGTTGTATACTTATTGCATTACAAATTCATTCATTAAATCAAACCACTTTCATTGCCATAAACAATCCCAAAATTATAAAAACAAACAATCGCACATCCTACGGAACCTGTTCGATGTTCGACGTTCAGCATAGCAATCGCATGCAGTGTTAGCGATCGTTCGCATCATATATCTGTCATAACTTCTTGTAGTTATTGGTCAAATAAAATATAAATAACCATTAGTCCATGTTCGCTTGCTCGGCAACTCCGGAATAAATATATCATTAATTGATGGATTCCCAGCCTCTGTTCATTACCAGCAGAACAAAACGACGATTTGTGGCTGCGGCAAGTTGGCTGCACTGCGCCTGCATGTCGGTTGTCTGTTCACATCGACAGATGTTACTGGCCCGGATAACTTACTAGTATTGTTTAATGTTTTATTCTGTATGTTTATAATTCATACGCTCGTAACACCAATTTACAGGATGCAGGGAGTGTAAGTTAACCGAGCATTCTTTATGGAAGAATGCAACATTCATGATACCAGTTATGCATTTAATTTGTAAGGCAAGAAAAAGCATTCAATATTCATATTTATTTATTTAGACGAGAAACTTTGTTGAATGGACTTCATTATCATTATGTATATAGACAAAATAGACTAAAAGGATATACACCCTGTAATTCAAAAATTAGGACAAATGGCTATTTTCATTATAAATGACAAAGTTGGGGGAAATCTTAAAAGTCACTATTTGGTATAAAAGGTCCTGAATTCTACTTCCGATTTCGTCCGAAGCGATATAATTGTTAATTTTTTTTAGCTGAAACTAATTTAAATTAGCTTTAAAGTGATACCAAATACTTGGTTCAGTATAATTCGTATCAAGCGATCTAAAAGTAAAAATCATTTTATGAACATTTACTGATTTCAGTCAGTCAGAAAATTATAAATTTATTTTATTGCAGAAATGCACCCTAATAATCATTTTTTATTCTTTTAAAAAAATTAAACATTTAAAGGTATCTAAGTGTCATTTAAGTGTGTTTTAAACTTACTCAAAAAACAGTTTTCAGTTTTTCTTCGATTCTAATACAAAATGGCCTATTTGTTTATGTTTTGTTTAAGTCTGTTTGGAAATTGAAACATTTTTACCTGTCGCTAAGAGAGGTATTGGAATCATGCTAAAAATCAAATATCCAGATTTTAGTGGATAAGCACGTTTTAAGATTCCTAGAATCCGATTATAACATTTTTACGATGATGTTCGTAGGTGTGTGTGTGTGTGTGTTTAAAAAATATTTAACTACAGTTTTCGCAATCTGACATTCCTGGGAAGAACTGATTACATTTTTGTAACAACTGGACAACCGAAAGTAATAGCTTCTTTAAAAAAAACAACTTCTAAATATAATTTTTTGGAAATTTTTATTATATCTTGTATATATATAGAGATAAAGACACCATAATAAATAGAATAATTTAATGTTATACATCGCAGAGGCTAAGGCACTAAGGAAACCAGTTGACAAATTCAAATGTTTATAACATTGTTTGTAAATGACAGATGTCAATGTCAAAAGTTAACAGTGTTAGTGACATACTGAAAGCTTTTTCTGGGAAGTACATTTAATCTTTCGTATTATTTTATTAATTAAATATTTAAAATTATAGGTGAAATGCATATATCCATCAGAAATATCGCCATTCTTGTTAATGAATTGGAAGAATCTCTGATATTTAGGAACTTCCTCATACAGTGAAAAATACAAACAATTAGAATTGTATGTGTGCAGAAGACATTTTAAATACAATAAAAAACAATATTTGGGTAAATAGTCCAGTCATTAGGTAGATTTACCCTGCAAAAGGTCGGGTATTTTTGATTTTTGGATATGTTATATATTTAGAGGTCTCAACAAAAAATGCAAGTTTTCCCCCTCGGGGGCCTTCGGGAAGCACCGCCAACTTGAGAAAAAAGGCGCAAAAAAGTGTTTTTTTTAAATATCTCTTCACTTATTTGCATTAGGCAAAAATAGTTACTATCTAATTTGTTGACTATAAAATTCTCTACAACTTTATCTAAAACATTTTTTTCTATAATTAATAGATAGCGAGCTACAGTGCTTCAAACAGAGCAATTTTTTTGAAAATTTCATGAATGCTTCATTTAAATCATATTTTATTATAGTTTTTACGTTTTTTTACAAATTACTTTTTGACAATCATTAATTATTATTATTTAACTAATATATATATAAATATTAATTATTGTTTATAGTTTTTTTTTTCATTCTAAAGATTTTTTATAGTCCAGCTAATTTATGATTTTACCATAAAGTAATTACAACAAAAGCTTTTTAACGGAATCCAGTCCCAGAAAAGTGCGCTGAATAACATATCAATATTTTCCCGAAATCGGAGCATGGGAACCTCCCGCCAATTTGGACAAATGGCGGCATATTTAGGTTTATGGCCATTTGCTTAAAACAATTATGAAAATATTTAAATTATTCAAAAAAACAAACAATATTACGTTCTTGATACTTAGTCTAATAGGTTTCACTATTTACAACAGTTTACATTCGACGTGGCATCAAAAGAAGTAAGTTATCGATAACTGTTTTATAAAAATTGTTAACATTTTCCTGCAATTTTTTAGTTTTTCATCCACCACTCTGATCTTGTTAAAGATATGATGACGCGGTTTTAAAATTTGAATTCAGCATGAAAATCTCTTTAATATCATGTATTACACGATTATTGCCGATGAACAATTGGCGAGTTACTAACAACTAAAACTCACATGAAATTCCTCTAAAATTTTAAACATCTGAAAATCGGCTCTTTTCTCAATTTTTCATCAACCACTTTGACACCTATTAAATACTTAATATTGGTTATCTGTAAGCCTGTTGAAATTTTGAATGAGAAAATGAAAAAAGAGCCGATTTTCAGATGTTTAAAATTTTAGAGGGATTTCAAATGAGTTTTAGTTAGCAGTAACTCGCCAATCGTTCATCGGCAAAAATATTGTAATACACGATACGAAAGAGAATTTTATGCTGAATTCAAATTTTAAAACCGCATCATCATATCTTTAATAAGATTAGAGTGGTGGATGAAAAACTAAAAAAATTCAGGAAAACATTAACAATTTTTATAAAACAATTATCGATAACTTACTTCTTTCGATGCCACGTCGAATGTAAACTGTTGTAAATAGTGAAACCTATTAGACTAAGTATCAAGTACGTAATATTGTTTGTTTTTTTGAATAATTTAAATATTTTCATAATTGTTTTAAGCAAATGGCCATAAACCTGAATATGCCGCCATTTGTCCAAATTGGCGGGAGGTTCCCATGCTCCGATTTCGGGAAAATATTGATATGTTATTCAGCGCACTTTTCTGTGACTGGATTCTGTTAAAAAGCTTTTGTTGTAATTAGTTTAAGGTAAAATCATAAATTTGCTGGACTATAAAAAATCTTTAGAATGAAAAAAAAACTATAAACAATAATTAATATTTTTATATATTAGTTAAATAATAATAATTAATGATTGTCAAAAAGTAATTTGTAAAAAAACGTAAAAAAATATAATAAAATATGATTTAAATGAAGCATTCATGTAATTTTCAAAAAAATTGCTCTGTTTGAAGCACTGTAGCTCGCTATCTATTAATTATAGAAAAAAATGTTTTAGATAAAAGTTGTAGAGAATTTTATAGTCAACAAATTAGGTAATAACTATTTTTGCCTAATGCAAATAAGTGAAGAGATATTTAGAAAAAACCGCTTTTTTGCGCCTTTTTTCTCAAGTTGGCGGTGCTTCCCGAAGGCCCCCGAGGGGGAAAACTTGCATTTTTTGTTGAGACCTCTAAATATACAATATATCCAATAATCAAAAATACCCGACCTTTTGTGGAATAAACCCTTATTTTTCTACCAAATGACTGGACTAAAAGTTCTGTAATTTTTTTGTTACATAAAGACGGTTCGATAGCGAAGTGCATACAATACCTATACAACATAAAATGAAAATGGCGAGAGGTATTGCGCTGGCCACAACAGATTTTTATTTATGTTAATATGTAGCGTCTCTTTAAGTAAACGAGGATATTTGTTATTAACTTTATCAATAATTTTAACATCAAATTTAAATTTATGGCCAGTACTAACTGTAAGGTTAGTCAGTGCACTGTAATTTGGATCTAATAGGTTACTATGATGCGCATGTTGATACATTCTTTTTATAAAGGGTTATCAACGTAGCTTTTATTATCATTGTATCTAATACAATTTTAAGATTTTTTACTAAAACTCATTAGTATTATTGTATATTCACAGTTTTGTAAGGTATGTTTTATACTTTTCATCCTATAAAACTGTTTTCACTAATAATATTGTATCAATAGCTGAAAATGGACTTGCCTAAACCGTCCGTATAAGTGGACCATTTAAGCCTTTTCATTTCACTTTTAAACTACAATTATAATTGTTAGTGATTAAAGTATTGTTTGGATTCGCGAATATCAATAGATATTTCACCAAGAATTTTGACTTAACTGGACGCAGTTTTTAATTCTACTCGTAAATAACTTTTGTCCTTATATACTTTTAGTTGTAAAATTAACAGGTAAAATAATATTGCTATTTGAAAATTTTTCCAGTACACGATATTAGAAAAAAAGTTTACTTATCCTTGTCGTGTACAAATGAAGCAGAAGAATGTAGTGTTTCTGGACGAGACGAGACATTCTCGAATCTCGTCTCGTCTCGTCTCGAAATTTTTGAATTCACGAGACGAGACGAGACTTACAAGTCGAGATTCTCGATTCTCGACAATTATTCCGAGATTTCTCGACAAATTTTTTTATTGTTAAAGGCACTTTTTTATATTTTTTATTGGAACATTTAGTAAATTTATATTTTAAAAATTGTCATATTTTTTAATTATAAATCTAAACAGGATCGCGCTAAAAAGACTTAAATAAAATGCTTCTCAGATTATTTCTTTTTGGACCCTTAACCATTCTACAGTCGACCATTGCTCAAGTTATTTAAATAAAACTATCTCCCAATTTCCTAACGCCCCAGTCATGTGTTCAAATTCACTTACTGACAGTGTTACACCCAGTAATAAAATATTATGTATAGGGATTCTTTTTAATAAATAATATATAAATAAGCAAAAGATACACTTACAATATTAACGTCACGTAAAAGAGAGATGCTGAATAATAGAAAGAGAATTTATCTATTAAATCAAATTTATTAAAGAAGTTAATTTATTCTGTCCTTTATACTACCAGGCATATATTAATATTTTCTTGTAGTACGCTCTATATTTATTTACATTATTCATACGTATTTACGGTAAATACATAAATATTTCTGTATTTGACGTATTATTAACCATTTGTTTTCAACGCTCTTTTTGAATTTTCGCGCCAATGAAACATCCACGCTCATGCTTGAAATTAAAGCTACGTGCAATTTATTTTTCTACGACTATTTTTTTGCAGTATTTGTCTCTAAACTAATTCATCAATCACTATTAATCAGTGTTCATACTAATAATTAACATTATTTTTGTATGTATTATTACTAATTCTAAAATAAGTTTTGTTTATTTGTTTTCATGAATAAAACATTTTATTATAGTAGCGTTGTATTAAATTACTATGCCTCTAACTTTGTAATTTGCACAATAAGTTATAAAGTGAAGAAATTAGTTATTTGTATCACTATATTAGAAACTGAACATTTGCGAGAACGAGTTTATTTTGACAGGCCTCGCAAATACTATTTTTCGATTCGCATGGATTTATAAACAATTCATTTGTTTTATTGAAAAAATTTTGTGTCAAATTTTCTGCTTGTATTCATTTAACAGAAATTGTAACCTCAAAAGTAAATTGATATTTTAAAACAATTAATGTAATCGTACAATACGATTATAACATGAATAATGAATCAAAAATAACGTCATATTTTCAATTAAAAAAAAATTCAAAATTTTTATAGATGACAATGCTACTTGGGGTCAGGAAATGATGGATTATTCAATTTTGAGTTCTGTAATACTAGTCATTTGGACGGGGGCAGAAAAATTAAATTGGATATATTAAAAAAAAAAATCGAGAAGTCTCGTCGAGATTCTCGGCCGAGACAAGACGCCATTGTTCGAGACGAGAAAAAAATCGAGACGAGACATGATTTCTTGTCTTCTAGACGAGACGAGACGAGACAATGTAGTTTCTCGTCTCGTCTCGCTCGTCAGAAACACTGGAAGAATGTGTACTTGTAATATTGGAGATGTACATTACGAATAGATTCTGAATTCGCATCACGAAAACAAGTTTGAATACAAGAATGTCAAAGTGGATATTAGATGAAACAAAAGTAATTATAAACAAGTATATTTGGTGACAATAAATTGAAGAAGTTTGTAACATTATCCTGAAAGTTACTACTTTGATCTTTTGTCAATTTTAATTTGTAAAGTGAAAAGCAAGCTCTTAAATATAAATACGGAATGACATTCTTTGTATTCATGGCGTCAAGTTCAAGAATTGTTGATGAAGTTGGCTTAGAGCGATTATTAAACATTCAAGAGTTCGTCTGTCATTGCAAAAGGTAAAACCATAACAAAACTACAAGTCAACAAGACTTAAATTAATGAGGATTTTATGAGAAATTACGTTCAAATTAACTAAAGTGACATAATATGAAAACTAAGGTCGCCGCACGGGAAACAAACGTAACTATGGTAACTTATGAATGCCGGAGGGAAGTTAAGTTTCGCAATAATTTTGTGGGAGGAAAACTTAGTAATACTGCGAAGTTGGCGTTGGCTTGACAAAAACTTGTGCATCGAAACTAAGCGACACAAGTGCAAACCGGAGCGTAATATATAAGTTAATGTTCCACTATAGCAGTCTCAGTCTGGCTTCGCAACATGGATTGAATGACACTAATGTGTTCCTGTTTCCGTAATGCTCTCTACAAGGCTTTTACATCGATCAACTCGTATTACGGAACTATCATACACTCAACGAAACAAATTGCATACAACTTTTTAAAAAAATAGGTTTATATTAAATAAAGAATTAGAAAAACATTCGACATGTTTCACAAGATTTCTGCATCTGAATCAACCTCTCGGTTATTTTCCAGATGCTGGCCGTGCTCAGTTAGTAACCACAGACGCGTTTCGCTCTTGCTGGAGCTAAAAAAATTACTGAAAGATTTATTCAGATGCTGAAATTTTTTGAAACATGATGAGTGTTTTTCTAATTATTTATTAGACATTGGTTCACCTAAAGTTCGCTATTGTGCTTTTGTTTATATTAAACTTACACCAATTGTTACACTTCGCTCATTTTTCTAAATCTCTATTACCTTGGATATTATAATAACAATAGTTCAGTGTTTAGATGAAAAATGATGGAGTTTTTTGCACTAGACATAAAGAATAAAGAATGAGTTATATGCAAAAAATTGATTGTGCAATGAATCACACACCTACCACGTACAATGACTTTATTTGTTACTCACTTGCAAACTTCATTTATTGATACCGCCTACAACTTTTGAAAATTAATGTTTACTAGTTCCTAACTTGTAAAAATTTAACAAGTTAATTACCACATCAGTAATGTTATTGACATGTGAAAATCATGTTTTGTTACTGTCATACGTATTAAAAATATTAGGTTATAATTTTAAATTTGATTTACAAGTGAATAACAAATAAAATTTTGTACAATACACGCCAGATAACTGTTTTTACTACCTCAAGCAGTAAAAACCGTTTTACCTGGCTTGTGAAGTAAAATACTACATCTGGCACTTATTCTCACTAATGCGAACAAGGAGCAAATAACTGTAGTACTGCTGAAAAGAATGCCATTTTCACATTCGATACGACAAACAAAAAACTGAAAAGAAATTAGGAAATATAATAAACAGCAGTGTATGACGGAACATTAAAAAATTCAAAAACGGCTACTTCACTAACAAATGAGAATAAAATACATTTGGTTTCTGCAGATCGCCAAGTAAAAATAAATGATTTTCTTGAAAAAAGAGAAAAATACTTGTTTTACTGTGCAATACCACACACTATACAAAACATTTAGATAAGTTGAAAGCATTAAGCAATGGTAGAAAATGTATTAAGTCTATCTGCAAATAACAATGTATTAACATTGTTTTCTTCCACAAAATATTATTTTATGTCAATTCAAATTTATTTTATGATAGTGATGTTCATTTCTTCTTTGATTAATTATTTTATTAATATACAGTTTGTCCACGGCTCGGGTTCTGAAGAGGAAGATTTATTTTTATTTTTAATTTTAGTGAAATATATTATTCTTTATAAAAAAAAACAACTCTACCTTCTGCAAAGTTAACAAAACTATATGTAAATTTCAATTATACAGTACGGGTGGACATAAATCTAAATTAAAATTAAGAAAATACAAAAACTATTTTATTCATAAAAATCTTAGTAACATCCTAATCGTCTCCAAGTTCCAGAGTATGAGTTACTTTAGGTGTAAGGTCGTATATTGTTTTCTTTATATATTTTTAATAATAAAATTTTACTAACTCCTACCTTTTGAGAACGTTTTCTTTTACATTTGTTTTAAATTCCTTTGTTGTGTCTCAAATTTAAATATGTTTTTGCGGGGTATGCAGAAAGCAGGATTTTTTATAAAGAATAATAATTTTTACTAAAATAAAAAAGTTGTTCCTCTTCAGGACCCGAGCCATTTAAAGTATTTTATAATTTAAAATGAAAGTAAAACCTTACTATTACTAATTTAAAATTATTTTCAACATTGACATATACAGGCTGTAAATTTTAAAACGGGTCATAGTGCTATAACATAGAGAAACAGTTTTTTAGACGCCAATAGTTTCTGTATTAATTTATTGAACAGATAATTCGTGCCTATTATAAAAAAAAAAATACGAATTTTTTAATACCAAACACATTACATTTCTGTTTCATATAAAGCCAGAAAATAAATTAAAAAATTTGTACAATTAAGAAAAAATATTAGCCATGAAACTGACAGTAACAAAACATTGTCATTTTTTATTAACATGATGGGGGACAATTAAAGATTAAAGTTATTAATTTTTGAACTAGTACAAAATAAGAAAATAAAGTAAACAATTAAAGATGATCTGTATGTAATAAGAAATAAGTAAGAAAAGAGGAAAACTGTAAGCTACAAGGGAACAATTAAAATCATTTAATTATTTGTAATTTTTCTTCATGAGACAAATTATCCACGATTTCTTCTTAATAAAACGAAAATAATAACAATTTAACTAATAATATGTAAGAAACGTTTATTAATGAGCGTCTCAAGTCAATTGTTTTGTTTTGTTTCTGTTAGTTTCACGACTATTGATATTTTTTCTTAATTGTGCAAATTTTTAAATTTATTTTCTGGCTTTATTTGAAATAGAAATGTAATGTGTTTGGTATCAAAAAATTTATAATATTTTTCTTTATAATATGCACTAATTCTTTTTTCAATAAATTAATATAGCAACTTTTAGGGGCTAAAAAACTGTTTTTCTATGTTTTAAAATTTACACCCTGTATATCAATTACACATATTTGAATACTTAAACTGTATAACCGACGGTTGTGCACGTAGCATAGCTTGCGGATAGAAATAGTGTAATTGCAAACTTTTAAAATGTTTAATAATGTCTATTTTGTTATAATAACAAATCGCACGAAATAGTATATTAAAAAAAGAAGTATCATAAGCGAGGCGTGTTTTACAAAGGACAAGTGCGTTAACAGTCCTTATGAAACATGTTTTTATACGAATTTTTCCATTGGGGTAATTTTACGAGTTTTTTTAAAATGTGACTTTTCAAAAATATGACTTGGTGTTTTTTACCTTCCGTCACCTTTAGGTAAGGAAGGTATTGTCTTTAGTCAAAAAATTCGGTGGTGAGTTTTTAATGAATAAGCACGTTTTAGGGTCCCTACAATACGAATTTACTATTTTTAAGATGATGTCTGTATGTATGTGTGTGTGTGTGTCCGTGTGTGTGTGTGTGTGCGTGTGTGTATGTGTGTCCGTGTGTGACAAATTTTTCTCCGACGATAACTCCAATACTATAATTCTAAAAATTATAATTCTTTCGTATTCCTCTTCTGTACATCCATATGAAGAGTTGATTAGATTTTGGTTATAATTGATCCACCGGAAGTACCCTTATTTGAAGTTTTTAACAGTTTTTCTTAAAAAAACGCAGTTAAATATTATTTTTTGACATTTTGTTATTATATTTATTAAAGAAAATACTCTTCTCTATATGGTTTGATTATTCATTTTCCTTCATATTCAATTGATGTAGAGTTAAAGCATTATAAAGAAATTAATTTTCAAAAAATAGTCAGCTTTGTTATTTATCATGGAAACAGCTGACATAATTATTTAAAAAAATTTAATTGACAGATGTCAGTTGCAAGTGCAAAACCAAATATGGAAAAAAGTATAGGATCTAAAATTGGTATGTCATAATGTTGCTCGCAAGTGACACGCAGAGAAAGGCCAAAGAGAAGATGGAAGGACATTACTTAGTGTAGTTTATGTTATAATTTTATTGGATTTATAGAACCTTTTCAAATGAACTTTTGGCATGGAATTTGTAAAAAATAGTATGTGTTGTTACATGATATTATATAGAATCTGTTCCAAGGACCTATTGGTATGGGATTTGTACAAAATACATGGAATTGACGGAAGGTCTTGTGCTGGCCACAACAGATTTTTTCTGTTATATTATTAGCGGGAAGCGCTAACAATCGAAATTTCATATTTTAACAGTTTGTATATTGCGTGTTGTGAATTTTGTCTAAGGCCCGATATTTTCATCTCTGGTTAAACTGCCGGTTAAGTTAACTGTCGGTTATAAGAACAATGCAATATCAAAAATTGACACATGTGTAATTTTTACAATTTATACTATAATACCGATGTTGTGTTTTTCTTTTAACTGGCAGTTAAATTAACTTAAATGATACTCCGGAAGTCCCGGAAACTTTTCTATTCTATTTCAGTCCCTATCTTTATTATACTATTAAGTTTTTTCTAAGTTTACACCTTGTAAAACAATACTCTGTTAGTGTCGATGAAGACATTAGCATGCGCAGGCGCGTCCGCCATTATTCGGCTGGAGCAGCAAACGTCACACGGACTAATAACAATGACAATGACGGACGTACATAATAGGCGGTTCGGGGACAAATTGTTTGATTACGGGCTCTGGGAATTGTGCAAATAATATGTGGCTTTGTGATGATGCCTTCACGTATATGGAAATGAAGATGGAAGGTAGCGCACTAAACAGAGGTATTATCAGCGAGTAGGAGGGTACAGTGTTAATGTAGTTATAAACTTCTAGATAATCATTTCATTGTTTGTATGGTTCAACATGCATAAAACGAGTATTACTATTCATTGAGCAATTTAAGTTTAAATCCATTGTTAACTACTGCAGGATATTAGAGGAAATTTTTACGAATTGGAAATGCCCGTATCTACAAAAAACATACAGCAGCAGAAATTTTACAAAAGAAATTGTAGAGGAACAAAGGTATCATTATTAATGAAAGAAATACGAAAAGAGGATAAACACACAATAATTTGTACGTCAATGAGACGAAAATTGATGACACTAATACACGAAAAAGAAAATGTAGTAGATGTAAATCATGAAGGAGATGTAAAAAATAAGAAAATACGGAATAAAAGAAATAAATAGAGGCGAGAACGGAAAAAACAAAACACGTACAGACCTAGATCACTCAGAAATCGGAAAATAACGAATATGCAAGTGTAGTACAAAAACCGTCATCTTAAGATATTTAATCCATTCTTGAGTAAGTACAGGTTGGAGCAAATTTGAGTTACGTATATGAAAAACTTTCTTATTATGCACACTACAAAAAATTGATGAAGGTCTTTATGGGCCAATTTTTTGAGACGACTTTAATAGGTTTCACAGGAATATTCGATCGTCTTTTGTTGTTGTATAAAAATTACCTAAACATTTTTTCTGTATCTCCCACAATAAGTGAGATATGAGGTATTTTCTAAATAAGTGAAAAGTAAGTTTAAGCCTGTAATTCAAAAACAAAAGACGATCGAAAATTCCTATGGCGCCTATTAAAATTACCTATTTCAAAATATTGGCTCATAAAGACCTACATCAATTTTCTGTTGCATGCATAATAAGAAAGTTTTTAATATACGGAACTCGAATTTGTTTCACCCTGTACATGAGTCGTTTCAGAACATCTACGATTAATGTCCCATTAAATGTTGCAATTAAAAACTTCCCAGAAAGATATATAAAATCGTGTAATGTGTAATACATAATCACTATCAAATAATAACATTGCTAATTTCCTGTAGATTCAAAGCAAGTTACAGGCTAAGTATTGAACATTTGGCTATAAATTGGTTTTTGATTACTATTAAAATAACCTAATATCAGTACAAACCCCTTATTAAAATACCTAAACAATTGAACTAAATGAAAAGAGAATAATGAATCGATAAAAATTGTGACGTACCTATGGTAATATTCTAAAATTCACGATAAAATTACCGATTTGCTACCTCTAGAAGTATATCCTGTAGAAGGTTAACATTCCTCGTATTACTGGCTTCTGTAGCACGCATTTCGCTATAAAAGTCTGTAAACAATTCACGAGCTGTGCGATCGCATTGAAGGGGTGTAACCTTCAAGTCGGGTGTGTCGGCTTATAATAACACGGTGTCAAGTCTATTGAGATGTTCCCGCGAGAGACAATAGCCTACGAATATTATATTTGTGCGTGCACTAGCTATGCGAGATATCTTGTGTGGCAAGCAGAATCGGTGTATAAGAAAATGACTTATACAAGGTTCCATCAAAATTATTTTAAACAACCTGGATCAGGTTTCGATGAATTGTGGTCCTTGATATTTAATATCAATTATGAATATTCATTTTGAAGTTTTAAAGGCAGGATAAAATAAATTAATCTAAAATGACTTTTCTTCTATAAACTAAATGTCGAACTTATTTCGCCTACTCAAGGTGTCGAGAAGAGGGATAATTCATGTTCACAATTCTCTTGATTTTAACATTTATTTGGACGTTTCGGAGGTCCAAAAACCTCCATCACTGTTCACTGTACCTATTATACTTGTATGACATTAAAAATCCGGAACATTTAGGCCTACCCTTTTTTTCTACGTAAAATTGATTTTACTTTTTACCTCCCGCTATTCTAGCTAAGGGAGGTATAGGGATCGTGCTAAAAATCACATATAGAGATTTTAGTGAATAAGCACGTTTTGATGTCCCCAGAACCCGATTTTAACATTTTAACAATGATGTCTGTAGGTATGTGTGTGTGTGTGTGTGTGTGTGTGTGTGTGTGTGTGTGTGTGTGTGTGTGTGTGGATGTGTGGATCTGGTGGACACGATTACTCCAATACTATCAATCAGAAAATTTTGAAATTTTGTATACCCATTCTACACTAATGTGGGAAGAGCTCATTAGTTTTCAGTGTATATCGGATAACCGGAAGTATCACTTATACAAGTTTTTAACAGATTTTCTTGAAAAAAATACATTTAATATATTTTTTCAGCAACTTTTACTAATAATAATGAAATATAATGGTACATTCTTCAATTCTACGATAATAGCATTTAGTAAATAACTTTAAATACAAATTTATAATATAATTTATTTTCATATATCATTTTGCCTATGCCTCAAATAAAAACAATATTTCAATAACAATTGACATATTTAGACAAATGTCACTGTCAGTGAGTAATTACATTAAAATTAATAATGAAACCATGTTAAAGAGAATGTAGTAATAATATATGTATTTGAATCTAATAAAATTAAGGTTTGTAAAAATAATATATTTTCAATAATACATAAATATTATAACTACTATTGATTTGCTGCATTGTCTTCTAGAATACGAAATTGAAAAGATGTCAAGATGCGAGTACTATTTTGATTTTTGTTAAGTGTTTTTATTAGTTTTGTCAATATTTGTAAAATTTATTTTGTGTATGATATATTTGTTAAATGTAAAATAAAAATTGCTATGAGTGAATGTAAAAATATTTAACATAATGATTGCTTCATTTATACAGCATGGTTAAATACCCAGCGGGAGGTTATGGGCTGGCCACATCAGATTTTTGTTCTAGTGGTCACTCGGAGATATCACCACTGTTTTTGAAAATCCTTTGGGCCTTACGGTCTTATACATTTATTTATGTTACTTTTGTTATTTTAAGTTTATGAAGTAAATATAACTTAATTTTATTAATAGAATTATTATTTGGGCCCGAAAGGGTTAAAAAACGGCATTAAAATAGTTTCCAGTATTTTTTTAACATCACATGATGTTGGTTTTGTTGTTTATATTTTTCAAATCACCGTCTTATTATTCTGATTATTGCATCATATAGGTATACAAATTTAACATGACATTTGTGTCTACATTGTCTTCTTATACATTGTATCACCCTACACAGCGTTCCAGAGTTGTGCGTTACCATGGTTCTCTTCCACCGCACTATAAATTTGAAAGACGCACATCTAAATTCAGCTGCGGCTGAAACTTGTTCTCCAAATAATAGGGGTCGCCCTGACCGGTCACCGGTCAAACTCTACCCTACCCCGTTGAAATATATAAATAAATATTTCAACACACAAGGTTAACTCACATGTTTCTGTTTTTATATGTATGTCTTCTAAGAAAGGCATTGTGGACTCTTAGACTACGACATAGAATTGAATATTTGTAGACTGGAAAACACGAGATAAGGAATGTATTGATTCTAATACTGGAAATTCAAGTATGCAGGTACTTTGAAATAGAGAATGTATCAAAGGAAATATTTCCATGAAAATATTTTGGTAGTAAATACTAAGAAGGCTAAACATGTATATTGATTAAGTGATGTCTCGCTCACTACATGAAAAAATCTCATGTGGCCAGCACATTACCTTCCATCAATTATATGTATTTTATACAAGTCCTATACCAAAATTTCCTTGGAAGAGACTTTATTTATCCAGTAAAGTTGTAACATGAATGTATAATATTTGTTACAAATTCCATACCGAGAGTTCCTTGGAAAAGATTCTACAGAGAATTTATTTTAAAATGCAACATTATGGTTCATCACTTCCATGGTTACCGCTATTGTCAAAAAATGACAGCAATGTCATATTTGTCCATTTTAAAATGCAACATTATAAATAGTATTGCAGCACAGTAGATACCTCCAGAACACATCACAAATGGTGTCAATTCTTATTGCGACCGACTAGAATATTGCCTCAGTGTGAATAGGGGTATTTTTTAACATTTATTACGTGAAAGTTATGAATTTTTGTAATCTAAAGTTTGTTAAGATGTGCAACACTCATGTTTTAATTTCTTGTTAATCGTATATAGGCTAATTTATTGGAAATTAATTTTGATAATACAAAACTACAAATTTTGTATGTTGCATTTTAAAATGGACAAATATTACATTGCTGTCATTTTTTGACAATAGTGAGTAACCATGGAAGTGATTGACCGTATGTTGCATGTTAAAATAAATTCCCTGTATATATCCAATATTGGTTTTATAGAATCATTTCCAAGGAACTCTCTGTACGGAATTTGTAGAAAATAGTACATGTTCGTGTTACAATTTTACTATATATACACTGCTCAACATTTGAACTGTTACACTTATATAACATCCAGTAAAAGTAAACAACCCTTCTTAGGCGTTTGGCATGACTTCCTACATGATCAGGGCTGTGTTTCGGAATGCAAACAAATGCCTATCGAATAACATTTGCGATTCAGTTGTTGTTTATCTGTCATAATTGCAGGTAATGAGCTCGCGGACGCTTATACTTTATCAAGTTTTATGAGAATTTTTGCGAATTTTTCGAGTAAGATTTAATTCGGAGTGGTTGACTGCATATTAAAGATGGTTATATTTCTTTCCATAGCAAACTTTTCTGTAATACTAAAATGAAGATTTTGTTATTTTTTTATTAAAATATTTGAAATTCGTTATTTAAGTTATATTTTAACCATATACTATCAATTAAGCAAGAAGGTGTTACTAAAGAAGTAGTAAATCGGTATTTATATATGTTCTTGTAAGTGTACCATTTCAAATGTTGAGCAGTGTATGCAGAATCTTTTTCAAGGAACTTTTGGTATGGAATTTGTACAAAATACATAGGCTGTGTCCGATGTCGCATTTTGATTTAGATTTTAGGATTTAGGTCTTCTTCACATAAATACAACTCCGAATGACACACTAGTGATATCCATTGGTTTGTATGGCAACACTTTAGAACAACAAAAATGAATTATACAATTCGATTCAATTTGATGCTTCAAATTAAATATTAATATTTCATAAAATAGAAACCAAGAAGCTATTCTTTGACAGTAAATTTGACGTTTTTTACAAATTATAGCAACGAACATGATTTGTTTAATCAGTGCGCGTCAACTTCAAGACATATCATTTACACAACACATCAATACAATATATAACGAATCCATTCGTATGCTTGGTTTTATCATACGTAATATTCGACTTTTCAGCAATATTTCATCCATCTTTACCCTATATTATACTTTTGTACGATCTAAAATAGAATATTGTTCCCTCGTTTGGAATCCCTTTTATGAATATCACCAAGATCGTTTAGAAAAAATTCAAAAGAAGTTCCTCAAATTTGCTTACTTCAAATTGTTTAAAGTGTACCCCGATATTTCAATATCTTACATAAACTTGCTAGAATTGTTCAAATTATGTAGTATAACGGAAAGACGTGAAGTATACTTTGTTTATTATCTAGCTAAACTCATTCATGGAGAAGTCGATGACCCTCTATGTCTCAGTCTTCTTAATTTCCATTCTCCTAGTATATCCACCCGTCATTCCCATACTTTCTATCTACCTACTCCTAAAGCAAATGTCCTACAAGTGTCTCCTATTTATCGCATGTCTTTTTATTATAATATCAAATATTCGGCTTTTGACGTTTTTCAATCAAAGCCTAGACATCTACTCAAATGTATGACTCAAAATTATATTCCTGTCTGTTAATACTTTTCAAATTTTATGTTATTATAATTTGTGTATTTTATTGTTTCTCCTGCCCTCTTATTGGGATTAATCCTGTTGGGCAGTTTGTACTAAATAAATAAATAAATAAATAAATAGTGTGCTCCTGCAAAACCCTAAAATATAATTACTAAAATCCTAAATAATCACTAGATTTAGGGCATATAAATTTAGGATTTAGATATTAGGGTGATAAAAGTGCAACATCGGACACATCAGATTTTTATGGATTACGGAGCTAATAATATACTTAATATGTTGAATTATTAATATATCTGAAAGAATACATTTCATTAAATTTTAATGGTATACGAAATTTATCGCATTACCTATAAGTAGGCGGGAGGTAAAAATACCCATCTTGCCTTTATATGTATTTAAATGGAACCAACATATGTTGCATATATTAATCTTACAATATCATGTCAGTAAATTATTTGTAGTGACAACATAACTTAATTTAGAATATCATTTATAATCCTCTTACGAAATTAAAAAAAAAAGATATGTAAACGAATTGTTAACAAGCTGCATTTGGATCACGCACAAATAGAACTCACATAGTTATCTCCTATTGTAGTTGGACAATATTGTCCGTTAACGCTTGGCAACAATATCAGATGATTTATACTTCTCATCTTTTGAATTATAGCGTGTGGATTTTTATTGATTATGCATGGTTTGCGCCACTATAAGATGTGGGTGGTATCGGATCACGAACTTTATTTTTCCTCTTTATGTCTGCTTCAGTACTTAGGCTTCATTTTCTACCAGATTGTTTTAAATTTATGTAATTGAATAATGGGACTTTAATTCTGTTATTAATTTAAATCTCTGTGAAATTGGCCGCGTTGTGGGCAGAAGAAAATTAGCAGGCAATATGGGAAGTAAGCAACCACGTGAGAGTATGCTGATGGCTTTAAGATATGGTATTTTGTTTCATAATTTATAATATAAGGAGCTGATGCTACCAGATTAAATTATTGGGTACCTAATATGAAGTTGCGAAACAGTATGCAATGTACCTACTGCACAGTAATGAGTGTACGAGTAAAAATGCATGATTATTGCAGATGGGAAAGGTATTTCGGTAAAAATCTGGAAAATGAACTTGTGTAATATGTATTATTACCTACTATATGCCACGCAAAATTCTTTGAACTTTCCGAAGATAATTACATTATTTAAATTTTGAAAACTTTGTGCTTCTTTATAAGGATATAATATGCAGTAAATAATTAATTGAAATCAATGTACCTACCGGAATACAAATCACCAACAAAAATAATAAACAAAATGATAATGGGCTTATGAAAGTAGTAGGTAATATTTGCTTAATTACAATTTAGTAATAAACAAAAATTTCTTGATTCAGGATTGTAATAAAATATAAAGTGTGTTCAGAAAAAAACCTAATTCGGTGTAGGTTATGAACACAGAAATGCATATCTGATCAGTATTCAATTCAAAAGTCAAGTTGTCAAAATTGATCGTGAAATGTAATTTTAAGGAGAAAGGATAATAAGAAGAATGCAGGGTATTGCCATTCACCCTTTTCTAGTTTATTTCTATTTATAAAAGAATAATTCAAGATGAAAAGCTTTGATTTCTTTAGATGACATTTTTGAGAATATTTCGTGTCAAATTGTCATTTAATTAAATACTTTAATTTAATTTAATTGCGCAATAGAAAAAGTATGATTCTTGAAGTATTTAAATGAAGTAGTTCATTTTTACCACGCATATTGTATAATTATTATAAGGCGATGTATGTCGAGAGTCTATTCATGAAATAATTCAGAATTTTCAATATAGAGAAAATAGTTCATATTGCCGTATATTTTAAAATTTTTGTCTCGTATCTTTTGTATCGAAAAGGGCTAGAATAATGATTTTGTTGCATATTTGTTTTTTGATGAAGAAAAAGATAGTTTATCTATAAACGAAATATTTTTGAGCAGTGCCATTATAATATATACTATAATTATTTTTCTACGTGTATCACCACAAGTTTTATTTTACAATTTTCAAAAGTTTTTTTGATTTTACAAATTTGATTCGTGGGCATAATTTATTTTTTAAAAATTGACCTGATACAACATATTTATTTATTTATTTATTTATTTATTTTACTTAACTTCAGCTGGACATTTCCAATGGGTCGTATAGGGGATCCACTTGCTAATTTGCAAATTTGACTATTTCTAGCCCTGAAGAAGACTTTTGTTAAAGTCGAAACGTCGGCCAGGAAATAAATAATTTATATATGACTGCATGATTCGTATAAATGACTCCATTTTCAGACTTTAATTATATATAATGTAAAATAAGATTTAGTAAAAAAATCTGATGGTTTTATGAAATAAGGATTAGTTTATTTTCATAAAAAAAGTTTTATTATTGGCAATCGATTTCGTCGCTACGGACATCATCAGGCCACAGCTGTAATACAATATATTTCTAATTATAATTTGAAGAAAAAATATATAAAATTTTTATACATGTGAAAAGTAATGTTATACAGAATTATTTAAATTTATCTTAACCCTTTAAATAATTCTGTATAACATTACTTTTCACATGTATAAAAATTTTATATATTTTTTCTTCAAATTATAATTAGAAATATATTGTATTACAGCTGTGGCCTGATGATGTCCGTTACGACGAAATCGATTGCCAATAATAAAACTTTTTTTATGAAAATAAACTAATCCTTATTTCATAAAACCATCAGATTTTTTTACTAAATCTTATTTTACATTATATATGACTGCATGTCTGATTATTTTCCAATTTTACATTCTGAAATCAGTCGATCATCGTAGTCAACCAGTAAATGGTAATAATGGCATTACACAACCGAAATTGAGTAATGAAGGCACAGTTTATACGTGTTGCAGTGAACGATTGGACACATCTGATTAATACGGCCATCTAATAGATTGGATGATTAATCCCAGGGCTATCCAGAAGTATGGACAACATTCGGGAAATATTAAATGACTGGACTGGAGCCAAACATGGAAAATCCAGTAGAAAGACCTCGTGTTTGCTTTGCAGAGCGAAGAATGGAGGTCATTTTCTATACATTATATTATAAAACAATAAATACGAGTAGAAAAAAACTCACAAAAAAAAACTATCCAATTTTTAAATAGTAAAGTAACTTATAGATCATCTACAACATTTTATATCAACACAAATTTTGCTAGTTAATGGATATGTATATATTTTAAGTGATTAAAGAAATTTTTATCTGTACGTACTACTAAAATGTTGTTTAGTAGTAACAAGATCTCAATTGATAAAATTCACTTTAGTAGTAGGTGTTGGATGAAATAGATAATTTTTGAATATGTTTTGATACACAAGTTGTTATCTTGAACATCTTAAAACAAAACAACATTCCTTTATTTGTACACCCAGTACCACTTAACTTCTTATGTTTATTTCTAAATACCAGGTTTACGTTGTATCTCTTCAGATAAACATGGTAATGGAACTAATAAAAAATTCATTAAATACACAAGGTGTTTCATAAAAACTCGCTCCCAGCAATTTTTGTCGTCATGTAAAAAACTGATATAAATTCTTTATCATCTTATAAAAAATTAAACTCATAAGATAACTCCATCCATCCCTTAAGTGGTTTAATTAAAAAATTAACCCTTTCGATAGGAAGATTCCCAGTGGTTGGAACATCTGCTGTGACGTCATAGGATATTAGGCGGTGGTGATGCAAATAGAAAAACATATATCATCACACGCATGAAAAAGAAGAGGTTAGAATATGTACGCACGACCACTGGCGCGAGTCATGCACGCATTCGTGGGATACTAATTAAACAATTACTTTACCTCACCTATAATTAAAGCCGCCGACCTGTGAGTACTCTGAAAGATAAGAGATACTGACAACAAAAATGAAAAGATGTTTATTTTATATAGCATTAACCGAAGAAAATAATAATTAAAGCAAGGAAAATATATATTTTTTGGGTTCTTACTCAAAACTACATATTTTTCATATAGAAATTGCATTTGCTCTTAAATTAGAAGTAAATTCTTGAGTCAAATATACAGTATTCAATATTAAGAAGCAGGTAGTATTTTACATAAATTTTAACAAAAGGTGTTAAGAATTACTCGAAATCTGTCATATAACTTTTATTTTTACACCCGACGTTTCGGTGCGCACTTTCACCTTCTTTGTCTATAACATTCAATAAAACAAAATAGTGCATACAAAATAACATTGGCCCGGTTTTGGTATCATTTGGGCAACCGAAAGAAGTAGTTTCTTAAAAAAAATCTTCGAAATATTACGTTTTGGTAATTTAAGTTATTACAAAATATTAAAGAACATAAAATTTTCTATCCGATACATAGAACATTTTGATTATATCTTCTATAGATTTAGAGATAGAAAATTATAACTACATTAAATAATCAGTATGGGGTCCCGTGGCCGCGTGCCTGAGTGTCTGGTCGCGAACCTGGGGAACCGGGTTCGATTTCGACCGATGCCAAATATTTCCAATTTTAAATGGCACAAAAGTGACCTCTGTGGTGCACTGTCCACGCCAGCAATGAGTGTCCGTGAGGTGACACCTAGTAAACGCCCGCACGGTAGAAATATGTCATCATCATTACCGAAATCTGTGTGCAACACAGATTGGCACACTCAGAAATGGATAATATGCCATGATGATATATTTATTTATATTTATTTATTAAATAATCTGTTGTAATAATTAATCTCACAGCCCAAATAACTCCATGAAAACCAGTTGAAAAATTTAAATCCAGATACAACACTGAAGGCTTTTTCTGAGAAGTACACATAAGATTTCTTATTTTATTATTAATTAAATATTTAAAAATATAGATAGATATATTACATATCAGTGCAAAAAGACTATAAAGTGTTAAGGGTAAAAAAGTGGAAAGAAAGAGTATATGACAGAATACACTGGAAGAATATTACATGGGAAGCCATCGGCATACACGGCCTGGAGAGCTAAGTATTAGTATTATACTACATACAGGATGGAAACGAACTTAATGTCAAAAATGTAAGGGTGAGTAGTATGACATGTGTAGATTACGAAACTGAAAGAATTTTTTTAAATTCGAAAAACGAAAATTCGACTTTTCTTAAGGAAACTTTTTTTTACTGCTGTTTTAATTCATATTTCATGAAAAATATGTTTATCAAAAATACATTCAAAATTAGTTGTATTATTAATAATTAAATTAAATTATTCATAATAATTAAATGAAATACCATTTGCACCGAAAATAATTGTGTAATAGGTACATAAAATATTTCATTATTCTCGGAGGTGTTAGTGACAAGTGATTTTTGCTGTGCTCTTGTTAAAAAAATGTATTCTAATTCTGAATTAATGGATATGTTGTTGATTTATGGTGAGTGGGACAAAACGTGGTTTTAGCAGCTGGTCTGTATGACGAACGGTATCCTGGATTATTAAACAAGAAAATCATATGAACCTCGCATGTAGTGTCTCATTAATGCAACGTAGTGCATTGTGTGTACTGTAGCTGTGGGAGGTGACTAGAGATGCATTCGAGCCGGCCGGGCCGGGCTTTGAGGTTTGGATCGACGCGGTCCGAAAATAAAAATTACCGGCCCGACTCGAAGATCGACTCGACAAAAAAATTTGCAAGCTCGGCTCGCAAATTGACTCGAAATCGGGCCGGGCCGGGCTAAAGCTCGAAATTGGGTGCATCCGGCATTCCTAATGTTGATTTTTATGTTAAGGCGAAATGTTTAACTTTTTTCGTGTCAAACTTATAAAAAAACATCTACATTCTTATAACTTTCAACATTAATTAACATAAGTTGTTAAAAAAGAGACCCTTCTAGTGTAAGTTTGTTATAAAAATTACAGACCTACGAGTATTTAACACTTTGTTTACCAAAGAATTTAAACAACTTTTTCACAAATCTTTTATAAAAAAAAGTAATTTTAATTTACATAAGGATTTTTTATGTAACTTTGTTTCTGCTCAAAAATAGGACAAGAAATCATTATGGTAGGAACAAAAATCACTTTTATTTAAGTATACGAGTAATAACAATAATAATAGCAACATCACAATATAATTATTATGCTTTAATGAGTAACCTTGAATTATTGAAGTAAAATAATACATTTTTATTTATTAATATGTGAAGTGTGTTGTTATTAAATCATTTTGATCCTTTTAACTTCATCCATTTTCATTAAAATATTAAGGAAACTGTGCATTTGATTGAACTATAAGATTTTCGGGCCGGCCCAAAATCAAAAGTCCGACTCGCTTCGATTTTTGAAAATGATTAGCTCGATTCGGCCCGATAAAAAATATCTTTGAACAATATTTAAGACTTTTGTGTTTATTATTCATTTGATTTTTAAGGTAAGTTTTTTTCATATTAATATCGTTACATGAAAAGTTTCTAGTATTGTTGCTATTTATCAGTTAATCCATTCTGTTTTTTTTTTCTTTAATAAAAATAATTCTGCGAAGTATTAATATTAATCTTTGATATGGTTCATTGAACTTTTAAAATAAATTACCTTAGAAATTATTAAGATTTGATTATACAGAAACATTACGTAAATTAATTAAATTAATTTCAAGTATTAAAGTTGTCAGTGGTCCAGTGTTACCAAAAATGTTAGTTTAATGAGAACTACCCTTAAATATGCGAATTTTTTAAAAATTCTTTCTGTTTCGTACACTACACATGTCACACTACTCACCCTTAAATTTATGACATTAAGTTCGTTTCCACCCTGTATGCATCAAAAATACCGCCAATGCCAATGATAAGTAGGAAGAAACATATTTATAGAATGAGTTAAAAAATATAAAATATATTAATAGTACCTAGATGTAATTACAATTTTTGTGTGTGTACCAAAAATGTTAAATACATGTACTTATATAGCCTAATATGGAAATGGCGAGAGGTCTTGTGCTGGCCACAATATATTTTTATTATTATTATTTTGAGATGTGTTACTCCTGTATACATTGAAAGTAGGTACCAATTTCCAATTCTGAATAGTGTCTTCATCCAGTATAAAACGTTCAGTTTGTGTATGCATATTCAAATTCAATATGGTTTGATATGATCTGTGGTAATTTATTTGACCGTACATGAAAAAAGGGCGGAATATTAAACAGCCGCTCTAGTGTGATTGTTCTATTGTTCGAGTGAGCTGGCCATGCCAGAGCCTAGCCAGGTACGAGTTATGATTTAATGGCAGTGGAACACAAACACTTCCGTAACGGCACGGCGACTATTTGTGCGAAGTAATCTCGCTGATTATTTCATTCAAGCAATTGTGTTTTTATTGTTTGATTGTTCTGATTTTAGCTGATTGTTTGTACTGTTACACACTACGCCTGCTCTAGTTTTTGCTATTGACAGTTGAATAAGAAGTCAATTTGTAAGGAAGGTTCGTTTTAATAGCAACAACTATGGCTATTTATTATAAATTATGTGCTAAAGGCCAGTTCAAAATAAAAAAATAAAAAATAGCGGCAGTGCTAGAATTAATGCTTCGGTAGCGTACAAAATTTATAGTAAAATATGTTACCATTCACTATAAAAAATATTGGATTTATAGGAATAATACTACCTTTTTTTAGTTTAAGTTCTGTATTTATTTATTTATTTATTTATTATTAAAACCCGACGTTTCGGCACCATAAACTGGTGCCTTCTTCAAGGGCAAAAATTGACATAAATATGTGAAATAACAAAAACAACAAGTAACCAAGGTAACAAGAAAAGTTCATAAATGTTACCTTTTTACCTCCCGCTCCCCTAGGTAAGGGAGGTATAGGGATTGTGCTAAAAATCGGATATAGAGATTTCAGTGAATAAGCACATTTTGATGTCCCCAGAATCCGATTTTAACATTTTTACAATGATATCTGTAGATATGTATGTGTGCCTGTGTGTGTGTGAGTGTGGATCTTGTGGACACGATTACTCAAATACCATCAATCAGAAAATTTTGAAATTTTGTATATCCATTCTATACTAATGTGGGAAGAGCTCATTAGGTTTTAGTGCATATCGGATAACCGGAAGTATCATTTATACAAGCTTATAACTGTTTTTCTTGTAAAAAATTCATTGAATATAATTTTCTAGCAGCTTTTACCAATACAAATTGAATATAATGGCACAATCTTCAATTTTACGATAATAGCATTTAGTAAATAACTTGATATAACTTTATATTATATTAAAAAATAATTTATTTTTGTACATCACTTTGCCTCTGCATCAAACAAAAACAATACTTTAATAACAAATTTGACATATTTAAACAAATGACACTGTCACGAAGCAATTTTCATTAAAATTAATAATGAAACCGTGTTAAGAAGAATTTAGTAGTTTAAATATGATTCTAATGAAATTAAGTTTTGTAAAAATAATATATTTTCCATCATACATAAATATTAGATATACAAGATAATTCGATTTAAGTTTGATGTTTGCAGCATTATATATCAAACAGCTCTCAATAAGAACGTGATTTCAAAGTGTCAAATAATAGTTTGCAACTACACATTTACGAAATGGATAATGTACGGCGAAGAATTTACACAGATTGCGTTTTAGAGCATAAGGAAGTTGGTGATAATTTTGACAATAATGTGTGTGTGCCGATTTTTCCTTAAAATATATTAATGATCCAAAACTTCAAAAAGTTGGTATTTAATATTCTTATATAATTTGAAACAACATATTAGATTTTGACTATATATTATAAACCGGATGTAGTACTTAATTTGAAGCTCTAACAGATTTTTCAGAAAAAACATAATAAAATATAATCCAAAATTTCATATTACAAACTTTTCTATTTATTGGAACAAAGTAGATTTTGTTTACAAACGATCAATCGGAAGTGAAACTTTACTTAAAGCTCATTGCTATTTTAAAAATGGAATTATCGGGAGGTCATGTGCTGGCCACATCAGATTTTTTATGTATACAATTTTCTAGACAATATATGCATGCCCGGCAATAACTTGGACGGCGAACATGCATCTTCTCAGGAAAAACTCTCCTTTTGCCAGAGGAAATACTGTCCCAAAAACTGGCAGAGATGTGATCTGTATAACTCAGAGACGCTTTAGCTTTATCGGTAGCCGGGCATGCATATATTATCTAGAAAATTGTATACATAAAAAAGGTAACATTTACGAACTTTTCCTGTTACCTTGGTTACTTGTTGTTTTTGTTATTTCACATATTTATGTCAATTTTTGCCCCTGAAGCAGGCACCAGTTTATGGTGCCGAAACGTTGGGTTTTAATAATAAATAAATGCAGAAGTTATACTAAAAAAAAAGGTAGTAGTATTCCAATTATTAATATGAGTTCTGAAAGATATTTTAATAATAATTGAATTTATAGTTTCTAGGAATGTTTTATTATAGTAATTCTCATCAACAAACACATCGTTGCGTGGAATAAGAGAATAAGAGAAATTAAAAATTCTTAATTTATACAGCTCAGCAGCTGATGCACACAACAGAATAATTTTTGCTATTGCTATTATTCATTTTACCAGATAATAAACGTCAAAACTGTCAAAAAATAAAGTGATAACGGTAGTAGCAATGTACAAGTTTAGAACTTACACACTTCTATCGCTTTCGTTGCCACTGCGATACTACTAATTTTCTTAATTTTTGGATGTGAACGATTTCGTTTGCTATAACGCAATCAATATTTTACTGATGCCACTGTCACTATAATTCTACCGCTACTATAATTTTTTTATTGTAAACGATACTTAACTCTCTGGTATATTTCTTGTGCATTTATTATATAAATATTTCATTATTTTTATTTACTATGCATTAGTAAATATGTAATTATTTTATTTAAACTACATATTGAACGTTATAAAATTTATTAACTAAATTTACGCTTGCTGCCTTGTTTCTTTTGTGTCCACAGATGATTGCAAAAATACGGAAAAGTGGCTATTATCTATGTTACTTATACTACATTTTAGTATAAAAAGGTTTCATCAGAAACGGTGTTTTTTTTTTTTTAGCTTTACAGTGATGCTAAATATTTGCCTTTTCATCAAAAATTAACCCAGTTATTAATTTTTCAAAATAATTAATCTTTAATATATTATCTGTTGTTGGTGATATTCGTACCTATCTTATTTGTTTGAGGATTTATTTTGTTTTTCATTATTTGTATTTACATTTAATTTAATTTTACTTTTTATTGAATTGTTCTAAGTGCTTCTGTTTGTCAAAAATTATCATTGGTTCCTAAATAATAATGAAATATAGATTTTGGTCAAAATTTTTATTTCCAAATAACTCTTTATTTATAATCTAGTAAGAGATTTCAAATTTCATATTCTTAATGTTTATTATTATTTAATATTTATTAAAAAAAACATTATTTTGGCTTTCCACTAGTAAAAAGATTAATGTGTTTTAATTTTGTTTTACATTTAAAATAATAAAATCTTAAATATTTTATTGTATTATTTAAAAAGAAGTTTTTTGCCGATTGACATTAAAGGTGCGTTTTTTTGGCAGATAGCAGCCTGTACAATATTACTTTTACCGTCAATTGTTGCTATTTACATAGCAACCGCTCAACAAACGCATAGCAACATAATATGATGGCGATAACTTTCAAAATAGGTATTAAAAATAATCACTAAGTTAAATAATAATAAATCTGAAGTCGTCAAAAATAATGTGTTCAACACGGTGGCAAACAGATATACAGCTTCGCATCGGCATTCGGTAATGAAACGGCAGCCTCTGCTGTAAATCTGGTATTTTAGTGCTAGATACAAGGTTAGGGTATGAGCCCTTGAAAATTACAGTTTTTATTGAAATACCATTCTGGAAAAAAATTGACAACGTATGCTACTGACTCATTTTCTACGAGAACTTGACTTACGGCACTATTATGACTCATATACAAATGTTAATTTAAAAATATAAAATCAAAATTAAATTATGAAGTAGGAATTAATTGATTTTTCCAAATTTAGTTTTTCTTCAGGGTAATGTTAGCATCGAATAGCAATTATGTTGTAGATGCCGACACAATATTTAATATTATTTCAAATTCATATATTTCAAAAAAAGATTATTTCAAACAAATTTGTAATGGTGAAATGAAAACGTTTAAATGGTCCATGTATGTTGTAAAATTCACAATTGCAATTTACACGAGCGTATCTAGCGACTAAGCGTAGAACTAAAGGTTGCTTTGGTTACCACTTTCAAACAAAGACAATACACTCCAGCCATCGTTTTAGTTGAATAATCGAATGATCTTCAATATTATCAAACACAAAAGTTGCCCCAGGTATATCTTCTGGTTTTAAACTCATTTTTACCTCCCGCTACCCTTGGTAAGGGAGGTATAGGTATCGTGCTAAAATCTCATATCGAGATTTTAGTAAATGACCACGTTTTAAGGTCCCTAGAATCCATTTTTAACATTTTCACGATGATGTCTGTATGTCTGTATGTGTGTATGTGTATGGATTTTGTCTTCGCTCTAACTCAAATACTATCATTCAGAAAATTCTGAAACCTTGTATTCCTATCCTATTTTAATATGAAAAGAAGTCATTAGATTTTGGTGTAAATCTGATAACCGGAAATGGCACTTTACCTGAAGCTCATAGTTGTTTTTCTTCAAAAAATACCATTAAATGCCATTTTTTCGAATTTTATGTCTTATGAAAATTAAAGATTATTGAATTTTCTACAGGAATACATTAATACTTTTTCTATATATTTTACAGATAAATTTAAAAATATTTTTTTTATTAGTCGCGAAGCCTAAGATAAAAACTATTCCTTTGTTACACAGTTCATTTTTCAAATGAATGTAACTGACAGTAAATGTCAGTCAGAAAACTTATCACTTCAAATTAATAATAGTGACATTTTAAAAAGAAAATAGTAAATAAAGCAATAGTTTACTGCGCAATGGAACAGTTTGCATCGTTAGTAAATACGTAGGTAGGTATGTATTTAAATTAATAAATATTAAATAGCGGGAGGATTTGTGTTGGCCATATCAGATTTTTATTAAACACATCGAATAAATCACAATAAATAATTAGGTTAACACGGAAAGACAAAGACAGCTGCAAACATAAAGACAGATAGGATCATAAAGCGGGACGTAAGACAACGAGGAGAGGTTTGTTTGGATCATGATCTTCTATCTCTCTCTTGTATGTGACGTAAATTCTGTAAGTATCTATTGATTGTTGAAGGGATGGAAGGATCAACCGTTGAGTAGTTTAAAGTGAAATGAAAAGGCTTAAATGGTCCACGCATGTTGTAAAGTCATTTAATTATGGGCTATGAAGAAGAGCTTGCCTTAAGCCCGAAACGTCCGTAATTACAGAATTTTATAAAATTCGTGGATGGCCATTTCATTTCACCTTTAAACTACGCAACGGTTGGTCCTTCCATCTTTTCAACAATTATTTCTAACAAAATAAAATCTCAGAACATACATACTTATATCATCTTAACAGTGCATCATTCATTTCATTCTAAATTTATCGGTTGCATCTACGAATTTAAAATTCCCCTACATTTTCTTAGCGTCTCCACCGTTGTGTTGATTCATCGCTGTTCATACAAATTGCTATAAATTAATAAAATCAGTATAAAATATTCACACACTGGTACATTCCTCTACACTTGTAGAATCCCTGACCTTTCCTACACCTTGCACTCCCCCTCATTTCTTACTTGTGATACAAATCGCTGCGATTTCCTCAGCCAGCGCGATTCTCCTGCGAATGCGATGATCAATGGTGAATAATAAAGTGTGTAAGTGTATAAACATCGTTCCTCATGATGACTGGATAACCACTGGTGGTACTTTAGCGGGATGCGGAATGGCCATTCATAAGTTAAAGAATGATGATGGTAAAAAATACAAATAATAAGTTTAGTATGAGCACCTGTTAAACATAATTTTAGGTACAGCAGCTGGTATATCTGTACTGAATGTATATTTCTCATAATGATATCAAAATGCGAATATTTAACATAAACCAAATGGGTACTTATTCAGAAAGTGAACCGAAGGAAATTGATCGAAAAATTGATAATTGATAAATTATTGATCTTAATGAAAATTTCTCTCTAAGTACTCGTATTAGATCGTACCACAAGTACACAAAATTTTATCGCTTTTTTAACATTAATTTTACGTTACTATAAAAATGATGTATACATATATTTACTGTGTGTTTTTTCCTAAATTGGGTTGGATGGTCACGTTACTCCCCTGATTTAGAAGATACAAGGTAACGTATCAAAAATGGGCACGTAAAATACGTCACGTATTATACGTTATTTTATACGCGTAAAAAATATTTTTTACATAGAGAATATTTGAAATTTTTTTACGTAGATAATGTAAAATATTATTGCAATGAGTATTATTTATTTTTATAAATATATTTTCTTTTATACTGTAATGAATATTCCAGAACAAACAGTACACGAGACATAAATTATGTTTTTTTTTCACACAAACATTTAAGTACCTACAATCTGTCAATTGTCAGATTAGTAGAGAAATATAGCCCTGAGACATAAACGCAAATTTAAACACTTTTTATGTCAAAATTAGACTAAATACGTAAATTTGAAGTATATTACAGTATATTTTTAAAATGTTTTATATGTTTTATGTAAATTTTAGGCAGTTCTGTAAAGAAATAAAATTTGAAATGACATCTAAAAATAGACGGCGAATAAAACAATGTGCAAAACTAAAATTTCATTCTCTATTAATTAATAACATAAAGTTTCAAGTAATTTGAAATAGATTTAAATCATCAGCTCCAAACTTATTGAAATTAATTTTAAACAATTTGTAAGCATTTTATGTCAATTTATCTATAGTTTCAGAATATTTTTTTAATATTTAACGATAATTTCAGTCTCTTTCTCATAAACTTTCAGTGGTTTAAAATATATTTGTGATAGGATTAAGGGAATTTACTGTAATATAGAACAAAATTAAGGCTTTTGTAAACAAGTCTTCTATTTAGTACCGTTATGAAGACCTGAAATTATATATTGTCTACGTTTTTTACTTATTTTTTTACGCATTTTTTACATGTTAACGTAAAATATATTTTCTTACGCTTAAATACGCATCTCTGGTACGTACAGTTCTCATCACCAAAAATCGAGAGACAGTAACAAACAGCTAAATCGTACTTTGAGAAAACACTGAATTTTGAGTGTATATAACGAAAACTTCAATGTCCGAAGGTTAGTAACACTGAACGTAAGTTCGTTTAGATTTTTAAAACAACCAAACAGTACAAATATCGGGCCCCAAAAGAAGGGTCGATATTTTTTAATGTGGCAATATATTAAGTTAAATATTGTTTCTAATTCTCACTGAAAACCTTAGGGTAAAATGAAATGAAAACGCACATAATTTATTAATTTTAATGTAAACATACACATTTATTTTTTATAATAAAGCTTCCTTATTCTTTTCGTATAGTTATGTTTTTAATTCCTATAGATTTATATCTAATAAAATATCATTCTCTGTTTTTGTTTGAAAATTCTGTTTGATTCTATTCCTGATAACCCTTGTTCTAATTCTAATTTTTGACGCTAGGTTCGCATAATTTTTGAAAAATCCTAAGATACGGGTGTGTTAACAAGAAATCTGCTCAAACTTTATAACTGTAATACTTAATTTACAAAAGGCAACAAATTAAAACAACTTTATACTAATATAAACTACAGTTAAATAACTTAACATAAAAATCCGCCGATAATCTATTTTTGAAATTCCAGCTAACGTTGTCAAAACTTTCTCATTTTTGAAGTTGCGAAGTTTATTTTCAATGCTTTGTTCATACTTTTCTATGTCAATTAAAATTAAATACACAATCACTACCATATAACGTAAAATAGAATTTGGCATCGGTAATTACAAAATTCTTATTCCAAAGTTTGAGATACGGTTCACGCATTAAGTTTTTCTGACTTATTAACTGTTTCGCTATACTTTAGTACATAATTTCTGTTTCTTCTTATTATAATTTTTTCTTATAATATACATGTTTACGCATATACATAGGTATGTGAAATTTTGAATTCCGCCAAGTTTTCTTAAAAATTGTCTACATTTCGCAGTTCATTCCGTCAGAAGCTTTCTTTTTTTATTTTCATAATTTTTCTAGCTTTTCTACAACTACCTTTGGCTCTTTCTAGTGAGTTTGCGCTGTGAACTCTTATAATTATATCATACTTAGTCTGCCGTGGTATTCCCATTAGAACAAAATGAATGTCGGTTAATAATTTTTCCTATAAACTTTGTTTTAAATAAATATCGCTAATGACTCACCTTCGATCATTTCCTTTCGAGAGATTTATTTCTATTTTTGTAAACAACTCATAGGAAAATTATATTATGTTTGATATTAGACTAATGTAAACTTCAATACAAAATGCTTATTACTCCACCTATTATTATGTTTTAAATAGAATTAATATATTAAACTTTGTGCAGATTTTTTGTGAAAACACCCTTAATAACAAACTCTTCTGCTTTAGGGCATGGAGTATCACAGTTTTGTTTTTCCGACAAACTCTCACTACTCACTCATGCTAGCTGGCTAAACTCCGTTGATGTTTTCTGGCATTTCTCAGCATGTCATCTACAATTTGCGAGACAGGCGACGGTGACACTCGACTGAGATACTGGGAGTTTTTGCACAAGTCCTTGTCAGAGTGCAGCGTACAGCGTACGCAGTTGTGACAGCTGACGCGTACGATGACAAACATTGGACAGTAAGATGCACCACGAGTACGACTTTTTATAAGGAAATGGAATTGCTAGAAGAACGAATAGAAAAAAGAAAGGAGAATTGCAACATTTCTTTATTATCTAGAAGAGAGTTGAATGTATATTACAATACGAGAAATCCGCAGGGGAAAACAGGGACTTTTATTTTTAGCGGGCATACTAGTGATCGGTCCAAATTTTATCAGCCACGTATATTAGCAGTAACACTCACTATGTATGTACAGTAGTGACAGCACGCACTTTAGAATTCTATCAAATGAGGCATTTGTTTTCGCTTTTCGCCACGAAGCGAAAATTTGGTAGCATGGGTGTCTCAAAATATTCGCCTGCAAGCGTACGACTCGAGGCGAAAGTGTCAAAATAACGTCATTACTTTGCCACAATTGTATTCAAAGCCAATTTATATATAATTTACACATATTAATTTTATTTAATATTTTTTATTTTAATAGTATAAAAACCAAAAAAAAAAAAAAAATCGGGAACAAAAAGCAAATATAGAATTCTAAAGTGCATGCTACCAAGATTCGTAAAAGTAAAATCGCATTCGCCTGCTTTCTATGATAGAATTCTAAAGTGCGTCCTACCACTACTAGTGTGTCTGATTTTCAATGTTTTTACCTCTCGCTAAGAGAGGTATTGGAATCATGATAAAAATCGCATATCCAGATTTTAGTGGATAAGCACGTTTTAAGGTCCCTAGAATCCAATTATAACAACGATAATGTCCGTATGTGTGTGTGTATGTGTGTGTGTGTGGATGTTGGAGTCACGATTTCTCAAATACTATAACACTTAAAAAATACTTAACTGCAGTTTCCTCAATCTGACATTCCTGGGAAGAGCTAATTAGATTTTGGTAGTAATTGGACAACCGGAAGTAATAGTTTAAAAAGAAAAATCTTCTAAATATTATTTTTTGAAATTTTATAATATAAAATATTAAAGAATATAAAATTCTCTATCCAATACATTAAACATTTTCATTATGTCTTCTGTAGATTTAGAGATAATTTTTTTTTGTCTGTACCAGAAATGTTAAATACACATCATCATTTCTTTATTTTGATTCTATATATTTCTAAGTTAGCAACATTATTTTTGGTCAGTTATTTTCAGAAGTAATATCACAAGACCTCCTGATTTTATCGATAAATTTTTATTTTGCACGATTTTTTTTTGCTTAGCAACAAACACGAAAGCAAACTGCATGGTAAATCCCGACTCCGAAGGAGGAGGGGTTTTACCTAATGTTAGTTTGCTTGAGTCATTTTGTTTAAAAGCGAAAAAAATGAGTGCTTAAAAATAAAAGTTTATCTGAGAAAATCTGAGAAGCCGTGTGGTATTTGGTGAGATAAAGTCCAAAGACAACGCAAAATGAAACTTGACACATTAATTGTCACACTAACAGTTATATAAACAATAACAACTGTTTATTTACTTGGTAGCGGAAAATTATCGGGGTAACGGGGTTTTATCAGTATAATACTGTTCCCATTGGTTAAATTTTCAAGTGTTTTGCATTATGATTGGTTAAAAACTAATCGTTGGAATTTATCGGATTAATTTATTTTTATCGCCGTTATATATTTGTTTTGAACACAATTCAATAAATGCTAACAAACATTGTTAGCTAACAATGTTCGTTTCATTGTGGAATCGGCTTTAGCCTAAAAATCAGATGTGGCACATGACCTCCCGCCAATTCCATGTTTAAAATAGCAATGAGCTTTAAGCAAAGTATCACTTCCGGTTGATCGTTTGTAAACAAAATGTAATTTATTGTTCCAATAAATAGAAAAGTCTGTGAATTTTTTTATTATATTTTATTATGTATTTCCTAAAAAATAGTCAAAATCTAATACATTGTTTCAAATTATATACCAGTTTTAATCTCCAAATTTGAGAAGATTTTCAAGAAAATCTGGTTAGAACTTCCAGTAAAGTAGCACTTCCCGTTAATCAATTTTAGAAATAATCTAATATATCGTTCTCATTAATACAAAAGTATTAAATAGCAGATTTGAAAAATTTGGGATTATATCAGAATATATTTCCCACGAAAATCTGTACAGAGCTTCCGGTTTATCAGTTTTAGCCAAAATCTAATATGTTATACCCTTTGGTATAAAAATCTTAAATACTAAAATTTAAAAGTTTTTGATTATATCTTAATATAGTCTTTTAGTAAAAACTGTTATGGGTTTTAAGTAAAGTATCATTTTCGGCTGTCCAATTTTACCTAAAATCTAATCAACTTTTTTTTTTATTGATGCAAAAAGGTTAAATTTGGAAAATAGAAATTTTTGGTAGTTTGGTATAAAAGTTATCGTGGAAGAAAAATCGTCACACACACACATCATTGTAAAAATAGTAAAAATGTGCTGTAAGGGTGTGCTTCTTCACTGAAAAGTCACTACCTATCGAATTTTTGGATCGAAAACGTTTGATTCTAATCTAACAATAAGTTGTTTATTCAGAACATTCTAAAATTTAACTAAAAACAATCAAGAAATAAAATATGTAATCAACCTGTATCTCTATTTAAGCTAAAAATACTCTATTTTTCATATCGTGCATAAAACTCCAGTTTGACTTAATTAATATCCACAGGTCACACACGTAGCCATGTGCGTCCAGTTAAAAAACAATAAGCAAAAATATTTAGAGTGCGCAGCATGGATATGAAGCACGAAACCCTCGTAGGAGCTGCAGTCTAGCACAAGCAGTCGCATCGCATGCCCAGAACTCATACTCGCCAAATTAATTCCCGCTTAAAAAACCACTCAACGTCTATAATTTCCTCCGCAAAACGGCAAGGTGGTCAAAGTGTACATATCGGGCATAGGCGGAGGAGAAAATAATGTCCTAAAGACATATTGATACATTCAATGTAATATATAAAATTAAATTTAGTTACTCAACAATCAGGAGATAGACCAACAGGTATTTTATACAATTTTGTTCCTTTAATGCTCGGTTTCACCATACCCGAATAAATTCACAATAGTTACGACGAATAATGACGAATAAATTTTATTCATCGACTAGTCAAACTTTCGTTTCCATAACCAAAATTGTTGAATAGATAGTTATTCGTAGAATATTATTTTTCTCTCACAGCTAACAAGTTCATCTCCGAAGATAAACTGCCAAATTTGCTGTCAACAAAAATTTTGATTTGTGACCATATGAAAATGAAAAATAAGATGAGGGAAAGAAGCAAAAAATACTTCAAGGAATAATAAAAAAATCTGATGTGGCCAACACAAAACCTCCCGCTATTTAATTTTTATTAATTGAAATACTTACGTATTTACTAACGCTGCACACTGTTCCATTGCAGAAAACTATTGCTTTATTTACTATTTTCTTTTTAAAATGTCACTATTATTAATTTGAAGTGATTAGTTTTTTGACAGTGACAGTTGCTGTCAGTTACATTCATTTGAAATATGAACTGTGTAACAAAGGAATTGTGTTTATCTTAGGCTTCTCGACTAATAAAAAAAATTATTTTTAAATTTATCTGTAAAATATATAGAAGAAGTATTAATGTATTCCAATAGAAAATTCAATAATCTTTAATTTTCATAAGACATAAAATGCGAAAAAATGACATTTAATGGTATTTTTTGAAGAAAAATCATTATGAGCTTCAGGTAAAGTGCCATTTCCGGTTATCCGATTTACACCAAAATCTAATGGCTTCTTTTCATATTAGAATATGGTATAAATACAAGGTTTCAGAATTTTCTGAATGAGTTAGAGCGAAGACAAAATCCATACACATACACACACACACATACATACATACACACACACATACATACACACACATACAGACATCATCGTGAAAATGTTAAAATTGGATTCTAGGAACCTTAAAACGTGGTCATTTACTAAAATCTCGATATGTGATTTTTAACACGATCCCTATACCTCCCTTACCAAGGGTAGCGAGAGGTAAAAATAGTGAAAGAATAGTTGCATATTATTAAAATAATAAAACCGATAATGTGTTGTTGCACGAAATAAATAAAGAATGGAATACTTTTGCACAAAAACTGGCATATTCTTGCATTTTGGCTCCAAATCGTGTCGATCATATTTAGATTTTCATAGACGCATTGTTTTAGTAATCGGAATCGCATTCAAATATACGGCGTCCAATTAACTATAGGGATCATTTCATTTTCGCCTGAATAACAATTTCTTCATTGGAATGTGTCAACAATGATGAGAATGACATTTTAATATTGAAGGAAATATTAGACAAATGTAAATAACCTTAAAATATATCATTTTCTAAATTTGTCTAACTGTTATTATCCATTTTAGATTCGTACATATCGTAAATATTTTTTTAATCATCTTACTGAAAAATTATAAAATTATCACAACACGCACACTGAAAATGACAAATGTCAAACTATTCGTTGAAAAAATATATAACTAGGCAAAAATCTCCAGATAATTTAACCAACGATATATTCGTCGAATAGTTGCTAACTAAGGTTGATGAAACAAAAATATGCTATTATGTCCGAAGAATAAATTAACTGATGAACAAAAGCCGGGCGTAAGTAAATTATATGATACTGATTTATGTTAAAAATGCTTTTAAAATGGTATAACGGGCACTACATGCAGTGAAGTATTGCAAATATTGGAGAAGGCTTTTACCGAGGAAACTATGTCGAAACTGTGGGTTTATAAATGGTAATGGAAGATGTGGAAGATGAAAAGAGAGCCGAGAGTCCTTGCACATCAACCACCGATGAGAATGTAGCAAAAATTTAAGATATTAAATTTAGTAATCGCCAAAACATTTTAAGGGAAGTTGCAGAGGAAGTTAGTATTTCATACAGTTCATGAGGAAATAATTGTAAGCAAACAAGTGTTATAGATAGTCTTGTTGAAAATGGCTTAACATATTCACTGCAACAAATTTTTCGCATTTTGCTGTAGAATATAGACCATAAAGTTAATAAAGAACCAAGTCCAATAATGCGGTGATTTTTTCTCTAAATTTTATATTAACTAAAGGAATATTTAAGAAAAGTATTTGAACTAAAAATACAAAATACTTTTATTTTTAAGTATTTCAAATACTTATTTCAAATACTGTGCAACACTGTGTTGTGTGTGAATGAAAGCGCGACGTCGTAAATTTAGTCCGAGTTTACAACCGCGAAAGTTTATTAGCAAATTTATGAATGTAAAGTCGCATTTTTCAAATTATTTTATATTACTATATTTATAAAAATAATTTGTCGGAATTTAGCCAGGAGCGAAAAAATTCCGACAAATCCTTATCAAATTTATTAAAGTTTTTGGACGTTATTCCATCCATATTACTTTATTTTTTTAAATAACCCCATTTAAGTTGTTATTAACAGAAACCGTCAAAGTTTATGAGTTTAACTTAAATAAAAATTAAAATACTTTTTCTACGACCACCATGAAAAGTTGACATTTGTGCTCTATTTTGTCATCGTAAAGTTGATGGTTACTAAGGAACGAGCAAAAAATACTTTACCGCGCGTTGCTCAATTTGCTCGCTTAGATAAATACATATTTTTGCCGAAATCTTAATTTATTAAAATAATACTTACGAAATCTAAAATATAGGTTAGGTTCATTTTTACACTAGAAACGTACTACAAACAATATACCTGAAGTTAGCTACATTACCAATTTAGTTAGGTTAGGTATTTAATTATATATAATAACAACTCTACTGGTGAATGTACATTGTATTACAACTTTAAATATTTAATAACACACATTTCATAATTAACAAACTTATTGGATTTAATTATTGGCGGATAATGTTAAAATTGAATGTGCACTTTTGACAGTTTTGTATATTCATTCCAGAACTTGAAAACAGCTGACGAAGATAAATTAGATTCTGCGACTGTGACATTCAATAGAGTTTTCAGTTCTTAACTGCTATAGTGTTGATTTTACCATGGAATAAATGGACCAAAGAGAAGACAATTTCATTAGATTTTTACAAAAAGTAAGCTAGTAAGACATTTTCACTGTAATTCTTGATTTTTATATCTTACACCATTCAATGGAGAGGTTATAATTCTTTTCGTATAATGCTTTTGATTTTGCAGATAATAAATTCAAGGTAGTATTTTTGCGCCGTTTCAAATATATCTGGAGGAGTGCAGGAAAAATCACTATCTTTTACTGACAGAATTTTGTATTTATTTACTTGGATACTCACATCGTCATGGTTACACACAACACACAACAGAAATTGGTTGAGGTTGAATTGAACTTACTAAATAGGTATTATTATTTTTTTTCTATTTTGGTTAGTAAAGTCGTAGAAAAAATTATGTGTGCATCTCTAGCGTAAAGTATCTTTATTGCTCTCGCTCGATTGTAGCGCTCGCTACTTTCGCGCTTCAATTTTCGAGCGCGAGCAATAAAGATCCACTTTACGCTCTTGATACACAAATAACTATTATCTACCCTTGCCGTTAAGGTGTTACTTGATCCACTATTTTGAGCAGACAAAAGCACACCTTAAAATCTGTTAAAGAAAAATATATATTTTTATTTTTTGTGAAATAATAACCGAATTATAGAAATAAATATCATAAACTGTATTTACCCATATTTGAACTATAACAGATCAAGGGAATCATAATTGTGTTGTAATAATAAATCTATTTTCATTAAAGTAAAAATTTATAATAAAAATAAAAGCTGTTTTATCCTTGTGTAAAAATATGTGGGACGCCCCATGGCAAATGTCTCGTGACAAGATGCAGTAAGGCACGATTTGCCGTAATAGCAACTTATTATATTAAATTACATATTAAGTAGTCGAGCGGCCGATTTGTTAACATCGAGAGCCTAACCGTTGGGAAATTTATAGCGCTCAGGTTATAGTGGATATTTATGGCCTTCCTTTATACGCTGATTATTTTGTCGGAGGATTGCTATGAAAATTGTTTCGAGGAGATGCGGATATTTTAATTGGATATAATTAACTCGAAGAGTATTGTTGCGCTTGTGCACTCACGATCTGGGTTAAAGCTAAAGATGACACAGAGATGCTCAAATAGAAACACGAAGGGTATTATTACCAAACAATGAATCATAATAATCACAAATTTCTCTTTACTTCCCTTTAATTTATGTGCTTAATATGGTATACATATACAATTAGATTTATGGCTGAAATATAGTTTAATATGAAATATGATTGTATCATTAATTAAAAACTATGGTTGGTAGTATTACCAACTGATTAAGGATGAGTAACTATCAGCTGGCTAGCATTGTTTTTTCTTTGGTAATTGTTTATGGGTTATTTAGAGACAAATACTTCAAATAAAAGTTGCATACAATTAATTTTTATGTAACTGTTATTTGAAGTTTTTTTCTCTAATATAATCCATAAGCGATTGACAGCGCTAAACCACTGCGTATTTACTCCTTCTAGTTAAAAAATCTGATGTGGCCAACACAAAACGTCCCGCTATTTAATTTTTATTAATTTAAATACATACCTACCTACGTATTTACTAACGCTGCAAACTGTTCCATTGCAGAAAACTATTGCTTTATTTACTATTTTCTTTTTAAAATAATAATAATAAACTTTATTGACATCAGTCAAATGTCACTATTATTAATTTGAAGTGTCAGTGACATTTACTGTCAGTTACATTCATTAGAAAAATGAACTGTGTAACGAAGGAATAGTTTTATCTGTAAAATATATAGAAAAAGTATTAAAGTATTGCTGTAGAAAATTCAATAATCTTTAATTTTCATAAAACATAAACTTCGAAAAAATGGCATTTAATGGTATTTTTGAAGAAAAACCACTATGAACTTCAGGTAAAGTGCCATTTCTGATTATCCGATTCACACTAAAATCTAATGGCTTCTTTTCATATTAGAATAGGATAGAAATATAAGGTTTCAGAATTTTCTGAATGATAGTATTTGAGTTAGAGCGAAGACAAAATCCATACACATACATACACACATACACACATGCACACACACATACAGACATCATCGTGAAAATGTTAAAAATGGATTCTAGGGACCTATACCTCCCTTATCAAGGGTAGCGGGAGGTAAAAAAGAGTATAGTAGTAAAGTTATTACCAAAAAACAAGGCTGAACTCTATAATAAAATATTTCCGGACATACCGTTATACATACATATGTACGATAGAATTTTTACTCATATTGATTCCCCTAATATATGGTTTAATTTGGATTCACCCGTTGTAAATCACCCAGTATTTTTTTGTCTGTGTAATGCCCATATTCATAAACACGTAAAATTTCAAAACGCCTCGTTATAATTTTTGGCAAATAGAATCAAACTTGACAAATTACATTTCGATTTTTTATTCAATGTCTACTGTTTTTATTGGATAAAAATTATAACGAAGTGTTAATTTTTTTTAACGAGTGTTTATGAAAATGAGCATAAATCTCACAGTTGGATGTTTTTACACTACAAGAAATTATGTTTAAAATAAATACTAAAATTCATACCTGATGCCTTCGTTTAAGAAAACACTTAAATTTTTGTATTTCATTTTAAATGTTAGTTTGTACATTATCATTTAATTTACAAAACAGAAATATACATCCGAACACTTCCGAATATCAGAATAAACTATCTACCGTGCGATTTTTAACGTGTTTCATTAGGTATAAGACAGCAGTGATCAGAGTGAAAAATGAAATTTCTGTTATTACTGTAAATAGTGTAATTTTTTTATAAATTATTTAACACTGCAATTTTTACTACATTTTATTAATTACAAATAGCAAATTTTACAAAATTTAGCGTTGATTTTCACACTAAAATATTTCACTACTTACCAAATCGGTTTTTACACGGCTAAAATTTCTTAGAGTGCAAGGTTAGTACAATAAAATTCAGATTGGAATTTGCTATATTGACTCTTGTACTACAGTCATAAAATAGATAATTTGCAAAAATTAGTGTTGTTTAAGTATTTTTCATACATTTGGTCTGCACTTTATGCTTCTAAATTTTTATATTTGGTTGGATTTTGTAAGAATTTAGTATTTACTCAATGAAAATTAAGAAAATGAAGAAAGATGTTATATTTAAAAATAAAGTTAATTATATGTTTTAACTTCTTAATAAGAAAAAAAAAACTTACACCTTTCCAAAAAAAATAAATACAGAGGAAGTCTAATTTGTTCTTGTACGCATGCCATTACATTTTATTTACTTTGCTTTGTTTTTAACAAAATCTTCCTGCTCAAATTATGAAGCGACCAGAATCAAATGGTAAACCGTAACCATCAATGCATGTATTTACTTTTTCTATTTTTGTGGGAACCCCCTCAGTTACATCGTACTGTTGAATAATTTTTTAAAAAAATTAATGAAGGTTTATTGTAATTTATAAAAAAACATGATTACTGGAATTATATTAAAAACGTAAAATTCGAAATTATTATTATTTACCCTACAGAAAAATTCAAAATTCATTATTCATGTTTATCGCTGTCAACAAAATAGAAAATAATAATACAAATTTTTGTAGTAAATCTCTGAACTATAACGATAAATCTGAGCATAACCTTCATAAGCCATTATTAATATGATAAATTAATTGCGGAATCATATAAAAGTAGAGTATTTTCCCAAAAGTATCACACACCGCATTTTGAAGTAAAATAATGAATATGAAAATGAGTAAGTTTGTGTGTGCCGTTGCCTTCGTTATTCTTGCTTCAGCAACATTTGCAGTAAGTATGAAATAGTAAATAATCAAAATAAAATAAACCAAATAAATGTTATTAAAAATTAGTATTTAGTTCGGTATTTAGGTATTTCGATTTAATAATAAAATTAGAAATGAAAATGAAATTGTAAATTAATTAATATTTTACATAGCTATTTCTCGGTAACATGCATGTATGTTTCATATTTTTAATAAAAACGAAAAAAGTCTTTATTATTTATATTTTATACCTACACGAAACATGGTTTGTAAAATATTTTTAGCTGCTGTCGAGATAGTATCTTTAAACAATTTTGGTCAATATTTTAAATAAATTGTCAGCATTTTTAATAAAACGTCAGTATGTAATATAAATATATATGTATTTGTATATAATCTGAATTAACTTAATTATCTAAAAACATGAATACCGGGTGTCTGCTTGGAATCCGTTATGTAGGGAATACAGTGTTTCTTTTTTACCTTCCGTCACCTTTAGGTAAGGAAGGTATTGTCTTTGGTCAAAAAATTCGGTGGTGAGTTTTTAATGAATAAGCACGTTTTAGGGTCCCTACAATACGAATTTACTATTTTTGAGATGATGTCTGTATGTGTGTGTGTGTGTGTGTGTGTGTGTGTGTGTGTGTGTGTGTGTGTGTGTGTGTGTGTGTGTCCGTGTGTGTGTATGTATGTCCGTGTGTGACAAATTTTTCTCCGACGATAACTCCAATACTACAATTCTAAAAATTATAATTCTTTCGTATTCCTCTTCTGTACATCCATATGAAGAGTTGATTAGATATTGGTTATAATCGATCCACCGGAACTACCCTTTTTTGAAGTTTTTAACAGTTTTTTTTAAAAAAACACAGTTAAATATTACTTTTTGACATTTTGTTATTATATATATTAAAGAAAATACTCTTCTCTATACGGTTTAATTATACATTTTCCTTCATATTCAATAGATGTAAATTAAAAGCATTATAAAGAAATTAATTTTCAAAAATTAGTCTGCTTTGCAATTTAAAATGGAAACAGCTGACATAATTATTCAAAAAAAATTAATTGACAGATGTCAGTTGCAAGTGCAAAACCAAATATGAAAAGTATAGGATCTAAAATTGTTATGTGATATTGTTACTCGCAAGTGACATGCAGAGAAAGGCCAAAGAGAAGATGGAAGGACATTACTTAGTGTAGTTTATGTTATAATTTTATTGCATTTAAAGAACCTTTTCAAATGAACTTTTAGTATGGAATTTGTAAAAAAAAGTATGTATTCGTGTTCGATTTTACATGATATTATATAGAATTTGTTCCAAGGACCTTTTGGTATGGGATTTGTACAAAATACATCGAACTGACGGAAGGTCTTGTGCTGGCCACAACAGATTTTTTTCATATATGCTGTAGTTACTGACTTATTAACTTTAGAGAAAACTTGTATAAAAAGTTGTTCAAAATTAAAAACTAAATAATATGAGACTTAAATTATTCACAATTTCATTTATTTAACGAAAAAACGCAAATTAAAATTCACAATTTATAGCGTATTTCAGAGCACTATTGAATTACTGATGTATTATTTGTTTTTATTTCATAGATATCAAAATTGTTTTTCTATACCTAGAGATCAATTATTGATCAAGGTAATAATAATGTCAAAATTATTGACCTAGGTTAGTAATAATGTTACCGTTTTCAATCCATTATTTTTGATACCAGATGTCATATTGCTTAAAGTCAGTTGCCAATATAATGAAATAAATTTCTTAAATAATTCTTATAATTAGGTATGTGCTAGTAGTAAAAAAATAATATATACACCGCGGTTATGAAGAGCATTATTGTCCTCGTGAATTATATACATACGACAAATATTAATAATCATTATTATAATTAGTAATTTTCCTTAATTCTTAATTATCAAAATACCTGGTACACAATATATAAAATTAATTTGATACGCATACGTAGATTGACATCAAATGTCATTTGATAAGTATTGCAATATTAGAATTTTCCTGTTTTCTTTCACTTTATCATTAATGCATAGTTGAATTAAAATTTAACTGTTGAAGTAGTCATAACAAATAAAATCATCAAATTTAAGTTGTTAATTTGTGACGTTATTGAGGTTACTGGTTACAATTACAATTTAAAATCATCACGAGATTTTTACAGTATCATAGTGGCAATTATCGCAGAATATTCATGTTCTCAAAACATCATCGTGACTTAATGATCATTACTATTGAAATTACGTTTATAATGATGATTCATATAAATGAAATATGATATACCTACGAAATGCTAAATTAATAATTAGTGTTTAATTATAATCAGCAGTAGTCGTCTGTCTCGCGTATTACTCTTGTCTTGTCCGTAAATAATTTTAATAATTTTTAAAAGTGTAATTAAACACAAAAAGAAAGTATAAAATGGTTCAAGACTAGTAATTATTTAACACTCAAAATATTATTATTATTAATAATAATAATAATGTGTCAAAAGTTTAATGTCAAATAAAATCAAATAAAACATTAGCAATTCCATGGCACTATAAAATATGCTCTAAATTGCGAATTTTAATTTGCGTTTCTTTTTTCGTAAAATTGTTCTTAATTTAGTTTCATATTGTGTAGTTTTTAATTCTGATCAATTTTTTTATTTACAGCTTTTCTGTAAAATTAATTGGTCAGTAACTGGAGCAAAATGAAAAAATAACGGATTCCAAGTAGACATCCGGTCACATAAGTATTTATATTGCAGGCAATATGATAAATTAGAGAGCATACATAATGATCGGTTACTAGTATAATCCCCCATAATATTGCAGAATATGTAATCGTACCGGATATTATGAATAATATTCAATAATTACTGTTAAAAATACCAACAATAACCTCACCTAACTCACAAAAATAATTTTTGTAAAACTTGGGGCGAGTTTTGTGCATTATTTTTACATTATCCAAATTCCGCAATATTGGCGGTGACTATTTACAATACCCGGTATTTAGGTATGCATAAGAAAATGTATCGTAATATACATTTTTTATTTTTTAAAATACTGACCATTTATAAAAATATGACTGCCATTTTATTACTGACAAAAAAAAAATTGTTCTGACAAAAAAAAATTATATTGATCAAAAAACAATATTTTATAGACACTATTTTTTATACTGACCAATATATTAATACATACTTACGATTTATTTTAGAAATTACTTTATCATTTGTTTTTAAAAATACTTACAAAAAAAAAACTATATTTCCCAATATTTTTCTAGGCTCCAGATGCTAAATTCGATGAATTTCGCAATAAATTCATGTCTAGTACTGGAAAATGTGCAGTTACTGTAGAATTCACTGAAAGTAATATACCATATACACATGCAGGGTTATTCAATTATTTAAAATATGTATTTTTTTTTTTGCAGAAGACTCAAAAGATTTGTACCAGATAAAGAGTAATGTATCTACCAAAGTTGGATGTTTTGTCTCCTGCTTGGGAAAAGAATTAGATTTGGTAAGAAACATTTTGAGACAAATTAAAAATCACCTATAGATATACGCATAACATCTCTAAGTTTGATGTCTACAAGAAAACTATACATATTGCTTTGTATTTATTTTAGGTTAACGATAAAAATTTATTCGATAAAGAGAAGATTTTCAAATTAGCAGACATGTTACAAGGAAATGAACCTGTACCTAAAGAAGAATATGAGAAAAATAAAGAGATCACTGAAACATGCCTTGATGCTCGTAAGATTTTTTAAAATATATATAATGCGAAAATACTATGTGCATTTTTTTTCTGTTATAGAGAAAGCAGATACTGATCCATGTGTAATTGGTAAAAATTTGGCACAATGTATGATATCCGCCGTATTAAAGGTAAATACGTATTTTTAAAGCAAATTAATATATAAAGTTACTAATGACAATTTTTTAATTACAGGCTGGATATAAAATTTTTAAATAAATTTAATTAAAACTGTTATACAAAATAAAAAGAAATAAAATATGAAATTTTAATATTGTAATTCTTTTATTTACTTATACTCCTACTTTATGGATAATGCACCCGGACCCGGCAAAAGTTTTCAGTCACTTGTAAGAATAACAAAATTGTAACAATAAACACAATTCATTATAAATAATTACAAATTCAACAATTTTATCAAAAATGAATAAGTACACGAAGGTAGATACTAAATGTCAATAAAATCTTAAACTTCTTTCATAAAAAATTCATTTTTTACCTTCCGTCACCTTTAGGGAGGAAGGTATTGTCTTTCGTTAAAAAATTCGATGGTAAGTTTTTAATGAATAAGCACGTTTCATGGTCCCTACTATGCGAATTTACTATTTTTAAGATGATGTCTGTATGTGTGTCTGTGTGTACGTGTGTGTAACTCCAAAACCACAATTCTAAAAATTATAATTCTTTTGAATTCCTTTTCTTTACACCCATACAAAGAAGCTGATTATATTTTGGTTATAATTGGTCAACCAGAAGTTCCCTTATTTGAAGTTCTTAATCTTAACAGTTTTTCTTGGAAAAACGCAGTTAAATATGATTTTTCGACATTTAAGTGATTATTAATATGAAAGAATATCGTATTGTCTATAAAGTTTGATTATATTCCATCATATTCGTATGTAATGAAAGAGGTGATTACATTTTGATTATAACTGATCCACCGGAAGTAGCCTTATTTGAAGTTTTTATTAATTTTTCTTAAAAAACGCATTTAAATATTATTTTTTCACATTTTATGTTATAAATATTAAAGAAAATTCTCTTCTCTATATGATTCGATTATACATTTTCCTTCATATTCAGTAGATATAGAGTTAAAGAATTATAAAGAGATTAACTTTCAAAAATCAGTCAGCTTTGCTATTTATCATGGACACAGCTGATATATTCAAAAAATTCTAAATGACATGTCAGTGTCAAGTGCAAAACAAAAAATGGAAAGTATAGGATCAGAAAGTGGTAGAGACGAAGAAATGTGTGAAGAAGATGCGTTGGATAGGAATGAGTGGAAGAGAAGAGTCAAAAACAACGACCCATAATAAAATAAGGAAAAGCTGAAGAAGAAAGAAATATCAAGTGCAATTTACATGTTGTATGTTCATGTTATAATTTTATTGGATTTATAGAATCTTTTCAAAGGATCTTTTGGTATGGAATTTGTAAAAAATAGTATGTGTTCGTGTTACAATTTTAACTGATATATAGAATCTTTTCCAAGGAACTTTTGGGATGGGATTTGTACAAAATACATCGAATTAACGGAAGGTCTTGCGCTGGCCACAACAGATTTTTTTTCTCGGTGAAAGAAAAATATTTTTTTTATTTGCCTTTTAGTCATTTTGAGGTAAATTCGTTTAACAAATTATTCACATGTTTTTAATAATAATAATAATAATAATAATAATAATAATAATAATATCATAGCTGATGTGGAGAGTGCGCCACAGGGGTCACTTTTGTGCCATTTAAAATTGGAAATATTTGGCGTCTGTCGGGATAGAACCCGGTTCCCCCAGGTTCGCGACCAGACACTCAGGCACGCGGCCACGAGACACATGTTTTTTCCACTGATATTTCCGAAATAAAATAAACATTTTCTGCGATTTAAATTTTTACTACCTATATTAATTATAATTATTTTTCTGGTGTAAGTACATATGAATAAATTTCTTGACTGATATGGATTAGGTGTTAGTACTTACTAGAAATCTCAGTTATATGGCATCTATTCACTATTCTTACAAAACCGACATAAATTTTAAAAAGAAAATTGTTACCCAAGTATTGTACCATGAGTTTCTAAAATATGTTGATCAAAAAATGCATAAATATTTCTCATAGTCATAATGAAGTCTGATATCTTTCAAATTATATACAGATATATTGTAAATGATATAAATTTAAACTCATTATAAATTAAATTTCAAGATAAACAAAAGCAGGTCTCAAACCGGTTACATAAATGTATCTTTAGTGTAGTTTTAAATATTGCATTCATCAAAATTATATTAACAACAGATATTATTGAATCCCAATTTGATTATGATAAAGTTCTCCAAATACTTGGAGTTTTAGTATCAAATTAAAATAGAAATGTAAACTTCTTTATGAGCGGGGCGGTCCTTCAACACATAAAATTAACGAGTTTTGAATAATAATTAAGAACGCGTTCTTAAAAACGTCCAAGCTAATTTATTCTAGGATTATTAAAAATAAAACTAACGCAGGGGATATTAATGACGACTGCTTAATTTGTACACACTCTGGCCAGCCGAATTCATTATCATAATTATGATTTTATTTATAATTTCCGTTTTTAGTGAAAACGTGCAGAGTTAATTTACGCGCTCTATTATATGACAATTAATATTTGTAAAATATGGAGAGTATAAATTTTAATTAAGCTAGCGATGGGATAGTGTTGAATATTTCACGGGATTAAGAGCTGTTGTAGTGGATTGATCATGAACCGCATCGTAAACTCAGCTGATTCAGACGTCACTAAGCCACGGAGATACTTACATTTTATGCTCTACTAGCTGGTAGTTTCGCTTTTGTATTAATTATCCCCGAGGTATTAGCTACCAACGGCCACACTAAAATATTGTCAACAGTTTGTTCATCTTAAACTAGTAAAATATTGTACAGTCAGATTAATTTTAATTAAAACGGAGTTTTTATTTGATTTGTTGTTCTATATAAAAAAATCTGATATGAGCAACACACTATCTTCTGCTAATTTTATTTATACAGATGTCTTACGATTAATATGTACTTATCGCATTTTCTTTAAATATTTATTTTCTGCAAAAAAAAGTTGTATTAAACATTATACCCGCTCTTGTCTTGAAGATAATCTTTGAGGTTATATTTTAGTCTTTAATTTGAAAACTGTTACTTATAGGCGTAACTAAACTAGATAAATTTTATAAATTTTTTTAAGAATTTTGTGTCTGACAGGAAGGAGTATCAGACTCTTCGAAATAACTCAGGAGGTGTGCATATTTTTCTTGAATTACACGGTTGCAGATCACCCCATCGCACCTCAGTTCGCCCACTTGTTAAAAATTCATTTATCATGACTTAACTAATAGAATTTGTAATAAATAAATAAATCTTTACTTTTATTTAAAATGAAGATTTTTCAACATTTTTGTAACGTAGCTAAAGATTGAAAATTTAACGGTATAACCGTAACAGAAATCGATATATTATGTTCATATTATTTATCAATATTGAGTAACATCGTTTTTTATTGTAAATTACTACTATAATACTTTTATGCCCGTATTCATAAACATTCGTAAAAAATTTAAACGGTTCGTTATAATATTTATCCAATAAAAACAGTCTACATTGAAAGAAAAATCAAAATTTTATTTGTCAAGTTTTATTCTATTTGTCAAAAATTATAACGAACCGTTTTGAAACTTTACGAGTATTTATGAATATGGGCATTAGACATTTTATTTAATAAAACCTCACAATTTTTGTTGATGAGATTATAAACAATAATTTTTTTTATTCATACAGTTTTACGATTTTTTTGATTTCGTTTCAACGTTCTATAAATTTTAAACAAAAAATGTACTCTCCCTCTTATGGTAACTTATGTAACGTTTAAAGAAAAATGACACATAAACTATCAGTGTAAAAATAGCTATTTATATGTTTAGTTGTAAAATGATGGTGTTTTTCGTAGTTCATTTATCCGGTTTGCGAAAAATACGTTTTTGCAACGAACCACATAGGTACAAGGCTTTTTCTAATTCCGGCTTAGATTCAACATTTACCAAAAAAAAAAAAAAAATGAATTATCATAAGATTTCGTATAAGTGTGAAAAGTGATACAGTCACAGGTTACTATTTGGAAGTATACAAATGTTACTGTTAATATATATAATAAAAAAATCTGATGTGGCCAACACAAAACCTCCCGCTATTTAATTTTTATTAATTTAAATACATACCTACGTATTTACTAACGCTGCAAACTGTTCCATTGCAGAAAACTATTGCTTTATTTACTATTTTCTTCTTCAAATGTCACTATTATTAATTTGAAGTGATTAGTTTTTTGACAGTGGCATTTACTGTTAGTTACATTCATTTAAAATATGAACTGTGTAACAAAGGAATTGTGTTTATCTTAGGCTTCGCGACTAATAAAAAAAAATATTTTTAAATTTATCTGTAAAATATACAGAAAAAGTATTAATGTATTCTTGTAGAAAATTCAATAATCTTTAATTTTCATAAGACATAAAATGCGAAAAAATAGCATTTAATGGTAGTTTTTGAAGAAAACCCATTAGGAGCTTCTGGTAAAGTGCCATTTCCGGTTATCCGATTTACACCAAAAATCTAATGGCTTCTTTTCATATTAGAATAGGGCATAAATACAAGGTTTCAGAATTTTCTGAATGATAGTATTTGGAGTTAGAGCGAAGACAAAATCCATACACATACACACGCACACATACATACATACATACACACATACATACATACACACATACAGACATCATCGTGAAAATGTTAAAATTGGATTGTAGGGACCTTAAAATGTGGTTACTTACTAAAATCTCGATATGTGATTTTTAGCACGATCCCTATAACTCCCTTACCAAACAGTAGTAGGAAATAGTATATTACTAACAAAGGTAAAAAAAAATGCTTCATTATTGTCGGGGACGAAGATAGCTGACCAAGGCATAAAGCCCGAGATATGATGAAACTTTTAACCGAGGATTGTATAGGTACTACCTACTACTACTATTTAATTCACAATCGGATATTAATAATGAATAATTGATATTTAAATAACAATATTAATAATAATAATAATAATAATAGGAACCTAATATAAATAAACAACTTAAAATTTTATTTCTTCACATTTATCTACACTTCATTCGTTATTCATTTTATGTGTAAAGAAGCTTTGTTTACAGGCAAATACCTATCATACTGATATTAACTGATCTTTTAGGGCGGAAAATAGCCCTGAGGTTGAGATGTAGCATCTTCCTGCCCAGAGGATGGAAAGTGTCAACTTTCCAACATCTGAAAAACTTTACAACCTCTTGGAAAATGAAGTTAACAATAACTAACTTCCCAACTTTTTAAAAATCAGAAATCGCCATATTACCAACCGATTGAAGACAAAGAAAATTTATATTTGGAGGGATAACAAAAATTTATGAAAGTGTGAATGTAGACGAGGTGAACGAAATTATGTTTAGATAAGAATATATGGCGAAGTATAATCGTTGCATGGTTGCATGGTTACACGAATGCATTATTGCATGATTTCGGGTTCGTAGGTTCGTACTAACTAACATTGTGGGAAATGGCATAATCATGTATATTTATAATTACATACAAACTAAAACGAAATTGCATGTACTTATGTTTAATTATTAACACAGTGGTTAATTATAAAACATACAACTACATATTACATTAAATTAATTCTCATTACGAATTAAATTTTCCCTGTACGTATCTGTATCTGTATCTGTGGTTTTTTCAGCAAGTTAATAAAGCCATCTTAAAATTATTGCAGTCTATTTTTGCTGGTTGAACTGAAATTGAGGTTATTAACAGATGCGAACAGAGAGATAAAGCGATCTGATTTCCTATGAGAAAGTTAAGCGTTTATCTTATCTGTCCGTTCGTGATCAAATAAAACTCCCATAATAGAAAAACAAATTGTTTTTAATAACGAGAAAATCAGATGCGTGAGATAATTCCTGAACAAGTTAATTTCGGAAGACACGGAATGAAGATGTCCGAAAACTTTAATACATTCTTAAAATATGGAAATTACCACGAATTTACATAAGGAAGTCTGAACTGACAGAACTATTTACCAAGAAGAGGAAGTAGCTGAAAATTGACACACGCCACACACAAAGACAGAAATAAGAATATAAATTTACATTTTATGTTAAATTATAGCAATGTAATGAATACCAAATTTTATTAATATAGAAGATGTTATTTAATTCAAGAATAATCAATGACATTTTGTACTTTCGAAAATGAGTAATTTAAAATTTACATAACTGTCACTATTAATAATAAAGTTTCGTACAGTGAAACATTCTGCACGATTATTGTTGATAACAAATGCCACTAATTTTTACACATGTTTACATTGGTTATTATTGCAATAAGTATCATTCTGTTTTAATGTGAACTGATTCTTACAGTTCCTTTAAGTTAGACTATAGTTGTTTTGTATACAGGATGTTTACTTGAAATCCATAATATGTTTTTTTTTAATTTTGCTGCAATTGCTCATCATAATTAATTAACACGTAAATTTTTTGTCAGATCACGAGAATCATATATGTGTCACATGCATTCTTTCCATAGAAGCTAAGACATAACGATTCTACGCACTCCAGAATCTGTGAAATTTTACTAAGTGGCAAAATGCATGGCCTGGTATACTACAAATCATAGTTAAAGCGTCAATTTTATTTCATATAAATATTTGCGGGTATAATATTAGTAGGTACATTGTAGAAAAATATTAAGTAAACAGATTATAGCGGCAGCAAAAGACCACTAGGTGTAATTTTACTATTCAAAGTACAAATACTTTTTAAAAATTTAAACTTATAATCTACAAAGTAATATTTCTATTCATATCTGTAAATTTAAAGTATGCAATGTAGGAATACTATATTCAACGTAAATAAATAAATTAATGAATGCAAAATTACTTTAGCAAATGTAATCATAACATACTCAAGTGTAAAATATGTGTATTTTTAAACACATGCAATATTACTTTCTGGTTTGTAATTATACTTACAGTTTTGGTATAAATACATTTTAATTTGTAAATTTTACAGTAATTAATGTAAAATTATTTACTTTTAGAAAGGTAATTATAATATATATGTAAATATAAATATGTGTATACATTGTTTGGTATGTAGTCACAACTTATAAGCATAATAATTTTATACAAATATTAGTTATGGAGTACAATATTTCAATCGATTTTCGAAAAAAAATTTAAAAAAAAACATTTCTCTTTATATTATTTATAATTTAATTTTTATTTACTGAACTGGGAGCATAGGAGCAACTATCTACCAGTTTAGCATCGCGCTCGGTATTTATGGCCATATTCGTAGCAATTGACAATATTTTTTTTGGAGTAGGAATTCGAATTAAAATAAAAAAAAAACTATTTCACGCGTACCACATCATACACCACGGAAATGATTATATTTTTACGAAAAATATTGATAGAACACGTTTCAGATAAAGAAATTTGGCAATTAAATGTCAAAATAAGCCTAAAATAAAAAATAAAAAAAAACTGTGGGAATCGGATGCCATAAAAAATATTTGTATAGTGGCTGTTGTTAACGTGTTAAATTTTGAGGAAATTGTAAATACAAATACTTCATCAAAATAAAAATTGCATAATTATAATTTTCTATTTTTAAAAAAGGCGAAATAACATAAACAATCTTTTGTATATACTTTATAAAATACGTGCTGTAATTACGAATTTTACTTTGAGTTTATTGGTAAAATAAAACAAAATTGGATTGATTGTGCTCTCGTATTGTGCAACTTTTATTTTCAACAAATTCTGTATTTTAAATTTTCTTTAAAATATTTTTTTTGTTTTTTTTTTGTCTTGAACTATATAAGTATATAAGACAATATGTGAAAGTCCTAATTTAAAATTACTCGAAATAAGCAAGATATTAAGGAATGAATTTTAAATTTCATTTGTGACGCGCGTAGGTAATGTGGGTATACCAGAAGTTAACAAACAGTGGTTCACAGACTTACGAAAAAATGTTGAGCAAATTGCAAAATAATGTTTATTTGAATTGTAATATTATATTTTATTATGAGAGAAAGAAAATATATTATTGCAATTAATTTATTTTACTTTTTTTTTATTTTACAAAAATATTTTGACATTCTCGAAGTTGGTAGCGCATGGCGCTAGTATCGTAAAATTTTACAGGTGGAACTGTAATAAATATTTTCTTCGGCATTTCTTGTCACGCGTACTTGCCATTTCACAAATATACTGTCTTTAAAATAATCACAATAAAACTTATAACACCACTCTTACTTACGATCTCAAACATTTCAAAGGAGTGCAACAGATAGATCAACAACCATGCGAAGACAAGAAAATCACCCGAACAGCATCCGAACATATCCGACACACCCGAATAATACAAACTTGAATCCTATTTACTTAAACACGCGTGCACATGTCCTACGTCATCAAAAGTAAAACTCCCCGTAGTTGTTAAAGGGAGTAATTAAAAAAAAAATAGTTGGTATTTTCCGTATCGTTTAATTGTTATCTTTCATATTTTTGATAAACTTTTACTTTTTCCGATTACGGTGGAATAGCCTATTAATAGGAACCTAACTACAGCAAAATAAAAAAATAAATTATTCCTTATATAACAGAATTTAAGTTGTCTTCTGGTATAAAAATATAACTTTTTTTGCCTATTATAGAATCAATCTCATGTTGGTCACAAATTAAAGTTGGATGTTCGTACATTAAGCCACAGATAAGTGCTTTTTCATAAATTTGTTTAAAGAGTTTGTCATATTATCGGCTATAGTTCTAATAGCTCAGTTTTAAATTTGACTTACGTTTCTTTATTATTTGCTACTTTTAAATAACCGAAACAAACTTTTTTGGTGCTCGTTTCACCACGACTATTACGTCATTACCGAAATATGTAAAATAAAAATCAAATTTTGTTTTCTTTATAAAGTTATTATCTTTTCAACAAGTTAAAACAGCCTCTTGATAAATATATTCGAAGGGAAATGATTTTTTTATTATATTTATACTAATGAATTGAAAGAAAACTTCCATATTTTTGTTTATGATGATTGATAGCAATCGACAAATTTAATTTCGGGATATTTTATTTGATTTGAACATTGTTGTGGAATTTGTCTTGTTTGAGTTTCGAATTTCAGCCCTCAAGTCGCTACTTAAAGAGTTTTCGAGTAATACTTCAGATTTCTCACAGATTATTGAAATTTTACTTAATGAACAAAGTTTTGTGTTCCTTAAACTTAGAATATAGCTGGTATTTTGTACAGGAAAGTTCAAAATTTCTCATAAATAAGTCAATTTGAGAGTATTATTAGATTTGTTACTTTAATTACGTTTGGATTTAGAGAAGAACTCAAAACGAGAAAATTATATGAAACAAATACTTTAGATTAGTTCAGCGATTGATGTATTGAATTTTCTATTTTAATCCTTAGCTGATACGCTTATTTTTAGTCACTGAACTAGTATGATGGGGTGTTTGAACACCCCATTATATTTAGGTCATTATTTATCTTTCTGATATAAATTTATTTTTTTAACTTTTTATTTAGTTTAAGTATTATTTATACACACTGACACTGAACACGGTGTATGAAAACTAAATCTATTAGAAAAAATCTAATGTGGCCAGCACATTACCTTCCATCAATTCCATGTATTTTGTACAAATCCCATACCAGAAGTTCATTAGAAAAGATTCTATGTATCCAGTAAAGTTGTAACACGTACATACACTATGTAAATTGAATTTGACACTGACATCTGTCAATTAGATTTATTTTAATATATCACTTGTTTCCATGATTATAGCAAATCTGGCTGATTTATGAAAGTTAATCTCTTAACAATTCTTTAACTCTATCGGCCGAATTCACCATTCCTTGATCGTGAGTTGTCCCACAGATCAACGCTGATTCTGAATCAATCCAATTCACCATTATAAATCAAGCTAATCTTCTAATCAAAATAAATGATCAACTGATTCTCCCTATTCCATGAATCAAGCTTTGATCAAATCTGTATATTCTAATTTACACATTTTTAGCTATGCCAGGATTCTAGCTGTTGTACTCATTTGTAACTTCGCCTCATGCTTATTCTTTAACTTTATTTAAAACCTCGTTGGTTTCATTATTTTCAAATATACTTTTATTCCTTTCATTTTCACTATATGTATTTAAAAACACTCTTTTATATTGGAATCAGTGTAAATTTCTACCTACCTATATCAAAATAAAAATATGCTTTTGGAATCAGTATAAATTTCTACCTATATCAAAATAAAAATGTAATATTGTTATACGAAAATTATAAAATATATTTCACAAATAAATTAAGAACTAACATATCAATACTTTTTAACAGACAGTACAATAACCACGAATAAAATTATATGACAATTACATTAACTGTCAAAAACCAAAACAAAACTGTGAATCTGGTGATCATGATTACTTTGCACAGAAATCAAGTTGGTGAATTAAAACAAATGTTGATTTACGAATCAGCTTGATTCCCTAATCAGTTGACCATTAATCAACGGAATAATGGTGAATTCAGTCGTATATCTACTAAATATAAAGATATATGTATCTTTTGAATATGAAAGAAAATGTAATCAGTTCTTTATGTGGACGTAAAGAAGAGGATTACGAAAGAATTATAATTTTTAGAATTGTAGTAGGTATTGGAGAAACTTTTGCCACACACACATACACACACACACCCACACACACACACACACACACACATACATACATACATACATACATACATATATACATACATACATACATACATACATACATACATACATACATACATACATACATACATACATACATACATACATACATACATACATACAGACATAATCGTAAAACTAGTAAAGTGTTGTATTCTAGGCATCCTAAAACGTGCTTATTCATTAAAAACTCACCACCGAATTTTTTGTCCAAACAATACCGTCCTTACCTAAAGGAGATGGAGAAAGCATCTTTAATCTAAACAAATACAAAATTGCACAGAACTTTACAAAAAAAAAATCACGGGATGTGTCTTTAAGTGGTGGCTTAAATGTACTTGATACATCATTCGGGTCATTGTCCAATTCCAAATCTTCATTTTTAGATATTTTTACATCACTAAAATCATTTAAATTGGTGATTATTTCATCCAGTTTTTTTTGCGACAGAGAGCGACTCATATTAAAGAAAAATACACACTTGAAAAGCGCTAACGCAAGTGGTACGGTGGGATGTTTACACACCTCCAAACATAAAATAACTACTGACCATACAGTCAATCACAAACTGTTTTCACTAAAACGTGCACTGCCCAGCCATAGAAAATTACCTAAAACGACAAAAACCCACAAGCAGCAGTGTACAAATAATATCAAAAATATAGACACTGGGGTGTGTAAACACCCCACTGAACCAGTTGAGGTTACAAGTAGGTATTTTATCCATTTAGAATACGTGTAAGAGGACACATATTTGCTTCTTGTTATATATCGTGTTAAAAACTATTTTAAATATATTTTCAATCAATATTATTTATTTAAAAAATAATTTTTAACGCTTAGAATAGAGTTAATTTTTTATTTATATATTCTTCTTGTATTTCGTCTTCTCTTTCAATGTTTATTATTATTATTATTATTATTATTATTATTATTATTATTATTATTATTATTATTATTATTATTATTATTTTAGGTAGAGTACATTTCCTTGTTTCCTATTTTATTAGTTGTAGCTGCAGATTAATTATTATTTTTCTTTTTAAATAATTTAGTTAGTAGTTTTAGGTTATCTTCACAGTTCAGTTTTTTATTGTGGCCAGTTTTACAATAAATATTAGATAATAGTGGTTTCGTTAATTGTAAATATTACTCTATTATCTATTTTCCACTATATAAACTATAAGCGTCTATATAAAAGCATACGAATAAAATAAAATTTCTCCCTTGTTTTAATACCAAATTTCGCCATCAGGTTCGCATTCTTATTTACATATCCCAATAATAGGCTGGGAAAGATAGATAGTGATGGTGTAACGTCACAATGACAACAAATTTCAAATATCTTATTATTAAAAAATACTTTTTACTTCCTTGTACGAAGTAAAGGAAGTATTGTAATCGCGAAAAAATTCGGTTTCCAGATTTCAACGGAAATATCCATTTTGACCATTCCTGAATCCATTTTGACTAATTTCGTCGTGACGTCTGTACGTACGTATCTCGCATAACTGAAAAACGGGAAGCCGTAGAAAGTTAAAATTTTGTATTTAGGACTGTTATAACATCTAGTTGTGCACCTCCCTTTTTGGTCATTGCATAACTTTCAGAAGAGGTACTTTACTTGAAGCCCATAATAGATTTTAATGGAAAACTATATTAAAATATAATCCAAAACTTTTCAAATTTGGTATATAAGACTTTTATATCAATGGGAATAACATAATAAATTTTAGTTAAAATCGTATACCCGGAAGTGGTACTTTACTTGAAACCTATAATAGATTTTAATGGAAAACTATATTAAAATATAATCCAAAACTTTTCAAATTTGGTATATAATACTTTTATATCAATGGAAATAACATAATAGACTTTTGTTAAAATAGTCTAACCGGAAGTGATACTTTACTTGAAGCTATTATCAGTTTTTCTTGAAGAAAATGGTGTTATTTTGATGTTAACAATAAATGCTTCAAATAAAAGTTTTAGAGAATTGAATTTTGCGTCGAAAACTTCAAGTATGATTAAATTAGTTCTTTGTATAAGCGAGATATGTAAATTTAAACATTATGTACTTTTTGGTTTCTGTAATTAAGTTTGCTATGAATTAGGACAAGAAATAACAAAAAAAAAATAAAGAATTTAATGGCAATGTCAAATACGTGCAATTTTATGATTGGGTCTGTTATTATACATATTTTAATTATTAACAAAATATGTATAATGTAACAGGCGTACAAGGAAGTCATGTGGTGTCCACATCAGATATTTTATTTTAATTATCATTTACTGAGTAGTTCTTTAAGTACAAAGTGTATATTTTATTATATTTTTGTTATTGTAGAGGGGTCCATTATATTTATGAGGCAAAGGTATTGATTTTTAGTAATGACTTATTAATTAAATATATAGTACTCTATTTAGGTCGACAAGTTTAAATATTTTATTTAATTCATCTGTGTAACCATATGATAAATATCAAATAATATATCATTTATAAATGCGAAACAGATGATAGCAGTCACTTAGCATAATTAAATCAGTCATAATTCGCGTGCTTATTGCGATAGTGTGAACACATTAATAAATTATGTTGTGAATAGTTAGCATACATTATGGCAAAGAGTTCGTTAATGTATTAAATTAAGTACAACTCTGGCATATCTCGGCCTCATAATCAGCCGGAGTTTTTTCATATGCGGCCGCCAGTCACGAAATAAAATTGTTGCTTTTTTCTCTTTTCACTGCAGATATGAAAATTCGATACTTTATCTGCTGTGCTGACTCTGATACGTGTAAGTTATGTGACGGAAGAATGCAAACACGATGTTTATAAAGTTCAACTAACGCTGTTCCAATATTTACGCTCGTTTTAATTACAGCCCATCAATTTTATGGATCTCTAACCGACTGGAGCAAACATCGTTAAAATAAGTAAATAAATATGATCGATATATTGCAATTCTTTCACAACTTCGCTAAGTAAATATTGAAATATCAACCATCAGCAATAAAATACAAAAATGAAAACATTGTGGCATATCTGATCTTCACTAACAAAGTAAATAATACCGTATATTTTATATAAAGGGATTCATTTATACTGGTGATTTTGTTTGCAAGCCAACTACTAACTCTCCTGCATTTTTGGAAGGGTCGACACTATTTTATAAAAATATAAGATGCCACTGGATAATACTTGAAACTTTGAGTGACAGCACCTTGTTTTAATATTTTAATAATATTTTCATTTCTATTTCTTTAACTCTTCAAAAAAATTATGTTTCTTAAATTATGTACAAATCACCAGTAACTGTATTTTATAAGAAATTAATTTATTATAAACATAACATTTTAAAATAATGTGAAAATAAATTAGAGCTCGATATAATTTCACGATTTTCGGAAAAACAATGCAAATCTGTTTACTTTCCGTTGGTTCTAAATATGTACATATATTATAAAAATTCTATTCAGAAAGTTTCCTGCAAAACTTTATAACTGGCAGATTTACTCTTACTTATTGTAATTAAGATATGACTAAAATAACATTAATATATTTATTTTATTCAACTCGTATATTTATTTTTAAAAAAATTATAATCTATGTATTTTATATTGTGTCTGGTCGCAAATCTAGGGGTACCGGGTTCGATCCCGACCGACGCCAAATATTTTGAATTTTAAATGGCACAAAAGTGACCCCTGTGGTGCACTCTCCACGCCAGCAATGAGTGCCCGTGAGGTGACGCCTGGTAAGCGCCCGCACGGTACAAATATGTCATCATCATTACTGATATCTGTGATAAAGCAGATTGGCACACCCAGAAATGGGTAATATGCCGGGATGATATATTTTATTTATTTATTTATTTATTTATATTTAATATATGAATATGTGTAATTTACAAATGTTTCTCAAATATAAAATGTGAGCTTTTAGGTTTCACTGATGGTGAAATTATGAGAAATCGCTATTGAACTAAAATATGAAGCGAAAATTCAAATAAATTGTTCCTGTATTAACTAGAACTATTTATAACAATCAATACAGGACAAACATACTTCCGATATTAACCTGAATTTTAAAAAAATAATTATTGAAATCTAAATTTTAAAGCTTTTAAATTAGTAATTAATTTTTTACCTTCCGTCAAAAGGAAGGTATTGTTTTTGGTCAAAAAATTCGGTTGTGAGTTTTTAATGTATAAGCACGTTTTAGGGTCCCTACAATACGAATCTACTATTTTTAAGATGATGTCTGTATGTGTGTATGTGTGTATGTGTGTGTGTCTGTGTGTGTGTCTGTGTGTGTGTCTGTGTGTGTGTCTGTGTGTGTGTGTGTGACAAATTTTTCTCCGACGATAACTCCAAAACTACAATTCTAAAAATTATGATTCTTTCATATTCCTCTTCTTTACAACCATATGAAGAGCTGATTAGATTTTGGTTATCATTGGTCAACCGGAAGTACCCTTATTTGAAGTTTTTAACAGTTTTTCTTAAAAAAATGCAGTTAAATATTATTTTTTGACATTTTCTTATTATATTTATTAAAGAAAATACTCTTCTATGTATGGTTTGATTATTCATTTTCCTTCATATTCAATAGATGTAGAGTTAAAGCATTACAAAGAAATTAATTTTCAAAAATTAGTCAGCTTTGTTATTTATCACGGAAACAGCTGACATAATTACTGAAAAAAATTTAATTGACAGATGTCAGTTGCAAGTGCAAAACCAAATATGGAAAAAAGTATAGGATCTAAAATTGGTATGTCATAGTGTTGCTCGTAAGTGACACGCAGAGAAAGGCCAAAGAGAAGATGGAAGGACATTACTTAGTGTAGTTTATGTTATAATTTTATTGGATTTATAGAACCTTTTCAAATGAAATTTTGGTATGGAATTTGTAAAAAATAGTATGTGTTCGTGTTCGATTTTACATGATATTATACAGAATCTGTTCCAAGGATCTTTTGGTATGGGATTTGTACAAAATACATGGAATTGACGGAAGGTCTTGTGCTGGCCACAACAGATTTTTTTTATTAAGAAAATGTTTTCGTGATATCCACTTTTAATGGGGATCAAAACGGTATGTAATTTTTTTGTATTTTTCAAATTTAGTTATTTCTGTATAAAATGATTGTAATTTATAAGTTGATAGTTACTAAGAGTAATTAATATTGTAATTTGAATATCATCTTATGCCTTTACAGCTCTGTCGAAGATTTTAAATAAATCGAAACTTTATCGGTCTTCTGATTGTTTTGCTACAGCCTTACCCAAATTCCGACTACCCTTTCAATATATAATTATTTAAATAAATATTGTATTAAATACAATTAATAGCAATGTGAATTAAAAATTATTTCTTGTTAAGGAAATGATTTAACATATGTACGAGTAAAGTGAATTATTTGCTAATTATTAATACTGTAATAATATATTTTCTCTTTATACTTCTGAACATATAAAGTAGTATCAAAAGGAAACATAAGATTTAATTTACTCTACGAATTTACAAACACTTGCGGAAATACTAATTAAATTAGTATTGAAACTTCAGCATACATTTAAATTAATAATGAAATTCGCATAAAAACATAATTAATATGACAATAAATTACGTTTCTTACTCGGGGAACATTTGCTTTGAATTATAAACGAGATTATATTTCTTGTACGCATAAGGGCAAGAAACTGACCATGCTTTAGTTATTTTATAGCCGTATTATAGTATTTAAAATAAAATAAAATTTAATTAACCCTTGGCTTGGTAGTACAATTGAGCGTTCGAGGTTGTTAAATAGTGTATTTAATAGGTACACGCAGAAGCAATAAAGCCACTTGCAGCACAAGAGCAGACAATTTATTATAAGCAAAAAGAGCTGATGACAGGATAAACGCGCGGACAAGAAGCACATTGCTACATAAAATGCGGTTTTTGCACTCCCACGACTGCAGCCTATCGCTTACTGGATCTTTCAGTTTTTGTAAATCATCGTACGATGCATTTTTCTTGCAATGAACACAGGATGCATATTTGCGATGTCTATATCTCTATGGATGTAAGAAAATATTGACTTACCATATGTTGATGGAGAAAATAGTTGATGATAATTGATAATAGAATTTCAATGAACCTGAAACAAATAGGAATTGTTATAAATAATAATATTTTAGGTACATGAGAAAAATGCTTTGTTTAATATATTTTCGGTGTATCCTATTTAAACTAAAAAAAAAAAAATACATTTTTTTAGAACAGATAAAAAATTTCGACAAATTTAAATTAATCTTTTAGTTCAAATAATACCGTAGAATTAAAATTTATAAAATTTGCTTGTCTCTGATTTGAAATAGAACAGAAGAAAAAAATATTATATTCGAGAAAATGTGGGTTAAAAGTTCTTATTTCATTATTTTCTATTTTTTAAGTAGTGATGCAACGATTTTACTTTTACAATTACGATTCCGATGAACAAATTTGATAATCGCCGATTAGGTTAATGCCCGGATGCAGAAACGTTCATCAATTCCTTAATCAATCAACAGTTCATCAAAACGTACAAATGTACCCCGATTTTTTGAAAGTGATAATTTAAATGTCATAAGAACGAGGAAACTGATTCGAATTAGTTCATTTTAATGGTCTGTTAACTGAACAAGGAATTGATGAACGTTTTTGCAACCGGGCATAAGTTAAAAGAATTACAATAAAAGTAAGTAATTTATAGTAAAATAATTTTGTTATTTATTAGATAGCACACAAAAATCAGAAAAGTCAAAACAAGAACAACTACGTAACAAAGTTACAGCTACAGCTAAGTCATTTCACTACAAAAATCACTTGAACATCACATGAATTTTGATTTTATATTTATTTAAGTGTTACACGGTAAATAAAAACTTGTTGTGATTACTAAAAATAAGTTCCAGTAGCAATTTTTTTTTTTTTTGTCAATATAGGACCAGCAAATATATTTGTTACAATTACCAAGGTAAATTTGCTGGTAAAAAATTGTTGTGGCAACAAATACAGTTTTGTTATATATAACAAAAGATATTTGTTATACGAACAAATAAAATAAGTTATCATTAAGAAATATAAATTTGTTATTCGAACAAATAAAATAAGTTACCATTAATAACTATAAATTTGTTTTAGAAACTAATTAATTTTGATTGATATGTAGAATGTAGTAAGGTAAAAATTAAATACATGCGTCTTCTATTATTTTTATTTATTTATAATTATAATCTATATACATGTAACAAATATTATATAAAAAAATAACATATGAAACAATAGTCACTTAAATTACCTATATATAGATTTATCAGTAATCTATACATACCTTCAAATTTCTCAATAAGACACACTAATTGCCATTGTTTTAAAATATCTTTTACAAAATCATCCATTTTTATTGACGGGCACAAGAAACAGGCACTTTTAAAACACAATTTTCGACAGGCTAAACTTAACTGCGCAAGCAAATGCGACACGACGTAGTATAGTACACGAACAGTGAATTATGCTGTATACCAGGGAATACCCTGTCTACACAAAAGTTTTAGTTACCTGTACAAAGTATATGGCGAGAAAAGAAATAATTTGTTATCTTTACAAAATATAATGTCACAGAAAAAAAAAAAATTTGTCCCAGTAACAGATGAAATATTTTTAATTGTTGCAAAATGATTTTGTAATCGGAACAAAGTAACAAAATAACTGCTTAATACTACTAATAATAATTGCTGCCATGATTAATATTTTGCAGCAAATAATACTTTTTATATACAACAAAAATTGTTTAGTTTTGGAAACTTAAAATACAAAGTTCTTCGTATACACGGCAAAAACTTATTGTTGAAATAACAAAAAAAATGCAGCTAACTAAATTTTGTCCGGAATATCAATGTAATTTTTTACCGTGTAAGGGCAGTAAGCATGTCACAGGTTGAGGATAATTTTGGAAATCCAGCTGAAGTTAGTAGAAGAGCACTTACTGACCGCAATGTTTATTACATTTTTTTGCACGATCAACGCACAAAATAAAAAAAAAATAGAAAATTATTTGGACATATTAAAAATTTTGGTTGTCATTTTTAAAGTAATCTTAATCGTATCACTAATTTAAGATGAATTATGAAAAAAAAGGACATGAAACGAACTAATACTCAGCTGACGAAATGTCAAAATGGAAAAATTATTTGTTTGTGTTTAAGCGGCAACAATATTGAATACTAGTCAGTTAGCATAGATTGTGCTAGGGAATTTTTAAATTTACTTCTTTCTCCTTAAGTTTAAAAACGCAGAATTGTAGTTAAAATAGATATTACAGTGACAAGAGATGTCAGATGTTATTCTAACATGTAGTATGAAAAAAAAATTGGATTGTACCTATAAGAGTATTTCGCCAAAGAATACAGACTGTTAATTTAAATAAGCACCAGTCGTATTTCGATATATGAGCTACATAGAAGGTTAAATTTAAAAGCAATTTTAGTTTTGAAGACTAATGTAATGAACAAACATTTTTTTTGCTCTTTCTTTCATTACATCTTGGATAACAAATTAATATAATTTTGAGTCCGCTACTGAATTTTTATGAGGAGGTACAAATTTCATTCATAATAGAAAACGAAATTTGCTGAATTTTATATTTCATCATAACTACTTTCTATAAAGAATTCAAAACTTTAGCACTGCGTAAAATTCTTACTAACACTAAAATTTTAAAATTAGAGAATCCACTCATCAAAATTTATGTGTCAAAATATTCACTTTATGAATCATATGAATAATGGAACTGCTATGCCGAAAATGTATAATAAAAATCTGCTGTGGCCAGTACAATGTACAATACCTCTCGCCATTTCCATTTTATGTTATATAAGTATTGTATTGCACTTCGCTATTGAACAGTCGTTTTATAACAAAATAATTACAGAACCTTACCCAAATATTGTTTTTATTGTATTTAACATGTCTTCTACACACATACAATTCTAATTATATCTATTTTTCATTGTATGAGGAAGTTCCTTAATATCAGAGATTCTTCCAATTCATTACCTAGATTGGCGGTATTTCTGATGGATATATGCATTTTACCTACAATTTTAAATATTTAATTAATAAAACAATAAGAAAGATTAAATGTACTTCCCAGAAGAAGCTTTCAGAATGTCACTAAAACTGTTGATTTTTGACAATGACATCTGTAATTTATAAACTAAGTTATAAACATTATTATGTTATAAACATTTGAATTTGTCAACTGGTTTCCTTAGTGCCTTAGCTTGTGCGATGTACTACATTAAATTATTCTATATATAACAGTACCTTTATCTTTACATCTACGCAAGATATAATAATAAAAACATTAAGTGTATTAGATAAAGAATTTTATGTTCAATATTCGTAATAACAAAAATTTCTAAAAAATAATATTTAGAAGATTTTTTTAAAGAAACTATTACCTCCGGTTGTACAATTGTTACCAAAATCTAATCAGCTCTTCCCAGGAATTTCAGATTGAGGAAACTGCAGTTAAATATTTTTTAAATCATAGTATTTGAGAAACCGTGGTTCCAACATCCACACATCCATACACACACACACGGACATAATCGTAAAAATGTTATAATTGGATTATAGGGACCTTAAAACGTGCTTATCCACTGAAATCTGGATATGCGAATTTTAGCATGATTCCAATACCTCTCTTAGCTAGAAGTAAAAAGTAATTTGTAAATGGTAAGTAGGTAATATGTGAGTACCTACTGGCAATTCATATAGATCTGCCTTGTTCGTCAAAATTATCATGTTATCACCGCAAAACAATGTGCGTACAAGAAGCTAGTGCCGCTATATTAAAAACTGAGAAATAAAAATATGAATTATTTAAAAATGAAAAATTCTATTTATCTCACAGATATTTAATTGCTAACAGTTTCGTTATTTTATTTGCTGTTTGGTACATCAGCATCATAAGTTAATAAAACCATTGTTTGTCTGTAGAATTTTACAATTTTCAGTTTCTTTTTAAAGTTGTTGCCACAGTAACATGCAACTCTGGTAACAAAACAAAAGTGAACATCAACAGGTAAGCAGAACGGTGTTGCGCTGCGCTATATCACCGCCATGACAAAATAAACCAAAGCGAATTTAAAAGAGCAGCATTTTGCACAATCCTGAGAACGGATGCACTGTTCCGCTGCATTTTACAGCCGATATAAATAAAAACAATACATGACTGGATTTCATTCGCAACGGTGCTGATGAATTTATCACAAAATATACCATTATCTGCCTTCCTCATTCTACGTAGGTACTGACACTCTGTAACATAGCAGGAGTAAATTTCAAAGTTGTACGCTCTACAAAAATCAGGAAAAATATTTATATTAAATTTAAATTTCTGATATTTTAATTTATAAAATATTATTCCACCCTTTTTAGTTTAAATTTGAAAAAAAGAGTGTATTTAAGACGCAATATTTTCCATGATATATTCTGCTATAGTAAGATTTACAGTTAAAACTATATTACTATACAAAAAATCTGATGTGGCCAACATAAAACCTCTCACTATTGAATTTTTATTAATTTAAATACATACTCACGTATTTACTAACGCTGCAAACTGTTCCATTGCAGAAAACTATTGCTTTGTTTACTATTTTCTTTTTAAAATGTCACTATTATTAATTTGAAGTGATTAGTTTTTTGACAGTGACATTTACTGTCAGTTACATTCATTTGAAATATGAACTGTGTAACAAAGGAATTTACACCAAAATCTAATGGCTTCTTTTCATATTAGAACGGGATGGAAATACAAGGTTTCAGAATTTTCTGAATGATAGTATTTGAGTTAGAGTGAAGACAAAATCCCTACACATACACATACACACACACACACACACACATACACACATACAGACATCATCGTGGAAATGTTAAAATTGGATTCTAGGGACCTTAAAACGTGGTCATTTACTAAAATCTCAATATTAGATTTTTAGCACGATCCCTATACCTCCCTTACCAAGGGTAGCGGGAGGTAAAAAGGAAAAATGTTCATAAATATTATATTTAATTTTTTTTTTTTGTTTATTGCGTCAAATGAGTGGACGTAGATTTTAATAATGACACCTCCAAAATTTTTGACACGAATGCGCTTTCATACAAGGTACGTGAAATAAAACAATAAACATTGTAGACAACTAAGTAATTTTAATTTCGAACATAATATTAAAATAAGAAATTAATCAAACACTTTCTGTTTGTATATAAAGCCTTCCTTATTCCACCTATCAAACAACTAATAACAAGAGATGATAGCCTGTAGGATTACGAATCCATTTTGTTAAAAGAGATTATAAATCTTATAATACTGTAAACGCGTGTTTCATAACAGCGCTTTTATTATAATAGTACGTTCGTAATTCGATCTAATTTTTATACATTTTAGCAGTAACATTGGGAAAATAATCGCCTTTCCTGTTAAAAATCAAAAACTTTAATAATTTTTAAGATGTCATATCTCATTCAAATTTAATGAAATATACCCTAAAGTTTGTAATTATTCACCTATAACTTTCCCATTTACATAATCCTAGTTCTCTCCCTTGTTTCTCAGAATTGTTAGGACTCCTGATATGGTTGACATGTTGAGTTATCTTGGCTACTCTCCTTAATTTTTCCTAATATCGTACTACTGATGATGAGAACTTAGTTCTCGAATTATGTATTTAGTTTTTATTAAAATTAATTTTAAGGTTAAGGCATATTTTAAATAATTAATCTAGTATTCATACTTCAAAGTTTTTCGCATAAATAAAATATTGCAAAATTTATATTTTCGCTTATATTTGCTGACCGCATTTTTTAAAAAAAATATCGGAACGTTACTAAAATTCTCTCCTAATGGGGAAATGTTTGTCTTATCAACGGCCGACTTTGTCCTTGAAATCAGCATTCAGGATATTTAATTATTGGGACACCTGCACTCCAAGAAAGTCTGTTTAAAATAAACTCTAAAATTGGTTTATGTAAGTTCACACCAAGTTGTGTAAAGTTAAAGTTAAAGTGGTATAAATGTATACGTTGAAGTAGTTCAAAATTGAATACGAATATTTCGCAACATAGCACCAACTAATGTATTTTAACTATGCAATGATGTTACAAGATACATACATATATGTATTATGTGTGTATGTATCAATTATAAGTAAATAAAACAATGGGTGGTAGCACGAATGATGATTAGGAGATCACTAAGGAACAGATCAATAACAGTGTTTTTGCACTGTCAATCATTTATGTATTATTTTAAAGAAAAATATTTCAAATAAAATAGTTTTTTTATAACTTGTATTGGAAATATCTTTCTCTAAAATAATCCATAAACTATTGACAGTGCTAAAAGCACTGCTAGCCATCTACTAGCAAATCACCCTGAATCAATTTTTCATGCCAGCACCCAATATGTTTAAAGATCTAATTTATAGGACGCATTTTATATATTTACATTAAATGATGACATATTTATAGTATGTACTTACCAGGTAATGAGAAATCTTCATACCTCTTGCCTTCGTATAACAAAACACATTTACACAAATTTTTCTATTTCACTTTAAATGGTATTTTGTACATATCATTTAATTCACAAAATACAGAAATTTACATCCGAACTCTTCCAAACATCACAACAAACTAACTACCAGGGAATCTAACTACCGTGCGATTTTTAATTTGTTTCATTGGGAACAAGAGACCACTGATCAGAGTGAAGCATAAAATTTCTTTAAATTATTACTATAAATAGTGCAAATATTTTTATTAATTATTTATCACTACATTTTCTACTACACTTTATTATTTACAATTATCAAATTTTATAAAATTTAATGTTGGGTTTTACTCTAATATATTTCACCACTTACTTAATCGGTTTTTACACGGCTAAAATTTATTAGAGTGTGTAGTTCTAGTAATGGCAGCATTACTGTAGTGGTAGCACGCACTTTAGAATTCTATCAAAAGATGCATTTGTTTTCGCTTTTCGCCACGAAGCGAAAATTTGATAGCATGCGTGTATAAAAATATTCGCCTGCAAGCTTACGACTCGAGGCGAAAGTGTCAAAGTAACGTCATTAATTTGCCACAATTCTATTCAAAGCCAATTTATATATAAATTAAACATTTATTATATACAACTGTCATAATATTTTTTATTTTAATAGTATAAAATCCAATAATTTCCGAACCAAAAAACGAATACAGAATTCTAAAGTGCATGCTACCAAGATTCGTAAAAGTAAAATCGTATTCGCCTACTTTCTATTATAGAATTCTAAAGTGCGTGCTACCACTACTGCTTCGTATACTGAAGGTCTTGGGTTCGATTTTGCTAGGTAGGCTTGAAACTAGCAGCGAAGAGATCATATATCCATCTTAAGGTAGAAGTATGCAATGGTCATATATTCTACAGGAGAAGTTAATATTAAAATGCTAATAATGAGTGAGCATAGATACCATTAAACTTTAAATGATGTCCATATTTAAGAGGAAAAGTAGATTTTTTGCAAATCACTTTATTTTTACCTTGCTCATCATTTATTTGTCGGAACAAAAAACTCGTTATTGTGAACTTGACAAAGAAAGTAAATTGTCAAGTAATGCAAGCACAAATGAACAAATTCTCAAACGGATTAAACTGAAAAGAAGAGTGTTTAACGGTTGAAGAAACCACATCAGGAATGAAACCGGTGATAATTGCAGCAAACAAACAAACAAACACAACCCGGTTCGAACTTGTCTGTTGACAGAGGCTTCCATGGCCCACTCGATAATCTGGATAAGCTTTTTCATCTCCCCGATAATCTATGTTTTCTTACTCGCTTACTTGTGATGAATCATGGTAAAGAAACCGCTTCTGCTGCGGAATTAAAACGGCGAATTTTTTTAAACGTTCTGAGAACACGACTCGGTTGATAACGAGATACGTTGGCCTTTTTTCCACGAGTTTCATTTAATTTTAGTGAGACATCAAGAAGAAATAAAAAATCCGGCGAGTCAATTTGTCAGGAGTACGTGGAGTACATTCCTAAATGGATAAATTCACTGCGCCTGAGCTAGATGCTTTCATATACTTTATGGAATATGTCTGTAAAATGTGACTGCGCCGGAATTTAGATATTTGCCTTTTGCAGGGGAGAAATTATGAATTTAGGAGCTAAATGTAATTTGATACTAGCGACTAGTGATATACTAATACAGTGGTCTTCAATTGTTCAATTGAAAGAATATAAAAAAGTGCCATAAATATTCGCGAAAATAAATAACTGCAAAATTTACATTATCCCCTATACCTAATGGCCTATAGTGACTGAATATACATAGTGTCGTCAATATATACTAAGCGCCGCCATATTTTAACAAATGATGCCGCGCGAAATTTGATCTCATGTATGAAAACCAAACAAAATTCAATAAACATTTAATAAAAGAGCATATAAATAGCAAACACAATATTTATTTCTTTAAAATTACACTACTAAATTACAAATAAATTACATATAAATATATTTATAGACAAATAATAAATATGTACATAGGACCAACCCCCCCCCCTCCTCCAAAAATAATATTTAATTTGCAAATTAGCACAAGCTTTAAAGTTTAAACGATGCTTTTGTTTGTTTGAAAAATGCTAATTTTAAAATATTAATGATATTTTTTGTTAGATTCATTCTTGTAATCAACATTATTAGGTTTTTTTATCGTTATAATTTTCAAGTCAACAATGCCAGAAAATTATCCGTTTGGCAGGATATTTCTTTTACTTTTTTCTACTAAATTTTAATAGTAAATCGTGGAAATTCGATATCGGCAGAAAAGAAAAAGAAAATTATCGGATTAATTCTTGTAATCAATAATCTTGAGCTATCGTCAAAATATTATTTGTTGTAATCAACACCGTCACAGTTATTATTTCAATATAACGAGACTAAAATAATATCCGTTAGCGAGGATAAGGATAATTACTTTACTTGTAACATACAACTAGAGCTCTAATGCAAACGAATTAAAAGAATAATATTGTTCACTTCTATCACTAAATACTAATATAAAATTGTCTTAGCAACTTTGTATTAACGCATTTAACGTAACAAAAACCTTTTGAGTTACAAATTTACAGACACACGTATAATATAATTATTTACAAATTTGATATAATTACTTTAAATTCGCATATAATTCTCAAAAAATATCTTGAAATGTTACGTTTCTGTACTTAATTCATGTACACAACGTTCAAGGTTGGCATAATATCCGCCATATTCTGCCAATTTCGTACCGACCAATCAGAATCGAGCCCCCTATTGGCTACACTATGTATATTTAGTCATGTATAGTACCTATGTATTTTTCCTCAAATAACAAAATACCATTAAAATGGTTTCCTAATGAAGCAACTTTTGTGTAATTTAACCGACTTTATATCTTTTATAGTTTTCGAGATTACCATGTTGAACAAATTATCCTGGACATTCTAATACTCGTAATTTATTACCAATTAAGCTTTGGTGAACCAGTTTTATATAAATACGTAAGAAAATAATGACCGTTATACAAATACGATATGTATTCATAACCTTAAATATTAGATCATATAGGGTCAGAAGACAAATCCTAGTGCAATGTATCGGTGTTTGGCAATTGCAATTCAAATACTTATATTTGGAAAAATGTATATCAAATAATGTCATTTCCTCTCTGAAATAAGTCATTGAGTCTATGTCCAATTTCTTTTCATACACATGTCCTTGATTATAATATAATTTATCCTAGTTTGTAAATAGGTATCAGAAATACACGGTTTGTCAATTTGGAGCTAGTTGAGTGGTTTGCGTGTCCGCCACAACAAAATGGCGGAAATGGCGTGCAATTGTAGCGTGCACTGCCGGATACTTGTGGAACTAATAGCACGAATTACAGCCACAGATATAGACCAGCATAACTACGGTCATTTTCAAGAAATCAGTAAATATCGCGTTCAGGGTAAATCGTTGACAATTCTGTAACGACATGTGCATAATAAATATTTTACATGTCTGCTGCACTTAAGTGAATTGCTTTGCTTTGAAAAGGACATGGCATATAGAAATAGGAAACTAACCAAATAAAACGGATTGAATTTAAACTATAATTTGTTCTCTGAATTGCGGCAAACAATTTTATTATTTCACTTCTTTTTATTAGTTTTTGACATATGACATATTGTCAATAGATTCAAATAGCTTTAGTCTGCTTTAAACCCATTATTCGTATTTATTTTACGTCCGAAAACATTTAAAATTTCAACAATAAATGAAAATAAAGTTCAGTCTGTGTTCTTTGTAGAAAAGTCCCGCTGTCATTTAAAATTTATATCTGAAAGCTAAAAAATATTAAAAGACTTTTTCCATTGATTATTCCTCCTGTCTATCATTCCGTATTTTTTCGAGCTAGTAGGTATACGATGTGAATTCATTAACCACATAATCGAAACGGTGATATCTGATATTATGAACAAAACTAAATAATCACAAAAATATCTGCATTTTATTTTAGTATGTACGAGTTCGTAAACATTTAGAAATAGTTTTACGATGAGCAATAAATTTTAGACATCGTGATATTACTAGGAATATTATATGGTTATGTGATAGTTACACAAATATTATCGGTCCCTAGGACCGGGTGCGTGTGCTGAAAAATCAAAATGTTCTTTCTGTTGGAGATTTTCTATCAGCTTGAATGAGACCTGGGTTCGAGGCTAGAAGGAGGTGCCTTAGATGGTTGTTCAGAAAAAGCCCATAAGATAAACAGCGAATCTGGGTGGGAAAGATAGCCCCAGAATATGAAGTGACAAAGACAGATGGTTGAACACAAACCGAGGTTTATTTTAAAAAAATTTCAATCAAAAATTAGAAAGTTCAAGTTCAAGAAGTCAAGTTTAAGATGTTGAGTTAAGAGACAAATAGTGTTAAAAGTGTAAATCCATACTAATATAATAAATGCGAAAGTAACTCTGTCTGTCTGTCTGTCTGTTACGTTTTCACGCCTAAAAGGTTGTACCAATTTTGATGAATTTTGGTATAGAGATAGACTGGATCGTGGAGAAGGACATAGGCTATCTTTTGTCGCGAAAATAAAACTTGAAGGGAGTGAAATAGGGGATGAAAATTTGTATGGAGAACCCATCATTTCTCCCGCCGAACCAATTTTGATGAATTTTAGTATAGAGATAGATTGGACCTTGGAGAAGCACATAGGCTATCTTTTTCCGCAAAAATAAAACTTGAAGAAGGTGAAATAGGGGATGAAACTTTGTATGGAGAACCCATCATTTCTCAAGTTAGTGTTTTAGCGTATTTGAAAAATCATCCTGTATTATAAGTCATGATCTAGTTGTAATGAAATAAAAGAACAAGTTATGTCAACGTGTTCCCAAAATGTCAGTTTATTCTCTTAATTTATTAAATTATTAACATTACATGGTGACAGCGGTGTAAGTAATAATTACAACACGAAGAAATTGAATTATACGGTCGTTATAAACGAAATACCAGAGAAATTCATAGTTCAATACGTCGCAATGTCTACACAAACAGTTTGTCCAGTACCAGATCAAATGTTGTCCGTTTTGCTATTATCTATAAATGCAACGTTTTTATTGCTCAGATTATATTTTGTATAAATCATATTTTACTGTTCTGCTACCATCTTTTGTCTTGTAATGATTTTATTGTTCTGTTATACGTTCTGTTTATATCGTTTGTTTAAATTGCAATTTTACTTATTATTTATGTATATTTTATAACATAATTTAATTACTTTTATAAAATAACTATTTATTAAGAATTCCGTTTTATTTTTGCCTTGCCCCCTGAACATATGAAAGTATTAGTATTTTTATTATTCCAAATTTCACATAAAATACTTTTCCAAATTCGGTTTTGGTTATTTATCCATAAATAGACTGGTGGTAGCGCTACTAAAATAAATATTATTTCTCTATTTTATCCTTGTGCTAGAAATGTCCTGTCCAGTGGCGTAGCCAGAATTTTCAAATGGGGAGGGATATTGAATATATGGCGGGAGGGGAAAGTTGTATAGAAAGAAAATTACTAACACATATTGTACTCTATCTTCGTTAGTCACAATTTTGCGTCAAACTTATAGATTTTATAAAATAGATCACTTATTCATTAAAATAAAATATGTACACACCAAGAAATTCTGTTTAAAATAAACATTAAAATTGGTTTATATAGGTCCACACCAAGTTGTGTACATTGAACCACTTACAAATTTCGTATAAAAGTACAAGTAGAAGTGGTTCAAAATTGAATACGAATATTTCATAGCATAGCACTAAATAATGTATTTTAACTTTGAAATGATGTTACAAGATACATACATATACCATGAACGTATATATTATAAATAAATAAAAACAAAATGTTAAAGATCTCATTTATAGAACGCATTTTTTATAGATTAATGCCCGTATTCATAAACACTAGTAAAAATTTTAAACGGTTTGTTATAATATTTATCCAATAAAAACAGACGACATTGAAAGAAAAATAAAAATTTTGTTTGTTAAGTTTGATTCTATTTGTCAAAAATTATAACGATCCGTTTTGAAACTTTACGAGTGTTTTTGAATATGGGCATAAAGCATAAATGATAATATAGTACTTACCAGGCAATGGGAAATCTTCATACCTGATGCCTTCGTTTAACCCGGGATCGGTACCGGTGTTAGATTTTTTCTAACATTTTTATATTTATCCATATTTTTTTAAAACAGTTAGCCCTACATCTCAGGCCGTCCTGCTATGCCTCCCTAAGAACCTCCCTCAGTTATCCCCAGTACCAGTTTATTTGAAAATTTCAGCGTACGTGATCAGTTCATATTTTTTCCAAGTCGTGTCAACATGTTAGACAAAATCTAACGCGGTACCTATCGTAGAATTGTAAGTTAGTTACTATTTTTACATTGAAAACTTTAGTTTTTTGACAACATTGTGTAGTAATAGTATGGTGATGTCGTACGAACAGGAATATAAACATTTGCAAGCTCTTTGGAAGGAAGCTTTTTTTTTGCACTTGCTTTTCTTTGTTTACATTATGTATATTTTAGTTGACATTTTCGCATAATATAAAAACGTAAAAAATATGAAATACTGTTTTATTTATATTTAAAATCAATCTAATTAATACCTGCCATTGTCAGCATTGATAATTTTTACATAATAAGGTGAATAAATATAAAAATCGCTATGTTAGAAAAAATCTAACGCGTTACCGATCGCGTAATTATAGGAGGCGGTACCGATCGCGGGTTAAGAAAATATATTTACACAATTTTTTGTATTTCACTTTAAATGTTAGTTTATAATCAGCCCGATTCTGTAAAAAGTATCTAACATTGTTACTTGTTAGCAACGTTACTATGAAGTTACTCTGATAGCAACTATCCTAGTAACTGAATACATATTTCGTATTTTGTAATTATTTGTTTAGGAATGTTACTCCCAGAGTAACTAAACAAACTTAGTTACTAAGATAGCAGTCAAACGAGGAACACGAATTGTGGTGCGCATGCGTATTTCTTCATCTGCGTGTGTTCTAATCTGACAAGTGACATTTATTAGTGTTTATAAGTAACCAAGTGTTATATCTGTTTGCAAGAACAACCAACGAACATTTGGAAATATTAATAGCTTATTTAAAAAACCACAAAATAATGCTCGAAATAAAAATACATCCTCTGAAAACTAATGAGCTTAAATTGTCATGGGAAGAACTTACAAATATTTTGAATAATACAAAGAAAGGAGCCAAGAAAAATGTACAGATTACTTTTAAATGAATAGGTACGCCTGTTGATCTTATTGAAGGTTCCGCTAACGGAGTTACTTTTTCAATAAGATCTTGTACAATTGGTTTTGGTAATCGGAACAATTTTTAAAATTTTATATCCGGAATTAAGAAAGGATTACTCTCGTCTCTTACCAATCTATTTTCTAACCTATTTCTTCTTCTGTGGAATAAAAATATAAATTTATCAAATAAATTTTCCAATTTCATAAATAAACGTTACCGAAAATTATTTACAGTTACTTTTTTATATATACCGATTTTCCAAAGCTGCCAGTGCTCTATTAAATTCAAAATTCATCCAAATTCCAGCCATTCTGAAAGATTACTACACCTTAAATACTATGTTTGGCTAGTCTCTAGCGTAATAACTTGTTTAACAACTAAGTATCTAAAACTGTAATGACTCTGTGCTTATAGAATACAAAAAATAACAAGTTACTGTAGTTGTAACTGACCTTCATTTTAAAGACTATTTTAGTAACTTTATTCTAGTAACTCTTCTTACAGAATCGGGCCGATTATCATTTAATACACAAAGCACAGAAATATACATCCCAACACGTGTAAGTATCACAACAAACTAAGCTCCCGTGCGATTTTTAACTTGTTTCATTAGGAACTTGACAAAACTGATCAGAGTGTAGAATGAATTATCTTTAAATTATTACTATAAATAGTGTAAAATTTTTATAAATTATTTAACACTACAATTTTTACTACATTTTATTATTTACAAATAGCAAATTTTACAAAACTTAGTGTTGATTTTTACACTAATATATTTTACCACTTACCAAATCGGTTTTTACACGGCTAAAATTTCTTAGAGTGTATTAATATTATTAATGGGGAGGGTTTAAATCCGAAAACCTTCCCCTTGGCTACGCCACTGGTCCTGTCAGAACTTCAAGTATGATTTCGGCCAGATTCGAAACGCCCTACCGCATTCATAGAACATGCTCATAACAGTACAACAGTACGTTTATTAATAGGTGAGACACCACTACCGAATTATCAAAACCATCTAATGCATCCCTCTGAAGATATCTCCCATATAGGCAATATTGCATATCTTTGTTGCACATGCTTCACACCCAGTGAACTCCTTGGCGTTAACACCACCTCACAACATGATTGTTTCCAGGAGAGCAGACTCGTCGCGGAACCCGACCACCGAACCTGCGATTCACTGCACTCAAACACCGATTCGGATGTTTGCACTCAGGGAATTCCAATTATCGAAGCAATTTCAATGCGATAGGTGTTGCTGAATACAGATCACTGGGTAAAAAGATAGAGCCAAACGGAATCTTTGTATTGGGGAGTTTTAGAATAAATTCAAAGCAAACGAATGATTTTGTCATATTAAAATGGATGAATAGTAGTTGTTGATGAACTCGAAACAATATTAAACTATAATTATTAAATAAATAATATGTTTTAGTAATAAAGACTTTATTTATTTATAAGGTTTTTTGGATGCTTTATGCTTTGGAGGTACGATGCCACAATAATCAGCAATAGATGTTTTAAGAAAGTTTACAATAATATTTTATTTTACCTTTGTTGAAATGATGTATCTTAAAATTTTTTTAGAAGTAATATCACAAGACCTCCTGATTTTATCGATAAATTTTTATTTTGCACGATTTTTTTTTGCTTAGCAACAAACACGAAAGCAAACTGCATGGTAAATCCCGACTCCGAAGGAGGAGGGGTTTTATCTAATGTCAGTTTGCTTGAGTGATTTTGCTTAAAAGCAAAAAAATGAGTGCTTAAAAATAAAAGTTTATCTGAGAAAATCTGAGAGGTCGTGTGGTATTTGGTGAGATAAATTCCAAAGACAACGCAAAATGAAACTTGACACATTAATTGTCACACTGACATTTATAAACAATAACAACTGTTTACTTACTTGGTAGCGGAAAATTATCGGGTTAACGGGGTTTTATCGGGGTAACGAGGTTTTATCAGTATAATACTGGTCCCATTGTTTGAATTTTCAAGTGTTTTGCATCATGATTGGTTAAAAATTAGTCGTTGGAATTTATCAGCGTAACCATTGTGTCTAATGCAAATTTAAGATTTTGTAATAAAATTCATCAGTATTATTGTATATTCACCATTAGGTAAGAAATATTTCATACTTTTCATCCTGTAAAACGGTTTGTTCTAATAATAATGTAGTAATAGCAGCAGATGGACTTGCCTTAAGACCGAAATGTCCGCAAATAAAGATTTACAACATAAGTGGATCATTTAAGCCTTATCATGTCACTTTTAAACTACTCAACGCTGATCTTTCCATCTCTCTAAGAAGTAAAATAATATATGATTGTAAACTTTTTTAAAACTTCTGTTACTGATGATGATGGCGTCGTACCACCGATAAGTCCAAATAAAACCTAAAAATTAAATTAGATTTACATTGACAAAATCGTACTATTTATTTAAATAAATAAATTTATTTAAACATTATCTTGGATCTACTTTTTCCTCAAAATAACCTATAATTAGTAACTCAAAAGTAATTAAAGTGTAGGGATGTAAATTGACAATTTTTTGTATATAAAAAGAAAAATTAGGTATGTATAAACATTTACAGCCCGATTCACAAAAAAGTTTAAGCTGATCGTCATTTTTGGATTAGCGAATTCTACTCTAATTTGGACAGTTTATATATTAAAATATAGAATAATCTATTCCTAGTATCTAACTTTATTGATAATATCATGAAAATTAAATTTTAAATACCGGAATAGAATAGAATTCACTAATCCAAAAATGAGTTTTGCTTAAACTTTTTTGTGAATCGGGCTGTTAGAATTTTATGAGTTTCATTTGTATGGAAATCTTGAAAATCAAAGCCAATTACAATTTATAAAACTTGAAATTTCAAGCCGTCAAGCTTCAGTTTCATTAAGCCCAGACCGAGTATAAAGCAGCTTTCTACAATGCTAACTGCTGATTTAATTTCAGGTTTCATGATTCTTATACGAGTATCTTTTTATAACTATTATATAGCTATAGCGTGAAAATATTTATAGTATATGTAATATATTGTCTAGAAAATTGTATACATAAAAAAGGTAACATTTATGAACATTTCTTGTTACCTTGGTTACTTGTTATTATTGTTTTTTAACATATTTATGTCAATGTATCCCCTGAAGAAGGCACCAGTTTATGGTGCCGAAACGTTGGGTTTAAATTAATAAAAACAGAACATAAACTAAAAAAGGTAGTATTTTTCCAATATAAAATATAATTTCCGGAATTAATTTTAAAATAAATATTTCATTTAATTTTTTTATTAGGGAACTAACACTGAACTAATTCCAAAAATTGGACATTTTATGGCGAGCAGAAATAACATTCTTTTGGAAGAAGGAAAGAAAAATTACTGGATTTCAGTCAATATAAAATATATTTTCCGCCTCTACCGGTTTCGGCACCTCATGTGTCTTCTTCAGGAGCTACAATAATATTACAGATTTTGAAAAAATATTTTTAAAAAACAAACATGTGTAACTTACGTGAAAATTTGTAGATTGTAAAACATTGATACATATATAAGACAATAATAAATAACATATAGAACATACATACATCCAGTAATTTTTCTTTTTCCAGTCAAGAAGTTCTTGCAGCCATTCTTTTGGAAGTTAATTAAAAGTATAAAAAAAACTGTATTAATAAATTTTAGTAATTATTATTTAAATATGAAATAATGAATTTTACTTTTATTTTATTGTTATTAATATTAATATTACTATTAAACCCATTAATGTTTACCTCATTGGTCATTATAACGAAATATATTGTTCCAAAAACCTTCTCAATGGATTCAAATCCTTTAAAAAACTATAAATTATTCTGAATCATAACTATCTTTTATAACATGATTATTTGTTTCTGTTGAATATACAAATAGTTCTGATGGTTAGTCTCTTTAATGCTTGTTCCTTTTAAAATTAAATAAAGATTGAATAACATATCAAGACTGACTAAGTCGTATAATCTGTTTATTAAAATAGTTGTTTTTATAAAAGATGGAACATCAATGATAAACTCTTAAAATTAGAATCTATAGTAAAATCAATTTAGATGATTACTTAATAACATAAATTCGAGGTAGAAATAAGTAGAAAATCCAGTTAGCAGTCTTTGCCTTAGTCTGGCAATAAGATCAGAAGAAATGACAATAACCGTAACATATGCATCCACAATCCCGTTGCTGTTCTAGCATCAGAACACCTATTAGGACCCATTAACCAGATCCGCAGCAACAAACACGATAATAGCCACGTATAGCAACAACGTACGTTACATTATGTCATGACTGCAGTCCTCAAACCTAGCGAGTAAAACGAAACGTCACGAAAAACTGCAATATTATAGTTATCAATATTTAATTTCCGTACCTACACAAAAAATATCAAACAATAAGAATTAAGAAAGTCACTACAACTTCTTCTTTCTCTTTGCCTTTTCCCGTGTTACACAGGAAAGAAAGTCACTACAACGCCTGGTGAAAATAATAGTCTGTGGTCTATGTTGAATTTACTTGCTTCAAAGATAATTATCTATGAATTGTCTTTAAACAAGTATCTAAGTCATATTGCTTTCTTCTAGTATTCACCACTCAAATTAATATTCAGATACCAAAATTTCTGCACTAAAATGTTCTTAATTGATACTCAAAATATTAGCCTGTTTATCTATTTGAACATAAACTGTTTAATTTTGCCATAAAAAAAAAATGTTATATGAGATCCAATATTTGAACATACTAGAAAATTTGAACATTTTTCGCATGAATACTTCCTGACTATACTATAACATTGTGTCACAAAATTCATGCCCCCGAAATTAGGGCCATTATAAGAAGTACTTTTTTTAGGCAAAAATAAAAAGCCCAATTATTGTTTTTAGTATTCGATTATTATTTAAGCTATTAAAACATATTTTGGTAGGATACTTCTTTGGTGCTTATTAAATATAAACTCCTGCTCAAAATTATCGCACCATTTTTAATTTTTCAATTTATTTTAGAAAGTTAGCTTACTTTCGGCGTGTTTTATGTTTTTTACCTCCCGCTACCCTTGGTAAGGAAGGTATAGGGATCGTGCTAAAAATCACATATCGAGATTTTAGTAAATGACCACGTTTCAAGGTCCCTAGAAACCAATTTTAACATTTTCACGTTGATGTCTGTATGTGTGTATGTGTGTGTGTGTGTGTGTGTGTGTGTGTGTGTGTGTATGTGTGTATGTGTACGAATTTTGTTTGCACTCTAACTCAAATACTATCATTCAGAAAATTCTGAAACCTTGTAGTTCTACCCTATTCTAATAGGAATAGAAACCATTAGATTTTGATGTAAATCGGATAAACTGAAGCTCATAATGGTTTTTCTTCAAAAAATACCATTAAATGCCATTTTTTCGCATTTAATGTCAGATAAATTTAAAAGTCATTTTTCTTTTTTTAATCCCGAAGCCTAAGATAAACACAATTCCTTTGTTAAACAGTTTATTTTTTAAATGAATGTAACTGACAGGTAAACGTCATTGTCAAAATAGTAATCACTTCAAATTAATAATAGCGACATATTAAATAATAAAGAAAATCGTAAATAAAGCAATAGTTATATGCAATAGAACATAATATAGTTTGAAGCATTTCTAAATACGTAGGTATGTATTTAAATTAATAAAAATTAAATACCGGGAGTTTTTGTGTTGGCCACATCAGATTTTTTTTTTTAATTTGTCTATTGCAGGAAACTAAATTTGTAGAAAACAACACAACGAAACATATCTTTTTTTTTAAATACAGTGTTTCATTTTGTCAAGAAAAAAAAATCATTTAACACTTGGTATGGTATTACCATCTCTTGTATTAATAATGGCTTGTATTCTTCATTCTATGCTTCGATAAGGTGTTGTATGACCTTTTCTACAAATTTCCGTTCATTCATGATCTCCCACGAAACACCAACAACTGTGTGCGTCCCTCAAAACAAATAGCTCCCTAGAATGATTCCAGTCAGCCTGATTCCAGGGAATAAGTTGTCTTGCAAATTGTAAACGAATTAGATAGGTACTCGATGTGTTCTGGTGAGGCACGGTCCTGTAACGGTACGTCTACTAGACATTCTTGCTTCGTCTAGACTTCTTCGTATCATACGGATAAAAATTCACATAGCCCGGGATAGAAGAATATGATTTTTTAACATTTCACTTATAATTTGTCGTCTTTTCAGAGTTTCTAGAGTTAAAAATCTGTCGTTCCGTTTTGTCGTTGATCTTTCAGTGTCTCCCAGTCACTTCAAACCTCCTTAAAGCACGTACTATGATAACTCCGAGGTTCCTGGGCACATGACATTAACTGTAGCCCCTATCCAATTGACAATTGATACCAAGCACCATGACATCTGGCGGCATAATTTGTAAGTATTTCTATTTGGTTTAGTAGTCTGGCTGATTTGATATTAGAACTTGTATAGTATAAATGAATGTAAATAAAGCAAAATTTATTTATTATGGTCATATATCATAATGAGGACTATCGTCTAATTAAAATACATAGATAAATATTTCGATTTTTAAATGACACAAAAGTGACCCAGCAATGAGTGCTGCGATAAAGCAGATTACGGAGCACTCGGAAATGGGTAATATGCCGTTGTGATATTTTCATTTATTTATTTATAAATATTAGTAATGCTAACCTCAATTTCACTTAAAGTACCTTTTATAAAAGATTAATCCGTTGGTTTTCTTGTATAATAATTTATCACAAATGGGTTATATTTGCAAAATTTTACAACAAGCTTGCAGAAGTAATACCAATGACAGTTAAGAATACTAAATCAAACGCACGTGTCTGTAGCGACGGTGATGCCACCAACCGTCGTGTCAATTGTCAATAGAGTTCATGCCCGGATAATTTGAAATTGGGACCAAAAAATATCAACTTCTATTGATTATGCCAACCATGTAAATTTCCTGGTAAAATTTAGAAACATTAAATTAAATTTAAATTATACGTAAAATTAATACAAACTTATCCATATTTCATCCTTATCAAGACAGGTAAACAATAAATTATTTGTATAGAAAGAATTAATTTTTATCATTATTTAGATGTCTAGAACCCTAAATGGTCATTCTGAGAAAATATCGTGTATCATTCTTTTTACCTTCCGTCACCTTTCGGTAAGGAAGGTATTGTCTTTGGTCAAAAAATTCGGTTGTGAGTTTTTAATGAATAAACACGTTTTAGGGTCCCTACAATACGAATTTACTATTTTTAAGATGATGTCTGTATGTATGTGTGTGTGTGTCCGTGTGTGTGTGTGTGTGTGTGTGTGTCTCCGTGTGTGTGTATGTATGTCCATGTGTGACAAATTTTTCTCCGACGATAATTCCAGTACTACAATTCTAAAAATTATAATTTTTTCGTATTCCTCTTCTGTACATCCATATTAGGAGTTGATTAGATTTTGCTTATAATTGCCCCTATAATTGTTCTTAAAAAACGCAGTTAAATATTGTTTTTTGACATTTTGTTATTAAACATATTAAAGAAAATATTCTTCTCTATACAGTTTGATTATAGATTTTCTTTCATATTCAATAGATGTAGATTTAAAGCATTATAAAAAAATGAATTTTCAAAAATTAGACAGCTTTGCTATTTATCATGGAAACAGCTGATGCTGATATATTAAAAAAATTCTAATTGGCAGATGTCAGTTGCAAGTGCAAAACCAAATATGGAAAGTATAGGATCACAAAATTGGTATGTCATAGTGCTCCTCGCAAGTGAAACGCAGAGAAAGGCCAAAGAGAAGATGGAAGGAATGTATTGCAGAATACTGAAAGGAATGCCTGTGTCAAGAAGTTGTGTTGGACAGGAATGAGTGGAAGAAAAAAGGAAACAGTTACCTCTAATGAAATAGGGGAAACTGAAGAATAAGAAGAAATGTCAAGTGCATTTTACTTAGTGTATGTTTATGTTATAATTTTATTGGATTTATAGAATAGAAATAGTATGTGTTCGTGTTTGATTTTACATGATATTATATACAATCTGTTCGAAGGACCTTTTGGTATGGGATTTGTACAAAATACATCGAATTGACGGAAGGTTTTGTGCTGGCCACAACAAATTTTTTAAAATAAATCGCGAAAATTCAAGTGGTGTGATAATTTTGAACAACAGTTTATTTGTACTGACAACTATACCAGGACAATGCTCATTTATTAAATTTGGTGCACAATTAATTTTTGGCAAACATACTAAACATATTAAATTGTTTAAGAAATTTAGTGCTTATTTGAATTATTCCTATTTTGTAATTGTTGCTCGACCATGAAGATTGCCGTTTTATTGTGACGGCACAAATACCTATCTGAAATAGCTTGGAGGTGTTTGAGTGAAAAACCAATGGACGAGTTTGTCAAAATATAACGTATTTTAATAAAAAAGGACTCCTCGCAAACATGAAGGGTAGTTGTATAGTTTAGGATCTCCTGCTTTGTGTGTTATAAGGAGAATGTGTTAGGTCAGGCGTGTGCGCTCAATGCGTCCATTACTGACCAGCTCACCTTTATGTGTTATAAATTGGTGCAAAGCTGAACATCCATAAGCAATAGGTACGTGCAAAACTTTGCTTGTGATAGCACAATGTCTGTTATTATTGCTAATTAATTACTACACACGCAGCTACTACTTTGAAGCTAACGTGGTGTTATTGGATGATTAGGTAAACCATCTATGAACTGGAAAGCAAATTGTAATGTTTGGATGTATGGATAATTGGATGCATCTATTCAATAATACAATAATGGCTATAATACACATTTGTACTCACTGACAAAGATATAAAACTCATAAAATAATAAAAACATCGTTAATGCATGTTTTGTCGCAATTTCACAGGATGCATTGCATTCATACGTGTATTTAGCCAATTCAAACGTTATTTTGTCATATAATTTAATCACAATGGTATAATAAAAACTTTAAATAAAAGCACTCTACTTTATTACATAATTATTATTACGTACAAAAGACCTAATAAAAGCAAATTCAGTACTTTTAAATATGCATTTAACATTCTAACATACATACGAAGTTTGCGCAATAATATATAAAGGTAATATGTAAAGTATAATTAAAGGTATCGATGTCGAATAATTTCTAGGCCATAAAGTTCCATATAGTTTATTTAAACTACGTACAAATAATTGTACTATACTTAAGTTTACTTCTATTTCCAGTTTGTAATCTTTTTTGTACAATTTACTATTGTACTTGTATTTTCATATGGTTGTAATTTGTTCCAGTGCATTTTTTGGGTTCGCCTATTAGAGCAGTGTATTGTTTAAATAAATAAATAAAAAAATAAAACAGATTATACAATTTTTGAATTTCATGAGTTATATCTTATTATTTCTTTTCAATTGAGCTCATTTTTTACCATGTTGATTCCATTATCTGTGCTGTGTATATCAGGTTTCATTCCTATTGAACGCGTAGTTTGCTAGTTTGTCTTTCACATTTATGCATTGACGAAGCACTTTGGCACACTTGGCGTTTTTACCTTCCGTCACCTTTAGGTAAAGAAAGTATTGTTTTTTCTCAAATAATTCGGTGGTTAGTTTTTAATGTATAGGCACATTTTAGGGTCCCTGGCGTACGATTTTACTAGTTTTACGATGATGGCTCTATGTGTCTGTGTGTGCGTCCGTGTGCGAATGACAATAATTTCTCCGAGAATAACTCCAATACACCATTTCTAAAAATTATAATTCTTTCGTATTTCTCTCGTCCATATGAAGAGCTGTTAGTTTATGGTTGTAATTGGTTAACTGGAATTTCCCTTATGTGAAGTTCTTAACAGTTTTTCTTGATAATAAAAAAAAAACTCAGTTAAATATCATGTTTTGACATTTTGTGATTATCAATATGAAAGAATATCTTATTGTCTATGTTCAATAGATATAGAGTTCAAGAATTATGAATAAATTATTTTTATTGGCAAATGTCAGTGTCAAGTGCAATTTACATAGTGCATGTTCGTGTTATAATGTTATTGGATTTATACAATCTTTTCCAAGGAACTTTCGGTATGGAACTTGTAGAAAATAGTATATGATCTTGTTACAATTTTACTGGATATATGAATTTTGTACAACGAACTTTTAGTATGGGATTTCTAGAAAATACGTAGATAATGTACTGACCACATCAGATTTTTTATTATTTCAAAATCTGAATTAAATTTTGTGTTAAAAGGGTTGAAGCAGGACTTATGAACCTTATAAATGGTACAAATGTTTTAAAGACGTTCAAATGAAAGAAAACCGGGTGTCCTAGCTAACAGTTCATGTCGATTGTCAGACCTACGATTGTACCACACTCATGCATCGACTCTGTCTAGAATAAATAGTACGACAATTTGTGTTGTGGTACGATGATTTCAAATTGTTTCACCTGCAGTATTGAAGATGGATAAACTTAAGGAAGATATAAAATTGTTTCCGCCCGGGATCGAACCGGGGACCTTGTGCGTGTAAAGCACACGTGATAACCACTACGCAACGGAAACTGATGTGCAGTGTTTTGTTTCAAATTTTTTCACTTACAATGAATGCAGATGAAGATATTTAAGGATGATATAAAATTGTTTCCGCCAGGGATCGAACCGGGGACCTTGTGCGTGTAAAGCACACGTGATAACCACTACACTACGGAAACTGATCTACAGTGTTTCATTTCAAATTGTTTCACTTGCAGTATTGAAGATGCATAAACTTAAGGAAGATATAAAATTGTTTTCGCTTGGGATCGAACCGGGGACCTTGTGCGTGTAAAGCACACGTGATAACCACTACACTACGGAAACTGATGTACAGTGTTTCGTTTCAAATTGTTTCACTTAGAGTATTGAAGATGAAAAACTTAAGGCAGAAACTCGGGATGATATAAAATTGTTTTCGCTTGGGATCGAACCGGGGACCTTGTGCGTGTAAAGCACACGTGATAACCACTACACTACGGAAACTGATGTACAGTGTTTCATTTCAAATTGTTTCACTTAGAGTATTGAAGATGAAAAACTTGAGGAAGAAACTCGGGATGATATAAAATTGTTTCCGCCCGGGATCGAACCGGGGACCTTGTGCGTGTAAAGCACACGTGATAACTACTACACTACGGAAACTGATGTACAGTGTTTCGTTTCAAATTGTTTCACTTGCGGCATTGAAGATGAATAAACTTAAAGAAGATGTAAAATTGTTTCCGCCCGGGATCGAACCGGGGACCTTGTGCGTGTGAAGCACACGTGATAACCACTACACTACGGAAACTGATGTACAGTGTTTCGTTTCAAATTGTTTCACTTGCAGTATTGAAGATGAATAAACTTAAGGAAGATATAAAATTGTTTCCGCCCGGGATCGAACCGGGGGCCTTGTGCGTGTAAAGCACACGTGATAACCACTACACTACGGAAACTGATGTACAGTATTTCGTTTCAAATTGTTTCACTTGCAGTATTGAAGATGAATAAACTTGAGGAAAATATAAATTTATTTCCGCCCGGGAGTTTTACATTTTCATTTTCTTGCATGTAAATGAAAAAAGTAAAATGAAGAAACCATGTGTGTATAGAGTTTTCGTTATGAACTGTTTCATTAATCATCATAAAAGAAGATGCATCAGAGATTATTTTTTTCAAATTGTATTTATAAATGTCGCAATAATATGAGGGTCATCCTAAAATCTAAAATTATTAAAAATAAAACATGTTTTATATATTTTAGAGATTTAATTCACACATGATCAAAAAAATAATTACTAATTTATTTATACCGAAATATGGTAAATTATAAGTATAAAAAAGTGCAACATAAAATAGTAGAAAATTAAATCTTTTTTATATAAAACCAATGTTGCTATATCACTCGGCTGGATTTTTCATTTCGATACTACTGGAGTTATATATAGAATTTATGATAAAAAAAATCTGTTGTGGCCAGCATAAAACCTTCCGTCAATTCGATGTATTTTGTACAAATCCCATACCGAAAGTTCCTCTGAAAAGATTTTATAAATCCAAACGTACATTATGTAAATTCCTTCTTCTTCAGCTTTTCCTTCTTTTATTAGGGGTCGCTGTTTCTTATTCTTCTCTTCTACTCATTCCTGTTCAACGCATCTTCTTCACACAGTTCTTCCTCTCTCAAATTTTCTGCTATACAGTCGATCCATCTTCTTTTTGGCCTTCCTCGTACTCTCAGCCCTGAAAATTCCAATCTTGAGGCGACACTCTGTCACTTATATCATTTTCTAATTCTATACTTTCCACTTTGGTTTTGCGCTTGACACTGACATTTGTCAATTATAATTTTTTGAACATATCTGCTGTTTTCATAATTTAACTGATTTTTGGAAGTTCATCTCTCTTAATCTCTTTATAACTCTATACCTATTGAATATGAAAGAAAATGTATAATCAAACCGTACAAGGAATAAGATATTCTTTCATATTGATAACATAAAATGTCGAAAAATGATATTTAATTGCGTTTATCCAAGAAAAAATGTAAAAACTTCAAATAATGGTACTTCCGGTTGACCAATTATAACCAAAATCTAATCAGCTCTTCGTGTGGTTGTAAAGAAGAGGATTACGAAAGAATCATAATTTGTAGAATTGTTGTTTTGGAGTTATCGTCGGAGAAAAATTTGTCACATACACACACACGGACACACATACAGACATCATCGTAAAACTAATGAAATCGTATTCTAAGGACCCTAAAACGTGCTAATTCATTAAAAACTCACCATCGAATTTTTTGACCAAAGACAATACTTTCCTTACCTAAAGGTGACGGAAGGTAAAAAAATAATCGAAAAAAGTAAACTATACATTTGATTTTCATCAATTGAAACTAAAAATTATTTTCTCAATATTTAAAGTAACAATACTACAATTTTTTAATGAGTTATGAAGTTTCAAACAAGATTTGTTTTTTAATAGCCATACGGTGTGTTTTTTACCTTCCGTCACCTTTAGGTATTGTCTTTGGTCAAAAAATTCGGTGGTGAGTTTTTAATGAATAAGCACGTTTTAGGTTCCCTACAACACAAATTTACTATTTTTAAAATGTCTGTATGTATGTATGTGTGTGTGTGTGCGTGTGTGTGTGTGTATGTGTGTCCGTGTGTGACAAATTTTTCTCCGACGATAACTCCAATACTGCAATTCTAAAAATTATAATTCTTTCGTATTCCTCTTCTGTACATCCATAGGAAGAGTTGATTAGATTTTGGTTATAATTGATCCACCGGAAGTACCCTTTTTAAAAGTTTTTAACAGTTTTTCTTAAAAAAATGCAGTGAAATATTATTTTTTGACATTTTGTTATTATATATATTAAAGAAAATGCTCTTCTCTATACGGTTTGATTATACACTTTCCTTCATATTCAATAGATGTAAATTTAAAGCATTATAATAAAATTAGTCAGCTTTGCTATTTATCATGGAAACAGCTGACATAATTATTCAAAAAATTTTAATTGACAGATGTCAGTTGCAAGTGCAAAACCAAATATGGAAAGTATAGGATCTAAAATTGGTATGTCATATTGTTACTCGCAAGTGACATGCAGAGAAAGGCCAAAGAGAAGATGGAAGGACATTACCTAGTGTAGTTTATGTTATAATTTTATTGGATTTATAGAACCTTTTCAAATGAACTATTTGTATCGAATTTGTAGAATGTAGAGAATGTGTTCGTGTTCGATTTTACATGATATTATATCTGTTCCAAGGACCTTTTGGTATGAAATTTGTACAAAATACATTGAATTGACAGAAGGTCTTGTGCTGGCCACAACAGTTTTTTTTTTTTTAATTTTAAAATGAATGTACATATAATACCGAAATTATAATATTATGGTTTTAATACTCTAACCCTATTGATGATAATCGAAATGTCGGTTGTATAAGAGTAAATTCTGTATTACATATTTCGAGAAATTATTAATACCTGTTCTACTTAAACTTTAATCAGCTATAAAATAATTGTACATTTTATCATATTAACAAATCGACCTCCCTACATTATGTCACCTGCCTAATTATAACTCTTAGCTTCCTGTTTTGCATGTGCAATAATAAGTCCCGTAAATCGCTCATTCGACATTTAAGAGTCATGTTTCATAACAAGATTTACCATACAATAGCTGCAGAATCTCACAAAAACTTCTCTCCGTGTGTCCGAGTGCAAGTACAGCGGTGGCCAGCCCACAAAAGAGTGTAATTTTGGGAAGAAGCAATTCTCCACAGATCCAGCATGTTAGCCGAAGCCGTTAAATGCCGGCCAGTGAATAAGCAAGCCGAGTGCATGAATAAAATGGCCAGTCAGGGATGGTAATGAAATGCACCAGTTGAGAGGAAAGATTGTATTCGCTGCATAAAAGCAGTTATAAAGTAACAATATTAATAAACTTGTAATTTTTATACAAATATGTGCAAGGTAGAAATTCTGAAGTGCACAGGACGAATTTTATTTTTCTTTATTTTATTTAATTTTATCTAAGTATTACAAAATAATTTGCAACAGATTATACGAGTACATTTTCAGTAAAATTATTTCACGAACATGCTATGTACCTAAATTGCAATCCGTAGTTTAGCATAGATTGCAAGATTTATGGAACGTATCAGCCAGCGTATCATTGCTATCAGTAATTTTGCTTTGATTCTTTTTGTGTTTTGACTTTTCTTTCAGTATTTGTTATTATTTTTGGTAGAGCATATTTCCTTGTTTCCTGTTTTATTAGTTAAATACTTTAGTTTGTAGTTAACATAGTTTAGTTTTTTCTTTTCGCAGGGTCAGTTTTACAATAAATATTAGATAATAGTAGTGATTCGGTCGAGACGAGACGAGACGGGAAATTCATTGTCTCGTCTCGTCTCGTCTCGTTTCAAATAAAAAAATAAATAAATATATCATCACGGCATATTACCCATTTCTGGGTGTGCCAGTATGTACAACACATGTAGACATCGGTTATGATGACAATATATTTTACCGTGTGGGCGCTTACCAGGCGTCATCTCACGGGCACTCATAGCTGGCGTGGAGAGTGCACCACAGAGGTCACTTTTGTGCCATTTAAAATTGGAAATATTTGGCGTCAGTCGGGATCGAACCCGGTTCCCCCAGGTTCGCGACTAGACACTCAGGCACGCAGCCACGGGAACCCAAAAAAAAAAAAAAATTATGTCCCGTCTCGAAATTTTTCTCCTCTCGTTTAATAGAGTCTCGTCTCGGCCGAGATTTCTCGATGGAAATTTAATTTGTATATTTTGGTTCCTTAAACTAATTATTAAATTTATACAATTTTATATTAATAGTTTGAACAAAAAGATAAATATTTGTCGTTTTATCTGTCAAAATTTGATATAACCTAAAACTTGTGCAAATTTTATTGTTATAATTTTATTAATTTAATATTTATCTAGCATTTTCTAATCTGTTACAAAACACTAAAAAGAAAATAACGCTAAAAATCTTAGCTAAAGCCTGGATTACACGATGAAGTTTTTATTTTCAAGATTTCAAGTGACTTGAAAAGTGTCTTTATAAGTGACCTTACAAGTATATTTACACGATCAAGTTTTGCGTGAATTAAAATATCCAAGTGTCAAAATTTAAGTTATTCTTACATTAAGATTTCAATTACTTCTCTATCTCATTTTGCCATTTTTTAGTTACATATCGATTGCTCATACACTATACATCAAAAATATAAACACAAATAACATTTGACGATTACTTGTCAGTTAAAATTTGTAGGGACTTTTAAGAAAAAGTAGCGCATGTTCCAGTTTTTTTTTAAAGTTTTTCGTTAAAAATCTACTCATTTGTCTCTCTTGCACTCATGTCGTGCAAGTCACTGAAAAGAAAAACTTCATCGTGAATGCACGCTTAATAAATTCTGGCAGATAAAATGTCAAATACTTTATTACATATCTTTTTGTTCAAAAATGCCATAGCTAAAGAGAGACAGATATTATTAAAAATATGTTAAATTTCGCACGTTTGCAAATATAACTCATGAGCAAAATAACAACCGAGAAATCTCGCAACAAATTTCAAGAATCGAGATCTCGGCAAATATATCTCGTCTCGTAAAATATTTTTTACATATCTGTCTCGTCTCGTCGAGACGAGAAATCTCGAGTACGAGACGAGACGAGAAACGAGAAATATCTCGTCTCGACAGAATCACTAGATAATAGTAAAGTATTAATAATAAATAACCTATCTTCACAAAATATTTTTATTTTAATACGTACATTTCAACTGCAAAGCAGTCCTCATCAGTTGTACTAAAAATAAAAACATAATATTTATAAATGTCGAAATTATTTTCGACTCGTGAAATCTGCAATTCGGTTTCACTCGAAAATATCATCGATGATAATCATATCACTTGTTATATTACGTATGAAAATAATGATTCAAACAACAAAATTTTAGAATAAAACACATAAAAACCACCTTATTAAATAAAAAAGTTGATTTGGAAAATATTCATGGACTTTTGTATGTCATCTTCTTTTTTGGTCTCACTCAAGGAGGTCTCATTCTCATTGCACACTTCACACTGATCATATAGTCACATTTACGTTCATAGCTACTAGTGACCTCTATTGGGCTATGACACAAAAATTCTGTCAAATATAAATTCCATGCAAATTTAATATTAAATTTGCAAAAAAAATCTCTCAAATATCCTCGATCATTGATAAATATTTAAAATTTTATAACTACCTACTTCCTCAAGCATGTTGTTTTTTAGTAACACCCCTCTGCCTCCGACGTCGGGCGGTTAGCAAGCAACGTGCTTTCGGTAACTGTCACAAAATTATTTCGTAATTATCAATGTACTTGGGATATTATAGTGAAAATTTTTTGGTTAAAAAATTATCCAATTGAATCCTTTTATTGCTGACCACGAAAGTAACCAATCAAAACAAACTTACACTGATAATTATCCTAAGACAATTATCACTTATGTCACTAAGTTGCTAAGTAACAAACAGTTTTTGACATATAATTAAAGATTAATTGTTTTAATTTGAAAATGTCATTTTCACGCTGTCAATGAAAATGATGATTTAATCAACAAAATTATTAAAGAAAACACATAAATAAATACTGTATTAAATAAAAAACTGAATGTGGAGAATATTTATGGACTTTTGTATGGCTTATCTTCTTCTCATTGGTCTCACTCAAAGAAGTATCATTCTCATTGCACACTTCACACTGAACATATTCATAGCCACATTCACGTTCATAGCTACTAGTGACATATACTGGGCTATGTTAGACACAAAAATTCTGTCAAATAGAAATTTCAGGCAAATTTTATGTTAAAACTGCAAAAAAAATTCTCACCGAATACCCCTCGATCAGTGATAAATACTTATAATTTTATCACACTTCCTCAAGCACGTTGCTTTTAGGTAACACCACCTCCGCTGTCGGCGTCGGGCTGTTACCAAGCAACGCGCTTTCGGTAACTGTCATAAAATTAATTCGTAATTATCAATGTCCTCGGGATATTATAGCTGATAATCACATCACATTTTATTTATTTATAACAAAAAAATTTGGGGACAAGCGAATTACTTCATATATACACGAGTATCATAATTCATATTTCATTTTAATACGTGCAGTGCAAATCGTATATTCATTTGTTTTTCAGCTCTTTATTTTGTTTTCTTGTTTGTGCACCCAATTATCTGTCCGTGTGGAGCTTTATTTAAATGCAAGGACAAACCGTGCATTAAACACGGCATGTGAGCTTTAGTGATTTGCTGAGGATTTTGTCTTTTGCAGCTGGACAATATAGAAGGGTTGTGTAATAGGGGAGAATCAACCCTTTTAAGTAGTTTTAAACTACCCACATTGTCTGATAATTGAAACAATTAATTCTGGGAGACTGATAATGACACACAAATGTTTGAGATAAATAACGGATGTGTAACAAAAGGCTAACATTATCAAAAATAAGCATCATCACTCACAAAGTGACTATGTTTAATAGAGGAATATTTCTATTATACAGGGGGATTTATAATGAGTGAAATAACTTCAAAAGCATATTTCTAAAGTTATTTGGAGTAAATATGTCATAAACTTAGTCCTATTCCCTTTAGATAGGTACCAAAATTACAAGTTACAATGGTAGTGTATTCCAATACAATAGCGATTTCAATGTTAATTTAGAAATGTTCAAATATTGTCTCCCCTAATTATTTTTCAGCAAAACAGTTATAGTATATTACATCCGAGGTGGGAGATGTTTCATTACAGTTGAGGGCTTATATATACTACCGAGAGGCGAAGCCTCGAGGTGAGATAAGGCGCGAGGCTGTGATGAAACTCCCACCGAGGTTATTTTATTCACAATTATCCTCATTTTAAATCAATAATTTTCAAAATAAACATTTCCAACTCAAGATATGGAAGTGAAATCTGTTATTTCCAACCTAAGAGATTATCATTAAAGTTAGGAATGACGTATATCCTAACCTCCTTAATCGTTATATTACTATAATGATTGTGAATTATCATTGTTGACCCAGTGCCGTTATTGTAACCCGAGGGCGCAGCCCGAGGGATACAAGGCGCCGGGTCAATAATGATCTTCTCAACCGTGGTTTATATACTATTTTTTCACTGCTAGCACATAAATCCTATTTGAATTTATTTTATTTGTAATAACAATCATTTTGGCACGAATAATTACTTTACTTATTTGTTAATATTCACAAAAACAAAGTAGGCTGCATTTGTTTTTAACTAACATTTCGCTGGCTTGATAACCTCACTTATGGGCCTTGATTTGTATTTGATTTAATTATTTAATAAAAACATTTTGTGCTGTTACACTCGGCAGCCTTATTAGTTTATTATTCTTTTTAAATAAATCTGTTGAAATGTATTTACCTACAAATACAAAAAAATAGTGATTTATTCATTCCTACATCTAAACTACTCAAGTTTCACATTCCACAAAAACTATGATACTTGTCACCTGTGTAACTATATATTCTTCAATCTGACATTAATGAGAAAAGCTGAAGTTTTTGATAACAACTGGATAACCGGAAGTAGTAGTCTTAAAAATAATCTACTAAATATTATTTTTTGAAGATTTTTTTATTATAAATATTATATATACCGTGAGTATTTTTAACGTGAAACATTGGGTTTGTCATATCTATGGTTACGACTTGACATTTGATTGACAGCAATGTATTTGCCCGTTCCATTTAAAATGAAACATAGGGAACGAATTTGACATTTGATAAGACGATAATAGAGGTTAATTTTGTTTAAATAATTATACCTGCATTCTAAATTAAAATTAGTTGTAGAAAAAATATAGTGTGCACCTTGTGCCCGAGTGGCTTTCTGACTCGGCTAAATTTCTCACAATATTTAAATATAATACTTGTCAAATTCATTCTTCATGTGTCATTTTAAATGAGACAAACAAATATATTGCTGTCAATCAAATGTCAAATCATAACTTATAGGAAAATTCAACGGTTATCAGTCATATTGACAAGATGTCATTAGAGGTTAATTTTGTTTAAATAATTATACCTGTTTTCTAAAAATTAAATTTAGATGTAGAAAAAATACTGTGTGCACCTTGTGTCCGAAATATGTCCAGTGCTCTCGAGTGGTTTTCTGACTCCGCTAAATTTCTTACAATATTTAAATATAATACTTCTGTCAGATCCGTTCCCTATGTTTCATTTCAAGTGGAACGGGCAAATATATTGCTGTCAATCAAATATCAAGCCGTAACCATAGATATGACAAACCCAATGTTTCACGTTAAAAAATACTCACGGTATTATATCTATAGACTTAGAGATAAAGAGAATATGATATAAAAAATAATTTGTTACCAGTTTTCAAATTCAAATATTTGTAATTGACAAATAAATGTCAGTGTCAAAAATCAACAGTTTTATACTGACATTACTGAAAGCTTTTTTTTAGAAATACATTTAATATTTATTATTAAATTATTAATTAAATATTTAAAATTGAAGGTCGGTGTGTATATTAATAGTAATAGTAAATATCCTTAAGAAATACCGCCAATCCCGTCAATGAATTGGTACCATCTTGAACATTTTAGAAGAGTAGGATAATATTCCTTATAGAATGAAAGACTTGATATAATTAGAATTATTATTGTGTCCAAGAAATGTTAAATTCGATACTGATGTAACAAAACGAAAATGGTGAAAGGTATTGTGCTGACCACAACAGATTTTTATAATGGGGAACGGGAAATTTGATTAATATTATATAATCATGAAGAAAGGGGTAGAAGGACCAACCGTTGAATGGTTTAAAGGTGAAAACAAAAGGCATAAATGGTCCACGTGTATTGTTTTCATCTTTAAATAAATTATATAATAATATATTAATCAAATCAGTGGTGCTATGGAATAACAAACAAATGTTCACACTGACAGTTACTCTTTTTATTTCAATGTTGTTATTTGACGTTAGTAATAATTATAATTAAAATATGTTTTGTTAATTATTATAATTATTGTTATATGTACATACAAGTATTAAACAAATGTTCACACTGATAATTTTTTATTTTACTATGTAATTAATTTTTATTAATTTAATTAAAATACATAAATATTTTTTAATAATTAAACAACTATCATTGTAATAAATTCAACATAGGGCGAGTTTCTTTATTCAACAACTATTCATGCGCTGAATTCCATCATAAATTGAAAATGACGTCACGTTGAATAGCTGATGGATCCGATGGAAAGCCGCTGTGACCGAAGAAAGAATCGGGTTGCTGAAAAGTGCGATGAATCTACTAACCTTAAATATCAACTGACAGTTAACCACCAGTTAACAGATATGGAAAGTTTTATAGATCAATCCAGAACAAATGAATTTCGTGAGGGGCAGCTGTCAGAAATAAATTTTATACATAATTTACTCAATGATCGAGCCATGGAAAAATTTATGGTTTAATTTTATGAATGAATAGTATCAAAATCAAAATTTCTCGATATTTATCATAAGATATATTTAAATCCTTTTTAAAAATATTCAAAAGTAGGGTTAAAATCACTCCTGTGGAGGGTGGGTGACGTCATTCTGGAATGGTATATAGTTAAAAGAACCGTCGCTCTATTGCAATCAACAGATTCTTCATCGAACAATGAAGAATCTGATATGGAAGTCATAATGATAATAAAAATCATCTACATCTATAACCATCTCCTTTCCGTTGTGAACGAGATATAATGTTTTCTTATTTGAATCATAATGGGTCCCGTGGCCGCGTGCCTGAGTGTCTGGTCGCGAACCTGGGGGAACCGGGTTCGATCCCGACAGACACCAAATATTTCCAATTTTAAATGGCACAAAAGTGACCCCTGTGGTGCACTCTCCACACCAGCTATGAGTGCCCGTGAGGTGACGCCTAGTAAGCGCCTACACGGTAAAATATATAGTCATCATTACCGATGTCTACATGTGTTGTAGATACTGGCACACCCAGAAATGGGTAATTTGCCGTGATAATATATTTATTTATCAAAAATATAACCTAAAAACATTTCGCTAGACCCCCCACTACCGACCCATCGGAAATCGTAAAATCCATCGCTAGTCAAAGCTGATGCATGCTATGAATTTACGATGGATACTGCGCGGTATTAGAAACGGTATGATGAATTTCATCTGCAATTCAGCAGTGAATAAAGAAACGATGTGATGAATTTACGATTAATGTGCACTAGTTATTGGTGAATAAAGAAACTCGCCCATAATATGAATAAAGTATAAAAATGTGATATAATGTACAAGTACCTACATATGTATATTGATAAGGATCTAAGAAGAAACCTCAATTAATACTAACTATATACATGAAATCTGATATTATTTGAATTTTCAAAAGGAGTAAAGATAAACCGTCGAAAATATAAAATAAAATGTTAAGTTTTATTTTGATGTCTTGCAATAAGATATGAGGGGAAACCATTTGATTACATTCATTTTTACAAATCAGCAGGTGTATCCATATTTTTTTGATATTGTACTGTATATTTTGATTAAAATTGAATGAATTTACACATATCACGTCTGGCTTTAAAATTGCACATATTAAACCCTACATTTTATATCCCATCTAAGTAACCGATCATTCACTGTTGTCAGCTGACAAACTTTAATCACATTTACCCATCCTGTATCTTTGTCAATGGGGTCCCACCCCACATAACAAAAAACAAACACGTCTGTGGCAACAGTATCCTGGCGGCATTTAAATCAGGACGCTGACAATGTGTTCCTTCATCCGTTATTTTTGCGACAATGGCTTGAAGTGGTCGCGGTATTGGAAATGGAATATCTCGCTCCGATAAACACTTTGCAGGAGCCGGCGTGGCGTCCATTCTCGAGATATTAGTCGCAGTGGTAGCAAGCGAGCGTGTAGCTCTAGCGTCTGCAGGAAAGTTGTGTATCGCATAGTGGCTTTGATGTCGCAACAGGATTTAACTTGCAGGATATTGGCCAAGGATTATTTTAATCTGGACCAAGGACTGGAAATGTAAAATTGGTACAATAATTGAAATGGAGACTATCATGCTTCGTTGAATTAATATTATAAGCAAATACTGCAAAATGCGATATATATCATGAATTACAATGATAATAGAGGAGTATCACTAAGTGAAATTTAAATGTGTACTAAAACCATATCATATAAGTAGCCATATGTAAATATAAAAGTCAACTTTAAGTTATCTCGTACTTAAAAATCGAAATTAAAATTACCACAAAACGATTCAAAACGGACACCACATAAAATTTTGGTTCTGATGTATCCGGCCCTAGTTGTTTCTCAAGATGCACCCCAGATGGTATTACTTCGCATGTATTTGTTTAGAGGTTAAAAGTTAAAAATGGCAGCTAATACGGTTCACAGCTGTTTCTGTGTTGTATAATATGTCATTTGTATTTTACTTGCCTCAAGTTTAAATCAAGTTTCAATCTGTGTTGTAATTATTATAATTTAATCAATAATTATTAATACAGGGTGATTGATTTTTCATTGTCCAGCTTATATCTTCTGAAATATTAAAGATACAAGAAAAAATTATATAGAAAAGTTATTTGATACAACCTGTTCTATATTTTAGCATAAACAATTTTTTTCCAAGGCCTACCAATTTTTCAGAAAAATATTTAACTTTAATTTTTTAAATGGAACACCCGGTATATTTTTACGGAATAAAATTATAAATAAATTTCTCTTTATAATGATGTGTAACAAGTAAGGGTTTACCTTTAACTTATGTCTAATAAAGCAAATAGAAATACGATAAAAGTAGGCTGTGATATTCTATTGTTTATACCAGTAACATATGTCACAGATTGCTACTTGATATTTAAATAAAAGTATTAATAATTTGGTAAATCAACAATGCTAGTAATTCTATTACTTGCTTTATTAGACATAATTTTATTCAAAGGAAACCCCCTACGTAGCCAATGTTCATGTATGACAGAAGTTACAGGTATAAACAATATTTGCTTTATAGGACATAATTTAAAGGTAAATCCTTACTTGTTACACATCATTGTAAAGAGAAATTTATTAAGAATCTTATTTTGTCAAAATATACAGGCTGTTCCATTTAAAAAATTAAAGTTAAACATTTTTCCAAAAAATTCGTAGGCTTTGGAAGAATAGTATATTATGTGGCAAGTGTGTGAAGCAGAAAATTTTACATGAGGGTGGAGATTGCGACACGAGCCAAAAGCGAGTGTTGCAAACCACCCGAATGTAAAATAGGCTTCACACACGTGTTACATACTATACTTTTTCTACGACCTTGCAATAAAATATATTTTTTCTTCACATTGTCATTCTTTTAACGTAAAGCCTCTGTATTATCCACTTGTGTAATCATGGTTACCAACTTTAAGGGTGTTTAACAGCTTTGTTTTATTAAAATACAATTCAGTTTGTAATATTTAAAATAATAAACGGTGTGTGCAAAAAATCAAACTTCATACATAAAAATTGATACGTGAAGTACTCACTTCACGCACGGGAGTAGAAAAAATTGTTTATGCTTAATTATAGAGAAAGTTATATTAAACAACTTTTCTACATAACTTTTTTTTGTATCTTTAAGATTTCAGAAGAAATAAGCTGGACAATGAAAAATCAACCACCTTGTATATTTTATTATTTGAGACCACAAAAGATTCGATGTGAAGCCAAATGCTACGTCGGCAGACTACATTGACAGTGGAAGAAAAGGTTAGAAAACTTCTTATATTGACGGTCAAATATCAACTCTTAACCAATTATATGACACCAAATGTATTTCAATATTAAGGCGAATCAAAAATGTACTCGTACAAGGATGCATTAGGTATTTTGTTCAGATGTATTTGTAAAACAAGGTCCATAGAAATATTTCATCATTTTGCTTTACAATAAAAAACAGGTATTTTAGTGTAAAATTATATTTTAAAGTAAGAAAACTTACCAGTTAAATAAACTTAAATGCACGTTTAATGATTAACAATAAAATAAAATGTGAAATACAGTAAACTGACACTTTGAATGACATATGACAAAAGTCAATATTTTGTCTCTTTCTCTGTTTAATCGCTAGCGCTTGTCATACTATAATCACATGCATATTCTAAGACCGCATACGTACTTCCGGTGGTGTTTAATATTTTTTAAGCAGTAAATGGTACTTTATATAAAAAATAAAAATAATATATAAAATTTTCAAAATTATGATACTTCCTATTTATATTTCAAAATGAAATAATACGACAAATTGAAATTACTAGATATGTAAAATTTTTTGACATCAAATGATTTAGAAAATACACAGTATTTTTACCAAAAAGTGTATTATTCGAGAAATTTCTTTCTAAATTTTTTTCAAAAACTTTTTTTGTTTCATATTAAAGTCTCTAGTCAATTTAGTAGGTAGCTAGTTTTACAGGATGGAAATAATACAATAAAAAACGAGTTTCATAAGGAAATATATCAACGTACGAGTAATAGTTTTACAAAAGACAAGTGTGACAATAGGCCTTACATAAAACATGTTTTTATACTACTTTTTCTATTAAGATAATTTTATAATTCTATTAGAGTTTTAAAAAATACAGCGTGTCAAAAATATGTGTTTTTTATCAGTTATATTGTTAGCACTTCCTAGTAATAATGTCAATTTCACAGATGAAAATTCATTGTTGACTAACAGAAATTTGAGATTATGTATTATTTGTTTGTCAGTTTTGAAAGCAGTCACCTCTAGAAATAAAAAAAAAAAAACATTTTTTTAAACTGTTTCACCATGGTAACCCTCTATGTAGCAAATTTTCGTGTTTACTCTGTTAACTGATAAAAGTCATTCTTAAAATTTATTTTAAATGTAAATTAAATTTGATAGAGCTTGGAGATAAAATATTTCTAATATGTTGAATAAAAATTAAATATAGTTATGTGAAGACAGCTTGTGGGTATACACAGGATGTAAATATTAAAACGGGTCATAGGGCTTTAACATAGAAAAACAGTTCTTTAGATGAGAAAAGTTTTGATATTAATTTATTGAAAAAAGAATTAGTGCATATGATACCAAACACATTACATTTCTGTTTCATTTTAAGCCAGGAAATAAATTTAAAAATTTGTACAAGTAAGAAAAATATCAATAGCCGTGAAACTGACAGAAACAAAACAAAGCAATTGTTGACTTGAGACGCTCATTAACAAACATTTCATACACATTAGTAATTTACGTAACAAGACCTGAAAGTGATACTTTACTGGGTGAGCAAGCATATTTCAGAGCGAGCCGTAGGCGAGCTTTGGAAGCTTGTGAGCCCAGTATAGACACTTTCAGGTCATGTTGGGTACAATATTTTTTTGCGATCCTGAAAAAAGAATAAAAAAGTATTATTTTATTTTTTACTGCGAGCAAATAAGATATAAATAAACAACTGATCTCCATGGAAACATTTAGCTTTACCGGTCCCGGGATCGGTAGAGTACTTTCCGATCCCTTATAGACAACTTTCCGAGATAGCTCAGCAAGAAGGACTTTCCGGTCTAAATAGTGATCAGAAAGAGCTCATTTTCTGGGCGATCGCGAAAAAATTTGTTAAATTATTAAATGGTTTTTATTGTTCCCTTGTAGTTTACAGTTTTTCTCGTTTTTTATAACTTATTACTTATTACATGTAGATCATCTTTAATTTGTAAATACCTGTTACAATAAATAATAAATTTTTCTTAAATAAATATCATAGTGTTTACTTTATTTTGTGTTATTTTTTATTAGTTCATAAATTAATAACTTTAATCTTTAATTGTCCTCTATCATGTTAGTAAAAAATGACAATGTTTTGTTACTGTCAGATGGCTAATGATATTTTTTCTTAATTGTACAAATTTTTAAATTTATTTTCTGGCTTTATATGAAACAGAAATGTAAGGTGATTGGTATTAAAAAAATTGTAATTTTTTTCTTTATAATAGGCACCAATCATTTTTTAAATAAATTAATATTGAAACTTTTGTCGTCTAAAATACTGTTTTTCTATGTTATAGCCCTATGACCCGTTTTAAAATTTACACACTGTATATAATCTGCGTTGTATAAAGATGTCGGTAATGATGATGACATATATGAGGTCCCGTGGCCGCGTGCCTGAGTGTCTGGTCGCGAACCTGGGGGAACCGGGTTCGATCCCGACCGGCGCCAAATATTTCCAATTTTAAATGGCACAAAAGTGACCCCTGTGGTGCACTCTCCACACCAGCTATGAGTGCCCGTGAAGTGACGCCTGGTAAGCGCCCACACGGTAAAATATATCGTCATCATTACCGATGTCTACATGTGTTGTACATACTGGCACACCCAGAAATGGGTAATATGCCGTGATGATATATTTATTTATTTATTTTATAATGACATATTTCTACCGTGCGGGCGTTTACCAGGCGTCGCATCACGAGCACTCATTGGTGGCGTGGAGAGTGCACCACAGGGGTCATTTTTGTGCCATTTAATATTCGAAATATTTGACGCCTGTCGGAATCGAACCAGTTCGCGAGCAGACACACAAGCACGCGGCCACGGGACCCCAACATTATTAAATAAAAATTGATATGACGGAAAATAATGTGTCGACAAGAATTTTTTTTTTTTGTTTACACAGTTATTCGATATCTTTTATTTAATGTAGAAGATGTATGAAATATTTATCGTTGTTTATACGATTAAAGCTTGTTTGGCATAAATCGTGGTAAACTAATGGACCAAAACAGCTCGTGGTTATAATGTTTCCGTTTACACTATTATGCCGCAACATCTGTATTTTGCATTATACATCCCCTTTAGCATTACAAAGAAAATGCTAATCTCGTGAAACGTATCACAATCAATCTCAATATCTATCGATCTATCTATCACCTGGAGATAAACAGACATTCCACAAAAACAATTTTAATCCCTACCCTTTCGTTCGTCGCATCCAAACTCCGGTTAAGTAACCCATCATTCAGACATGTCAGCTTACAAACTTTAATCACATTTTAAACCCATCCCATTGTAATAATATACGAGGGGAACTCACGAGTAATCGATATTGTTAAATAAAATAAGGTGTGATGTATATAACTATTACATCCAGCATTACATTCTGGTATAATTGCAATAAATTTAAATAATTTTATCATGTATTTCTGAATTTTAGTATTTTCGTTCTGTTCCATGTCTTTTTTATTATCATATTTGCCAATGTTTGCATATTGTGCACAAATAGCATACGTCGATATGCATATACTAAAATATGAAAAATTTTAATACCTGTGGCAGTTCATAAAATTTCATGACCAAAAAGAAAACTAAATTTCATTGTTTGCGCAAATTAAAACAATGAAGCATTGCATGTTCTAAAATTGAACATAAAATATTTCATAGCGACAATATTGTTCCTAGTAAATACTGCAAAAATCTCATAAAATATTCGAAATTAAAACAAACCAAAAATCATTAAATTTCATTGGTTAATAAACCGGAAATCTAGTTACTAATAAAAAATAGGCTTCAAGTTATAAAAGAATAATTTTCTTTTGTTCTGTTTACCTTTGTATTAAAAACACCATATTTTTAATATTATAAAATCTGATGTGGGCAGTACATTATATCCCTCCATGAATATTTTATTCATATTGTAAATCTGTGCATAAAAACTCCTTTATTATTAATTTAAAATGATTTTGTGACCGTAATATTTATCTGTCGATTACATCTGAACAAGCTAAACTATGTAACCAAGAAATTGTATTTACTTTGAGAGCAAGATTAACAAAAAAAAAAAATTATAAATTGGTCTACAAAATAATAGAAAAATCAATGTATACTTGCATAGAAAAATTAACAATCTTTATTCTTTAATATCTATAATATAAATCGAGAAAAAAAATTCTAAGATAAACTGTCGAGTATTCCATAAATCTTTATGTCCTGGTTGGCTGCGGGTTGTGAAACTCATAACTGTACTTTACTCATACAATTTAATCGTAAACAATACGGCAAACGTTATTAAAATCAGGAAAATTCTTTTTTTTTTTTAGAATAACACAGTATTTTATAAAAGTTTTATTACAGTAGATGCTAAAAATATTCCGGGGTAAACATTTTACTGCAAAACTGTTCAAAAATTAATTTCAATTTTACTTTACGTTGAATTTCATTTACATCAATCACACAATGACGTTTGAGTTTATTACTAAGAATAAAGTGGAAACATGCGTTTCACAATTCATAGCCAACCAGAACGCAAAAACTTATTGAACATACGATATTTAGGCCCAGTGACTAATGAAACCTTCTTACTAAACAACAGTTTTACAAACATAAAACTAACAACTAATCTTCAGTTTTACGCGCTATCGTAGATAAATCAAATTAATATATAATTAAAGTAAATTTGAAAAATCTGTTGTGGCCAGCACAAGACCTTTCGTCAACTCGATGTACTTTGTACGAATCCCATACACACAGACACACACACTCATACACACACACACACACACATACACACACACACACACACATAAAAACATCATCGTAAAACTAGTAAAATCGTACTCTAGGGATCCTAAAACGTACTTATTCATTGAAAACTCACCACCAATTGTTTTGAGAAGACAATACCTTCCTTACCTAAAGGTGACGGAAGGTAAGAATTGATCATATGTAACGCAATTTTATAAAAGCAAAAAAATTAATTTAATAAGAACATGGAAACTGATTCAAATATGTTTATATAATTAAATTTACTTTCAAAGTAAATTTCACTGGACGTTTAACAAATCAGCACTTGCTTAGAGCTTCAAGAAGGAATGTAAGATTTCATTATGTTCTCGAATGGAAGTATTCAAGTTAGATTATTAGAATTTTTATTAGATAACCCATTCCAGTCAAGTAATCACCTAGATCTTATAAAAATATTTATTTAGAAAAGTTTACTTATAATTTAAATTTAAACTTAAATTGAATTATTCTGATAGGAAAAATAGAAAACAAAATGAATAACTAAATTAATTCTAAGAAACTTTATATGACTTTTTAAAATTAATGGTAACTTTTCTTGAAACTTAAAATAAAAATATCAAAATTCTGGCCAGCCCATATATCATAGAAATTATATCTAAGCATATTTAGTAGTTTGAAGACGAACAAATGAAATACTTTTCAGATTAATAATATAAAAACAAAAATCAATCTCACTGTACTCGTATTTAACACATTCAATTTATTTTTCTTTATTACTACAAAATTTAATAACATATTTACACTGTAAACAATCTACAATTCAGCAACAGCTGATGCATCTGTTGGCGTCGCTTGCTCGACGTCGGGCATCGTATATTTTTCACGCGACGCTACCATAAATCTTTTATTAGCGTTCCTTTTATTATAAAATGTTTGGACGTAACCCTACTCTCAGCTTTTTACATTTGCGTTAAAAGTAAAGACGGTGCTTGAGGCGGCCGTAAAAACGCTGGAAGATATGAGAATTTTTACTCAGCCTACATATTTTTTGCTGGATAGCCCGACATAAACGACGTGAGATGCTCTTTTATTGGCTGCTTACTAAAAACACTTTTATTTTCTGAAATTATTTTGTGTCTTCATCATAAAGTTTTTTCAAGTTTGTTCTTGTAATAAAGACAAGTTAATAAAATTTTGATGCTACTGTTTTGCACTGAAGTACTTATGAGGATCTGTTGCTTCTCAAATAACTACTTAAAGATTGTATAAAAATATTTTTTACCCAAATTAATTTTTTTATTGAACCACTGCAAGTTCTTGATGATATGAGTGGAAATTTTTGTATTTATCGTATATATGTGAAGATTCAAAAAAAAAACGAATGTTATTTTTTAATTTTTATTAATTTAAATACATACCTACATATTTATTGATGCTGGCAACTATATTATATTCATTTGCTTTCGTATAACAATTGTTTTATTTACTATTACAATTTTCTTTTTAAAACGTTACCATTAATAAATTGAAATTATTGGTTCTTTGACAATTTATCTATCAGTTACATACATTTGAAATTGTGTAACTAAGGAATTGTGTTTATCTTTAAAACGTAGGCTCCGGGATTTATAAAATAGATTATTTTATATATTTATCTATAAATGAAAGATTTTTGTAAACGAGCGTGAAGCTGTCAAAATTTTTAAAATTTTTTTCACAGGGAAACCGCTCATAGCAGCTGTAGACACGTGTTTCACTCTTATTAGAGCTCATCAGTACAGCATAGCATGTTAACAGATGGACATTAACTGGAAATAATGAATAGAATGTTAATGTCCATCTGTTAACATGCTATGCTGTACTGATGAGCTCTAATAAGAGTGAAACACGTGTCTACAGCTGCTATGAGCGGTTTCCCTGTGAAAAAAATTTTAAAAATTTATCTATAAATTATATAAAAAATCTGATATCGCCAGCACCTGACCTCCCGCCAATTCCTTGTTTAAAATAGAATTGAGCTTTAAGTAAAGTATAACTTCTAGTTGATCGTTTGTAAATAAAATCTAATTTGTTGTGCAATAAATAGAAAAGTCTGTAATACGCGCTCCAAATTAAGTACTACATCCGATTTATCATGTATGGTTAAAATCTAATACATTGGTTGTTTCAAATTATATATGAGTTTTAAATACCAAATTTGAGAAGTTTTGGATCATATTTTAATAAACTTTAAGGAAAAATCGTCACACATACATTCTTATAAAAATCAACATCAACTTACCGGTGCTCTAAAATGCAATCTTTTGGTAAATTCATCGCTATACATGATCCATTTCGTAAATATGTAGTTGTAAATTAATATTATTTTATGTTGCTGCAAAAATAGCAAATTTAAATCAGATCATCCTGTGCATCTAATATTTATGTATGATGTAAGTCTCCGTACGATAACCAAAACATTTAAATAATAAACCATTTATTTATGTTTCATAAAGAAATATAATATTTCGAGGGTTTTCCTTTGGTTTTTCCACCAGTAACTAAGCGATGAGTCATTGAATCCACCAAATTTTTGGTCACTGATGGCATTTTATTCTGCCATTTTACTTGTAATTAATTTTAAATTCTTTTTTGCTTTACATTCTTATTTATTTTAAGAATTTTCCGCACTTTCTCAATCTGATTAAAGTCCGGAGACTGTGAGGGATGATTAAGCATATTTTTAATATTATACAGTACACATTCTCTTATAGAGCAAATTATTTGTCGAATTTTTCTGATGCATGAAATTAAAATTGTCTGTTAAGGCCCTACTTTTCGGCACATTGTTTAAAATTTGCTTTTTAAATGTAGAGGGAACCTTTGCTATCCATTGTTGCAATAATTACTAATTTTCGTACTCCCGCCGAGGAGCTATAGCCCCTAGACATAATGCTATCACCGGCGTATTTAACTGTTACTATTAAATGCCTTAAATTTTAGGTTTTCTCCATTTTTTTTGCCTTCTATCTAATCTGTATGTATTATACTATCTTACTTACGTTACCAGTAAACCTAATAAAGAATTAAAACTTTTAATTTAAAAGTAGAAAATCTAAAACATTTAAATGTAAGTTAAATACGGCGGTGACAGCATTATGTCTAGGAGCTATAGCTCCTCAGCGGGAGTACGAAAATTAGTAATTATTACAACAATGGATAGCAAAGGTGACCTCGATATTTTAAAAGCAAATTTAAAACAAAGTGCCGAAAGATAGGGCCTTAACAGACAATTTTAATTTCATGCATCAGAAAAATTCGACAAATAATTCGCGTCTATAAGAGAATGAGTACTGTATAATATTAAAAATATGCTTAATCATCCCTCGCAGTCTCCGGACTTTACCCAGATTGAGAAAGTGCGGAAAATTCTTAAAATAACTAAGAATATAAAGCAAAAAAGAATTTCAAATTAATTACAAGTAAAATGGCAGAATATAATGCCATCGGTGACCAAAAATTTGGAAGATTCAATGACTCATCGCTTAGTTACAGGTGGAAGAATCAAAGGAAAACCCTCCAAATATTATATTTCTTTATGAAACATAAATAAATGGTTTATTATTTAAATGTTTTGGTTATCGTACGGAGACTTTTTTTGTCATGAAATTATGAATACTTTCAATGTTTACCCCATAATATGAATAAATTAAGTAAATTATTTGTTTATTTTATATTTATAATAATGTAATATACTGCGTTTCATTTTGGATTAAAAGGAAATTAAATATATTGGGTGTTAGACTGCTAGTTTTCCTAAAATACATTAAAACTGCTGTCGTACGGAGACTTTTTTGTATGACTGTATATATATATATATTCACAAAATGGTGTTGTACACGTGTTTACGTCGACAACTTGTGCACAATTATAAAAGTTTTACATTATTTTAACAAAATTGTTAGCTTTATTAGTTTGTAAATTATCAATTTCACTGTGATAACTATTTTTGGCCAAAAAATTTTAATATGTAACTCAGTTATTTCGACTCATTATTTTACTAAACCATGCGCGTGTGCATGTTCAAAATTACATGTTTGTAAATGCTGTATGTTCTACAAAAAAATCTCAACTAATTGTCCTGAGGATGGTTAAAAATATAACCGAAAGCTTGACAAATTAAAAAGAGTGTATTACACTTAAGCCTACAAATTGACTGTCAAAACCCACTATCCAGTTTCCCTATATATATATATATATATATATATATATATATATATATATATATATATATATATATATATATATATATACATAATTCTAGGGAACTTAAAGCGTGGACATTACCAAGGGTAGCGAGAGGTAAAAAAGAAATATGAAGAAGGATATTTTGTTTATTATATGGTAGCATTTATATCTATTTACTTAATCTCTATAGGTACTGTAAAAATTTAACCTACTGGTAGTAAATAACCTAATTAATATATCTACTTCTATCATATCTCAACAGATGTGAAATTCCTTTCATTTCCAATAAAACTTCTTAATCGTTCTTTTGAAACGAATCCACCTTGAATTTGTATCTAATCAGCGGGAGATTAACGTAGTTTTGATCCTTTGGCCATTAGGTATTAGTTTGGACATATTTTCTTGAAGCTTGGCCTATTTCGGCTGTTGATATCGAAACGATATCGTTGGGTATTTTTATGATATGTGGAGTTTTTATAGGCTTTTAATTCTTGTTTAGCGTTGTTTAATTACACTCGGCGGGTGGTCTGCTACAGCCGGAAGTGGTCACTCACAATGTATTGATCATGTGATTGCGCAAGTAACACGCATTGCGATACCAAATGCATACAATGAAACTTTGTTTTTAATACATTTTATACTAATAACAACGAACAATATTATTTAATACAAACTTATGGTATTTTTTTTTCTAATTCAACCATGTAATAATATTTTATCCTTACATAAAAATATTGAGAAAAATTTAAATTTAAATGAATTTGATTTTTATAGTTATTTTTCAGTAAGCCATGTATGAAAAACAAAAACTACTATTTGTCAATTTAAATTATTTATGCCCGGTTTCACCTACATCAAATAAATATTCTAATAGCTTATTCGTCAAATAAGAGAAAAATATTGCATCGAAACCATAACACAAATGACTAGATATCAGAAGGCCCTGGGTTCAAACCCCAGTGAGATTCATGAATTTTTCACAAATCTGTTCTTCGTTATTTAACAAATGACGGTATTTATTCTAGCTGTCATATTTTGATGCAATATTTTTCACTTACTCAACGAATAAGCTATCCGAAGATTTATTTGGTGTTGGTGCAAACGTGCATTAAAATGGAAATCAAATAGAACATTATTACGTTTTTAACAATTTAAGATCAATTGTTTTTTATATATAGCCTAGGTACTGAAAGTAGAAAAAATCTGTTGAGGCCAGCACAAAACCTTCCGACAATTCGATGTATTTTGTATATATCCCATACCAAAAGTTCCTTGAAAAAGATTCTGTATATCCTGTAAAATTGTAACACGAACACACAATTTTTTTTACAAATTCTATACCGAAAGTTCCTTTCCCTATTTTATTAGGGGTTGTTGTTTCTTACTCTTCTCTTTTACTCATTCCTGTCCAACGCATCTTCTTCACACAATTCTTCCTTTCTCAAATCTTCTGCTACACAGTCCTTCCATCTTCTCTTTGGAGGGACACTCTGTCTCTATCACATTCATATGTAACTTTCTGACCCTATACTTTCAACTTTGGTTTTGCATTTGACACTGACATCTGCCAATTAATTTTTTTTTGAATATAACTGCTGTTTCTATAATTTTAGCAAAGCTGAATAATTTTTGAAAGTTAATCTCTCTTAATGTCTCTATAACTCTATATCTATTAAATATGAAGGAAAATGTATAATCAAACCGTATAGAGAATAAGATATTCTTTCATACTGATAATCACAAAAAATCACAAAAACTTCAAATAAGGGTACTTCCGGTGGATCAATTATAACCAAAATCTAATCAGCTCTTCATATTGATGTAAAGAAGAGGAATACGAAAGAATTATAATTTTTTGAATTTTAGTATTGGAGTTATCGTTGGAGAAAAATTTGTCACACACGGACACACACACACACACACACACACACGGACACACACACACACACACACACACACACACACATACAGACATCATCTTAAAAATAGTAAATTTGTATTCTAGGGACCCTAAAACGTGCTTATTCATTAAAAACTCACCAACGAATTTTTTGACCAAAGACAATACCTTCCTTACCTAAAGGTGACGGAAGGTAAAAATCAAATTTATTTAAATTTCAATTGATTTTTCTCAATATTTTTATTATATGAGAATATAAAATGATTACATGGTTGAATTCAGAAGAAAATACTCTATCGAATAAACCAAAAAAATATATTCCATCCCATTTAAAAAAATATAACTTTGTATTGTAACTTGAAAACCACTGGTTTAATAAAATATTTTCTTCTCTATTCGAATATCTCCCAAGGTTTTTGTATAAGATTGTCTTATATTATTTTATTGTATCTTTAACAATTTAATTATTATCAACGTTTATGTGACGGCCTAATGTTACAATATTATTAAGCGTATTGTTACGCGCTGAGTATTAATCTATTCCATTTAAGATACTCACTTACGGAATTTTAAAAAGAAATTGTGGAAGATTCATTAACTCAATGGTTAAGGACTCCATGGCTCAGTTGATTAGAGCACCACACTAGATATGTGCGGTGTCATTGAATTTTACATTACATCGAGAGTCTAGACATGAGACACAGCAGTAGAAAAGCTTGGAGCCTTATCAAAAAACTATCAGATGATCCAACAGCTCCAAAAGATTATGTCAATGTCTCAGCTAATGAAATAGCTCATCAGCTACTCTTAAATGGTAAACCAGACCAAAAAATTAAAATATCGTCAACTTTCAAACGGAATCAAGGTTATACTATAATAGAGGATCCATACTTTACTTTGGATGAACTAACATAAGTAATAAAATCGTTAAAATTCAAGAAAGCCCCAGGCCCTGATGATATATTTAATTAATTTTTAAAAAACTTAGGACCTCTAGCTCTGAACTAGTTTCTTGAATTGTATAACCTTTGTTGGTCGAATAAATCTATCCCAAAATTATGGTTAAAAGCTAAAGTTGTAGCTGTCTGAAAACCAGGGAAACCTCGGGATGATGTTAGAAGTTACCGACCAATCTCTCTGTTATGCTCTCCTTTCAAACTTTATGAACGGCTCATATTGAACAAAATTGGATTGGAATAGATGAGCACTTGATTCCTGAACAAGCAGGCTTTAGATCAGGTAAATCTTGCACTGGTCAAGTGTTAAACTTAACGTAACACATAGAGAATGGTTTTGAAAGAAAGGAGAAATCTGGAGTAGTTTTTGTAGATCTGTCTGCAGCATATGACACCATAAACCATAAGATTCTTTTAGAAAAAAATATACCATATGTCAAGAAACTTTCATTTAACAGAAGTATTGAGATCCATTTTGTCAAATAGAAGATTTTATGTGGAGTTTCAAGGTGAAAGAAGCCGTTGGAGGAATCAAAAGAATGGTCTTCCTCAAGGAAGTGTTTTGTCACCTATACTTTTTAATATATATACCAATGACCAACCAATTGGTCCTTTTACCAGAAGCTTTATTTATGCTGATGATATTGCAATCTTAAGTCAATCTCACAATATTGAAGAGATAGAAAAACAATTGTCTGATTCATTATCAAAATTATCAGTATACTACAAGGCTAACCAGCTACGTCCAAATCCAGCAAAAACCCAAACATGCTTATTTCACCTTAATAACTCAGAAGCAAATAGTGAACTACATTTAACATGGAACTCAGTCAGCCTGCGCCACAATCCTAACTCAATATATCTAGGGGTAACTCTTGATCGTTCTCTGACATTTAGGAAACATATACCAAAAACATAAGCAAAAGTTAATACCAGGAATGTTATTCTTCGCAAATTAACTTATTCCTGTTGGGAAGCTTCATCCCATGTTCTACGTACATCAGCTTTGGCATTATATTATGCTCCAGCCGAATATGCATGTCCTGTTTGGGGAGGTTCAGCACATTCACATAAATTGGATACAGTTTTAAATGATACATGTCGATTAATAACTGGATGTTTAAAACCAACCAACATCGCTATGTTATATATGCTAGCTGGGATTGCTCCTCCATATATAAGGCGTGAAACTTTATCTAGAGCTGAACGTACCAGACAGTCACTTGATGCTAGACACCCATTATATGGACATGAACCTCCTATTGCAAGACTTAAGTCAAGGAATTTTTATTTAAATCAACGATTCCGTTAACCGCCTTCAAAATTTTGACTAAAAAAATATTGTGGGAAAAGGATTTAAATGAAAGAAATATTCCAAAATGGAATTCAATAGAAAAACTTCCGGCCGGTTCATAGTTAGATTGGGGAACTTGGAAAACGCTTAATCGTCTTCGTTGTTTTATGGGAAGATGTAAAGTTAATCTTCATAAATGGGGTTATATAGATGATAACGCTTGAACATGTGGTGTTCTTCAGACAATGGAGTACCTCCTCATTTGTCCATATTTACCAACTACCTGCACAGTCCAAGACTTATGGAAGGGTACCGAAAACGCGGTATTATGTGCCAGATATTGGAAAGATATTTAAAATATATATACATTTTTTTTACATTATATTTCTTTGTAACCAGATACGATTAAATAAATAAATTGAATTTTTCAAAATTTCTTTCTCCGTTTATTTAAATTCTCCTTGATCCTTTAGTGCCATTTATGTTTTTAACAATAAAGACATTATTTGAGATAGCTCGTCTAGCTGTTACACCCTGCATACTGTGTACGTTTCTTGTAAAGATATTACCCGCAAAACTGTTTCACAAACCTAATATGTACTTAAACTTTAATTGAAACTTATTAATTAATACATTTTGATAACTGAACTTTCCATGCCATAAATTATGAGTAGGTACACAATTCATAAAGCTTCATTTTGTTAATTTAACTTTAGTAATCGTATTTTTCGTAAATGCCGTTTGTTTGTTTTAGCTTTGGGGAGCAATTTTCCATAGTGGCACGAAAAACATATTTATTACGATGATTATTGTTTCCATTATCCAAATTTACAAAAGAGTTATCTGCGTTTGACAATCCTTTGATTTACCAAAAAACCTATTAAGAGACGGCGTTATCCTGATGAAGTGTTCCGTTAGTAATCCCGCTCATATGCTCCTCTTCCTCCTCACGTGTAAGTTAGTGGGGCTAGACAGTCCAATTAGTATATCTTCGTGGCAACAAACAGTTGCTGCAGTCCCATGGTCGGTTGTTAAAACGCGCACTTGAATCTCATTATGCTGGAGCTGAAGCTATGGAGTTGGAGGATGTCATACACACGAGGTGGACAACTCGGCCTAATCTGGCTCGTTAGTATGCATGGATTAGCTTCAACGCGAGCCTTTTCAACAGGGTTACCCGACAAAGGAAGGATTTGTGTCTGGATTTTTTGTATTAATTGTGAAATTTTCAGTTATTCAAACTCGTACGAGAACACAGAAGTGTCGTAAACTGTTTGCTCTATTGTATGATCGAGCAATGAATTTTATGAATAGGATGTCAAACTAATTATTTCGTGTATAATCTGTACAACTTGTGGGCGCAACAATAAATTTGTTGTACAAATTGTAGAAATAGTTTCCACAAATTAGATAAAAGGAAAATACGAAATTGGTTGCAATGAGAAATAGTGCTTTTTTAAAACAAAGGGAAAGAAGAAACAAAAAACCTGGAAACCTACAGGAAACACATTAAAATCCGGAGACTTTTAAAAAATGGGCGGACAATAGCACAACCAAATAAGTTCAACTGCAAAATACAGAATTCAATATATTTTCTATAGGAGCAAAAATGAATAACTTTGAGCAATCAATATCGATCTTTACCTTGGTCTTGCAACAAAAACTGATATTCCTATATTCCAGTATAGACAGTAGGCTGTATGCCATACATATTGTTCCTACCTTATATTATTAATCGCAGTCCCCTAAATATATTTAAAAAAATTGTTGTGGCCAGAACTATACCTCCCGGCAGTACTTCTAATTATGCCGCAACTAGTGAAATTGTACAATAAAGTAAAACTATATTTTTCTTGTGAAACTAAATGGAGTGTTATTATTTTTTTCCAACTTTCATTAATTTAATTACATAACCATATATTTATTGATGCTGGAAACTATATTACAGTATACAGAAAAAGTACCTGTAGAAAGTTTAATAATCTTTAATTCTTATAAAAACATAAATCGCGAAAAAAATATATTTAAAGGTATTTTCGAAAAAACCAATTTCAAACTTCAAATAAAATGCCATTTTCGGTTACCTATTTACACAGATTAGAGCGTTGACAAAATCCATAAACACACATACAGACATCATACCCTTATCAAAGGTAGCGGGAGGTAAAAATTTCACGGGCCACAATTAAAATTTAATTAAAACTATGGATTTTATTATATTAGTTGTATCTATGTTTTTTTACTTATGTAACAATTTTTACGCATCTTTTACACGTAAACGTAAGAAGTTTGTACAATACTTTTTGTAACGAACAAAGTCATTATTATAAATGATAATTGTACAAAATTCGCAAATATACAAGCATCGACCTTTAAACTAATGGACTAAGTGTCTCCTATTCTTTTATTGTTAGAATAATGCTCCAACATAAAAGGATAGAAATATATATTCGGTCCTTCAACAATACGGAAGTTATCAGTTGAAGTATACTGTGCATACGTTCGTACTCATTGTACATCTTTTTCAGCCATATGTAAACCTCTATACATCGCTCTCTATCACTAAATAGTTGTCAAACTATACATTTGACGTTTCGTGACTGTTTGTGTATTATTTACTTTTTTTGGAGAACATTTATAATTATTTCTGTCATCACATACGTATATGTGTGTCATTTCTTATGTGAGTTCTTATTAATTATTACTTGTTCCCTATAATATAATATGTATATAATATATTGTATTTAAAATATATAATAAAACTAATTATACACAAAAAAAAAATTAAATCTATACTCTTACCGATTATGCACCAAGTATAACAAGTTAGGGACAAATCAATATTTTTATTTTGCCGCGTTTTCTTAACTTCCGTACTGTTGAAGGATAGAGATACTGTGTCTGCACCGTTATGGCGGGACAAGCGTTTTGCTCGTACGCTGCGTCTATTAGTTTAAAGGTCGATGTATACAAGTAAATAGCACAGCAGCAATTTCATAGCAAGGGTTGTTAAGTAAATTGTTGATTCCAAAACATAATTGTTTGCATATTTTTTCAGAATTAAAAGTCAAAATGTCTGATTCTGATATTAATAATAATAATTGTTAGGCGGAAGTAACGCCGTACTTGTTGATAGATAAAATGTATTACTGGATTTCTCGGCGGTGATTGTAAGGAATTATATTGTTGTTATTCCATAAAAAAGTTAATTTTATTTAAATTCGTACCTAACCCTAAACTTCTAGAAATTAAACAAAAGTTGTCAAGCATATTTTGTGTTGTACTTACCAACTTTTCAAATAATTAAATAAAGAATAATGTTCGGCACGTCTCTATTTTACTGGTAGTTTCATTTTCAATGTAATACGTGTAATATCTGATAATTTATATTTAAGGTTGTCAAAGGTTACGTTCTATTTTGACATTCAACAGATGACAGATTCTCCAACAGATGACACTGATGATAAACATATTTATTATTTATTAACAATTTTTTATTATTATTGGTTTTTGATGCTTGAAAATCGTATGAGTGCCATTTTATAAACTATATTTTGTTATTTTAAAGATTATTTTTTTGAGGAATGTCCAGAAAATGTCAGTGTTTTTTGCTTGATTTCCTAGTTAACTCCACCGGGAAAGTGATGTTTCCGGTTCTCTACAGCTTATGTCAAATGTCACTTCCGGGGTTGTGAGTACAAAAAAAATATTTTTTTACGCGTAAATGCACATCCCTGAAGAAATGTCGTGTCACAGATTAACATACCTATTTCAAATTCATTTCGTTTCAAATATCCACTAAAATTTAAATTTTCCAACTTTTCCATTCCCCTTTCCAAGCCTAGGTCTCCCTCTACCCTTTCCTGCTCGAACATCACCCTCCATTTCCGGCTATGGCCGGTGCATATGTCAAGAGCTCACTCGTGTGAAATAGCCCGATTGTTGCCTGATGGTGATATGTGTGTATTTGCGTTTCAATAGCAGTACGGCACAGCGCAACCCTGCCGGCATAGCACGTCACGAGAAAATATCTCGCCAGATAAAACAACGCACTAATGAACGCACTTGAGCATTTATCACTAAGGGGAAACGCCAAGGATGGAGTGGGAGCAGGAATGAATTGATGGAAGAAATTTGTGCACAACTATGCATGATGTTTTGTTTTAGTAAAATGTGCATACTCAAAGTCGAAAGCTATAGATTAATCTACGAAAATATTGAGATATATATATATTAATACTTTTTGCTAATATTGGTTAACTAGGAATCTTTATTTTCCAAGGTTTATTTTATTATTTTTATCTGCTATCTTAGTGACAAGTCTCAATATTACCGCTTACCGGCCATTTATAGTAGAGCTGCTGAGAAAATGCTCGTCTTATTGGGGCCAATAACATTCAATAAAAAATCTGTTGAAATACGTTCTTCTGTATCTCAATTTAAAATATCTGTTGTGGCCAGCACAATTCCTTTCGCCATTTTCATATTAGGCTATATAAGCGCTGTAATTATCTAACATTTCTGGTACACTCAAAAAATTATAATTACATCTCTTCTTTATACAGGGTGTATCAGGACTAGTGTAAAAAAATTAATAGCATATTCCTGACATCATTTTGAGTAAAAAGTGTCATATGAAGGTATGACCTCATCAAGCACATTTTTATTAATAACTCTGATACTAGTTGCACTAAAATTTTGAAACTTAATACTAAGATACTACTTATCGAGATGCATATTTAAACTTTCTTTTGTTTCTGTATCTCAACCAGAGGCGTCTTATATGGGGAAGTCATGAAGGTTTTTATCCTTATATTTTGATCTATTAACATTTTTTCAACTTTACCTATAAAATATTACATACAATACAAAAATACACAAATAAGTACTCTCGATAAAATATGATAAACGCAGGAGTTTTTGAGATATTTTAATTTTTAGAAAAAATCAATTATGCAAAAAAAAATAGGTAACAATTAAGAAACAATGAAATTCACACAAATTCATTCTTTGATGTCCACGTCGATATTCTCTGGACTACGACAAACATTGCTTTTACAATATCTATAAATAAATAAATATAAATAAATATATCATCACGGCATATTACCCATTTCTGGGTGTGCCAGTATCTACAACACATGTAGACATCGGTAATGATGACGATATATTTTATTTTTAATATCTATAAATAAACACCATATCTACATATTTACCAACACTAACATTTTACACTTTTTTTAATTTGCATAAAAATTACTAATATTGAAAATAAGGTACTAGTTATAAACAGATTTTGTGTCGCTTTTCTATTTTGTTTTATTTTCTATGGTAAATTGATTGATTTTAACTGTTAACTAACTATTTTGGATACGTGACATTTTCTAAAAGTTAAAATATCTCAATAACTACTGCGTTTGTCAATTTTTATCAAAAGTACATTTTTGTATTTTTTTAAATTTAAAAATGAAAACATGTTAATAGGTAAAAGAAATAAGGATAAAAACCTTCATGACTTCCCCATATGAGACGCCCCTGGTTGAGATACAGAAACAAAAGAAAGTTTAAATATACATCTCAATAAGTAGTATCCTCGTATCAAGTTTCAAAATTTTAGTGCAACTAGTCTCGCAGTTATTAATAAAAATATGTCAGATGAGGTGCACTTTTAAAAACCTGTAACTATGTAACAAAAAGTTTCCGGACATACCTTCATATGACATTTTTTGCTCAAAATTAGCTCAGGAATATGCTATTAATTTTTTGTACACTAGTCCTGATACACCCTGTATATTTTTATATTTTGTAATTCAATCTATGAAAAGGTCTCCTCTTGCTCTGCTAAATATTCGAGATTCTTCCAATTCACTGGTGAGATTGGCGATATATCTGAAAGGTATATCTAATATAATGTATCTATAATTTTAAATATTTAATAATTATTAAAATAAGAAATATTAAATATGCTTCCCAGAAAAAGCCCTGAGTAACGTCTATGTAATTTTGATACTGACATATATCTCTCAATTACAAACGTTTTAAATTTGCAACTGGTCTCTAAGGAGTGGTTTGAGCTGTGAAATTCATTACAACATATTATTTTATATATTTATATTTCTCTATTTCTAAATCTATAGAATATATAATAAAATATATCTATTAAGTGATGAGAGGAGTTGCAGGCTATGCGAGAGAGAAGAGGAAACTATCAGGCATTTAAGGATTTCGTGCAGAAAAGTTACGAGAGACGGAAGAAAAGAAACGATTCTGTTAGACGATATAGGGTCGGGACAAGATTGGATGAAGGAAATCATTGAGAAACGGGGGGTTAATTTATGATGTAGTACCACAATTTATTGTAAAATATGGATAATATTTATTTATTTTTATTTATTTATTGTTAGTCCGACCAACAGGGTCCAAGACCCCAGTTACAGGTTGACTATACTAAAACATAAATTTAACATGTTTAATGACACAAGTAGTTAACAAATAGAATGACACAAAAAAAACCCCAGAACTTAATAATACATATAGCTGTTTAAGATAATGTATTGTAATAAATAGTAGTAGTTAATGAATATAATAATTGTATAAAGCATTTTTAAACTTTACAATCGAGCCGACGAAAATGTCGAAATATTCAGGTAAATTGTTAAAATTAAAACAAATCATACGAATAGGTGACTTTACTTCATAGTTCGTTTGAGGAGTGTTACAGAGACAAGAAAGGAATTTTACCTAGGATTACGGGATCATTTATAATACAATGCAAAACTTTATAAAGGAACAATGATGATTGTATTTTTCTTCGAGTGTCAAGAGGCACAATACTAAATTCACACAACAAATCTTTGTAATCAGTATCAAAACTAGGATAATATCTGCAAAGCTTGAAGAAGCAAAATTTAATAAATTTGCGTTGAATAGATTCAATAACATGGCTGTATTTATTATATATAGGACACCAAACTTGCTGACAATATTCCAGTTTTGTTCTTACGAACGAGAAATATAGTTTCTTAAGAGTTGAAATATGAACGAAGTATTGTGTATTTCTAATAATATGTAGATTCTTAGCCGGTTAGGCAAGAATAAATATACATAATAATAATAATAATAATAATCATAATAATAATAATCATAATAATAATAATAAAAAATAATAAAATATAAATTTATGGGATACTGATATTTATAGTCTTTAATATTTGTAATAACAATAACAATTAACAATAAATAATATTTAGAATTTCTTTCTAGAAACTAGTGCTTCCGGTTGCCTACTTTTTACCAAAATCTATTCCCATTAATGTCAGATTGAGGAAACCGTAGTTAATCATGTCTTAAATCTTATAGTATTTGAGAAACTGTGGTTTCACACACAAATGCTCACATCATCGTAAAAATGTTATAATCGGATTCTAAGGTCCTTAATTCGTGCTTATTTACTAAAATCTGGGTGCGATTTTTAGCACGAATCCATTACCTCTCTTAGCGATCTGATGAGGCCAACCCATTACATTCCGTCAATTATTTGTATTTTACTTAGACAGTATGTAATAAAATGGGGTACGTCATACTGCTATAAACTAGTATTTCGGTACTCATTTCGAAATTCCTGACTCGGTTCTCATCCGTAAACTTCTCAATCGTACCGTAATAACTCACTTCCCAGCCTTATAACACTCGTAATGTAAATAATTATTATTTGCAAAAAAAGACACATGACTCAATTACATTCATCTGTACCCAACAGAGAATCATTTATCAATACCCCAATTACAACAATTAAAACTGTAAACACATATGATTTTTCACCCCACGTGGAGGCATCTGCATCATCATATGAGGCTTGACACATGACATAATGTTTCGCGTATGACGTGGTGGGTTAGGCCTGGGGGTGGCGGAAGCAGCCGAAGTGGATGTGCAGCAGGGGTGAGAAAGGTCACATTTAGCAGGACTCGCGGACAATAGCGCGACCACACCACCATTTGCAAATGTCAAACCCAGACCGAGGGGTGTCTTAAAGGGTGGAATTTTACAAATTTAAACTCACTTTAGAAATTTCAGCAAAAACGGTGGGAGATCATGTGTGAACAACCTGTCATTAGCAAGTAACTAACAAAATTTTGTGTATGGTTTGTGTCCTGTGCCCGAATATCTAAACATTTTCACTTATTAGGTCAAAACACTTTTAAGTTGTATATAGTTTTTTATGCACAAATTAATCGGAAACATGAGATTGTCGCTGTTTTACTGTAATAAATATCTCTTTATCTATTAATAATACAATATTTAAAATAGATGATGGTTCTGTAATATTTTTTAGTCTTATATGTGTAGTCTTCCGCCTAACCTAGTTTAGTTTTTTAAATTAAGAGGAATGCTTACTCCGGTATTAAAATATGAAGAGAAAATTCAAATAAATTTTTCCTGTACTACAACTATTAACATATTTAAAAAATCTGTTGTGGCCAGCACAAGACCTTCCGTCAATTCCATGTATTTTGTACAAATCCCATACCAAAAGGTCCTTGGAACAGATTCTATATAATATCATGTAAAATCGAGCACAAATACATACTATTTTTTACAAATTCCATACCAAAAGTTCATATGAAAAGGTTCTATAAATCCAATAAACATACACTAAGTAAAATGCACTTGCACTTCCTTATTTCTTATTCAGCTTTCCCCTATTTTATTAGGGGTCGCTGTTTCCTCTTCTCTCCCACTCATTCCTGTCCAACGCATCTTCTTCACACAGTCATTCCTTTCTCAAGTCCTCTACGATACAGTTCTTCCATCTTCTCTTTGCCCTTTCTCTGCATGACACTTGCGAGAAACACTATGACATACCAATTTTTGATCCTATACTATCCATATTTGGTTTTACACTTACAACTGACATCTATCAATTAGAATTTTTTGATTATATCAGCTGTTTCCATGATAAATAGCAAAGCTGACTAATTTTTGAAAATTATTTTCTCTAAAATGCTTTAAATTTACATCTATTGAATATGAAGGAAAATATATAATCAAACCGGATAGGGAAGAGTATTTTCTTTAATATATGTAATAAAAAAAATGTCAAAAATAATATTTAACTGCGTTTTTTTAAGAAAAACTGTTAAAAACTTCAAATAAGGGTACTTCCGGTGGATCAATTATAACCAAAATCTAATCAACTCTTCATATGGATGTACAGAAGAGGAATACGAAAGAATTATAATTTTTAGAATTGTAGTATTGGAGTTATCGTCGGAGAAAAATTTGTCACACACGGACATACATACACACACACACGGACACACACACACACATGATACATACAGACATCATTTTAAAAATAGTAAATTCGTATTGTAGGGACCCTAAAAACGTGCTTAGTTTTTAATACTCACTACCGAATTTTTTGACCAAAGGTGACGGAAGGTAAAAATCAACACTATACATACTTCCAATAATAACCTGCATATAAAAAAAATAATTATTGAAATCTATTAATACCCTCTGCTTTGCTTTTAATGGGGAAACAAGAAATGGTACGGATTTTTTGGTTCTACACTTAAAACCAAAGTACAGTATTAATAGATTGTTGAATTTTTTGAAAAATTAATAGTTCTAGTACAGAAACAATTTATATGAATTTTCGCTTCATATTTTAGTCCAGGAGTAGGCATTGCTCTTAGGACCGGTTTTATAAAGTTCAGTTATATTAAGTTCCATAGTAAATTTAATAAAATAACAAAAACGAATCAATTTACACGTTCTTATCGGCCGAATTCACCATTCCTTGATCATGAGTTGTCCACAGATAAACGCTGATTCTGAATCAATCCAATTCACCATAAAAATCGGGCTAATCTACTAATCAAAATCTTTGATCAACTGATTCGTCCTATTTCACGAACTAAACTTTGATCAGATCTTTGAATCCTATTTTTCACATTTATCTCAGGATTCTGGGTGTTGTACTCATTTGTAACTCATGCTTCTTCTTTATAATAAAGAAAATTTGTTTAGATTAATGAAAATGGCTAATCAATATTCTTAAACGGAAATATATGCAAAATTGGATTCAATATTCCAATTCAAATGTTAAGTGCTGAGAACATTCTAACCATACACGCTGAGACACCTAACGGATGCGAATTTCGAATATGAAATTTATGTTGAATTTTCTCAGCTTAGTTTCTAAAATAGGACTAATCAATGAAAGCTTGATGGCAGCAGGTAAGCAAAAGGGACCATTACCATCACTGCCCTTCCTCAGTGGCAGATGACAGTTGTTTGTTATTTACAATACTTGAAAAATAAAATAATTAAAATGCGAAATGAGCAGGAGGGGTGCAAGTATTGCTCGCAGCAAAATGATTTTTCTGTTTTCACATATTTTAACTTTTACTCACGAAACCAGAATTACCTCTTACTTTCCATCCTTTGGAAATCGATGCATTTTTTTTTGTTTCCGCTTATGTAACAGCGCATTTTCAAGTTTAATATCAGGAACAGAAATTAAATTTCAAACGCTTAATCATGTGGCAGTTTAGTCTTGGATTCTCCAATTTTGTATATTTATTGCTAGCTTGTGTTATGAATAGTGCACATATTTCATTACACAATTTCAGATCCCTTGCTTTTTAATTTAGTTTTAATTCATAATTTAATGTTACAAAATTGGAATTTTTACAGCTCTAGAAACGTCCTTGAAATTTGTGTCGTAAAATTGATAATCTGTTTCTCATTTCAAAGTAAATATGTTCGTTTAAAAACACAGATGGTGCCAGTACTTAACGCACGCGGGTATATTTCTTGTTTGACATTTCGTCTACTTTATAATTATTACTCCTATTTTTACCATAAACAAACATCGAAATACACGCTGCTACTAAAATCATATGTAAACAAGCAAATGGCTGTCATGAACATGTGGATTTAGGCGCTGAAGTTCGTTGCAGATGTCCCCATCGAGTTGACGTCATAAGCGCGCCATGATAAGAAAATTTGAATTACGATGAAATTTTTTAAAATTCATATCTCATGTGATGCATACATTTTCTTACTCAAAGTTAGATATTCAGAGTCCTACTGGTCTGTACTAATGTAAAAAATATTTTTAAAAAATGTCGGAATACCCCATTTTGGACAAGTTTGCAACATATTTCTGATTTTTTAAATGCGTATGTGTGAAGATAAACTTGTAGCTGACAACATGCGATGGTTGGAACGCACAAACAGTGATCTGACAGATAACTAACCTTAAAAAGAAACATATATAATGACTTAAAATTTGGATTTTATACAAACTCCAGTTATTTTACTTTTAATTATAATTTATAATTATAAATATAAGTGGGACAATCAAATTTAACGGAAAAATGACATGTATATGTCACGTCATGTCAAATTTATCATAATTTGCTCAATATGGATATGAATAATATAAAATTATTGAAAGAATTGTATTAAAACCACAAATAATTATATTACTTGCTTATCAGAGGACAGTAAGTTAAGTATGACACAGGCACAATACATTTTTTAAATATAATTATAATTACTAAGTATAATTTCAGCGTTGTGAATGAGCCTTATTTCTAAAACGTCTAAAACTAAAAAGTACAAAATGACGAAGAAACAAACACTGAATTTGTATTCAATGCGCAGGCTCTGACTTCTAGTCAGCAGAAAAAGTTCTGACTGTTTAGACTATCAGCAACTAGTTTGTGACAGTCCAATAATATGCGTTGAAACATCTAACTAGTAGCTGCAAACTTGTCAGTGGTGAGAAAACGAAATCAAAAGAACGAATTAGAAGTTAATAAGTTGTTAATAGAAAACAATTCTTATTTACAAATAAATACGTAGTAAAAAAAGTAAATAGTATCATATTAGATCTAAACGTATTATTTAACGGTGCTTGAAAGCCAGGAAATTGACACTTGAAAAGAACTAAACGTAATGAGAAACTTCTCAAAGTTTCAACGCGTGATAAATTCGAAATTCTCTTTATGAAAGTTTCCAGGAAAAACTATTTTTCCCGTCTGTTAGTGATGTAGATAAAAAGCTTTAATTTCAATACTCCTTGTTCTTCAAAGGACGGAAGCCTTTATGCTGGCTCGTGAGCAAATATACATAGACTGACACACAGTAAGACCAATTTGTATGTCCGTACGTTACGTGCCAATACGAACCCAGTTAGCAGGAGAGGCGATATTGGAAATCGTGGGCCCCAAGCGTGAAAATTCCACGACAAAGTGAATAGCTTAGCTACACTTTCCATCGACAATGGAAAAGCGTCAAAAAGTAACGAACGCAAAATATCCCCAGGACAGCCAACGTCCTAGGAACTTTGCTATTCTGTTTGGACAAGGGATAGAAATGAATTCTTAAGCAAACTTTTTGAATTTCGTTCGTAGTTCTTTCAAATCACTAATAATTGTTATTATGATATAATGCGAAAATAATCCCAAATTTTACCGTGGAACTCACTAATTGGAAACAATAAATTATATTCTTTTCAACATCAATTTTAGAAAAAGTAACTTTAAATTCAGGAAATTCAATTTCAGAAAAAGTAACTTTAATTCTCGTCCTTTGTAAAATTTGAACTCGTACGTTACCAAATTGCTTTACGATACTTATTTTTTAATGTACTGTAATATGTATTTGCATTTGGTACCCAAAACTAATCAGTTAATTCCTATCAAAATTAAAGTAAGGAATACGAAATTTCACAAGTTGCAAATGCATTTCAAACAACATTTAAATATTTATAGATTTGTCCATAGAACGGTTTGAAACCGTCATTATCCATCAGACGCATGCGCAGTTACATAAAAGCGTTCACAGAGTCAAAAATTTGAAATTCTGACTACTAGTTGGCTGTTCGCAGAAGTTTGCTGACTAGTTGAGGACTGGTTGGCAACGGTCAAAATAATTTCCAATTCGGCTGAAAATTTTTAGTTTGTATTTATTATTTTAATAAATAATTTAAAGTGAGTATATTATTTCAAACCACTGAGATAGTTATTAAAATTCTTTTAATACTAAATAATGGATGCGGATAGTGACATACCTAGGGGAAAATTTGAGTTTTTAAATGGTTTTCAAGTGAAGATGGCGCTTTTGAAATAATGGCTATTAGAAAAAGAAAAGAAAACAAAAAATAACAATGAGGTCATGCAAAAAAAATAATTGTACCTTTTTTCTGTTTAAATCGAAAAAGGATAGTCTAATTTATTTAGTTTTAAAGTATATTTTTAAAAAGTTGCAAAAACCAGCCATGTTTTGTCGTCACACCGTTACTTACCAAGTTCAGACTCATTTCAAACAGACATTTTATAAGGACACATAATTTCTAAAAGAAAAATATATATAAACTATAAATTGAGGATTACATATCTGGATATGCTATAATATATTAATATAATATCGTTCTATTTATTTTTATAAATATAATTTTCATTTGGCGTGAAATTATCTACGTTACATCAGATGTTTCTTTCACTTTAGAATCTTTGAATTAGACAGTGGAAGGTTATAAACGCATGTGAGACATTGAATATATTGCAGAATATTATTTTGTTCTTTATTTTGGCACGAAACAACGTTCCATCGACATGTTTACTTTCATAAATTTTAGGTTGTCTTTAAATGTCACTTTGACGTTTAAGACAATGTGAAAATCAAAATGGTCGTGCCTGTCACTCTGTGACGTCATTGGACAAGGGACGAAGCGGGGGTCTAGCAGTCTCATTTTAAAGAATGTCATTTTCAATTACAATTTTTTCATGATTAAAGATCGATTTGAGGAAAAATATAAAATACGGGTCTATTATTTTTTACTACTCTACCGATTAAAATTATAAAAAAAGTCGTGCATGACCTCATTATGTTAAAATGACACTCCAGTATACTGAAGATTTTATTGAATACTTTCAAACAAATTGCAAATATTATTGCAGTAAGATTTACAGTTTCACAGTAATTCCATTATCAGGATGGAAAAACGGACTAGTTACTTATAGATGCAAACTAGTTTTCCTTGTGTTCACAGAAAAATTCAAACTCTTTGATTTGTAACTAGTTTGAAATCGAGCATGCGTATTCGGTCTCAAACTCCAACCGTTTGCAAACTGTTGTATGAACAAAGCTACTTGTTTGCTACAATTGCTGATATAATTTTGAATAATTGTTTCATTTTTTTTTGCTTTGGTTTAAATTCATTGGTAATGGTATTTACTCTGCATTCTTCATCTTACATTTCTTCTAAATTCCTAGCCCAATAATCTAACAGTATAAGTATGTATAAGATTTTTGCTTTAGAATTGACGATTGAAAATAAGATTGCAGAGCCAAAATAGCTTTAAAAGAAAGTAACGTTGATATGACAAACTGACATTTAATAATTACTTTTGTAGTTATGTGCATATTTATAAAAGTAATATAATTAATAAGATTTATGTCTAGTTTCACAAAATATAACCAGATGTCATATTACTTATTTGTAATCGCCATTTATAGTCGATCGTTAAACATTATATTGAATTAATTTAGTTGTAAAAACTTGACAATATGTTGATAACAGTTTCCAATGATATTAAATTCAACTCTGTTAATGTATTTGTACAGTTGCAGAGTCCAGTATTTGGAAATTTATCGCCATAACGGAATACTTAAATAAAGTTTATATTTGAATTCAATATCCAGAGTTAAACCTAAATTATAAATTAATGTTAACAAGGTGTACAACAGTGTATATTTCACTACGTCTCGCTATCCCTTTCCATCATCCGATCTCCATCATTTGAGGATCACTGTTCGGTGTTCTGTCGTCGCGACAACTCGTCCTAGTCGTCCTGCATCCCTCGGGAGGATCCCGTGTCGTCCGCAAGAGCGAGTTGGATGCAGTGTTGGCGTGCGGTGGGAATACTAAGCACAAGAAGAATGGCGATACTGCAAGCCACACCGTACATCCAACACCAACTTATCAACACGTGACTTCCACCCAGCATAATACAGTCAACAGTTAACGATGTTAAGATAGGGTTTAATCATGTTAAGAAGAAGTCACTTTGTTTTGTATTTTCTGGAGAAAATGAAGGTGGTGTTTTGTTGCATTTCGTACAGACAACAAATGTAGTCGTAATATTTTGTGGTTCTAACTGATTACATAGTAACTGTGTTTAACGTATGTAACAAAAGTTTTGAGAAAAATTTTACGCTCTAATATTTATTACAATTAATAAAGTCTAAACTAGTTGTCCCTGAACATAATAAATACAAAGTAGTTTTATAGTTTTCCCCTGTTAAAATGACCAAAAAGGGTTTTGTAAGATGTTATACAAACTTGAAATACGCAAATCTATCTTTAGGTTAGTTGAACAGATAGCCGAAACGTGTAATTGTTAAAAGTTTTTGGGGACCAAAACATTGGACAGACGAGTATTTACTGAAAGTGAATAAGGTGTAGTTTGTATTAATTTACCAAAAAGTCGACAACTTGAACTTTTGTACATAAATCAAATCAGTACACTCATTCCAAGGGCTCAAGGCAAATAAACTCGAAAATTTAGAATTTTAAAGATGAACTTTGGTCTGAACTGATTTGAAATTTCGAAAAAGAGCTAATATAACGATATAGATTTCGGCCTAGCTTGAACGAATCTCTAGATGCTGCAGAGCATTAAGGAAACAACATGTTATAGAAAACAGGCGCTACTGATTAAAGACTTTTGAACATTTCTTGTCAGAAAAGTATGCATCAATGGCTGGGAATACCAAAACAAACAACAGTTACGAACAAGTATATTTCTGACGATCCGGGAAGTAGATTTAATATCGGTCAGAGAAAAATGAGAAAAGGTATTAAAAAGAACAACTGCATCGCATTGTAGATAATCCTAGGTTTGGAACCCACTCACCCGGACCAAATGGAATACGTGTCGGAAACGATTCTTCACCCATAAGACCTGTAAGACCTATAAAAATCGTATTGCCCGTAAGAACCGTGTGACCCGTAAGACTTGACGTTATGTGTAAAGAGTAGCTGACTACATTATTGAATTTAAATACACACTTAAATTTTTCATAATAGTCTCTCTTAGAAATCGAATTTCTTTACTTCTAATCTTGTACAAATTAGTAACTTAAATTTTAAAACTAATTGTATTATGTCAAATGTTTAAACATATAAATCAACAGCAGTATGTGAAGTTGAATACGACCAAATACGTCTTACTGGTCTTGCGGGTAATATGGTTCTTACGGTTCTTATAGGTCTTACAGGTCTTATGGGTAAAGAATGGACTCCAATCCGTATTCGCTGAAATACGAGTGAGTGGGTGGTTTTTTAGATCCACGGGTATTCCAAGTACTAGATAATCACCCATCAGTGTTGTAAAATTAGATTTCTTATTTTCATAGTTTATAAGAAATAGCCCCTTATGCCAAAGTTTATTTTTTTTCTTTTCTATATGATAAAGAGGTGAAACTTTAGTTACATGCGTTATTATTGAGAAATTTTATTCACCATATAAAAAAAAAGTTATACTATACGTACATTCAATCTTTTAATACCATATTTTTTGCATCTATAAACTTCACTTTTACAACTTTTCTCTTTCCATCCACCTTCATATATTCCACATTCTTTCTTTATATCCCTCATCTTGCCGTGCGTTTTGCAACCCCTACCGTAATAGTAAGTCTGTCTTTGGAGCTATCAGAGGTGTAGTGCCACTACCGCGTGGCAATGTGGCATCTTGGAATATTCCTGCATGTTGGTTTGTGGTTATGCCATTGCCTTTGGTGGATAGATAGCACTGGGACAGAGCATGACGCGCTCTCTGCTCTATGGGATTGGAAAGGAAATTGAATTTTTATGCAGCTTTGGAAATCTGGTTACCTGGGGTGGTTAACAATGACTGGGGTTTCTCTAATAACAGGGGAAGCAGCAGCAGATAACTCTATTATGAGAAATCGAACATAAAATTTTTTGAGGCTCATATAACTCGCAGACAAGTGTGGAAAATCATTATATTGTGCGGCATTGTTATCAGGAAAATGTGAAAATATGTAAAGACATATTACTGTACAAAAGAAAATAAATTACATTGAATTGAATAACAAGGAAATTTTATGTAGGCAGAACATAACCTTTAACATTTCCATCACAAACAAATTATCTTCCAAATAAAATTATTTTATCTGCATATGAATAAAAAAAAAATACTTACGCTCCAAGAAATTCTGTTTAAAATAAAACTAAAATTGGTTGATCTCATTTATAGAACGAATTTCACAACTAACTATCGTGCGATTTTTAATTTGTTTCATTAGGAACACGTCAGCTCAGATCAGAGAAGAATGAAATTTCTTTAAATTATTACTATAAATAATGTAAAAAAATGATAAATTACTTAACATTACAGTTTTTACTACATTATATTATATACAATTAGCAAATTTTACAAAATTTAGTGTTGGGTTTTACACCAATATATTTCACCACTTACTAAATCAATTTTTACACAGCTAAAATTTCTTAGAGTGTAGACATTTTTCAAACAATTAGTAGAGCGAAAGTAATATTTTATGACAATATTTTCGAAACTTAGTATTTTATATTGAGATAAATGCTTAGATTTTTTACATTTTCTGTTCTCTATTCTTGTGTCCTATTTCAGTAACTTTTTAATAAAGATTTGTTTTCTGTTTTCTTTATGAAATAGCATAGACTTCAAAATGTATACAGACTGTCTCATTTTCGATAATTTTAAGGTAACTCGGGTATTATTTCCGAAAGAACAAAACCGTTTCCAAATTCCAGGGTTTTTGCAAGCCAGTATCATAGTTATTTATATATCTGGGGCGAAAAGTGATACTTTTTCACTCGAGAGCAAAAACGGTAAAGGCACTTTCCTCTCGTGACACTATTTTTAACATGTCCGTTTAAAATTTTTTTTAAACTACAAAAATATTTTGCTTAAAATCTTATCTTAAATGATATTATTTTCAGTTAACAGTGGTATTTATTTTTGTACTCTTATCAGAAAAAATTGCTTTCAAATTTAAAACGGAAACCGAAAGAATTGAAATCGTACATGACATTCTAAAACTAATATTACGAGTTAAATATCATTTTATAATTCGGCCCTATTGTATGTGTATCAAAGCAACTGAAAATAAATATAAATAATAAATATTTGAAATATGTATGTCTTTCAGATTAAATCCCTTTTAAGATTTTTGAATAAAACATATTACCCATTTCTGGGTATGCCAATCTGCTTTATCATAGATATGGTAATGATGATATTTATTTGTACCGTGCGGGCGCTTACCAGGCGTCACCTCACGGGCACTCATTGCTTGCGTGGTGAGTGCACCACAGGGGTCACTTTTGTGCCATTTAAAATTCGAAATATTTGGCCAAGAATAGTCTTGAAAAACAATCTCCCCCTCTTGTGACGTCCGATTATATACAACACGTGATTCATAGCCAATAGCAAAACAGTTTACGTTATTTATACAAATAAAAGTAGGCGATAGTTTGTCAAATGTTAAACTGTACCTGTATGCACTCTGACGTCATATTCTGTGTTATATATAACAAAAGATATTTGTTATGCGAACAAATAAAATAAGTTACCGTTAACAAGTATACATTTGTTATGCGAACAAATAAATTAAGTTACCATTAAGAAATATAAATTTGTTATTCGAACAAATAAAATAAGTTACCGTTAATAACTATAAATTTGTTTTAGAAACTAATTAATTTTGATTGATATGTAGAATGAGGTAGTAAGGTAAAAATTAAATACATGCGTATTATATTATTTTTATTTATTTATAATTATAATCTATATACATGTAACAAATATTATATAAAAAAATAACATATGAAACAATAGTCACTTAAATTATATAGATTTATCAGTAATCTATACATACCTTCAAATTTCTCAATAAGACACTCTAATTGCCAGTTTTAAAATATCTTTTACAAAATCATCCATTTTTATTGACGGGCACAAGAAACAGGCACTTTTAAAACACAATTTTCGACAGGCTAAACTTAACTGCGCAAGAAAATGCGACACAACGTAGTATAGTACACGAACAGTGAATTATGCTGTATACCAGAGAATACCCTGTCTACACAAAAGTTTTAGTTACCTGTACAAAGTATATGGCGACAAAAGAAATAATTTGTAATCTTTACAAAATATAATGTCACAGGAAAAAAAATAAAATTTGTCCCAGTAACAGATGAAATATTTTTAATTGTTGCAAAATGATTTTGTAATCGGAACAAAGTAACAAAATGACTGCTTAGTACTACTAATAATAATTGCTGCCATGACTTATATTTTGCAGCAAATAATACTTTTTATATACAACAAAAATTGTTTAGTTTTCGAAACTTAAAATATAAAGTTCTTCATATACACGTATACACGGCAAAAACTTATTGTTGAAATAACAAAAAAAATGCAGCTAACTAAATTTTGTCCGGAATATCAATGTAATTTTTTACCGTGTGATATTTTCAAACTTGAGGCTCTCTGAAGAACAATATCTTTTAAAATTTAGTATGTGGAAGTCATATACATATTCCTGCAACAGCCCTATTCATGTCACTTTGATTATATTGTTTCAACAATAAAATTGATTTCAGAAAAGAAATACATAATTTCAGTTAAAGAAAATTTGATTACATAAATGAAAATTAAATAAAATTTAAATGACGATTACGTCCTGATTATATTTCAATCCTTATAGGCTAAAATATCTAGGCGGGAGTTAAATATGATAAGTTGATTCACTTAAGTATTATTTTCTTATATTCATGACCTGTTATCTCTTCAAAAATATTATATTAATCTAGTTTCTGTTCGGTTCTCCCAAGAATACATTATTTATATCTTGCGTACAATAAATTATAAATTTTAAAAAATATTTATCTTTATTTCCTTTTTTCAATTTCTGTTATTCCTCCTGAAAATCTCCTCCAGTTCTGCAGCAATAAACCCTCCAATTGATTATCCCGTTCTGGATGCAAACCAGAGTCAACGAACGAGCCTTGCTCTTGCTCCAATCCGGCTTGGCTCCCAGTCTCCAGTCTAATCCATTCCACGTGTCCAGACAGTCAATACACCGCACTCTACTCTGCATCCCTGGCCGACGCCCTTATCTCCTAACGCGATTCTTATTTATGCCGAGAGCCACGACGTCGACGACACCGTCGCGACACAAGATGCACTCCTTGCACTACAGGATGGTAAGTGCTCCAATGTGGTGAAGGAGTTTATAAGAAGAGAGGATGTGAGGACTTAAAGAGGAGTGATTGAGTAGAGATAATGATGGAGAAACTGATTTTAGGTTGGAAGGTAAGGTTAATAGGTAGGTAGTTGTTTTTAAAATAAATGGAGATAACTTTAGGGAGAAGTTGAAAATATTACATTATTAATGTAAAAGATACTAAACAGTTTATTAAATTAATAAGGAGAACCAATTTGTATTTATATTATGTTTAACATCAGCGTCAATAAATTCGTGCTTATAAGTTTTCCATTATATTTTTTAAAGTACCCAAAATTGTAACGGCTACCATTATTATAATAATGTTGTTTTCAATTCAACGTAAGGGATAATGCTTTTTCTTATGACAATTTTAAAATTTCCACTTTTTGATATTATGTTAATAATATGTTATAATATAGTTATTTGTGAATTAACACCTTCGCTGCCAAGCGGTCATTTCAAAATTGTCCCTGAAGACCAGACTGGGACTTTATAACAGGGTTAATTCTATGTAGTTTGGTAGTTTTATTTTTATTTTATCTTTATTCAGTAATTAGTTATTAATAAAAATACGAGCGGACACCGGTGTCTGCCGTTGGCGCAGTATTATTAAATACTGACTTTTAGATCTCAAGGAGCCATAGCGCACACATTTTTTCTTTTTTCCTGCGCCACAGCAGACACATTTAGCGGACACAATGAAATCGTCGGACACGAATAAACTTGTATATATGCGCAATAATGTTGAATTGTTGTACTCTGTAAGTTTCTTTTCATCAGAGTAGTATAATCTGTCATTAGGGTTATATCTAAATCATGTCAGAACGTGCGAAAAAAAAATGTAAATATGGCTATGGAGATGCCTTATCTCCTTTTAATATAACCCCTGATCACATAACTAACTTAGTTATGTGATCAGGGATATAACTTATTTTGTATAATATTGTAACGTTATTAATTATTATTTCTTTTTCACAAACTGTTTTTTATAATACTGATTTACTCACATGTCTATACATGATTTTTTATCGTGCCCGCTTGCCTCTTAAAATAAAAATATTAATTTATCTTCTGTACTCCAGAGCGTACACAAATAGCGGACACATCTCTGAAACTGTTACTATAAGTCATATCGAAAAACCAAGATAGTCAAAGTATCCTAGGGCGCCACAGCAGACACGTATTCAATGCTTCTTACAAAATACATTTTGTCAGCTTGGCGTAAAGCGAAAAAACGGTGGCGGACACCGGTGTCCGTCTTGGTGCCCAACGAAATATCACGATGTCCGCCATGGCAGCGAAGGTGTTAAGAGCGCAAAAGAGGATATTGTCGATTGAGAGATTGTTCTCTCGAAGTCGACAATGTCCATTTGCGCTCGAAACACACACAAGTTTTTTCTACAGTCGCCACGATAACAAAAAATTAATAAAATATACACTTAGTACTTACAGTACACCTCAATAATAACTATTATATTTTTAAATTTTAAATTATCATTATTTCCCATTCTTCTGAGCAATTACTTCAATCTAATCTGCGCATTTTCTACTTTCGTTTTTGTAAATGAATAGTCTATTTTATCTCAATATTCCTTTACACAGGAGTACGGCATTTTGTTTGATTATGTAATATACCGACAAAGTAGTCATATGTCAGATTGACTTGTGGAGGTGGTAAATGTAACTACAACGCCATTAGTTCCTGACTATCAAACTTAGTATTTATCTGGTTAGTATTCATATAAATACTAAGTTTGATACACTTTAAAAATATCAAAAATATTAATTTAATATTTATCGGTATGTTTCTCCTAAAAACATAATGTCGCTCGTGGACGAAATCCATTGTCAATAACTCTTAAAGAGAAGTCTTTGGAACGATGCCGCATTACACATGCTTAAGAGAGATGGTTGGTTGTCGCCAGGGTTGATGTAGCTCAAATGGAAGGGCACCAGACTAGAGATGTGGTGGTCCCGGGTTCAAATCCCGGAGTCAACTGATTTTTCTCTCATATTTATAGTTCCCATTAAGAATGTAGACAAGTGATATTTCTCAACATTTTTTAGTCAGAAATTCGGACAGCGAGCGTTTTTTCTACTTTGTAGCGCATGACAAAAGCGAGAGCAAATGTCTACTTTGTATGCAGACTGTAGAAAAAATTATTTAAGAATGAAACTTATCCTAACATAACACTCATAAATGTGTTAGAACATGTATTTGAAAAAGAGAATAGTTATTTTTGTAAAGATGTGGCAAACAAGATTTTTTTCTATAAAAAATAAAATACGATATGTAGTCTAAATTTTTGATATGATATCTGCTACTTGAGTCAGGACAATTTCTATCATGACAAACAAAATTTTGTGTTTTTTAATAAATTATTTCCTGCACCAATTCAGAAATTATCTTTTTCTCGCATTTACATTAAGTAATGCGAGAAATGTTTATTCCCGCACTTATTGTGAGTTTGGGTTCGATCCCGACAGACGCCAAATATTTCCAATTTTAAATGGCACAAAAGTGACCCCTGTGGTGCACTCTCCACACCAGCTATGAGTGCCCGCGAGGTGACGCCTGGTAAGCGCCCACACGGTAAAATATATCGTCATCATTACCGATGTCTACATGTGTTGTAGATACTGGTACACCCAGAAATGGGTAATATGCCGTGATGATATATATTTTTTTTATATATTTTGAGTTTGAGAACTCTTATTCCTCTTACGATTGTAGAAAAAATATATCAGCTAATTGAGAAGTATGTTTAACAATGACTCACTTTCCAGCTGTTTAGATGTTAGAATAGCATATATTACTAACCAATTGTTAATAAATACAGTTTCTTTTCGAATTTATGCAATTAGAGTGAAAAAAATCACTCGTTGTGGGCATTTTTAATTACAATATTTTTTTAAAAAAAAAGTGCTCTAAATTTACTTATTTTCAATACATACATCAAATAAAGTTCGTAGGAGGTACATTCTTCTCATACTTTTTTATTTCTATATCTGATTAATTTTTTATGATAGTATATAGATGCATATCTCTCCTACTTTTAAAATTAAAAACAATAATTTGTACCTAACATACAACACTAACCGTTTAATAGTTATTACCTTGGATAAAAAAATGACCCAAACCATATAGCATATACTCTTAACACATCACTTAGCATATTTTAATCATCTAAGACAAATAATACACCTATCTAACTGTACTGTAATTGAAATAAAAAGTCATAACTCATAGAAGGTGTGTCTAGTTCTCGCACTTTTCTCTACACTCCACTCGTGGCTCGTACAAATCGCATAACGGTCCGGCATGTCCTGGAGGTCTGCTGCACCTGCCGATTGCTCGTTCCGGAGTACATCTCGAGGAGCATTGTTAGTTTCCAGGTCATCGCCGAACAGAAACAATCAATGAATGTTATCTGCCTATCTAGGTTAGGAGATAGTGTGCTAATTTTGTGAATAGCAAATTAGCCAGATGTCTGATTGAATATTTTGTTCAACAATTGATTTCGTGTTTTATTTGCATGATAAGAGAGGTTGTAAATAGTATTTGTATTACTTGTAGAGGAATAATTATTTTAAGTATTTAAATGTGCAAGAAACTTACTATAAAAAAATTTAAATTTCTTGTTTCATATTTCTTATGTAGGTATATTCATTCTGTAACCAAATTACTTCTTGGATGGCAGTCTGAGTGCTATATTTAATTTCAATTTCTTTAAATCAATTTAAAAACGAGTATTGTTCGTACGGAGTTGTCAAAAACCCGGGATTTTTCGAGATATGCCCAACCCACTGGGTTTTTTTGTCCCGTGGCCGCGTGCCTGAGTGTCTGGTCAAATATTTCGAATTTTAAATGGCACAAAAGTGGCCCCTGTGGAGCACTCTCCACGCCAGCAATGAGTGCCCTTAAGGTGACGTCTGGTAAACGCCCGCACGGTAAAATATATCGTCATCATTACCGATGACTACATATGATGTAGATACTGGCACACCCAATAATGGGTAATATGCCGTGATGATATATTTATATTTATTTATTTCTGGGGTTTTCAAAAAAAAAATGTAATAGAAGTTAAACTGTAAGTTTATTCGTGATATTTTCATGCGTATACTCTTCAAGGTTATAGCGAACTTGTAATAACCAGCAGAAGCAAATTTTAATTTTTCTTTGTTGTACGAGTATGTAATAATTGTAATCCTTACAATTAAAATAAAAAATAAATACGTCTTTATGAACTTATACAATTCTTTAATCAATTATTTAACATGCCTAAATTTTTAAAATAACTGGGTTTTAACGAGTTTTTTCAAGTGGGTTTTTTCCGAAAAACCCACTGATTTTTTTCGGGCTGGGTTTTTTCATGACAACCCTGGTTCGTAATGTATTATAAATTTATCAAACATACAAATAGCAGAAAGGAAGTTTTTGTTGCTCAAGAAAGATAGTATAAAAAATCTGATGTGGCCAGCACAAAACCTCCCGCTATTGATTTTTTATTAATTTAAATACATACTTACGTATTTACTAACGCTGCAAACTGTTCCACTGCAGAAAACTATTGCTTTATTTACTATTTTCTTTTTAAAATGTCACTATTATTAATTTGAAGTGATTAGTTTTTTGACAGTGACAATTACTGGACTGTTAGTAACATTCATTTGAAATATGAACTGTGTAACAAAGGAATTATTGTGTTTATCTTAGGCTTCACGACTAATAAAAAAAAAATATTTTTAAATTTATCTGTAAAATATATAGAAAAAGTATTAATGTATTCCTGTAGAAAAATCAATAATCTTTAATTTTCATAAGACATAAAATGCGAAAAAATTGCATTCAATGGTATTTTTTGAAGAAAAACCATTATGAGCTTCAGGTAAAGTGCCATTTCCGTTTATCCGATTTACACTAAAATCTAATGGCATCTTTTCATATTAGAATGGGATGGAAATACAAGGTTGCAGAATTTTTTGAAAGATAGTATTTGAGTTAGAGTGAAGACAAAATCCCTACACATACACACACATACACACATACACATATACACACATACAGACATCATCGTGAAAATGTTAAAATTGGATTCTAGGGACCTTAAAACGTGGTCATTTACTAAAATCTCGATATGTGATTTTTAGCACAATCCCTATACCTCTCTTACCAAGGGTAGCGGAAGGTAAAAATAGTGGAATATACATGGAAACCTTTATAAACAAAGTGAAAGATATTTCCAATATATCAGACGTCTAAATCTCATCCAATAAACAAACAAACGTGGTGTTGGTAGTGTGCGGTATTTTGGTAATATTCAATAAGAAAATCTACTTGCAGTATTCAATAAACCACGGAAAGGGAAGTGAAAACCCGGCGGATCTTCCGCTTTCTTGCGTCGACTTTGTGCTTTGCTCGCTTCCGTAATCCACACAACATATGTCGTTTGCGTATTCATACATCAGCGTCTTGAAAACTCTAACTCCCGTCAACAAAGATCATTAGAGGCACCCTAACTGTCAACCGCATAGAGATCAAATCAGCCCGCGCGGTTAACGACGCCAAATTGAACTGTGCACAAGAGTGCGGAAAACTGATGCATCGGGGAGAAAAGGCGTACAGTGCAGTGAGGGATCCAGGAGGGAGATTTATTCTCCCTCAAGCAATACAATGCCAGATAGATAGTTCCTAATGATTTTATTATTGTCAGGTATGAATATTGATTGCACTTTGCTAGATATATATCGCTTAGATGAGATTGTTGATGCAGGGAATGACCGAGCAATATGTGCTTCAGGGGAGGTTAACGTGCAGTTAAACGACCAGAACATTGGAGGTTTTTATTTCATATTCATATATTAGCTGTAAATGCAATGCATTTCATCTTAGTTATCAATCATCAATGGTGTCCTCCACCACAACAAAAAATAATAAAATTTACACCTTGTACTTAGAGTATTATTAAATAAATAATGTAAATATTAAAATAAAAAGGACGTCAGTCTTGTATTAGAATTGTTTTATTTCTTTGTTAACGTTTCGGAATTATTTATTCCTTTATCAGGACACTTCAAACGAAACGTTGACAAAGAAATAAAACAATTCTAATACAAGATTGAAGTCCTTTTTATTTTAATATTTATATAGTTTTTACAATAATTTATAAAAATTTATATAATAAGTAATGACATTTTTTACATCCCACTACCCGTCCCTAGGTCCCTAGAATCCAATTTTAATATTTTCACAATGATGTCTCCCTCTGTCTGTGTGTGTGTGTGTGTGTGTGTGTGTGTGTGTGTGTGTGTGTGTGTGTGTGTGCGTATGTGTGTATGTCTATGGATTTTGTTAACGCTCTAAGTCAAATACCATCATTCAGAAAATTCTGAAACCTTGTATCTCTACCCTATTCTAATATGGAAAGACACCATTAGATTTAGATGTAAATCGGATAACCGGAAATTGCACTTTACCTGAAGCTCATAATGGTTTTTTTTTAAGATTATTGAATTTTCTACAGGAATACATTAATAATTTTTCTATATATTTTGCAGATAAATTTAAAAGTATTTTTCTTTTAAATCCCGAAGCCTGAGATAAACACAGTTCATATTTCAAATGAATGTAACTACAGGTGAATGTCACTGTCAAAACACTAATCACTTCAAATTAATAATAGGGACATTTAAAAAAAAAATATTAATTAAAGCAATAGTTATATGCAATATGGAATAGTTTGCAGCATTAGTAAATACGGAGGTATGTATTTAAATTAATAAAAATTAAATAGCGGGAGGTTTTGTGTTGACCACATCAGATTTTTTGATAATACTTTTACGAGATATTTGAAATTTATTGTCAGTGTCACTGTGACGTCATGCTGTTGTTGCCTTTCTCTTGCAGCGTTCTATAGAATCTGATGCGGAGCTAGAGAAAGTGTCGCAGTGACATCATATTGACATTAAAAATTAAATACAGTTAAACTAAAGACAATAATTACGACTTTTTAACAGTGCGAATTCCTTCAAAATTAAACAAACTTCCATTTAAAATAATAAAAAAAAATAAAGTGGAGGTCCCCATTATAGGACCCCAGTTTAGAAAAATAAAATGAGATATTTATTTTTTTATTAATTCTTTTGTGGAATAGGTAGGGTAGGAAATGTTTGTGTTACTGAAAATTTTTATTTTTATTTAGGTTTTGAAAAGAAAACATACAGAAATATGTATAAATCAAAATGACAACAAATACGAGATGTATATTTGAACATAGAATATCTAGAAAGTAGTTTATACCCAAAATAGTTTTAAAAAATTGCCATTCATTCTTATATGCTACTATGTATTAAAAGGTTTTAAAAAAATTATTTGATCTTTTAAATTATTTATGAGTAACATGCGACAGTGTAAAATTATTCGACAAAATAGTTCCAATATTTGATAATAATTGTTTTGAAATCTCAAATAACACAATTTTTGAGAATATATTATTTCTGGTTCTTGTGTTATAATTGTGGGAATCACTATTTTTATATAGCTTACTAAAACTTTTTAAAATGAAGACACAAGATAATATTTTTTCAGAAATGTGTAGATTTCTGCAAGAATGTTTACTATATTCTTAGACTTCTGATATTTATAAATTATTTCGGCATTATCCAATAATATAACACATTACGCAAGAGTACTATGCATAACAACGAAGTAAGTAGTTTATTTCTCTAACATAAAATTAGCTTTACTTATTTTTGAAGCAATATACATAGTTGGAGTTTTGTTTCCATTCTAAACAAGAAAAGTTTGTTTCATGTAAACCACACTGTGACTATTTTAAAAATTTTATCGAAGGCATTATTGCAATTACAACTGTCAATAAATGTCGAGTCATCTGCATGAAGAAAATAATAGTTTCAGATGATGTTATGCTGATGATGGATAACTCATTAAAATAAGTTTGCAAAATATCTCAGACACAGAAACCCCATTTCAGTTATGTTATAATAATTATTAAAGTTAGTGCATCAGCCTTTACTGTATGTCTTTTTTGTCTGATTATAATGCGGGAGAGGGTTGAATATTTCGCGGTCTAATCAATGACATACTCAGCCAAACGATTTTATTAGTGATTGATGATTGGTATCGTAATCGTAAGAAACAAATCATGTTTAAATGGTAAATAGAGTAGTAAAGTATTCTATATTTTTTGATTCAACATTGAGAATATGATCAAAAAATCTGATCCCATAACAAAACTTCCTTGGAAAAGAATTTATATTTATTTTCTACAAATTCCATACCGAGAGTTCCTTGGAAAAATCCAATAAAATTGTAACACGAACATACACTATGTAAATTGCACACTTGATTCTGACATCTGTCATCTAGAATTATTTGAATATATCAGCTGTTTCCATGATTAGAGCAAAGCTAGCTGATTTATGAATGTTAATCTCTTTTAACTCTCTATCTATTGAATATGGAGGAAAATGTATAATCAAACCGTAAAGAAAATAACGTATTCTTTCATATTGATAATCACATAAAATGTTAAAAAATGATATCTAATTGCTTTAAAAAAAAAACTGTTAAGAACTTTAAATAAGGGAACTTCCGCTTCCGGTCGACCAATTATAACCAAATTCTAACTATCTCTTCATATAAATGGAAAGAAGAGGAATACAAAAGAATAATCATTTTTAGAATTGCAGCGTTGGAGTTATCGTTGTAGAAACACACAGACACACTGACACACGCACATCATACACACAGACACATATACAGACATCATCGTAAAACTCATAAAATCGTAATCTAGGGACCCTGAAACATGCTTATTAATTAAAAACTCACTATAGATTTTTTTGACCAAAGACAATATACCTTCCTTACCTGAAGGTGACGGAAAGCCTAAAGAGTAAACTTGTTACATAAAAAAAATTAAAAAATGAATAACCTTTTTTCTAGTATCTAGTCTTAATATTTTATTATCATACGTAATACACAGAGTGATATGATTATTACTCATATTACGAGCTTATATTTAATGAGAATATAATGAATTTTTGTTATTATTAACGGTCAATATTGTGAAAATCCCTTAGCAATTACTAACTAATTATATTCTCATCAATATAAAATGGCAAAATGATATTTTTTCGCGATCGCCCAGAAAATGAGCTCTTTCTGATCACTATTTAGACCGGAAAGTCCTTCTTTGCTGAGCTAGCTCGGAAAGTTGTCTATAAGGGATCGGAAAGTACTTTACCGATCCCGGTAAAGCTAAAAGTTTCCATGGAGATCAGTTGTTTATTTAGTTCTTATTTGCTCGCAGTAAAAAATAAAATAATACTTTTTTATTCTTTTTTCAGGATCGCAAAAAAAATATTGTACCCAACATGACCTGAAAGTGTCTATACTGGTATCACTTTCAGGTCTTGTTACGTAAATTACTATTACATTACAGATACCTACTCGTAAAATGACCCGAACAATAAATGATGAAGAAATTTCGGGATATAATATCGTAAATCTAGAACTGAACAAAATAGGTGATTTTTCTCCACCAATTTATTGCAAGGGATATTGGTTTGTATATTGAGACATATTTCGTGCGAAAGCGAATCATTTTGGATCCGTACCTGTACGGTGCATCGTTGGGGTCTCGCTCTCTTGCAGCGTCCGGATCGAACGGAACTAGGGGTGGCGAAATGTCTTTCTTTTCGCGGCTTTTTATACCCAGAAGGGGGGACGACATATTATGCTGTTTTAGGTTTGATGGTTATTCCCTTCGTTGACGCGGCACTGCACACGTATTTCGGTTGATATAAAGGCCAGATTTCCTTGTCTTGGGGTGACCGCTGTAATAAAATATCAGGGAAATCACATCTTGCGCCCCGGATGACGACCACCACGTAAAATCGAACCACGTTTGCAAGTTTATGCTTCGAGAGTAACGGACCGCAAAAAATCCCAAAGTTGTCCTCGCAAGCTTTCAACTGCCCGGAAATCATCGTTTGAGGACGGGGTTTCGTCATCAATACACGCAGATATGCACCGTTAACTACCCCACGTACTTTAAAATATTATAAAGTGTGCGTTAACATTTAACAATGCGTTTTTTTATTATTTTTATTGCACACTAATTTGAGGTATGTACTGATACAATCTGATTTTAATTTATTTGAAGACAGCTTTGGCGTCTGTCTCTATCAATTACGTCAGACTATTTACCATAATTAGTCCAGTCAATAGAGACCAAAAAAGACCTTTGCCTTACAGAAGGTGGGGAAAAAAATTATTTTAACATATATGTTGTTTGGGTCGAAACGAAGATGAAAAATTCAAATTTGTGACCTTGGGGAGGCCCGGCGTGAGCCGCTATCTTGGATCAAAGGTGTAAAAAATGAGTTTTTCGCAATTATCTCGAAAACAGTGGCCCGTATCAAAAGTTTACAAAATAGAAGTAAATTATCGATGATTTTTAAATAATTTTTGTCAGCCCTTTTTCCCAAATTTATAAACCACTCTGACCCGGTTGAAGATACGGTATTGCGGTTTAAAAATTTTAATTCAGTTTGGAATTCTCCTTCATGTCATGTTAAACGATTTTTGCTCCGATGGGCGGTTAACGAATTATTAACAATTTAAACTTATATGATAGTTCACTAAAATTTTAAACATCTGCAAATCGGCTTAGTTTTAATTTTTTCTTCTGAAATTTCAGCAAGTAAATGCAGAGTAAAGCTTATCTTTAATCGTGTTCAAATTTTAGAAGAAAAAATGACCACTAAGCTGATTTGCAGATGTTTAAAATTTTAATGAAATTTTACGTAAGTTTAAATTGTTAATAATTCGTTAACTGCTCATTGGAGCAAAAATCGTTTAAAATGACATGAAGGAGAATTCCAAACTGAAATAAAAATTTTAAACCGCAGTACCGTATCTTTAACCGGGTCAGAGTGGTTGATGAATTTGTGAAAAAGTGTTGACAAAAATTATTTGAAAATCATCGATAATTTACTTCTTTTGAAGCCACGACAAATGTAAACTGTTACAAATAACAAAATCTATTAGACTAAATATTAAAATATTAATATTGGGTATATTTTGAGTGATTAAATCTTCTTTCATAAATTGTTGTTCTGGTTACCTATTTTTAAACATAACTCTTTGAGAGTTCATCCTAGGTAAAAAATGCAAAAACCCTTTTTTGTACAAAAAGTAAAGTATAAGTATCTTTAAATTTGTATTCTTGTAAAATTTTGATACGGGCCACTGTTTTCAAGATAACAGCGAAAAACTCATTTTTTGTACATTTGATCCAAGATGGCGGCTCACACCGAGCCTCCTTAAGGTCACAAATTTGAATTTTTCATCCCCGTCTCGATCCGAATAACATATGTTAAAATCGTTTTTTCCCCACCTTTTGTAGGGTAAAAACCTCTATTGACTGGACTAAATTATGAATTAGAGAATTTAATTTTATAGTTAGTTATAAGGTGAGATATGGCAGAAATTTGACAGGTTGGAATACTAGTAGCTAGAGGGCCATTTTAGAAATGCTTTTGTTTTAAAGAAAAATATATAAGTCCTTGATTATGACGAAAAACAGATATCGTCGGATTTCTGGTAAAAAGACTTAACCGCCATTTGACTAGTTTTGAGATAAACAGGAAAAACTTGTTTTTATTTACAATATTGATTTATTTAACAAGATATTGTGTTATATCGATGAGATTAATATTTTATACATTTTTCAACATACTTTCGCAACATTTTGAAGCATATATCATGAAATATTTAATAAAAATGTTTGATGGCGTTTACGAAACTTTAGAATGAATTACCTTCTAACATAAATTTTTTGGCGCTCAGATATTGTATTTAGAGCATGCGTCGTGAAGAGACGTATCCGTTTATGTGCATAACTCATTTTATCATTTTTTGGCGGTTAAGTCTTTTTACCAAAAATCCGACGATATATTGTCAATGTTTTACCTTCCGTCACCTTTAGGTAAGAAAAGTATTGTCTTTGGTCAAAAAATTCGGTGGTAAGTTTTTAATGAATAATCACGTTTTAGGGTCCCTAAAATACGATTTTAGAGGTTGTACAATGATGTATGTATGTGTGCGTGTCTGACAAAAATTTCTCCGACGATAACTCCAATGCTACAATTCTGTTGTGGCCAGCACAATACCTCTCGCTATTTCCATTTTATGTTATATAAGTATTGTATTGCACTTCGCTATCGAACCGTCGTTTTATAACAAAAACGTTACAGAACTTTACCCAAATATTGTTTTTAATGTATTTAGCATGTTAATTATAGTCAATAAGATGTCTTATTAAGAAAAAATCTATTACTTCCCATTTCCGTTCCGGAGTAATCCCAAGATCAATTTTGACAATTTGACTTTTAAGTTGAATAATGATCAGATATACGTTTTTTTGTTCATGGCCTACTTAGAGTTAGGTTTCTTTTTTCGAACCTAATGTATTACATAAACATCACAACTGGAAAATAGTTTATTATGATTACAATTTTCTTCGTATAATACCTTTTAATTGTATTTATATACATTTACAGATTGTGTAAAATGAGCCTAATAACAAAAGCAATCCCCTGAATAATATCGGTGTTTGCTCAATACTATTACATCTTGTAATTCGCAAAGTGGAACTGTTGAACACATTGAACGCGTAAAATTGTTCACGAACAATGAAATTCAGAGCCTTATTTTGCAAAAAGGCGCGTAGTTGGAACGTTTTTGTTTGCATTGTTAAAACGCGCAAATATTCCTAACTTGTTGATTATATTAACGGAGCGAATTAAAACGATTTGAATAATCTATAGAATTATTTCGTGCTATTTTCAAATTAGTATGTCCGTTTCGTTTTACCAATGTGAAATTTGACCTTGAATTTTATCTTGTATAAACTCGTGCCCTTGAGAAATTTTCACGGATTTCTTTAACAAATTTACTTACCTATTTGTAATTCAAATTTGAAACGGCGTTTAAATTTAGAACGTACGGAACGAATACTTTTAATAGAATTGAAATTGAATTGTATTTTCCTTTCCAAATTTATTGTTCCGTAGATAACTGTTGAAAGGGCTTTTCTCTAATCTTTAATAATACTTGAATAATGCAAATGCTACCATTAAATTTATTTAAAAGTGGGTCAAAAATGTGCACACATTTTATAAAGCTAATTTTATTATGCTTTCCAATAATTGAAATATAAATTTATTCAATGAATTTATTATGGAAAATTGCATCAGTTTCGGTGATAAAATAAGATTTAAATTATTTTTTTTAAACACCTACTTTTAGAGTATCTATCTGAAAAACATAGGTTGCTTCTTATAGGGAAAAAGTAATCTAATATTGTAACTGTTTCAGAAAATTCTAATGAATTAGTAAAATTATATATTAACGTTACACTAAAAAAATATGTGATATAACTGAGCTGGTATCAGTATTTTAGTGAAATATATTTACTGAAATATATATCACGAATTCTAATTTAAGTAAACCTTATTCTTAAAATAAAAAATGTACACATTAGGGTCTCGGAAACTATAAAATATATACTTCGGTTAAATAGCACATGTGGTTCGCCTTTGGGAGAGCCATCTTAGATGTACTGCCAAAAATTCGTACATATTAGAAAATGGCGGAAAACTGAAATTGGTGGGTTTTCTCATTTTGAATTTACTTCTAAACTATCCGTAATGGAGAAAAATAAAAACAGTTAGATATTTTTATTGTCTATCCAGTGGCGTATGAAAATAATTCATCTTTCGGTAAAATTTCGAGATATAACACAAACTTACATTTTTATCTCTCGCTAAGAGAGGTATTGAATTCATGCTAAAATTCGCATATCCAGGTTTTATTGAATAAGCACGATTTAAGGTCCCTAGAATCTGATTATAACATTTTTAAAGTGATGTCCGTGTGTGTGTGGGTGTGTGTGTGTATGTGTGTGTGTATGTATGGATGTTGGAGGGACAATTTCTCAAAAACTATAAGACTTAAAAAATATTTAACTGCAGTTTCCTCAATCTGACATTCCTGGGAAGAGCTGAAAAGGTTTTGGTAACAATTGAACAACCGGAAGTAGTAGTTTCTTAGAAAAATTCTTCTAAATATAATTTTTTGGGAGTTTTTTTTTATTAAATATTGAAGAACATAAAATTCTCCATCTAATACACTTAAAAATTTTATTATATCTTGTATAGATTTAGAAATAAAGACACTATAATATATAGAGTAATTTAATCGCAGAGGCTAAGGCACAAAGGAAACCAGTTGACAAATTCCAAAGTTTTTAACATAGTTTGTAAATGACACATGTCAGTGTCAAAAATCAACAGTTTTAGTGACATTCTGATCTTTCTTATTGTTTTATTAATTAAATATTTGAAATTATAGGTAAAATGCATATATATGCATTTTACCTATAATATATTAGAAATACCGCCAATCTGGTTAATGAATTGGTAGAATCTCTGACATTTAGAAACTTCCTCATATAATGAAAAATAGATATAATTAGAATTATATGTATGCAGAAGACATGTTAAATACAGTAAAAAACAATATTTGGGTAAAGTTCTGTAATATTTTGTTATAAAACGACGGTTCGAAAGCGAAGTGCAATACAATACCTATATAGCCTAATATGGAAATGGCGAGAGGTCCTGTGCTAGCCACAACAGATTTTTTTAAATGGAACCTATATTTGACTTTTAGTTTTGAAAATACTTATTTTTTCCTATTTCGATTGGTTTAAATGTTATTGTATTTTAAATTCGTTTTACCCTAAAAGCTTCAGATTTTTCGAGATTTTTCATGATATTATTTATTAGGGAGAATCTGTAATATAGCACGGCCTGTAATCTTAATATTGAAAATAATATCTTCCTATTCGCATTTGTGAGGAGAGTGAAACAAATTTATAGACACTTTTAGAACCCGTGTTTAATATTTGCAAACGCCTACACATTCCTGGTCAACAATTATAAAATACCGCTGGACCACTGACCGGATGTGATCTTCCTCCCCACACCGGAAGCACGGTTGGGGCGGGGTGTTTAAAAATTCTTTGTAGAAGGAAGTAGAAAACGAAGGTAAGGGTTCGAATATTTATGGAAATGCTCCGTCTGTTTTCACGTAATGAAATTTTGTTCTGGTTTGCGGAAATGCAGTTATTTTAATTATATCACTAGGGTCTAGGGGAAATACATTCGTAATCATTTCAGAGAGTTTCCCTCATATTTTCTGTTATTACGACTGCACAATGTCAGTGGTGTTAACAAAGAGATAAAAATTTCAAATATTTTACTTAAATGCGCATTCTTGAATAACTGTTTTAATATTATCTTGATGACATTTTATGTATTGTTAATAAAGAGCGCATTTATTAGTATTATCCGCTTTTTACCTTCCGTCACCTTTAGGTAAGGAAGGTATTGTCTTTGGTCAAAAAAATCGATGGGGAGTTTTAAATGAATAAGCACGTTTTAGTGTCCCTACAATACGACTTTACTGGTTTTACGATGATGTCTGTATGTGTGTATGTGTGGTGTGTGTGTCCGTGTGTGTGTCCGTGAGTATGTGACAAATTTTTCTCCGATGATAACTCCAAAACTACAATTCTAAAAATTATGATTCTTTCGTATTATTCTTCCTTACAACCCTATAAAGAGCTGATTAGATTTTGGTAATAATTGGTCAACCGGAAGTACCCTTATTTGAAGTTCTTAACAGTTTTTCTTGGCAAAACGCAGTTAAATATCATTTTCGATATTTTATGTGATTATCAATAGAAAGATTATCTTATTCTCTATATGGTTCGATTATACATTTTCCTTCATATTCAATAGATATAGAGTTATAGGATTAAGAGAGATTAACTTTCAAAAATCAGTCAGCTTTGCAAAAATTATGAAAACATTAGAAATATTCAAAAAATTCTAATTGACAGATGTCAGGGTCAAGTGCAAAACTAAAGTGGAAAGTATATGATCTAAAAGTGATATAAGTGACAGTGTCCCTCGCCAGTGACTTGCATTTGTGGCCTCGCCTCAAGATAGGAACTTATAATGCCAGGAGTACGAGAAAGGCAAAAGAGAAGATGGAAAGACTGTATAACAGAAGATTTGAGGGAGGAAGAACTGTGTCATGAAGATGCGTTGGACAGGAATGAGTAGAAGAGAAGAGTAAGAAACAGCGACTTCTAATAAAATAGGGAAAAGTTAAAGAAGGAGGAAGTGTTAAGTGCAATATATAATGTACATACGTTCGTATTCGTATTATAATTGTATTGAATTTTAAAATCTTTCAGTATGGATTTGTAAAAAATAGTGTGTTCTTGTTACAATTTTGCAGGATATATAGAATCTTTTTCAAGGAACTTTTGGTATGGGATATTTACAAAATACATCGAATTGATGGAAGGTTTTGTGCTGGCCACAACAGATTTTTTAAAATAATTTAACTTCATTTAACTTTGTTTAAATTATTATAATTTACATAATTTTTAAATAATAATTTAATTTCCTCGTGTAAATAAAATTTGTTCGCACAATACAATTAAAGAGGGATCTATAATGCGTTTTATTATTACTCACTTACATATTCAGAAAAAGTGAAATTGAATATAAAGAAAATAGCGTATAAATATAATTGCCATATTATTCTGTGTAGTGTATTACATGTCGGTGGTACAAAGTATTAGAGTAATTAAGAGACTGAGCGAAACTAATAGAGCCATTAAGTTTGGAATGGCTCTTAAAACGGTTTACAAATACAATTGATCTGGCATTTGTAAGTGCGCGGGCCGCGTTGATCGCACAATACAGCGGATTTCTTCGTATAAATCACATCAGTTTAATTGTTTCCCGAGCTACAAGTCGCAAGTCACCGCGCCGCGATCAATCTCTCGCAATGAATTTATTCGTTTTTTGTGGCTGAGTGGAGTGGCCGATCGAGCCCCGGAGATCTTGTTCGAAAATAATCATAAACAGGCCTGTCACGCTTACACGCTAAATGAATTCCTGCGCTGCGCTGTAAGTTCGATGCTTCCAACAGGCCTAATAACCTACCGGTAAATTAATTACTTCTTAATACATACCACAATATCCACGACAAATACATAATATTAATAGCGAAGCAATTTACTTGCACTTTACTTATTTTAGATATTGAGAAAAATGAAGCCATGATAGTAACAAATCAGATTGTAATCATCTTCGGAATTTAACTACGTCACAATACAACAGTCATGCTTTTACCGTTTTTTTTTTCCTAACAATTGTTAATAGCTCCCAACCTAACTTCTTTTGGAATGTTTCAAACAAAATTCAGTCAAACCTGTCAAATTACTTTCTGGTGAAATAAAAACTATCTAAGCTATCAAACTAATTATTGGGAGACTTAAAAACTGTCAAATTAACATTCGAATGACCAGGTGAGATTTTGTAACACAGACGACCACGTAAAGCCATTAAGTGACGCAACTTTTAAATACGGATTTTACTTGCAATTCCAAAGAAATTAAGATTTTACCCTCAAACACTGACATACATGAATATAAAAAATCTGTTGTGGCCAGCACAATACCTCTCACCATTTCCATATTAGGCTATATAAGTATTGTATTTAACGTTCTTGGTACACACAAAAATTTCTAATTACATCTATTCTTTATATTTCAATTCATTCTATGAACAAATTTCCTCCTACTCTTCGAAATGTTCGAGATTTTTCCAATTAATTCATGAGATTGGAGGTATTTCTGAAGGGTATATGATGAAATATTTGTATAGCAAGCGCGTGTTTAGTTGACACTGATACTGTACATACTTTCGCTTATAAATGAATCCCCTTTTTTATACCAATTTTAAATTTTGACGAAGTCTTTTCCTCCTTATAACAATAGCATATTACGTATAATTACTATGACATTAATTAAAGATAAAATAAGAAATTTTAAATGTAATTCCCGGAAAAGCATTCAGCAATGTCTCTGGTTTTTTGACACTGACATTTATGTCAATTACAAACATTTTAATTTTTCAACTGACTTCCATGTGCTGTTTGATTCATTCTACATTGGATTATTTTATATACTTATATTTATCTAGTTCTAAAACTATAGAAGATATAATAAAAATGTTCAATGTATTGGATAGAGAATTGTATATTCTTTAATATTTGTAATAACATAAATTTCTAAAAAACAATATTTGAAGATTTTTTTTAAGAAACTGCTATTTCCGGTTGTCCAATTGTTACCGAAACTTTTTTAGCTATTCCCATTAATGTCAGATTAAGGAATACGTAGTTAAATTGGTCTTTAGTATAATAGAAATTGAGAGACCATCCCTCCAGCATCCAAACCTACACACCCACTCACACACACACACACACACAGGGTCATTATAAAAATGTTATAATTAGATTCCAGTGACCTTAAAGGCCCATTCCCAGTGCCTGTCATAGTCATAGTTTTTTTCTAGTAAATTTTTGTTTTAATCATAAACATACGCTGTAATTGTAATAATATGAGTTGCTCAGAGGAATGCTTTATTTCATTAATACAAAAAATTAAATGTATTTGGTTTACAGAAGATCCAGATTATAAAAATACTAAAATGAAAGAAAATCTATGGCGGGAAAATCAACATAGGTATATGAAAACATACGCAATGTTAAAATTTAATTACTATGACTACTTATGACAAAAGTTTGAAGTTTGCAAACTTTTGTGATTATGCCTAAACACTATGACTAAAACAAGCACTGGGAATAAATATATGTATTTCGCTTTACCAAACTGTTTGAAACTGTGACTATGACAGGCACTGGGAATGGGCCTTAAAACGTGCTTATTCACTAAAATCTGGATATGCGATTTTTTAGCATGAGGTATAAAGTCAAATTAAATAATGGAATGAAATTTTGAGTACATTAAATGCGGACTGAAGACAGCTCTACAAAGAAGACATAAATGACAAGTTCACTGTAAAATATTACTCCCATCTTGTTGTAGAAACTTGCTATTGCAGGTTCTTACATGAATTATTGTCGTCATTATTAATATCTACTACGCTGGTTATAACAAAGAGATAATTTCAAATTTATTTTTTGAAAGGGTACAGGGTTGAACTATCAAACTCATATTTGGCCAAAAATGGATTTGTCAGGTTTTGAAACTGTGTTATTGCAACTTTATTTAAACTTATTGCTGATGATGGGTGGATGAACACACGAAACGTCCAATGTAAAATTTTATAAATAAATTTTTATTCAACGTCCGTTGCAATAAAAAGCAAAGGAACTACAAAGCCTTCATTATTTTTCCCAGAATTTAATTTTAGATATTCAAAAAATACAATATAAATACAATTATTCAATACTAAGCTTATTATTACAAAAGCGTAGAAAGGCCATATGCAAAAATTTTTAAAACTTGAAATTTTACCTTTTTAAAACTTGAAATTTCAACTTCTAAACTTGAAATTTCAACTTTTGCAATTATGAGTTGCCAGTTAGGTCTAACCTAACCTAATTGACAACTCATAATTTGACAAAGTTGAAATTTCAAGTTTAAAAGTTGAAATTTCAAGTTTAAAAGATGAAATTTCAAGAAAAAAGTTGAAATTTAAACTTTTTGAAAGGTGAAATTTCAAGAAATACGTCGAAATTTCATGAATACATTATTTTTTCTCTCTCTAAGCTTTCGTATATTACAAATGTATATTGTTCCATTTAATTACCTTCATTTAAAAATGTTAACCTTTTTGAGCTTCTCATTGAAACAAATGAAACAAATATTAAAGAAAAGAAAAACAATACAAGAATATACAAGTTAAGCCATAAATGCTTCGCTATCGTAAATACATAGCTATTATACAAACAGTCTAGTCAAAGCAATTATTAATAATAATATATCACGAACATAGTTGCCATTTAACATATTCCGAGAAACCAGCTATAGAAGAACAATTATATAGTAACAATGTAATATAATTCCAGTATTTAACAACATTGTTTAAATAATGTATGTCGTTAAACAATACAGATCGTATTAATATAGTACAAAACGCATGAATAAGAACAACAATGATACATTGTTGGGAATAATTTCAGTAGTAGTAAACAGTAATAATCATTAATTTCGGAGTATAATTAGGTATGCATTTCCATTTGCTGGAGTTTCATCAATTATTAATGCAAACACATCTCGCGAACAACAAACAAACATTCGACACCCGGTGCTGGTACTGGTGCTGTTCTTGCTTTCAGGCTAAGGGCTACACCTGTCTGGTGACATAAATACTTCAAGATAATCGAACTTCACAAACTACCCGGTAATTAATTATAAAATCGCCACTCCTGGCAATGGGATTCGTCCCAAGACGTTTTCCCCAGAAAACCGACGTACGAAAATTAGTTCAAATCTGAGCGAATGAAAATAATCATTTCCATTTTCCAGTGGCCGCGTGCCTGAGTGTCTGGTCGCGAACCTGGGGGAACCGGGTTCGATCCCGACTGACGCCAAATATTTCCAATTTTAAATGGCACAAAAGTGACCCCTGTGGTGCACTCTCCACACCAACTATGAGTGCCCGTGAGGTGACGCCTGGTAAGCGCCCACACGGTAAAATATATCGTCATCATTACCGATATCTACATGTGTGTTGTAGATACTGGCACACCCAGAAATGGGTAATATGCCGTGATGATATATTTTTATTTTATATTTTATAAAATTTTCAAACAATATTATAATTTAAACTCTATTCAGAACTTATGAAAAGAGAATTACCATAAATTAGTGCAACTACTAAAAGTATATCCTCATATTTTTCGCGCTGTTTGAATTTTGCCAAAACTTGTTACTCATAATGTAATTTGACGCGACCTATATATCGATTGACATGGGACATGGAGCAATAACGTACAAACTTTAATAAATAGACTCTTTCAGTAGATGTGGAAAACTGAACATATTTAGTTAAAATTTTTATAAACAAATAAAAATGAGAAGTTATTTTGAAAGTTTCATCAATTTTATATTATTAACCATGAAGTTGTTGACTTTTTTAACAATTCTTTTGAACTTTAAAACATAAATTTTAACATTCTTTTAGTTATGTTTTGTTTGGAAAGTCACAGATGTAGAGACCAAAATTATATTTTTACTTCCATAATTATGTGGTTTCACTGAAGTGGTGGTTTTTGTTTAGCTCTATTTTGTAGTGTTTTACTTTATGTTCAATATTCTACTCTGTTTAACTTATAGGTATTATTTTTTTTGAATGTAAATAAGCATACATTTTTTTCTTAAAATTTAGAGAACTTTCACATGACCTTCCGCCAATATTATTTTTAAAATAGCAATGAGCTTTTAGTAAAGTATCACTTCCAGTTGATCGTTTGTAAACAAAATCTAATTTGTTGTTTCAATAAATAGAAAAATATGTATATTTTATTATGTTTCCCTCGAATATCTGTGCCCCAAATTAAGTAACGTACTTCTGGTTTATCATATATAGTCAAAATCTAATATATTGTTTCAAATTATATATGAGTTTTAAATACCAAATTTGAGAAGTTTTGGATCACATTATAATATATTTATTCAAGAAAATCTGTGTCGGGCTTCTAGTAAAGTACCACTTCCGATTTTCAATTTTAGAAAAAGTCTTATTTGCCTTTCTTATTAATACAAAAGTTTTAGATACTAAATTTGAAAAGTTTTGGATTTTATCATAATATATTTTTCACGAAAATCTGTTCAGAACTTGAAAGAAAGTATAATTTCCGGTTTATCAATTTTAGCAAATATCTGATATTAACATAAAAGTCTGAAGTACTAAAATTGAATAGTTTTGGATTATATTTTAATATAGTTTTTTTTTATTAAAAACTGTTATAGGCTTCCAATAAAGTACCACTTCCAGTTACCCAAAATCTAATCAACTTTTTTAAATGCAGAAAGATAAAATACGGAATATAGCATAAACATATTGCGGGGACCCTAATTCCTGCTTATACACTGAAAAATCATTATCGAATTTTTGGACCAAAAACATTGTAATCCCCTCCCTAACTTTTTTATTCTCATTTATTAAGACTAAATGTATTTCGTTTTATCGTTTTGGTTTTTCAACTCAACCTGTTTCCCGAAATCGGGTAAAAAATCCTTCTCAGTGTTCTTCTTATGATTCCAGTCGATTCACCAATTTTTAGAATCATATCAAATAATTCGTTCTTCGTAAACATTTCAAAATAATTTTTCTATTGTGTGCAAAATATATTAAATTAAATAACAAACAAATATATAATTTTTGATATCAATTTAATTGTTTTACACTGTTACATTTTGTTTATTTTCACATAGCCACCTATAATATTTGTATAAAAATTATTTCTAATATTTCTCAATTTTCTTATTTTTCTCGAATACGTTAATAAAAACGAATATATCGTTGAAAAAAGAAAAAGTGGTGGTTTCTATTTTAGTAAAATAATTACAGGCTGCCATTTCCAAAGTAGAAGTTGAATTACCCAAATCATTCAAGCAGTCAATGCACGTCATTAATAAATATTGAATAAAAGTAACTAGATGTGTGACGTCATGTACTGGTACGTTTGCAGAGGTTTTAGAATCTTTATGAAAAGAGTTATATAGAGTGCAATCTGTATTATCGACATGGTCATGAACTGTCACATCTACAAAATAAATACCATTGTTACGTATTATTGAATAAATATACAACGTTTTTGTATTTTAAGTTTTGTATTTGTATTTAAATGTCAGTACATGTTATTCCTGACTGTAACAATGCAACTATGGAAACAACATATAAAAACTATAGTAGCATATGAAAATAAACTCTATATTCGTCCCCCCTTCGCTAAGTTAGTTTCCTCCATGTAGCGCTGAAGTGGTTTACTGATTCTGGTATTACTACGAAGGCCATGGTCTGAAGTAACTTCTTTTACACGTTCCATATTTTTCGTTGAATGTTCGGTAATTCCTATAGATTCATCTTGCCTGGAATTATGTGATGGTTGCTCAATTATTGATATATTGTATATATCTGGTGTAATTATGGGCCGTATTTGACCGGTATGACGTCTGCTTTCTGCACCTTCTCTCTCTTTTGCAACATATGAATACTTGTTGATTCTTTTGTTTAGTCTTTCTCGTTCATCTATTTTGATGGAGGAATAGACCTGGGCAGGAAATTCCATGTTAAAGCTTTCACTCCATTGTAATCCGAACAAAAATGGATTAGGTCCTCTTATAACAACAACTGGTAGTTTTCTTTTTATTCCGTGTAAAGAAACGTTTACGATAGATAATCCTTTTAATTGTAATTTATGACCACCATACGCTTTTAGTTTTGGTGCTTTTGTAAGTAAGGGTGAACCAATTTTCTTCCACATCGTCTCGTGGATTATAGAGTATACAGAGCCTGGGTCCCAATCCATAGTACATTTTACGCCGTTGATTCTGACGTCGATTTGTTTGCTCTTAATTTTGGATTTAACGTTTCTAATTTCATCGTCACTGTCATTGCTGTCATCTGAAAAAGTACTGTCAGTGTCAGTCTTCTTGCTACTGTCTGTGTCATTATTAATGTCACTGTCAGTGTTGTTTTCTATTCTTTGTAATTTCTTCGTTTCTTTGTTTGTATTTTTACTAACAAATGCACGTCCTGTTTTTATACAATATCTTCCAATATGGCCTGCGATACCGCAGTATTCACATGTAATATTTTTAGCGCGACATTTCTTCTTGTTGCATTTTCCGTTGCCACACCGTTTACATTGTTCTGGTCCAATTATTTGAGTTTGTTTTTTACTGTAAAATTTCTTCTTTTTAATTCGTTTCACATAGTCCGTGTCGGTAGTGTCATTTTCGGCCAGTTCTCGAGCTTGAGCTATTGCGAAAATTTGTGCAAATGTCACTTCTTGTTGTCCTGTCTCAGTTGTCTCGCGTAGATCTGGCCATCTCTGTTTCAAGTCTATTTCAAGTTGTACGTGATTAAGTCCGGTTGCAAATCTGTCTCTTAACTGTCGTTCTAGATATTCTCCGGTATATCCACAATTTTTTATTAGCTCTTTTAATTTATTAGCGTACGTTTCCATTGATTGTCCCTTTTCTCGGGTACATTTCCAAAATGAAGTAAGTGCGTGAAATCTCGTGCGTTTAATTGAATAGAGGTCTACAAGTTTAATTTTTAATTCTTCATATGTTCGGTTCTCAAAAGTTGGTGTACATGCGATTTTGATTTCTTGATATGTTTCCGGAGTGAGACATGTAAATAGTAAGTCCTTTTTAATATCTGCTTCGTTAACGTTAAATATTTTACATTTTCTTTCGAAGTAGTCCAAGAAGATTTCAGGTGATGTCGTTGATGAGTCAAATTTGTCCTCTTTTCCAAAATGTTTTACTAATTCTTGTTTCCGTTCAGTGTTGTCCGTCCCATTTTCATCATTTCCTGTTCGAGTGTCTCTCTGAATTCTACATGATAACAATCTTTCAAGAATCATATTAATTTGTTGATGTTGTTGCTGTTGTAGCCTTAAAAATTCTGCGAATTGTTCATTGTCCATTTTAAATCCTTGTCGCCAGTTTGTTACGTATTATTGAATAAATATACAACGTTTTTGTATTTTAAGTTTTGTATTTGTATTTAAATGTCAGTACATGTTATTCCTGACTGTAACAATGCAACTATGGAAACAACATATAAAAACTATAGTAGCATATGAAAATAAACTCTATAACCATATTTTCGTCACTGTCCATTTCTATTTAAATTATTTTATAATACTAACCTTATTTATACCTATATATGCCATATAAAGGCAATAAATAAAAGTGAACCGAATTTCAAAGAAATATAGCGAATTCTTCTGATTAATAAGAAGTGCTACCTTTGGCGTTTATTCACAGATTTTGTGTTTGCGTTAACGGTCACGTTGCGTCGTTGCGTTGCATTTAACATTACTATATTATAAATAGGCCTTTACAACGCACAAAAATGTTTCAAACACGATACAAATATTTTTCAAACAATAACTTTGACAGTATGAACATTCAAATTATCAATGTTTCCAACTATAGCAACAATTAAACGAATAATATGACGTTGATGTACATTATTTATATATTATTCATGTCATATACGATAAATAATGAACTCTACTATTCATCTTAATAATAATTATATAAGGCAATACATTTTTTGACGGTTAAAAATGATTAAAATTTTATTTCATTTTCACTATTAGTGATTTTAATGCATTAAGGTTTTTACACTAAGTGATGACGTGCATTGGCTGCTTGAATGATTTGGGTATAGTATTATCTTGTGAACCTGATTTTATAAAAAATATCTACATCTGCCATCAAATAGCATATTTAAAATAATAAAACTTATATATGAACCAATTTTTTTTATTAAAAAGTTTGGGAGGCGTCTTCCCAGAATCACCTTAATGTCTCTTCAGTTTTAGATTTTCCTTCATATACATATTAAAATTAATTTATTCATGTTACATAATACACAATTATCATTAATTCAAGCTTCCAATGCACATTGAAATGCAATTATCATTGATTCTCTATCCTCTTCCTCCGGACAAAACCCGCAGCAAACAAACCCGATTTCGGCGTATCTCTCGAGATTTGTGAACTACGCACAGTCTATGCAATAATGCAATAATGACGTGCCGGTTTGACCGCTGATTGCATTACGTTACCTGTGTGTAACTGTTTCTGTGAAGGGCTGACGCTACACAGGTGCAACAAGGGAGGAATGCACGTAACCATAGATGCAACCTCTCACCTGTTGACCCTACTGCCAAAGGATAACTGAAATGAGAGATGGGGATGAACGCGGAATTAGTGCTGGTTAGTAGTGAGGAAAACTGGGTTAGAATTTATGTTACATACAACAATGTACAATAAAGTGATGAATGTGTTAATGTTAATAATGGCAGAATAGTGTCAATTTGCCAAACAGTGGGAAAAAAGATGCTAAATGTCTAATACAAATTGATGAAAACGAGGATAATATTTGATTAAAATAATTAACATTTATCAAAAAAGTAAAAGAAACATATTGAAAAACGAAAGGGAATACACATTAACGAAATGAAAACAAAAGTCTATTTAACGACTGAAGCCGATTAGCAGGAGAGAAAGAGATATTATAAAAAAAAGAAGAAAATACACACCTATTACAGATTGAAGGAAATAAGAAGTAACGAAATCTAAATAAGGCCAAACGTAGGTACAAATATGTGTGAAGGTAATAGAACAATATTAGCTAGTAGTCCAAGCAACAAAGTAAAAATAGCGGAAAAAATTCATGTAGAAGCCAATTTTGGCACAGTTATAGGGGAAGGTGTCCTTAACAAAATACTAAAAGTACTGATGGGTGGGAGTGAAGCTAAGGGAGGGGAGGGGCTCTAAAGGTCCCCTTTTTCAGTTTTTTGTTAATAACTCGAAAACTACTGCCTCTAGCGAAAACATGTTTATGTATTAGATTAATCTACATAAAATTCTCTACAGAAAAGGTTCTATACACATTTTTGCTAGGATCAATACTTAAGGAGATATAGAGGGGGGAAAATAAAAAAAAAATATTGTTAAAAATCAAGTTTTAATGATAAATGAACTATGCAGAGCCCACGTATTAATAACTTTACTACATGTAATATATAATGGAAGATTTGTGTGCAGGGGGGAGGGGGGTGTTGGGTACCGCAATAATGTACGACGTTTGAGATGACTATAGACAGAAGGGGAGAACGGTTGGAATGAGTTCAGGGCTCCCCGTCACTGTCTGTTGGTCCCGTTATCCCCCGGGGCTTCATATTGGCGTTCGTCCCTATCAGGGACAATTCGGGACCCGCTATTCAATGTTAAAACTAATGTATCGTCTAAACGTCCTTGCCAGTTAATTACGACCTCACCCACTACGTTGGTGCTAATATCAATTTTTTATTATTAATTTTACAGTGTAATAAATGATTAACATTTGCATTCAAATAAATGCTTTGCATACTTCTCTTATTTCATGGAAGTAATGAAATATTCAACTTACCTTCATGAAATGTAGAAAACAATCAAAGTCCAAATGACAAAGTAGAGTCAAATAACCAGGTTGAGCCAATTCGAAATTAGATCGAAAGTGTGAATCGCTAAGCTCTTCACATAAAATCCTGGGCTCACCCATGACATCTCAGCAATATTTACAAATCCCTCAACATTACCTGAGGATATTGAACAGGCTGTCGAGAAGCTTTTTCTGGCTGTATACCAAGCGCCTGCACATCAAAACAACCTAAACGAACATCGGTATTCGAAATTTTTGAAAGCGTCAACGAAACCCAAATTAGGCATGGCCACTCTTCCACCCACCAGAGGAACTTCAAAGCAACACTCGCTCAGAGTATATCTACAGGTAAATCCATTTACATATAGTTGTTAAATACGCGTTTCTTTAAATTACAAATATCAATTACTTTCTTATAGATACAACAGTGGCGCGGCAACCCCTTACCACCCACCCAATGGGGTTGGGTTAAAGGAGAACGTGGGATCCTTAACCCAGTTACCACGAACGACCCTGTGGCACCCGACTCCGTTTTGAACACGATCTTTTGCCGATGCACGACTGGGTGTGGAGTGCGCTGCGGTTGCCGTAAAGCAGGGATTGCCTGCTCCGGTGCTTGCGGGGTTTGCCTCGACTCATGTACGAATGAAGCCCCCATCGAAGACAGCACCGATGATGATGAAAATTTAGAATTTGAAGAAAATTAATGTTCAAGATACATCCTTCATTACTATATATTTCATTTTAACCATTTTTCCATGAAATACGAGAAGTATGCAAAGCATTTATTTGAATGCAAATGTTAATCATTTATTATACTGTAAAATTAATAATAAAAAATTGATACTAGCACCAACGTAGTGGGTGAGGTCGTAATTAACTGACAAGGACGATTAGACGATACATTAGTTTTAACATTGAGTAGCGGGTCCCGAATTGTCCCTGATAGGGACGAACGCCAATATGAAGGCCCCGGAGGATAACGGGACAAACAGCCAGTGACGGTGAGCCCTGAACTCATTCCAACCGTTCTCCCCTTCTGTCTATAGTCATCTCAAACGACGTACATTATTGCGGTACCCAACACCCCCCCCCCCCCCCTCCCCCTGCACACAAATCTTCCATTATATATTACATGTAGTAAAGTTATTAATACGTGGGCTCTGCATAGTTCATTTATCATTAAAACTTGATTTATAACAATAAAATTTTATTTTTTTATTTTTTTATTTTCCCCCCTTTATATCTCCTTAAGTATTGATCCTAGCAAAAATGTGTATAGAACCTTTTCTGTAGAGAATTTTATGTAGATTAATCTAATACATGAACATTTTTTAGCTAGAGGCAGTAGTTGTCGAGTTATTAACAAAAAACTGAAAAAGGGGACCTTTAGAGCCCCTCCCGTCCCTTAGCTTCACTCCCACCCATCAATACTTTTAGTATTTTGTTAAGGACACCTTCCCCTATAACTGTGCCAAAATTGGCTCCTACATGAATTATTTCCGCTATTTGGCTCTTTTCGGTCTTCGTTGCCTGGACTATAGGTATCGTAAAAATATAAAATATTAAATAAATAAATATCATCACGGCACATTACCCATTTCATACTGTGCCAATCTGTGTTGTACACAGATTTCGGAAATGATGATAACATATTTCTATCGTGCGGGCATTTACCAGGCGTCACCTCCCGGGAACTGGCGTTATTAGAGGATTGTTGTCACAACTTTTGTTTTGAATTTTTTTAAAGGCATGGTTAACAATTACCCTTTTTATCATTAGCCTATCGTTTAGTGTGTACCCTTAGCTCTGTTTTCCTGCAGTTTTAATACCATAGCTTTAGGGATTATTAATTTTTTTGTCTGGGCAAATTTTTGTGACAATCTACCCCTACTCCGACTTAGATGTCACAGACTTTGGGGTTAGTTGTCACGGACCACAGCTAAAAATTAAGGTTGATAAAAAAAACATTAATAGAATGCCAGTAATTTAAATTTGAAACATTTTGTGATTGAAATAAGAATTTAAGTTATATAATGGTCAATAATACATTAGTCACTTTCCGCCGCACTTTCACAATTTCGAAATGTACAAAAGTTATTCAGTCCGAGGGTATATAATTCGTGAGCCCATTTATACACAGTGAATCCATTTTCTCAGACGTGACAACTATCCCCGGGGTTTTTGTGACAACCATCCCTGTACAGACATTTTAGACAAATCAGGATTTGGCGGAAATACCATATAACCTAACCTCAAAATTGATACAAAATAACATCATGCAACCTTATAGATTCACAGAAAAATAGTTGAGACATTGACTTCATAGACTTGTCGCACGTGAAACTGCGTGCACGCACTCGCAATAATGTAAACACTTAGTAGTTTGAGTCACAACCCCTACAAAGCAGTAGTGACTGAGAAATGAGACTTGGGACAACCTACCCGTGTGACAACTAGCTCTGGTTTCCCCTACATATTTTAAGTTACTTAGAAGATACAGAAATACTACATCACATGTGATGATTACACTATCAGCTATTTTGTGAATTTACAGATAATAATTATAGATGAAAAATTTAATAATTTCATAACGAAAACATGTTCCTTTTTCTTAAAAAGTTAATAAGACAGAGTTATCAAGAAAATTACCTATTTGTTTGTATTATATACTATAAGTTTTATATGGAAAACATTGCGCTACCTCCCAAAATAATTTTTGCAAAACTACTTCAAATAGTTGTAGAGCATAAAATTCTGCACCTGAATTAGTAAACAAAATTAATTCAATTTTTTTTTAAATTTCAATTTAATAGTGATAGCCATGGAATTAAAACAAAAAGACAATCAAATATGTGCTACGATTTCATTTATATCACACATTTTTTTTTTTGTTTTAATGCCGAGGATAACATTATGAAATTATTCCTTTCGAAATTTTTGATCTAAATTTTGCGGTTACAAAACATGGGAAATTAATTTTATATACTGATTTATTTGCAGAATTTTAGGCTTTTCAGCATTTTTTACCTTCCGTCAAAAGGAAGGTATTGTCTTTGGTCAAAAAATTCGATGGTGAGTTTTTAACGAATAAGCACGTTTTAAGATCCCTAGAATACGATTTTACTAATTTTACATTGATATCTGTATGTGTGTGTGTGTGTGTGTGTCCGTGTGTGTGTGTCTGTGTGTGTGTTTGTGTGTCCGTGTGTGTGTGTGTGACAAATTTTTCTCCGACGATAACTTCAAAACTACAATTCTAAAAATTATGATTCTTTCGTATTCCTCTTCTTTACAACCATATGAAGAGCTGATTAGATTTTAGTTATAATTGGTCAACCGGAAGTACCTTTATTTGAAGTTCTTAACAGTTTTTCTGGAAAAAACGCAGTTAAATATCATTTTTCGACATTTTATGATCATTAATATGAAAGAAAATCTTATTCTCTATACGATTTGATTATACGTTTTCCTTCATATTCAATAGACATAGAGTTATAGAGAGATTAAGAGAGGTTAACTTTTAAAAACCAGTCAGCTTTGCAAAAATTATGGAAACAGGAGATAATATTCAAAAAATTCTAATTGATAGATGTTAGTGTCAAGTGCAAAATCAAAGTGGAAAGTATAGGATCAGAAAGTAATTTAAGTGACAGAGAGTCCCTCGCAAATGTCTTGCAGTTTCAATGCCGGGAGTACAAGAAAGGCCAAAGAGAAAATGGAAGGACTGTGTAGCAGAATATTTGAGAGAGGAATAACTGTGTGAAGAAGATGCGTTGGGTAGGAATGAGGAAGTGTGAAGTGCAATTTACAGAATGTACATTCGTGTTATAATTATACTGGATTTATAGAATCTTTTCAAAGGAACTTGCAATATGGAATTTGTAAAAAATAGTGTGTTCGTGTTACAATTTTACAGGATATATAGAATCTTTTCCAAGGAACTTCGGATATCGGATTTGTACAAAATACATTGAATTGACGGAAGGTTTTGTGCTGGCCACAACAGATTTTTTTTAAATTTTCATTATGACTATGTTTGGAAAGTCTTAGCAGGCATTGCTTACGTCATTCGTCATGGGCTGAAGAAATCTGAATGAATCACTTTAGTACTTTTTGAAAATTGAAATAATATTCAAGTTTTACTTAGCGAGCATAATATTTTCTATAAAAATAAATTCAAATGTTCTGTTTTGTACATATTGATATTTTCATAAATGTTTAATTAATTTTATTACAGAACTTATAGTAGTAGCAAAATCGTAATATCAATTACAGTACAGAAATCACATAATAATCTGGTTCTGCATAATCAATATCATTTCCATATCTATAACAGCCAGGGTGCTATTACATCCTAATTGCGGTGTATCTATTCTAGACATCCGGGTCTTGACCAACCGTTCCCTGTTTCCGGAGTCCGGTGGCCTCCAGACTGGGAACTTAATATCAATTACCGAAAACTTACCCACTGCCCCTGTGTTCCGGTTGCAGATTATAATATTATGTCGGTTTAATCAAATTTTCACAAACCGTTCAGATTTAAACATATTTGCTCTGTTGATTCTCTCACAGTCGTTTAGCAAATTGGATTTTATAGAATATGAATCGCAAATGTTTGTTTGTAATATTTGGTGGTGGAATGATTGTATTCATATACGTATATCAACGTTTATTTATCTTCAAGATTATAAATACATTTGATATTATTTGATGAAAATGTGTAATGGATTGTAATCTATTATTTTAGTATTAATTTCTGTATTTACTTCTATGAATTAAATTCAATTGTGTACATTGTAATTATGAGTATTTGCAATGATATACACCAGACATAAATATATTTAACACACTAACAGTCTAATACATATTATTATAAAGTTTGTATAAATGATAATGTATATTATGTATTGTTAACATTTTAATCATAAGAAAACAATTAGATCATTTTAATAATAATAATAATAATAATTTTTAAAAAAAATTTACACAGGGAAACCGCTCATAGCTTTTTAAAAATTTTGACAGCTTCACGCTCGTTTATAAAAATCTTTCAATAATAATAATAATAATAATAATAACAATAATAATAAATTTATTGCCTAACAATTTACAAGAAAACCAATTACAGGACAAAAACAGAGTAAAATAAATAAATAAAAAAATAAATAAATAAATAAATAAATAAATAAATATATGAATTAGATAAGTAAGTAAATGAACAAAATGAATAAATATACAGGGTGTTCCATTTAAGTGTGCCATCATTGCTATCTCGAGAACTATAAGAGCTACGAGGTTGGTTAAATTAGCAAAGAACCACCATTTTACAAAACTATTACAATTAGCAGTAGTATTTTTTTTCTGAATTGAACGATATAAACATATATAGTAATATAACAAAATAACTGAGAAAAATGCATGTTAAATTTATATGTATTTTATTTAAGTATATCTGGCTGAAACAAAAGTGCTATGGATAGAAAACATTAATCAGAATGGGAGAAATTTTGAACAATTTTTATAATTTAATATTTATTAATTTTAATATTATTGTAATTACACCATTGTTTGATTTGTTTATTTTTCAATTGTTTTCTATTTCTATTTTTTTTAACAGGAATTGTAAAAATATATACCGATTTGTCTCGCTTGGTCTTCATCTTCACGTCATAGTTTGATGTTCGTATATGAATCAAATAGTATTGGTAGTGATGGGAACGTGATTACAATAGTGAAAATGAACAGGCAGAAGAATTGCGTCTTCAACCTGAATAAAACCTTATAAAATGAAATATAACATGTAAAAATTATTTATTTTTAAATAAAGAAAAAAATAAATAAATCAATCTGTATTCCTTTTACGCTAGGTTCTCGCGATATATTTATGAGCACATCGCCTGTAAGGTATAAGTCCATTTCCTGGAATTTGCACTATTTCAGAATATTCACAACAGGAATAATAAAATACTTCTTGATTTAATCTTCATATAGAGGAGTTTCCCTTGATGATTTTTTTGCAGACACTGATATTTGTGATGAAGCAAATTGACATACCCAGAAATGGGTAATATGCTCTGATAATATATATATATATATATATATATATATATATATATATATATATATAAAATATACGAGTCTTTTGTCATAATATTTCGTCCTGAGAGCAAAAATCCGCATGTGCATATTTAAATTAATTTATACAGCATTAAAAATTAAAATTTGTTTTGTTGTTGACAAACGCAATATAGAATAATTTATAATAATAATAAATTATATCCAATATAGATTTTTTTGAATATTAATCGACAGTAAAACGTATTTGGAACGAACTATTATATACAGGGTGTTATTTAAATAAGTGTACAACGATTAACTTGTGGTAGAACTAACCCCATAGATAGTAACTCTGGCAATAATTTTTGTTATACATGCTTTCTATAAGAAATGGAGCCCCTTCAAACTGACAAATTACACTACGGTTCAAAATTTTGCAAAAATTTAAAAATCAATGAAAAAATGTTAATTGTCAAAACTGACGTAAAGCACTACAATTTATATTCGGTTTATTGAATATCTTAATTCCATTTACCTTAATGATATACATGTAGTTTTTCATTGTGAAAATCTCAAATACGTATTATCTGCAGCGACGCCGATAATTTTATATGCAGTTTTGACAATCATCACTTTTTTCAGAGAACCATTGATTTTTTTTTTCACAAAATATTGAACTATTATATCATTGGTCAGTTTTAAGGGTATACAGTTTTTATAGAAAGCCAGTAAAACAAAAATTATTATTTACTATCAATAGGGTTAGTTGCACCATCGATTAAGCGTTGTACGCTTACTTACATAACACCCTGTATATTTAATTTAAAAAAATTCTATCTTGGTTAAAAACAAAATCAAACCAATGTTCCTAAAAAATCTTCGACTGTTTTCGTGGAATAGATCATTCCAGCGACATTTTTACTACCGCTGTGGTATTGGAAGATTACCGGGAATAATTGAAGGTGAATTACACGGCGTGATGAAAGATTATACCGTAGTGATTTGAATAAGAACCATTTTAGCTCGGATGCGGTGTGTAAAAGCCTGATCGATGTATTAAATTTAAATTGAAGACGGCAAAAACTCCTGGACTATTCTAAAGAAAAGGGAAAAAAATGTTTTGGGATAGCATTGTTATCGGAGTCCACAACGATTGGTAAGTGATTATTTTTTAATAGCTTATTGGTGACGAGAATTAAAAGAGAATTTTTTAGTACAAAATTTCATGCTTATTTTATTATTTTTCACAGTCATCATCTGAATTATGACAGCGATTTCAGAACCATGATCTGAAGCACAATAGGTAATTGTTTCATAACCGCACTATAGCTCCATTGTAATTTACAGTGTTGTGAATAGTACGAGTATATTGCACAGTGTTTATATTAAAATATTTTTTCTGTCTACCTATACGAAAAGTGAAATTTTACGTACTTATTTTCGGACGAAAAATTACACTTTTCTGAACGTTATCACTTTTCGTCCGCAAACCTTTTTCGTCCGCAATCCTTTTTCGTACGCTAAGCCTACTACGATTTTATGATTATTGTAATTGTGTGTATTACCGGAATTGTAAATAATAAATATCAAACGAGCAAATAAAAATATTATTTTAATGATAAATTTAATTTAAATATGTGCGCAATTAGTAATGAAATTAACTATACTAAAAATTATTAATTTTGACATGACTAATTGTTAATCTAAGATGCCGCTGGATAGAGTTGTTTTCGAGGTTATTTTGTTGGTATTGTTTATTTTCACCTGTCAAATAGTGTTGATGTGTCTGTGAGTGTGTCTTCCTTCAAACTAAAACACAGCTAAGAATTAAAATTTTGTGAAAATGGCAGAAGATATATAGTATCCTGTCATTATTCATATAATAAATAATAAGGTTTTAAGAATTTAAAATAACGTGTATTTATTTTTAGATCTATTACGTAACGTAAGGTAGACAGAAAAATGTAATATGTACCTCGGCAAAAAATGCATATTATAGCCTCGCTTGTTTGCTTTACCTCGGCTTCGCCTCGGAAAGCAAACTCAAGCTCTGCTGTAATATGCAATTTTTTGTCCTAGGTACATAAATAACTATTTATGGCATTTTCATATTTTTCGATGTGTGCCATCATATTTATTTTAATAATTATAATATGTTCATATGTCAAATATTTTTTGCTTATTATTTTGTAACAATGTTTTTCTTTATATATACATATATGTATATTTATGTTTTTTAGGATAATAAGATTGTTGGTTGGCAAATTCATTTTTGTTTTATCTCTAAAAGTATTTTTGTTATTTTGTTGTACACCAGGGACACATGTACATAATTCCAGAAAATTTAATATTATCCACAAAATTTCATTTTATTCAAAACATGTATTTTCAGAAATAATAACCGAATAAATTATACAAAAACATGGTTTGTTATTTATTAAATAAAAAAAACATATTTTGTTTTTAGAATACATTTGATGTAATGTACGTATATGTACATATTAATTTCATATAATGCCCCTTTCGATCAAAAATATCAATTACCAATTTTTGCTACTAGTTCACAAAACTTTAAAATAATACGTACTTACAAAAATATTAAATTTCATATTATATGGAATGAAAAATGTAATCTGTATATTACTTTGAGATGAATCCATTTATTTTTATATATATTATACAGTTGCGTGCAATAGTTTTGAGCCACACATATTTTATTTCTTTTAAATGAATATTTATTTTCGTAATACGAGTACATTCTTATAGTACACAACTGATAGGAATGTTTAATACCTTGTAATTGGTATATTTATTTATTTATTTATTTATTTATTTATTTATTGGGCATCAATTACAAAGATTATTACCCTATAACAAATTAACAATAGTATAAAAATAATAGTACAAAAATATAAAACTATAACTTGTAACAATAAATAACACAACAATATAAAAATAGGTATGACAATACACAATATAATGTTACAAAAATTTGAAATTAGCAATATAAATGTAATTCATTTACCCTTTTGAAGAAAAACTTTGAATTTTAAATTTCGTCATATAAATTCACTGCTTTTAAAAATTTCAAAATATTCCTTAACTTGTTATGATCTGTCAAAATAATTGGTATAGTTAACATATTTATGTTCATTGTTTATACGCTCAAACGAAATTGGCCGTGTTCATAAATATTGCGTCACGTTGTAGCTGACAGTTTAAATACGTTATTTTATTGAAATTTTTCATCTGATTCCGAAATTAAATTAAATTTAGATTATTGCCTATCAAAATTGTAAAACACCCACCTTCAGTTTCGAGAATTCGTAGCGTAATGAACTTTTTTCGACAAGGAAAGGGTTCTCGCGGGGTAGATGGCATGCTAGAGATTGATAAGAGCACATTAAATAGAATTATTACCAAATATAAATAGCCAAAATCATCAGCTGATCAGCAAAGATGCGTTAAACCCCGTAAACCAACAAAGCGAACAAAAAAAAATTAAACTAAAATCTATAGCAGGTCCAAGAAAACTAAGCCTCGACGGTGTGCTGCAATGATTGCTTCAAGAAGAATGTCGACGAAATATTTTACCATTTTTAAAGTATGCATATTTCTGGCGCAATACTATTGAACAATATCACATAATTTTTTTTATGTAGTTTTTAGTTTATAATTTGAAAATATGTTATGCACAAATACTTATGTTTCTAAAAATAACTGTTTCATTTCTTTATCACTTTTACAATATGTGATATAGTGTAAAAATATGAGTGGCTCAAAACTTAAGCACGCAACTGTATGTGTATATTTTTATGAAAATATTTGTCTAATGTACTAACAATTAAATATTTAATTTTTCCCAAGATACAAATTCGGTTTCTCATATATCAAAATCATTCTAGTAACTCGACCGTAATGCTTCGTTATCGACTTAATGGCTGAAATACCTGTTTGCTATTAATTAAGACATTATTTTCTTTATCTGCATGGGGTCCCGTGGCCGCCTGAAAGTGTCTGGCCGAGAACCTAGGGAACCGGGTTCGATCCCGACCGCCGACAAATATTCTGAATTTTAAATGGCACAAAAGTAATTCCTGTGGTGCACTCTCCACGCTAGTGTGAGTGCCCGTGAGGTGACGCCTGGTAAACGTCCGCACGGTAGAAATATGTCATCATCATTACCAAAATCTGTGTGCAACGCAGATTAGCACACTCAGAAATGTGTAATATGCCCACCGTGATGAAGAGTAGACAGAGAGTTCAAAAATATAATTTCAACGGAACAGAATTGAGCTGACTTTACCATATTTAATAGTCAAAGTATCAAATAACGGAAAGAAGTAAAGCGTTTGATAAAAGCAGATTTGCATAAAAAAAAATCTGTTGTGGCCAGCACAAGACCTCTCGCCATTTCCATATTAAGCTATATAAGTATTGTACTGCACTTCGCTTTCGAACCGTCGTTTTATAGCAAAAAATTACAGAACTTTACCCAAATATTGTTTTTATTGTATATAACATGTCTTCTGCACACATATAATTCTAATTATATCTATTTTTCATTGTATGAGGAAGTTAAAATGTCAGAGATTCTATCCAATTTATTAACCAGATTGGCGGTATATCTGATGGATATATTGCATTTTACCTATAATTTCAAATATTTAATTAATAAAACAATAAGAAAAATTATATATCCTTACCAGAAAAAGCTATCAGAATGTCACTAAAACTGTTGATTTTTGACACTGACATATGTCATTTACAAATTATGTTATAAACATTGGAATTTGTCAACTGGTTTCCTTAGTGCCTTAGCCTCTGCGATAAGAGTACTATATTTATTATAGTGCCTTTATCTCTAAATCTGTATAAGATATAATAAAAATTTTAAGTGTATTGAATGGAGAATTTTATGTTTTTGAATATTTAATTACAGAAATTTCCAAAAAAATATATTTAGAAGAATTTTTCTAAGAAACTACTACTTTCGGTTATTTAATTGTTACCAAAACCTTTTCAGCTCTTCCCAGGAATGTCAGATTGAGGAATCCATAGTTAAACAGTTTTTAGGTTTTATAGTTTTTGAGGAATCGTGTCTACAACATCTAGACATACACACACACATATACACATACACATATCCACACACACACACACACAGACATCATTTTAAAAATGTTATAATCAGATTCTAGGGACCTTAAATCGTGCTTATTCAATAAAATCTAGATATGTGAATTTTAGCATGAATCCAATACCTCTCTTAGCGAGAGGTAAAAAATCATAATGTTAGTTAATAATACACACACAATAGCACTTCTCGATATTTAAATCACATTTGCTTGTTGGGAAAAACAATTGCTTAATAACTTTAATTGAAGTTGGAGGATTAAACTTGGGAAACTTACTGACATTGTTTCGAAATGTACCTGAGTAGACTGGTGCGTCAGTGTTTACACGAAGTGTATTAAACTCTTTATTATATAGTCATAATTTAGTATTTGGTCAGCTTGGGGAAATATGGGTGTAAACCGGGCCATTTAGTCAAATTAGTCAAACATTTAATTTTTTTGTTGAATATTTAGTACTTTTTTGTCATAGAAAAGTAAAATACTTACGTCGAAGAATTTAGATTTTTACCAAAAGTTAAATATTTTGTCATGCAACTGCTTTTTATAATCATGTATATCGAGCGTTGAAATTAATTATCGTGGGTTTAATTTATACCCTTAAATAACTATTTTGGAATAAATTAGAATTTCATACTTCAGTAATTAATTCTAATATCATTGTCCATAATAATTAAAAGTAAAATAAGTTTCAACATATAAATGCATTCAGAATCTTACCAATATTCTCCGTCAGTCAAATTCAATTTCGTAAGTAAATTATGAAATGATATTCATTAAGTCTGGTATTCATCTTCTATGCAATTTCTAGATCCAATATTTAACACTAGCGCTAACGAACATTCGAAAATGACTTTCCATATCACGTCTACACGTCTAATCGCGTTTGAAATTACGCGTCTTCTCCTTCGTTCCTCGCAATAGTGCCCTGTTGGCATCGAGCGACACAGCGACATAACGTAACGTAACGGTAACGGTAACGTGTCGAGCGCTCTGCACAAATTACAGTCTAATGGGGCCCCATTCGCAGCCAGGCAAATGGAGAACCAAGATGGGTTGTTCGGTTTGTAATTTTCAGATTATTTGGATTTTCGAGGTGATAACCTCAAACGGCGGGTGGGATTTTTATTGAGATACAAAGTACTAACAGAAGCAATATCTGTTTCATGGTTTCAATAATATTCAGCAGCTGAATCGTCCGTAGCGAGTTGTTAATATTGGATAGAATACCGTTTACCTAAATATTTTCAAGGTAGATTATATCGATACGAACTATTCGTAGTTATTGGATACCTACAGCGTTATAAGTTGCAAAAAACTAAAGTGTATCCAATTTTATTATAAGCATAAGCAATAAATACGTTATAGCAGGAAATTGGATGTATGGGAAATTAGATATTAATACTTTAAATTCAATATAAGTAACGTTTCTCAATAGCAAAATAAATAACGTCATCATCAGTAAGTGTGGGCATGGAGGCAATGCTTACTTTTAATATATCGTAGTTTAATTATTGATTTCAAGTTTCTATACTTTATACTTTTTTGTTGTAAAACGACGGTTCGATAGCGAAGTACAATACAATACTTATATAACATAAAATAGAATATTTGGGTTTAAAGTTCTGTAATTTTTACGTCCCGCTATCCTAGGTAAGGAAGGTATATGGATCGTGCTAAAAATCTCATATAGAGATTTTAGTGAATAAGCTCGTTTTGATGTCCCCAAAACCCGATTTTAACATTTTTACAATGATGTCTGTGGATATGTATGTGTGTGTGTGTATGTTTGTGTGTGTGTGTGCGTGCGCGTGTGCGTGTGTGTGTGTGTGTGTTAGAATGTGTGGATCCTGTGGACACGATTACTCAAATATTATCAATCAGAAAATTTTTGAAATTTTGTATACCCATTCTACACTAATGTGGGAAGAGCTCATTAGTTTTTAGCTTATATCGGATGACCAAAAGTATCACTTATACAAGTTTTTAATAGTTTACATTGAATATACTTTTTCAGCAACTTTTACTGATAAAAATTAAATATAATAGTACAATCTTCAATTCTACGATAATAGCAATTAGTAAATAACTCTAAATAACTTTAAATATAAATTTATAATATAATTTATTTTCATATCATCTTGCCTATACCTCAAACAAAAGTGTTTCTATTAGTTTTGTCAATATTTGTGAAAAATATTTTGTGTATGATATATTTGTTAAATGTAAAATAAAAATTGTTATGAGTGAATGTAAAAATATTTGAACTTAATGATTGCTTTATTTATACTGCATGGTTAAATACAAAGCGGGAGGTTATGGGCTGGCCACATCAGAATTTTTTACATATAATAACATGATGTAATTATATTTTTTCAAAACATATTAATTCTCGAGATATAACACTCATAATACTTTTTAAATAGTCTCATGTTTTTTTACCTCTCGCTAAGAGAGGTATTGGATTCATGCTAAAATTCGCATACCCAGATTTTAGTGAATAAGCACGATTTAAGGTTCCTATAATCCGTTTATAACATTTTTAAAATGATGTGTGTGTGTGTGTGTGTGTGTGTGTGTGTGTGTGTGTGTGGATGTGTGTATGAGTGTATGTCTGGATGTTGTAGCCACGATTCCTCAAAAACTATAAGACTTAAGAACTGTTTAACTATGGATTCCTCAATCTGACATTCCTGGGAAGAGCTGAAAAGGTTTTGGTAACAATTGAACAACCGGAAGTAGTAGTTTTTAAAAGAAATTCTTCCAAATATTAATTTTTGAAAATTTTTGATATTACTAATTTTGAAGAACAAAATTATACACCTGATACATTTAAATTTTTTATTATATCTTTTATAAATTTAGAGATAAAGACGCTATAATATATAGAATATCGGGATATAACAAGTCGAGTAGGCGAAACTACACTAAGGAAACCAGTTGACAAAGTCAAATGTTTATAATATAATTTGTAAATGACAGATTTCAGTGTCAAAAATCAACAGTTTTAGTGACATTTTGAGCTTTTCTGGGAAGTACATATAATCTTTCTTATTGTTTTATTAATTAAATATTTGAAATTATAGATAATATGCATATATCCATCAAAAATACCGCCAATCTGGTTAATGAATTGGAAGAATTTGTGACATTTAGAAACTCCCTCATACAATGAAAAATAGATATAATTAGAATTATATGTGTGCAGAAGACATGTTAAATACAATAAAAAACAATATTTGGGTAAAGTCCTGTAATATTTTGTTATAAAACGATGGTTCGATAGCAAAGTACAATACAATATTTATATAGTCTAATATGGAAATGGCGAGAGGTCTTGTGCTGGCCACAACAGATTTTTTATTTTATAAACTTCTCAATGTTGTATAAAAAAATCTATATTATTTTGTTTTTAACATGAGTAAAACATGAATTATTAATTTATTGGGGAGGAAATTATGAAAATTGAAACAAATGAAAAAATCAACAATGACACAAAAAAGTTATTCTATTTTCAACGGTAAATCGACTGAAGATATTAATACCATAGGGAAAATATCAATATAAGCCGGGCATAGTTTTATCGTTTAAAACTGTTTTTGCCCTTGCTAACCACTTTTCCCAAACAATTAAATTTCCCTTTTATTCGATAACAACATTAAAAACTCCAAGCCACAATTTTAATCAACCTGTATCCTTCTTTCATTCCATTACTCTTTCTCCCTAGTCCTCTTCCTTCGCCTGTGGGTCGATGTGGTGGCTCACGTCGTAATTAGATCTACACTGAAACAAAGTAATAACGTCGCAGCACGGATTGGTTGATACCACCGCACACTCACACACGTGACATACACACATTCCTACACACGTGGAAGTGATGATGAGATAGCTCGAGGTAGACCAAGACCATCAAAGTTACAGATGGAGAAGATATAAGTATGGAGACAAATTTAATGCTGCTTGTATACGGGAAGTTAACAAATGCTGTATAAAAATCATTAATGCCAAGAACAATAAACTACATACTATATAACAAATTAACAAATGGCAAATTAGAAAATGATTAATACTACTTATATGTTACTAAATTTGCTCTACGGTTATGGGACACCTCAATTATTTTCTTTATTTTATTAACTAGTGGTTCTCAAATATAAATACAAAGATAATAAAAATTTATCGACAAAACATATTTAATTTTCTCAAAATAACTCAATGCATTTAGCCCACCTATATTCATATTTTTATTCTTTCAGAAAAGTACGTACGTTTTATCAAACTCTTCAAAATATTTGTAAGTTTCAGAGATTATATCCACATTCGAACAAAAAATTTCAGTTTTCAGATTAATAATAATAGAACAGCTCTGCAGGTCTTATAGGCCCATGGCTATTTTACATATTTCTTTCCATTCCAATCTATTTATGCCCGGTTTCTCCACTGCAACTTAAGTTGTTGATTATTAAAGTGCTACTTAACTGTAAGTAGGCCTCATATCGCAATTGCATTGCACCAGCAAATTTAAATGCGAACTTAACTTATGTCACAAATTACATTGGCAACAGTGTAATGCTGCTCTATGATTGGTCAATTTGAAATTTAGCTATTCAAAATAAAACGTCATCTGTCAAACATCAAAGCTGTCATTGTGTTTATCAGGATTTATGTTTGTATTCATTCAACATTATTCGATATGGATTTACAGGATGTCCCTAATTTTGACGACGTTAACGTCGTGGATACTATGAAGGAAGTTGATATTGTCTAAAATGGTAGAACTCCGCGACAAATAAGTAATAGAATTGTTTTGTTCCAAATATATTATATTATTCATTTTTAATATTTTTATGTGGACCACCACCAGTCCTATAAACGGAAGCCTTTTTTTCATTAACCGTTTTTATTCGATGCCAAAATTTCTTCGAATTAAGCTTAAATTTTGGTAAATTGAGTGCTGAAAGTCGTTCCCGTTAAAGTCAACAAATGCGACACCCACTTTACACAATTTTTTCATTTTCAATTCATTATGAAATATCGAAATCACTGATCCATATAAAATGTGTAAAGCTTCTACTATTTATCGCACTTTTATCCGATGGTCATCTACCATTAGGTTTGTTCGAACCTACAGTTCTAAGCAGTTCACGAACTAGTGAGCATGCGCATTTCACTTAAAAGCGTTCGAACTCTGTAGTTCTGAAATTCGAAATTCTGAGAACTATCAGTTCGGCGTTCGAACAGGCTAGAACTTTGAATTCAAATTCTCGTGGAACGGTTCTACCAGTTCGAGCAACAGAGCATGTATTTCAAATTCTAACCATGCGCAGTGAAGTTTTAAGATTCTATTTGATGTTTAGAAGGCTTTATAGAAATAATAGATTAATATGCGTACCAATTTTATTATTTTTTTTTTATTAATAATTATTTTGGTTAAGGAAAATTTCATAAGTATGTATTGTCTCTGATATTGTTAAGGTTAAATATTTTTAATATACACGAAAAGCTACAGGATTGTAAGACGTTCATTCATATCATTAAAATATTAAAAATTCTTTTCACAATCAGCGACACTGTAATAATATTTATTTCGTTTAAAACATACATTTTCATTCTTCGTATTGTGTTTGTTTCTACTTTTAACTTTTACTTTATAGATTCACTTCAATTTTGTTGTCCATGCTTTATACTCCTTTTGAGGACTATGCACGTCCATTTATTATTAGGTACAATTAAAAATTTAAAATATGATATTTACAATTATGTATACCTAATGTATTTAACTATATGTATATTTTCTCCTTGATCGCACATTTTAAAACAATTTTCGTTTATTAAAACAAATGTATGTGACAAATTATAACCAATATGAGCGTTCGAACCTGTCCATGAGAGAACAGTTCTGAATTCACTTTCTTATATGTCATGCGCAGAACTCCTAATTCTGGAACAGTTCCGAATTGATGGTTCGAACAAACCTACTATATCATGAAATTTTTAACAATACCTGAATTGCTCACTTCTTTTGGGCGTTCTCTGCGTTCGTTTATTTTTACCTCCCGCTACCCTAAATAAGGGAGGTATAGGTATCATGCTAAAAATCGTATATAGAGATTTTATTGAAAAAGCATGTTTTGATATCCCCAGAATCCGATTTTAACATTTTTACAATGATGTCTGTGGGTATGTGTGTGTGTGTGTGTGTGTGTGTGTGTGTGTATGTATGTGTGTATGTGAGTATGTATGGGTCGTGTGGACACGATTACTAAAATAATATCAATCGGATAATTTTGCAATTTTGTATACCCATTCCATGTTAATGTAGGAAGTGCTTATTAGTTATAAGTATATATCGGATAACCGGAAGCCTTTAACAGTTTTTCTTGAAAAAAATATAATAAATTTAATTTTTCAGCATCTTTTACTAATAAAAATTGAACGTAATGATTCGGTACAATCTTCATTACCACCAGCAATGAGTGCCCGTGAGGTGACGCCTGGTAAGCGCCCGCACGGTACAAATATATCATCATCATTACCGGTATCTGCGATAAAGCAGATTGTGGCACACTCAGAAATGGGTAATATGCCGTGATGATATATTTATTTTATTTATGTAAGCAACACTATAAATCAAACAGCTCTCAATAAGAACGTGATTTCTAAGTGTCAACTATTAGTTTGCTAGTACACATTTATAAAATGGATCATGTACGGCGACGAATTTACACAGATTGCGTTTTAGAGCATAAGGAAGTTGATGCTGATTTTTACAATAATTTGTGTGTGCGTGTGACGATTTCTCCTTAAAATCTATTAAAATATGATCGAAAACTTCTCAAATTTGGTATTTATAACTCGTATATAATTTAAAACAACATATTCGATTTTGACTATATATGATAAACCGGATGTAGTACTTAATTTGAAGATTTTTCAGAAAAAACAATAAAATATTATCCAAAAAAGTAGATTTTGTTTACAAACGATCAACCGGAAGCGATATTTTACTTAAAGCTCATTGCTATTTTAAACAAGGAATTGGCGGGAGGTCATGTGCTGGGCACATCAGATTTTTACCTCCCGCTACCCTAGGTAAGGGAGGTATAGGGATCGTGCTAAAAATCGGATATAGAGATTTTAGTGAATAAGCACGTTTTGATATCCCCAGAATCCAATTTTAACATTTTTACAATGATGTCTGTAGGTATGTATGTGTGTGTGTGTGTGTGTGTGTGTGTGTGTGTGTGGATCTGGTGGATACGATTACTCAAATACTATCAATCAGAAAAATTTGAAATTTTGTATATCCATTCTATACTAATGTGGGAAGAGCTCATTAGTTTTTAGTGTATATCGGAAAACCGGAACTATCATTTATACAAGCTTTTAACAGTTTTTCTTGTAAAAAATTCATTGAATATAATTTTTTAGCCACTTTTACTAATCCAAAATTTCGTATTACAAACTTTTCTATTTGTTGGAACAACAAAGTAGATTTTGTTTACAAACGATCAATCGGAAGTGAAACTTTACTTAAAGCTCATTGCTATTTTAAACATGGAATTGGCGGAAGGTCATGTGCTGGCCACATCAGATTTTTTCTATAGATATAACAAATTGGATTTCATACAGTTTGTATATATAGCATTTTCACATGTGTAATATAGTATTTAATTTATCCGCTCACAAAAATTGGGATCAAGTTTAATATAAAAGTTGCAAAAACGAATAATGATATCTGCATCCTATACATATTTATCTCCTTTTATTTATAGGTAGGACGGTATTAGCTCATATATTCACACACCACTATTTGTTGAATGTAGGTTCAAATGATTTAATTCTTACTCAAATATATGTAATTTCTACCCTAATAGTCCTAAACGTTTTATACACATCGAAGTATGCTACAAAATGTTTATTTCCAAATTGGTAGATTGTCATAAAATTCTTCTGTGTTCTATCTTGAAATTATCTAATTTGCTGGCCCCCTCAGTCCTAACTAATTCTACCTTAATCATTAACTCAATAGAGCACAAAGGACGCCCTTGTTGGAAAAGTTACACGGATTCGGCTGTCAGGACACTGGATGTCCCGTGTTCTGTGTTGTCTCCGTGACGAGAGACACAAGTCGAGACTCCTGGGTGGAATAAATTTGCTCTTTGGACCTTGACAATTGGTTTTTGGTTCTTTAGAAGTTTGCTTTGATTGAGGCTTTGTTCTTACGACAAATAACAATGTTCACTAAGTGGACTTTGTTTCAAATTCTGATACAATTAGGTTTTGTTTGGAGAAGATACATTCGAAAGAAAAAATAGAGAAATATAAATTATAGATTTATACAAAAAAATTCAAGCAAAATTTGATATTCCCAAATGAGAGCCGTGAACGTTATACTGTCATATTTTTTATGGTGAGATAGTGTGGCGGTGACCGGTTGATTAAACAAAGATTAAAAATTATATCTATTTTTTTAAATAGCACACGTATTCCAGTGTAAAATACTGGAAAGTCTCTTTTTTCCACCGGTGGCAACACTAAGAAATTGAAACCATTGAACAAACATGTTAAACGTATAAATAATAATACATTGCTATTGCCAAAATTTAAAAGATCATATTTTACAGCTAGATAAATAAAGTTCATTATTTTATACCTTTCTTCAATAAAAAAATATTGTAACTAATGGGTACCTATGTTAAACGGCAATTAATAATATCAACAACACTTCTTACATTTGAAAAAAAATTATCTTGTGGCCAGCACAAGACCTCTCGCCATTTCCATATTAGACTATATACCTAAGTACATATTGTATTTAACATTTCTAGTAATTACATCTATTATTAATTTTTATAATTTTTTATTTATTTTAGAAATAAGTTTCCTCCTACCCTTCTAAATGTTCGAGATTCAAATTCATTGACGAGATTGGCGGTATTTCTGATGCCTATATGTAATATTTGTATATGTATCTATAATTTTAAATGTTTAATTAATAATAAAATAAGAAATATTAAATGTACTTCTCAAAAAAAGCCTTCAGAATGTATCTGGATTTTTGACACTGACATTTTTCTATCAATTACAAACATTTTAATTTTTTAACTGGTTTCCATGGAGTTATTTGGGCTGTGAAGATATAATAAAAATGTTCAATGAATAAGATAGAGAATTTTATATTCTTTATTATTTGTAATAACATAAATTTCCAACAAATCAAGATACTACTTCCGGTTGTCAAATTCTAACCAAAACCTTTTCAGCACTTCCCATTAATATCAGTAGTTAAATTGGTCGCGTTAGTTTTATAGAATTTGAGAAACCGTCCCTCCAACATCCAGCCACACACATACACACACACACACACACATACATACATACACATACACACACACATACAGATATCATCGTAAAAATGTTATAATCGGATTCTAGGGACCTTTAACCTGCTTATTCACTGAAATCTGGATATGCGATTTTTAGCATGAATCCAATAACTCTCTTTGCGAGAGATAAAAAATATTTAACAAAAAATCAGGAACTTGTACACTTGCTAAGCGTGCAATTTTTTTAAGATTCTGCAGCCCGGATAACCGTCTTCCTCTTAATTAATCATCGTCCACTTAACTATCGCTCAGTGTAACTCCTAGTTGTTCGTTGCTCAGTTATTGCTCACAGGAAAAAGTAGTGAGACAATTTACTTAACAAATATTAAGACACAACATATAACACAATAAACAATACATACACGGTACTGTAGACAAAAGATTAAACGATATCTTATTGTGATTGTATCGAATTCGCTAGTGAAGTCACCTGTTTAAATATACTAAGGATTAATTTGAATTTGAGTGGGTGATATGCAAATATATTTATTAATTTATATGTATTGAATTTGCTAGTCAGTGTCTATAAAAAACGAACAATGAATCCGTGTCATAAGACGGGTCCATTCCAGGAATTCCTGTTATCCATTCGAATGTTTTGCGGCGGCGTCTTCGCTCTGGCTGATTCCGTATGCACACTGGTGGATCTGACCGCGAACACGTCGGGCACGCAATCGGCCCCCTTCTAATTAATATGTTAAACCTGTAATGAATTATTAATTACATATTGCTTGACAAGAACGCACGGACGAAGATATCTCCGCACTGACACATTCCTCGCGTCACAAGACCTGCCACCAGCACGCATAAATACCGGAGAAGAGAAAATTTATCCAATTTCAAGGTTGCAAATAATATGAAGCTTCCTTCCTCAGTGCTAATATTGTTTATTAGTTGTACTCTACGAAAATATAATTATTTTAAAGCATATTCGTACATTTTTTTAATTCAAAATTTTATTATTTTATATGAATTGATACAAGATCATACCTTATCTGTAGAAACGAGAGGAAACTGATGTCTTCGATATTTGTTCAACATGAAATTACAACCTAGGGACCAATGTACATATGATGAAAGCTTCATTACAAAATTCTACTGCTACTTAAATCAGAAACAAGTGTTTTGAATTTGGTGACAATCGGTGAACCGGAAGTGGTATTTTAAACAAGCTTATTTAATAGTAAACAATTAAACTTAAAATTTAAATAAAAAACAAAACAATAAGTCGCCAAGTTCATACAAGTAATAACACGAATATGTTTCGTTTCAGAAGAGATATTTTCTTGAAAAGGTGCAAATAGTTTTAGTTTATAAAACAATGATATGAATCAATTTTCAAATTTTTATTGTACAAAATAAAAAATTACAATATTTTATTTCAAAATTTGTACAAAATTATGTCCTTAGATATATAGAGATATTTGTATTTGAAAGTAGCAGAAGTTCCGTTTTTGTTGCGACAGCAGTTGAATAAATAGTTTGCGCAGAACCAAATATGTTCAGTTGCACCACTAACACTTAAAAATTAAACTTTTTTTAAGTGTCCGAGATTAATAAAATCAAGAACCAAGTTTAAATTTTAAGTGTCTGGGGTTAATATAGCCAAGTTTAAATTTTGAGTGCCGGTGTAAATATGTGTACGTACAAGTCACAACACCGCAGCAGACATGCTTTTGTGATAGATAAAGCTGTGCCATGCGGGGGTACAGTTTCAAAATACATCATTTTCAGCAAATTTTGTATTTAGATATTGTGATACCTATTCAATTCTGAGCAATAAAATTTTAAATTTGATATAAATTTCATAGTTATAACCAAATTTAGTTAAAGTCATCTTTGGCAAGAATAAATAAGGAGCGTACTCCCCCTGTATTACAGTCACCGTTGCAAAGATCTGACACTCACTTCATTTTTCATTTGGCACTATCTTGTTGCAACTGTCATCATGACAGCGATTTGTTTGTATTACAGCAGCTGACTCACGTGTATAACCCTCCATTGGAGTAAATTTGACGACAAATATTAAAATTTAATGAATAATTTCAAATATTTGACGTTAACATAAACTCATCTTTACACGGTTAATGTATAACTCAACACTAAAACTGAATCTTCCTTATCACTACTCACAACAAACCAAGACAGTAGTAGTCCAGTATCCACCGACATCCGAATCCAACTTTTCCATTCAAACGTCCTTTGTGTGTCGAGTTAGTGATTAGGGCTGAGAGGCTGGGTAGAATTAGAGAGAGAGGGGGCGAGGAAATAAGATAATTTGAAGGCAACACGAGTGAGGCAAAACAACGGCCCAAGCCCGAACTACAGGTTGCGGCACAAGATGTCACCCTAGTTAGAGGCGCGCAACAGGCAAGGTAATTAACGCTACGGGGACTCCCTCACAGGTATGAAAAACACGTGGGAAAGAATAGACGTTATTGGATATTGATTAGGTAGCCGGAAGTACCAGATGGTGGGATGGAGCTATATAGAAAGATATTTTTAATAGCAATTCATTTCCTATCTATAACTTTGTACCAAACCAGCGCGGTAGTGTAAACCACAATGTAGTATATATGGTTAGAATTAGAACAGTGTGTTCAGAAAAAAAAGAAACCTAATTCGGGGTAGGCTATGAACACAGAAAAGTATGTCTGATTATTATTTAATTCAAAAGTCACGTTGTCAAAACTGATCATGAAATGTAATTTTTCAATTGGACAAATGTAATTATCTTAAGGTTATTCTTTTTTTACGCCTGTTAAAAAAAAGTTCACCCTTTTACCTTCCGTCACCTTTAGGTAGGGAAGGTATTCTCTTTGGTCAAAAAATTCGGTGGTGAGTTTTTAATGAATAAGCACGTTTTAAGATCCCTAGAATACGATTTTACTAATTTTACTTTGATGTCTGTATGTGTGTGTGTGTCCGTGTGTGTGTGTCTGTGTGTCCGGGTGTCCGTGTGTGTGTGTGTGTGTGTGTGTGTGTGTGACAAATTTTTCTCCGACGATAACTCCAAAACTACAATTCTAAAAATTATGATTCTTTCGTATTCTTCTTCTTTACATCCATATGAAGAGCTGATTAGATTTTGATTATAATTGGTTACCCGGAAGTATTCTTATTTGAAGTTCTTAACAGTTTTTCTGGAAAAATCGCAGTTAAATATCAATTTTCGACATTTTATGATCATTAATATGAAAGAAAATCTTATTCCCTATACGATTTGATTATACATTTTCCTTCATATTCAATAGATATAGAGTTATAGAGATATTAAGACAGGTTAACTTTCAAAAATCAGTCATCTTTGCAAAAATTATGGAAACAGCAGATATATTCAAAAAATTATAATTGACAGATGTCAGTGTCAAGTGCAAAACCAAAGTGGAAAGTATAGGATCAGAAAGTAACATAAGTGACAGAGTGTCCCTCGCAAGTGACTTGCAGTTTCAATGCCGGGAGTACGAGGAAGGCCAAAGAGAAGATGGAAGGACTGTGTAGCAGAATATTTGAGAGAGGAAGAACTATGTGAAGAACATGCGTTGGATAGGAATGAGGAAGGGTGAAGTGCAATTTACAGAATGTACATTCGTGTTATAATTATATTGGATTTATAGAATCTTTTCAAAGGAACTTGTAATATGGAATTTGTAAAAAATAGTGTGTTCGTGTTACAATTTTACAGGATATATAGAATCTTTTCCAAGGAACTTTTGGTATCGGATTTGTACAAAACACATCGAATTGACGGAAAGTTTTGTGCTGGCCACAACAGATTTTTTCTCTTGTTCTTGTTGCATAAATATCTATTACAATACAGGTAACGTAACATTCATTAGCGTATTGTCAATATCAATTAAATTTTCTAAAATTTTGAAAAACCAGTTTCACATTTTATTATGTTTTTTTTTTATATAGAAAAATTGACAATATTAGTGAGTGCTTACATTATTGTATTGGAAATGAATGGGATTTTCAAATTGTAACGCGAATGCAAATCAAGGGAATAAAAACTATTTCATTTATAATTAATAGAATTTCAAAGAATTTTTACAATGTGTAACAGACAATGACACAACTTCCCATCTTCTTTCAAAAGTATTATAAAAAGACAGCATTGAATATTTGTTACACTCTTTTTATACTGGCAATTATTTATTTATATTTTATTTCTTCATTAACGGCTCATCTTGAAATAACGCTACTTCCGAAAAATCGCTACTTCAACTGTCAAATGTCAACTTTTATTAAAAATTAGAGAAGTAAAAATAAATTAAATTGTAAATAGCACTTATTTCAAATATTATAGGTTTCATATACAAAAATATCAAACCTATTTTTGTCTACTCGTAAAATAAAATAAAATTAAAAAAATCGAAATAGCGCTACTTCCGAAATAGTGCTACTACAAGATGTGAGAATACGGGCCTTAATGTTTAAGTAATTTTAACCTTAATTTAGTTTCAATCTACTAGAAAATAGACATTTCCCTACATTTTTTTTTTTTTTAATAACAAAATTTTACTTTGTTTTCAGGTTTTAGTCTATTTTTACTTTCTGTCACCTTTAGGTAAAGAAAATATTATCTTTGGTCAAAAAATTCGGTGGTGAGTTTTTAATGAATAAGTACGTTTTAGGGTCCCTAGAATACGTTTTTACGATGATGTCTGAATAGATATGTGTCTGTATGATTGTGACAAAAATTTCTCCGACGATAACTCCAATAACTACAATTCTAAAAATTACAATTCTTTTGTATTCCTCTTCTTCACATCCAAATGAAGAGATGCTTAGATTTTGGTTATAATTGGCAACCGGAAGTTCCCTTATTTGAAGTTCTTAATTCTTATACAATCTTTTCAAAGGAACTTTTGGTATGGAATTTGTAAAAAAATAGTTTGTGTTCGTGTTACAATATTACTGGATATATAGAATCTTTTGCAAGAAACTTTTGGTATGAGATTTGTATAAAATACATAGATTTGACGGAAGGTAATGTGCTGGCCACATCTTATTTTTAAAAATATTGCCAGTAGCAGATTGAATGTCGTAAAGTCATTTAAATTCACTGGATTCGTAAAATATCAAGAATCGTGTTCAATTTGGTTGAAAAATTGCTTACCTCAAAATTCAAATATTAAATTTCATGTTAATATAAGCTTTTAGAACTCACATTTAATATGTTAAGTGTGATTTTTATTTATATATGTTTCTGTGCTTCTTTCGACACTTTTGGTCAATGTTATCATATATTTTTTGTAAACATGTATCCATGACTACATAGTTATTCTTATTATTTTTATCTTTGATGAAGGCAGTACTTCGATGTCGAAACGTCGTAAATAAAAGAAAAATTACAGAACTTTAAACCCTCATATTATTTTATTAAATAAATTTCAAAATTTTCGTAATTTTTTCATAAAAATAATAGTATATCCCAAGTTGTGGCCGCGTGTCTAAATGTGTGGTCGTGAACCTGGGGGAACATGGTTCGATCCCGTCCAGCGCCAAATATTTCGAATTTTAAATGGCACAAAAGTGACCCCTGTGATGCACTCTCCACGCCAGCAATGAGTGCCCGTGAGGTGAAACCTGGTAAACGCCCGCACGGTACAAATATATCATCATTACCGATATCTGCTACAAAGCAGATTGGCACACCTAGAAATAGGTAATATGCCGTGATGATATATTTTTTTAATATTTTTTAAGTTATGAATTTAAATTTTTGGATATCATAAAGAGTACTATAATTTAACAGCGTATTCTTTATGTTATCTTTAGTCAATGGTTCATTATTTAGCGTCAAAATGAAAATGAGAAAAACTAATATCTTCTGCAACTCAATATGATTCACCCCTTGGCACGTGTTGGAACAATATTCCGACGCGACTGTCCCGCCGTCGCATCAAGTTTCGAGTTCGGGAGTCGGCTAGGCGGCCGGATTTATACTCTGTCACTTGAAGACTGTTGCCTAAGTAGTTAGTGCGCCCTAACTCATTATCACCGGAGTTCATTACTTACAACCCCCCTGTACATTCATGATAATTTACTGCCAACTCGAGCGCGAACCACCAAAAACTCGCCAAGATCGCTGAATCCAGAAACGGAGACGGAGGATGAGAAGTTCACGTGAAAGTGAAACCAAGGATTTCTTAAAGTGAACATACCCGAATAAAAGCAGGAATAGGTATCCAGTGTCTGAACGATGCATTACATTTACAGTAAAGAAAGCCCGAAAAATTGTTTGCAACAATTTTAAATAAAAAAATAATTATCGTAACTGAACGCTTTGTTATCTTTTAAGACGAAATTTGTTATTATTAAAGAACTTATCGCCCAATAAAAAAATATATATTACTGCAATTAAAAATTTAGTTGGATGTCATTTGAATAAACTGCTGGATTAAATTTATGTTAAAAATAACATAGCCTAGTCACTCAAGTTTTATTCTTTTCTGTCTCAATCGTAGTAGATGGCATTAAAAAATCTGTGACATCACCTTTGCGAAGTTATATAAAGAACACACATTTTTATTTTGTTCTCAATGCATTGATTTTGAATTATTTCGCACAGATGACGTCACAGTTATAATGCCATTTTTCTCTAATTCTGTTAATATTTAAATTATTTCTAAATAATATAGGTTATATTTTAATAGAGTATAAACGACTGTTAAATGTAACTACCGTGAGTTTTTTTAACGTGAAACATTGGGTTTGTCATATCCATGGTTACGACTTGATATTTGATTGACAGCAATGTATTTGCCCGTTCTGTTTAAAATGAAACATAGGGAACGAATCTGACAGATGTATTATATTTAAATATTGTAAGAAATAAGCGGAGTCAGAAAACCACTCAAGAGCACTAAACATATATTTTGGGCACAATGTGCAGACAGTATTTTTTCTCTAAATCTAAATTTAATTTTTAGAAAACAGGTATAATTATTTAACTCGTTATTTAAACAAAATTTACCTCTACTGACATCTTGTCAATATTGCAGATAACCGTTGAATTTTCCTATAAGTTATGATTTGATATTTGATTCACAGCAACGTCTGTCTCATTTAAAATGACACATGGGGAATGAATTTGACAGAAGTATTATATTTAAATATTGTAAGAAATTTAGCCGAGTCAGAAAACCACTCGGGCACAAAGTGCATACTATATTTTTTCTACAACTATATTTAATTTATAATGCAGATATAATTATTTAAACAAAATTAACCTCTATTGACGTTTTAGCAAACATCATATTCGTTCCCTATGTTTCATTTTAAATGGAACAGGCAAATACATTGCTGTCAATCAAATGTTAAGTCGTAACCATGGATATGATAAACCCAATGTTTCACATTAAAAAATACTCACGGTATACCGGGCGACACTGAAAAACGAGCCACTCGAAATAACTTTCTTATTTATAATTATTTTTTAATTTTTCTTGAATATTTATATACTAAGCATAGGGGTTCACAAATCGTGGTATTTGGCATGATGATGAAGCTTCCGGTTTAACCGGAAGTAACATTAACTTTCATATTTCAAATGGGATATCCTACATATTTTTACATATTTGGAATCTACGTAAAATTACGAATTCAAAGATATCCTTGAGGTGAGTATTTACTGAAGAAATGAATTAGAAAAACGTAAGAGAAAATTATGATCAATTAACCTGATGAGCCATGTTCTCAGGTAGGTGAAAACAAATTTTCTATTACTTTGCGTCAATAATGCAGGTTTATAATTTATATGAAAATTCAAATCGAGTGGAATACCCTATTCTTGTAAAAAAATACGAAATATTTTAAATATTTTTGTAAGATATTTTTCATTATAAGACAAACAGATTTAGTTAGTCGCCATAGAACGTAACTTTTTGTCTCTGCTAGGAAATATTTCATTAAATTTAATAAATGATGAAATTTACTAGTTTCGCGAACTATGTCATGAAGTTGAGTAGTTTGCTTTAAGTTTTCTGAAATAAATACTTTCATATTAAGTTAAATAAGTATTCAAAATGTTGTTATAATTTGTCAGTTGATAGATCTCGACTTTTTGTCCTTTTCAAATAATAATAATAATAATAATATTTATTCAATTCTTTTTGATCAATACAATATTGATATAAGAAGCGTCAAATGTATATATAAAAATAGAATAAAATAGTAAATAATCATTAGTTTAATAATTACAGCTTGCAATAAAGTTAGGACTTATCACAAAGAAAGTCATTATAATGATAATAATTTTTTTGAAGAAGAAATTTTTTTAATGAAGTTTTAAAACAATTTTCAGATTTAATTTCTTTTAAATAATGTGGAAGTTTATTGTAAAACTTTAATCCTATATAGTTAAGGTTATTCTCGCATTTATTAAGTTTAATAATAGGGAGATTAAAATTCGTTTTTCCGCGAGTATCGTATTTGTGAATATCTTTTTGTATTAGAAAATTATGTTCATTTGCTCTAATATATAATAATACATTGTAAATATAGAGACAAGTTAAATTTAAGATATTCTCTTTTATAAAAACGTCTTTGCAAGAGGCTCTAGGAGGCAGAGAAAAAATATTTCTAACTGCAGTTTTCTGAAGTTTAAAAACTCTACAAGCTGCAGGTGAGTATCCCCAGAAAACAATACCATAACTTAATATGGGATAAAATTTAGAATAATAAAAGGTTTTAGCTGTATTTACATCAGACATTAATTTTAATCTTTTTATTAAGTAACATAAAGAAGTTAGCTGGTTAGAAATTTTTTCTATATGTGCATCCCATTTTAAATTTTGCTGAATATGAATTCCTAGAACTTTACTACTGCTAACTTGAGGTAGTTGTTGATTATTGCAATGAATTGATACAACATCTTCCTGTTTGTTTGAAAAATTAATTAACACGGTTTTTTTAACATTTAAAGACAGGCTTAAAGATGCAAACCAAGAAGATAAGTTGGTTACTATATCAGATATCTTATTTGCGTCATTCTCATTTTCCAACAATAGTGAAATATCATCAGCATAAGCAATGAAGTTGTACGATTCTAAAATACTTTTAATGCCATTTATGTATAATAGGAATAAAGTAGGGCCAAGAATCGAGCCCTGTGGTACTCCATAGTTAATGGTATGTTTATTAGATTTATTGTTATCATAAACCACAACTTGCTGTCTGTTTTGAAGATATGACCAAAGCCAATCTGCACAAATGCCTCTTAAACCATAATAATATTTTATTATTCCTCTTTCACTTGTCAGTAGTTACGAGGTTAATTTTCTTCGGAATGTCACCTGCTATATTTTTTGTTTCTAATAGTTTCGTTTGAATTATAGTAAATTTGTAAGAATAGCCATGTGATTGAAACTACATAAAATCAAATTGCATGTAATGTCATTTCAGGTAGCGAATCTAAATCAACATTACCCGTCTGAGAATAACACTCTCAAGGGTCACTACACAATTAGGAAAAGTCCAATCCCAATCCGTATTCGTATCCTGCTTTGTCCGGTCCGCAAGTGCAGTGTCCGCCTCCAACGATATAATAGTGATTTACCGGTCTGCACTAGCCATGGTTGACTCTTTCTATTAAATAGGATAACATATGCTGCATCTTTCTCACTCCCACACAATGCCACGTCGAACAAAAGGCTATGCGATTACGTACCTGATCACAATTGGTTTTGTGTTTTATGCTTTATTTAGTTTAACGTACGCTAATACCGAACACTTGTATAGATATTTCTCGTTTTTGGAAAGTGATATGAGGGGAGTAATCAATGCGGCTGGAATGGTTGTCGTAGTACCGCAAAGGTTACTGCAAAGATTCATACAAATAGAATATTTTTTTTATTTTATTCATCTTGTATATTTTTATGACTTCGGATAAGTACCTATTCAGGATTATTGTATAATTCAGAGGTTAATTTTTAACAACTGGTTAAAAATTTATCCAATAGATATTTGACAACTAAAAATCCAAAGTTTTGTTATACATCAACACACTTGATTGGTTTAAATTTCTAACCAGTTGTTAAAAATAAGCACTGAATTACAGAATAGGCCCGATAATGTACAAGTCAATTGACATTTTTTCAAATATTATTTTATGTTCTACTGCCTCATAATCACATGGTGTATGGTTGCATTTAGTGTCCATAATGTAACACTTTATTGGACTAGTACATTTACTTTATTTTATTGGACAGAACTGTCACTGTTAAAAAAAAATGTCACAAAAAATGAAATTTTTACTTACTTGAAATAACAAATACGTATTTTCAACAAATTTTTCGACTTGTTGGGCAAGAGTGATTCTTTGGCACTTGTTCCCAACTGTTCTACACTTTCTAAACTATCCATTTCTTTTTGTAAAGATATGGTTAATAAACAAATTATTAAATCATATCTTAACAATTTTTTACATAAATATAAAAAAAAAATCTGTTGTGGCCAGCACAAGACCTTCCGTCAATTCTATGTATTTTGTACAAATCCCATACCAAAAGTTCCGTGGAACAGTTTCTATATAATATCATGTAAAATCGAACACGAACACATATTATTTTTTACAAATTCCATACCAAAAGTTCATTTGAAAAGGTTGTATAAATCCAATAAAATTATGACAAAAACAAACACTACGTAAAATGCACTTGATATTTCTGCTTCAGCTTTCCCCTATTTTATTAGGGGTCGCTGTTTCCTCTTCTCTTCCGTCCAACGCATCTTCTTCATACAGTCCTTCCTTTCTCAAGTCTTCTGCGATGCAGTCCTTCCATCTTCTCTTTAGCCTTTCACTGCATGTCACTTGCGAGGAACACTATGACATACTAATTTTTTATCCCATACTTTCTGTATTTGGTTTTGCACTTGCAACAAACATCTGTCAATTAGAATTTTTTGAATGAGCAGCTGTTTCCATAATAAATAGCAAAGCTGACTAATTTTTGAAAATTAATTTATTTATAACGCTTTAACTCTACATCTATTGAATATGAAGGAAAATGAGTAATCAAACCATATGGAGAAGAGTATTTTCTTTAATAAATATAATAAAAAAATGTCAAAAAATAATATTTAACTGCGTTTTTTTAAGAAAAACTGTTAAAAACTTCAAATAAGGGTACTTCCGGTGGATCAATTATAACCAAAATCTAATCAACTCTTCATATGGATGTACAGAAGAGAAATACGAAAGAATTATAATTTTTAGAATTATAGTATTGGAGTTATTGTCGGAGAAAAATTTGTCACACACGGACACACACACACACACACATACATACAGACATCATCTTAAAAATAGTAAATTCGTATTGTAGGGACCCTAAAACGTGCTTATTCATTAAAAACTCACCACCGAATTTTTTGACCAAAGACAATACCTTCCTTACCTAAAGGTGACGGAAGGTAACAATGAAACAATAACATCATTAGAAAAGCACACTAAGTTATACCGAATTTTTATAAAGGGAAATAAAAAAAAATAATTTTAGGAGCTATCCAGCTTTTCTAGAGCAGTCGAACATAAAGCTTTGTATTTAATTCGTACATAAACAAACTTTGTAGACTCACCTTATTTATTAGACTCGCTCGCTCTGCTCGCTCGTCCATAAACAGCAGCTCGTCCAATAAAGTTGGATATTATGTACTAATTACATAAATAACTATTATGTAGTGTTTTATACTACAATGAAGATATTTAATGTTCAGTTGCACCGCTTATAGTTAAATTTTAACTATTGTTTAAATTGACAATGTTTTATCAAAACGAAGTGTCAAATGAGTTGTTAAATATTACTGTTAAAGTTTTCATGCGTATTTATTCGAAAACCTGTAGATAAGACTTTAACTATAAGCGGGGCAACTGGCCATAAAATTGTTTAACATGATTTGAAACTTGATTTGTTTGTAGCATAAACAATTTACAACAATGAAGCCAAATTTATTGAATATGGCTGTCAGTTTATTTTCAACCAAGGCTGAGTCCGACGTTGCACTTTTACCACCCTAATATCTATATCCAAAATTTATATGCCGTAAATAATGTCATTATTTAGCATTTTAGAAATTAGATTTTAGGGTTTTGCAGCAGCACACTAATTAAACAAATCATGTTCGTTGCTATAATTTATACAAAACGTCAAATTTACTATCATAGAATAGCTCTCTAGCTTCTATTTTGTTAAATATAACATAAACATTTAATCTGAAGCATCAAATTAAATCGAATTGTATAATTCATTTTCGTTGTTCTAAAGTGTTGCCATACAAACCAATGGATGTCATTAGTGTACCATTTGGAGTTGTATTTATGTGAAGAACACCTAAATCCTAAATATTAAATGCCAAAATACGACATCGGACGCAGTAATCATTTATCGGCGACATTTATTTTGTTAACAACCCTGAAGTATGTGCCAAGTCGTTGACATGGTTCTAGTTTACACTGATGTTAGAACCACGCTTGTGCTATAGTCTGGACGATATTACTTGGAGAGCTGAAGTAAAAAAGGGTATCTCTGTGGTTACGGTAAAGGTATAAAAACCATAGGCGCGCCAGAAAAAAAATCAATTTAATAAATGTACAAACAGTACAGATAATAATAAAATAATTTATTTATTACATTTAAAAAAATAATACAACAATGTCAAGTACGAAATGCAAATAAAAAAAATCTGATGTGGCCAACACAAAACCTCCCGCTATTTAAATTTTATTAATTTAAATACATACCTACGTATTTATTAACGCTGCAAACTATTCCATTGCATAAAACTATTGTTTTATTTACTATTATCTTTTAAAATGTCACTATTATTAATTTGAAGTGATTAGTTTTTTGACAGTGACAGTTACTGTCAGTTACATTCAATTGAAATATGAACTGTGTAACAAAGGAATTGTGTTTTTCTTAGGCTTCGGGACTTGTAAAATAAAATTATTATTATATTTATCTGTAAGGTATATAGAAAAAGTATTAATGTATTCCTGTAGAAAATTCAATAATCTTTAATTTTAATAAGATATAAAATGCGAAAAAAATGGCATTTAATTGTATTTTTTGAAGAAAAACCATTGTGAGCTTCAAGTAAAGTGCCATTTCCGGTTATCCCATTTATACCAAATTCTAATGGTTTCTTTTCATATTAGAATAGGGTATAAATACAAGGTTTCAGAATTTTCTGAATGATGGTATTTGAGTTAGAGAGAAGACAAAATCCCTACACATACACACACACACACACACATACTTACACACACACATACACACATACAGACATCACCGTGAAAATGTTAAATTTGGATTCTAGGGACCTTAAAACGTGGTCATTTACTAAAATCTCGATAAGTGATTTTTAGCACGATCCCTATACCTCCCTTACCAAGGGTAGCGGGAGGTAATAATAAACTTAAATTCTTTATTATTGGGTTCTGAATCACAAGCATCAATAACTTTGGCAATAATTTCTCTTCCACCACCACGTATAACTTTGTTCAATTGAAATTTTCAAACCCTCAGAACAGAATCTGACTTCAAACTGAATGTTCATTATTAGCTAACAGGTATTTATAACAAAATTACATAGAGGGGTTGGAAAAGAACCGTTTAATCTTAATCTACCTATAGTTATTTTCTCATTAATTTTTAAAGTTTTAAGCTTCTTCTACTTTAATACCTGTTAGCTGGAAGACGGGTATTGATATTATTCATATAATAATCACATTGCATAATTTATATAAGGGTTTTTCTTGTAATTTGTGTTTAAATCTTAGTCTTTAGGTTTAGATTATAATTACGAGCAGATTTCAGCTTATATTATAATGTACATTACAAGTTTACTACTAGCTACAAAATGTAAATCTTTGTCAATACGTTTACTTTACTAACATGTTATATGTAATATCTTATATAAATATTCAAAAAATTGAATCATTTGTAGATTTCTTAATTAAGAAATTTATGCACGCCTATGTGCAAAGAGAACTGCTTGAAAATAAGTGTCATAAATCGTGCGGCTCGGAATGTTTTTCTATTGTGTTAGGCCATAAAAGGTCGTAAAATCACTATTTTACTTTTAACGCAGTGCGGTATATAAGAAAAAGTATATTTTTAACATACCGCATCGTAGGAATTGTGAATCGACCTGCATTCCTAAGGCTTGCCAAGTTAAATCGTCCAGACTATACCAGCCAATGAATCTACGAAGAGATCACTTCAAGTTACTATAGTAAATTTTTACCTATTTATAATATTTCAACATGTGTAGCTATGTGAGTGTGTATTGTCTTTCGTATAGGACAAATATTTAACATTCACCTACAATCTCCAATAACTTATATATTTTTTCCTCATTAATCTCGATAACATTTAAAAGTTATTATATTTTCAAGTTTGAGATTAATATGATACCGTTGCAAGTTAAATGTTAAGTGAATTTATAAACATTAATAGAACAATATCTCAATACTTTTTCCTCGGAGATAAGTCACGATAACTTTGTATCGAACCGAAAGCTTGAAAAATGCACTTTTGCAATCACGGCGAGTAAAAATAATTAGGGTCAGGAATGTATGACAATGATTTAGCAGCTTCAGAACGAAAGCACGTGTACGCCAACAAGGCAACGTGACCCTGTAATGTAACGAGCCTTATAAGGGGAAAAATGCACGGGATTAATGGGCTTCGATTCATTTTGTAACGGACAAATATTAGTAAGTATACCAGTGCGGCCTACCGAGCAACACATTAAATAGGTCAGGATTTTTACATCAAGTAATTGTTTCTGGCCTGGTTGGTTTATACATTCATGAGTTTTAAATTGAATGTGGTGAAGTAAGAACAATATTTACTGTACCAAGACTATATGAAGCAGACTGCTTCTAAAATAAAAGTACACCATTAAAATTTAGTAATAATAATGTTCTACACATTATTTTTACAAACTAAATTATATTTAACTACATATATTAAATTAAACGTTGTTCCATTCACTTGATGGTATATATATACAGGTGTAAATTTTAAAACGGGTCATAGGGCTATAACATAGAAAAACAGTTTTTTAGACGCCAAAAGTTTCTATATTAATTTATTGAAAAAATAATTGGTGCCAGTTATAAAGAAAAAAATTTGGAATTTTTTAATATCAAACACATTACATTTCTGTTTCATATAAAGCCAGAAAATAAATTTAAAAATTTCCACAATTAAGAAAAAATATCATTAGCCGTGAAACTGACAGGAACAAAACAAAACAATTGTTGACTTAAGACGCTCATTAATAAAGGTTTTTTAATTTGTTAAATTATTATTATTTTCGTTTTATTAAGAAGAAAAAAAAAATTACAAATTATTAAATGGTTTTATTTGTTGCCTTGTAGTTTGCAGTATCTGTCATATCTTATAACTTATTTCGTATTACATGTAGATCATCTTTAATTTGTAAATACCTATTAAAATAAATAATAATTGTTTCCTAAATAAATATCCTACTGTTTTCTTTATTTTGTGTTATTTTGCATTAGTTCATAAATTAATATCTTTAATTTTTAATTGTTCCCTATCATGTAAGTAAAAAATGACAATGTTTTGTTACTGTCAGTTTCATGGCTAATAATATTTGTTCTCAATTGTACAAATTTTTAAATTTATTTTCTGGCTTTATATGAAACAGAAATGTAATGTGTTTGATACTAAAAAAACGTAATTTTTTTCTTTATAATATGCACTAATTCTTTTTTTCAATAAATTAAAATAGAAACTCTTGGCGTCTAAAAAACTGTTTTTGTATGTTATAGCCCTATGACCCGTTTTAAAATATACACCCTGTATATATTATATTTAATATAATAATAATATATTAAGTTGTATTTTCTTTATAGAAATATATAATATTATACCGAGAAAATTTTATTCTAAAATTAATAAGTCATAAGTAGTTAATATATATTCATACACCAAGTGAGCTAAGATAATGTTTATTCATGAGAAAAAAGTTAATTTCTTTGAGTGAATAAACATTCTTAGCTCACGTGGTTCATACAATATTTTATTCAATTTTGGCGAAATATTAATAAAACCAATATATTATTTAATTTTGACAAAATAAAAAACTAGTCAGTTAGCAGGCTGTGCATGACAATCGATGATGATAGACGTCAAGTCATCTATTTAAAATTTGATCGTGGAAATTTATGAAAATGGCGGATAATATCTGATAAATACTGTGGTGTGTGTTATTTTCGTACCTGATGTTATTTTTAATGCATTATTTGTTGCACAGTTGAGTTAAAATTTTGTGAGTGATTTAAAAAAATTAATTCACTTGTGAATAAAATGTTACTTGTAGTTGTTGCTAGGAGTTAATAATAACAGATTAAAACGTCAAAATTGAATAAAATATGATACTTGGCTTAGTGACATGTTACGATTTGGTTATCTCAGCTCAAAATCGATTCAATTATAATAAATTTTTAAAATTAATTCATAATTCACTGTTATAGTTCATACATTGCGCCAGGCCAGTTACGATCTTACTGTTGCATTTGCGAGATTTTGCTTACTTGGATTTGCCCTGTCATTTTTTTAAGTTCGGTAATTAGTTTTGAAACACCCTATAATATCGTCATTACCGGAATGGGATTAATAAGTCATGTTGATAATATCAGTTGTTTATTTACTTAAAATATAAAAATGATTCAGTAATTTTCAAAAATATTTATTTGTATATCAAGGCAGCGAATATTCCTAATTTTGTTTTGTTGTAGTTATCCGTTTACTTTTATGCAAAATATGTGGAGTCGAAATTCCATCGATTTCTACAAGAATCAACGATTTATTGTTATCTCCAAACAGAGCTGGGCAAGTTACTTTTAAAATGTAACTAGTTACAGTTACAGTTACCTCCAAAAAAAAAGTAACTAAGTTACTTAAGTTCCAGTTACTTTGGTGAAAGAACTAAGTTATTTACTAGTTACTCATTAAAAGTAACTTAGTTACCTTGAGTTACTTTCTAACTACTTTTAATGGCGTGAAGTGTAGACTTAGACTGTTGACTTAGTTATTGTGTAGTATACATATCAGGGAGTTTTTGCACTAACTACGTTAACCTAAATTTTTACGTTATTGCTTGGCAACACCCAATCAGATTATTATTGTTAATGTTAACGGACCTACAGGGCCTTATTACCGCCTAGGCCCACGAGGCCACGGCCTAGGGCCCGCTTTGACAAGGGGCCCGCAGGGCCCGGTTGCTGTGATTTTTTTAAAATTTATTAATTTATTTTTCAATTTTGATTTCTTATACCAAGATATAAAGAATCTACTTTCTTTCTAACATGACATGACCATTATAATGTATAAAACATGCAGACATTATTCCCTAGACTTATTAGTGGATAATGATTAATTTATTGGAAACCTCGGATCAGACGTCGATTTTCAATCTGAGGCCCCGCGCTCACATTGGCCCCGCACATTCAAATATCTAAGAAAATTTGATGAAAAAGTATATTTTTATAAATATTTGGGGCCCCGCTACGCTAATAGCATATTCCCGAGACCCGGAAAAATCGCCAACCGTCTCTAGAGAGGAGTAACAAAATATTACGCTAAAATTTCACCTCAAACTAGAATCGAGCATGCGGTACTGCATAATTGATCAGCTTTTTTCTCAGCAGGCAATTTTATTTTTTTCTTTAATAAATAAACATATTATAATTATACAAATATTTGTACGTACTTGTTTTTTACTATAAAGAGGGAGGGGGCCCGAAAAAAAATTTGGCCCAGGGCCCAAAAATCTGATAAAAAGGCCCTGCGGACCTACATTATAATATAATATAAAAATTAAAAGTGACATTTTATTTTGTGAGAAAGGAATTTGCAAAAATGAGACGAATTCAAGTCTTGCAACCCTTGGAACAACGAACAAAATGCACTATTTTTTGTACAACCTGAAAATTGGAATAATTTTGATGATTTAGTGGCAGTTTAATTATAATTTATTAAAACGTATCATTTGTAAATTTAACATTTAGTGACTTTTTAATTCTAGAATTAAAAGTTAAAATAATGTGTTATTTTTAGTTTTTCTGTTTACCGTACAAAAACTCTATTATTAATGAATATAATTACTTATTTTATTATCTACTATGGCTTGAAATCAATCAACAATAATATTGAATTGAATTATGTATTAAAATAAATGTTACACATTACAGAGGGTATGCGCGATGCTGCGCTCAACACTCCCATTCTGGACAGACATTTATTTAAAACAAAACAGTTTTAGTTAGTGTTTCTAAAAAAGGTATCAGCCTCAACAAAATATTTCTTAGAAATTTTAATCCCCCCCCTTTACTTTTTATGACTAAGTTACATTCCACTTTTTAAGTTACTTTGACTAACTTAAGTTACATTCCGATTTCTGAGTTACTTTAAGTAACTTAAGTTACTCAAGTGACTAGTAACTAAAAACCGTAAAGTTACCAATTACTTTTTTGTAGCAAGTTAAGTTACAGTTACAGTTACCATATTTTAAAAAGTAACTAAGTTACGTTACAAGTTACGTAAAAGTAACTAGTTAGTAACTAAGTTCCTAAAGTAACTAGTTACTGCCCAGCTCTGTCTCCAAATCACTAAAACTAAAAATATTTCGGCCGCTATTTACACTTGTACTATGCAGGAAACGACCCACGTCCGAATGTACTGCCTGTGTGAAACAGATTCGTTAACTACTGGACAACAACTTTGTAACCGATTCGAAGTTAAGACTCCTTAAATCGTATAGGAACAAAGAAGCAAGTTACTTGAGATTCGAATAATAAAATGATTAAAGATTAAAAAATAAACACCATCGACGGTGTTATATTTTCTAAACTTCTAGTTAATTTTTTTCTCTTCAATATTGTTTTAGTGATTTTTACCTAATTTAATTGAAGTAGTCTAACTCGCAAAAAGTACAAAAAATCTTGATAATCACACGCTCTGTAGGTAGCTCATTTGTTCTCCCCTCTAATTCATACAAGTAATTTTCTCGTTTGTAGACAAAAACCTTATAACCTTGCATTGCAACCACTAATAACAGCACTCGTGCGAATATTTTATCCTAATTTTATGCAAAGACAACAGGTCGGGCAAACAGGCTCGCTCATGCTCCTAGTGCTCAGCTGAGGGCAAGTGAGTGCGCATGCGACGTGTAGGAACCTGCACGCGCACTTTATCGTACCGTGTTCCCAGGGGGTTGTTATTATACGCCGTTACTGGGGTTACACAACCGCTAAAATACGGCACAGAGTCACTGTGATAGGATAGGATGTGCTGTTTGGAACGGGAATGATTCGTACGAAAACAAAGTTGTTTAGAAGATATGAAGATAATTGGACAAGTAATTCCTCTCTTCCACAATAGTTGACACATAAACAAATTATTATTCTTGAAAATTCTTTGATTTTTTAAAAAATTATTGCAATTTATGCAATAATATTAAAGTAATTAATATTAAATAATGTACAAGATGTAATGTAATCATGTTCATCATGGTTTAATTTTCTGTCGGACTGTTTTTATTTATAAAAATCTGTTGTGGCCAGCACAAGATCTTCCGTCAATTCGATGTATTTTGTACAAATCCCATACCACAAGTTCCTTTGAAAAGACTCATGAACATACACTATGTAAATTGCAATTGACACTTCAGGTTTTCTCTATTTTATTAGAGGTTGCTGTTTCTTACTCTTCTTTTCTACTCATTCCTATCCAACGCATCTTCTTCACACAGTTCTTCATCTTCTTCTGCTACGCAGTCTTTCAATCTTCTCTTTGGCTTCCCTCGAACTCCGGGCATTGAAATTTCCAATCTTGAGGCGAGTCTGCAACTGCAAGTCACTTGCGAGGGACACTCTGTCAGTTGTACAACTTTCTGAGCCTATACTTTCCATCTTTGGTTTTACACTTGACACTGACATCTGTCAATTAGAATTTTTTTGAATATATCAACTGTTTCCATAATTTTGGCAAAGCTGATTGATTTTTAAAAGTTAATCTCTTTATAAGTGTATAACTCTAAATCTATTGAATATGAAGGAAAATGTATAATCAAACCGTATAAAAAATAAGATATTCTTTCATTATGATATCACAAAAATGTCGAAAAATTATATTTAACTGCGTTTTTTCAAGAAAAACTATTAAAAACTTCAAATAGGGGAACTTTCGGTTGACCAATTATAACCAAAATCTAATCAGCTCTTCATATGGAGGTAGAGAAGAGGAATACGGAAGAATCATAATTTTTAGAATTGTAGTTTTGGAGTTATCGTCGGAGAAAAATTTGTCACACACACACACACACACACACACACACACACACACACACACGGACACACACATACAGACATCAATGTAAAACTAGTAAAATCGTATTCTAGGGATCTTAAAACGTGTTTATTCATTAAAAACTTACCACCGAATTTTTTGACCAAAGACAATACATTCCTTACCTAAAGGTGACGGAAGGTAAAAATAATTAACGTATTTGTGTCATTGCCGAATCTTAAAAAATTAAATACCTATTAATTAAATTGGTTTTAATTATTATTTTATTCTGCATTGCTGGGATCTTGATGATATGTATTTTATGTTTGACTGCTTCTCGAAAATTACTTTTGAGGAAGGTAGCCAATGCAAAAGATAAAACTGTGCCATAAGACTACAAAAGAAATCTTCTGGACCAATGATTCATAATTATTTCCACCTGCCATACATTTTATTTATTTATTTATTTATTTATTAATCGGGCCACACAACAGGACAAAATCCCAATACCTGAGTAGCACTAAATAATTTAACAAAATTGGTTACATTGTTGCCATAAATAATATCTATAAATTTACATTAGAGTGAATTAGAAAATGAAATCTATCAAACCAGTTAATAAGCATTAGTTTCGTTTAATAGTGATTTCATAATGGTTTAAGGTTATTTTGATGAAAATCGAACAAATGAATAAATTAGGAACGTATTTTGAAAAACACAAAAACTTAAAAAAAAAATCTGTTGAGGCCAACACAATATCTTTCGTCATTTCTGTCCTGTTACAAAGGTATCGAATTTAATATTTCTTGTACAAATTATATACGTGCCCTCTATGTAAACTTACTATAATATTGTTCTTATTCATAACACCTTCAGTAACATCATGTAAACTTTCCTTAAGAATAGCTGATTTAGCATATTTACCTATAAAATAGTATAAAAGCCGATGTAGAGGGAAACAAATGTTCGTTCTTTTATATTTATTTATGTATGTAAAGAGCTCTGCTCAAAATAAAATATATTTTTATTAATTATCAATCGAGATAATATAATTTACACACAAATAATTCTAAGTATACCTATTCTTTCATGCTGTAAGGAATCCATTCTTTTAAAATATTCAAAATTGTTCCAATTCATTCACGGGTTTGGCAGTATTTCTTAAGAATGTGCTATCACTATTAATGTACATACCTACCTACAATTTTAAATATTTAATTAATAAGTCAATAAGAAATATTAAATATACTTCTCCAGAAAAAAGCTCACAATAATTCCAGTAAAACTGTTGATTTGTGAATTACAATTGTATTTGACATCTCGTTTCCTTGGTGTAATTTGGACTATGTGATTTATTGCAAAAGATTATTATTATTATTATTATTATTATTATTATTATTATTATATTATTCCCATTAATGTCAGATTGAGGAATACGTAGTTAAACCGGTCTTAAGTATTGTAGTTTTTGAGGAATCGTCCTTTCATCATCCAGAAACACACACACACATTCACACACACACACACATATCATCGTAAAAAATTGTTTATTCAATAAAATCTGGATATGCAATTTTTAGCATGAGTCCAAGACCTCACTTAGCGACAATTAAGAAAGTATATTAAAATCTGAATAGTCGGACGAAACAGCACTCCCTGTTCAATTCCACCCACAGCCGCATTCACCGTGGCCGCAAGCAAAAACTTACGGGATATTATCCCACGCCAAACATTAATGCATTAAAATATGAAATTAGCTCCGAATCCCGTTGGAAGGGTAGCAGTAGCAACACACAGCGCCCTACGTATGTGTATTAAACTGTATTATATTAGATATAGGTGTGTAGTGTTATTATCCCGGATACCGGGGATGAACGTGAAATGTGTTATTAGGTGGGTTTGCGGACCCACTGACTAGGGGAATCCCCTACGCTGCAGTTAAATATCAAATGTGGGCGCGAGGTTAACGAAAATATAGACAGAATTTATTGAAAATATCAAAAATAGAGGATATAGCAATGACGCATATTCCCAACGAATTTTGAAATTTATACAACGAAATTATAAAATGGTCTATTAAGACTTATGACAGTGAGGAAATCAAGTTGCCCCCTCCCCCTTTAAAAATTAAGGTTTATTCGCAGCTACGAACTTAAGAAATATAAATAAAATTATAAATCGGACATTATGGTTGATGTTCACAGCTTTGAAAATAAAACTTGACGTTAGTCGTTATTTCATATAATTCAAAATTAACATGTAATAATAGAAAATTCACTCCTTTTAACGCACTGTACACAATCATATATGCGGCCCTTTTTCTTTAAACAGTTTTTGTAATGAAAATTTTTTGGTTAAAAAATTATCCAATTGAATCCCTTTATTGCTGACCACGTGTGCAAAAGTAAACAATCAAAACAAACTTACACTGATAATTATCCTAAGACAATTATCACTTATGTCAGTAAAGTTGCTAAGTAACAAACAGTTTTTGACATATAATTAAAGATTAATTGTTTTAATTTAAAAATGTCATTTTCACGCTATCAATGAAAATGATGATTTAATCAACAAAATTATAGAAGAAAACACATTTAAAAAATATTGTATTAAATAAAAAACTAAATGTGGAGAATATTTATGGACTTTTGTATGTCTTATCTTCTTCTCTTTGGTCTCACTCAAAGAGGACTCATTCTCATTGCACACTTCACGCTGAACATATTCATAGCCACATTCACGTTCATAGCTACTAGTGACATCTACTGGGCTATGTTAGACACAAAAATTCTGTCAAATACAAATTTTAGGTAAATTTAATGTTAAAACTGCAAAAAAAATTCTCATCGAATACCCCTCGATCATTGATAAATACTTATAATTTTATCACACTTCCTCAAGCACGTTGCTTTTAGGTAACACCACCTCCGCCTTCGGCGTCGGGCTGTTACCAAGCAACGCGCTTTCGGTAACTGTCATAAAATTCTTACGTAATTATTAATGTCCTCGGGATATTATATCTGAAAACATCTTTAGGCGCATCTTGCACATTTTTCCCTGGACGTCAGGCGTCACGGTTTTCGGGTAAACTCGGGGAGAGCCGAACATCTCGCGTCACGTCTTCGGGTCAAACCCTACGTACTGAGATCTGTGTATAAAGCAGATTGGTACACCCAGATTAGCACACCCAGTAATGGGTAATATGCCGTGTTATATTTATTTAGTTATTTATATAGTAAATACATTAGTGTGAAATTTGTACACTAATTTTCATACTGCATTTATAATGTAGAAAATATTAGATATAACAGGTACCAATCATATAAAAGTAAAAAAAAAAATTAAACCTTGTTCGGCTTTTGTATTTTTACATTAAGTTGTCGAAAATATGTCGTGTTTGGTATCAAATGAAATGTTCTTTGATGTCAAAAGTTTGATAACTCGATCGACTTTTGTTTTTTTGCATAAAGTTGTTAAAACCATTTCGGGTTTGGTTTCAAATGAGAGGTATCGTCAAGGGCTACCATGCAGAAATGTGAAAAATTTTGACAGTTTAATCAGCTTTTGTTTTCTGCATAAAGTTATCAGAACCTTGTCGTGTTTAGTATCAAATGAGAGGTATTGTCAAGAACTGCCATGCAGAGATGTCAAGAGTTTGACAACTTGATCGGCGAAACATAAGATAATTGTAATGACGTTTATGAGCTATTATTAATTGTATGAAATATTACAATAAAATAGAAGTTTTCACTTCGGACTTCGGACGTGCGGTATTAAGCATGACAGATTACAAGAGTTTGTATGAAAGTAAAAGATATGTTGAATGACATAGGCTACCAGTGGTAATCAAATATTGGACTATAATATATACGTAGTATTTTTATTAATTATGACATTAAATTACTTATTATCCACCCATATTTCCAATTATTGACCACAGGGGTTATTTTAACATATTTATACATTTTATAAGAGCTGAAAAAAAAAATTTATATGACTTCAATTATTAGCGAAATCCACTGTTTGATAACAAAATCATCTCTATATCTACGTCACCGAATATTAGAAAAATTATTACGGCTTAACGAATAACAATAAAGACTTTCTAAAATTACATATCACTTTCAGTTTAGATGAAGTTTTATAAAAAAATATAAAAAAAAAATTAGTGGAGGACCCTATTGCATGCAGACTAAAACCTTTTGCAAACCGCTACTAAATACTAACGATCTATAAGTTGGTATTTTGCAGACTAGAAGTTAAGAAGGTATCCCGCTCGTCCTATGGGCTCGTAGCTTAAACTTTCTTTTCATGAATAGGTAAACATTACCTTAACTCACTTGGTGTATAAATACCTATTGCTTGTAGACTAACGATTCAATTTTAAATCGCAATAGTTACTTATAGAAAAATTTAAAATATTTCATTTATATTGTATAATATTTTCCATGTTTAATAGCTTAAATTAGTTCAAAATTTGCAGTAGTACGAGAAATATATAAATTATAATTAGAGTGACCATATTTTTTTTTAGAAAAAAAAAATACAAAAAATACTAGACGCAGAATTGAAAATAAAAATGAGAAATTTATTTCGTTTTAGTTCAATTTTGATGTAAAAAGTAATTAATAATAAGCACATATAAAATATAACAAAATAATACAAAAATTTATTGTTACAAAAAAAATCCTATTACGTTCCGCATCATGTTTGTCTTTTGATACCAGTACTTTTGGGAATTTAAAATCGCCTTTAAAATTTGAGGACTGCTCTGGAGTAAATAGAACATTTCAGTATTTCAGCATTTGATATGCTTGTCCGAGGTAAACAAAAAATGAACTCTAGATTGAAATAATTGTCGATACACTGACATGTTAAAACAATTTTTTTTTGTTGCTTTAAAATTTTAAACAAGTCAGAAATGAATAAAATACTTAAATAATTAATGTTAGAACTAATATTTAGTGATAAGGGAGAAGAACGAAAAATACTTTACTCGATCGACGCCGAATCTGACCAGTGTAAGACGCAACATATATATTTACAAATACATAGGTAATTACGTTAAGTTTGACTCGATCAAACTAATGTTCTAAAAAAAAGGGTACATTTACGTGTACTTAATGAACCTTTTAAGTACAATAGGACATCATTCAAAAAGAAAGTACTGTCCTATTAAAATAAGTACATATGGTCAGCCTAATTACAATGGAATTATAATATTTATCTGATTTTAGCTGAATTAACAAAGAAATCTTATTATATAGTATTTTAATTTTATTTTTCCAATTTATATTGCTACATTATGAGCTCAGTCCTAATGTTAGTCCTTTGAATTCAAACAAATTCCCATACAACAACAACGTATCGCCCGCCGCATCCTGTCCAATTTGCCGCCGATACGGTAATTAAAATGCGGCGTCCTCATTCAGTCCACATATAAACTTCCCTCGGTGTGTTTGCGTTAAGTATTAAACGTAAACAAGTCGCGTCGCATGCCCGCTATGGGGATTGAAAGAAAATATTTTAACCGGTTATTGGTGGTTCAAAACGATTTTTTGCGCCGCTGGTTTGTTAGTGTTTAATTTCAAATCAGAGTTAATAGGTTTGCAAACCGGTGTGTGTTAATATCGGGATGTAATTTGCTTCCGCTCCCAGCATTTTCATATCTAGCTTTGTATTTTTACACTTTTTATGAATTTTGTTATGAAATGAATGAAATAATTTGTTTTTCTTTGTCAAACGCACCAGATGACATGCCAAGCACAATTTTAATTTTAAATATTTACTTGCTTTTTACCCTTTTTTTGTTACAATAATTTCATGTATAGAAAAAAATTATCGCACAAACACAACAAAGTTTTACTTAGTAATAATATATCCTAATTTTAAATACATACAAATAATTTAAGAAAAAAATAAAATAATATATAGAAAATTTCAAAATTCCTAAACTAAAATTAACAGGTTCCCATTTAAAAAAATTACGCCGAAAAGCGTAACTCAAAAACAATTGAAGAAAATAAAAATTCAAGTATTCTCAAATGTAGATCAAAATTTCTTAAAAAAACTTTTGTATTGAACATAATTTCCTAAAATGAATATTAACGACAATAAATCGCCGTCTCCATACTTTTAACTAACCTGTATATACAGGGTGTATCAAGATAATGGAACAGTGCCGTTTATTCGCGTATGTGAAAAGATACAGAAAAAAGTGATTAGAATATTTTGTAAGGGATAGAGGGGGACACATTTTAAAATAAACTTTATTATCATAAATCCAGTGGTACTCAAACTATAGGGCAATATTATATTTTTTTAATGACATTATATATATTTTATTAACTCATTAAATAAAGGATTTTGTTCTGAATTCAACGATATAATAATATCATACCCTTACATTGCAAAAAAGTTGATAAAAATTAATTCAAAGTTAGTATTTTATTTCTACTGTATCTAAGTAATCAAGCAATAAAACAAAAAAATTATTTTAAAAGTTGAATTTATTGCCAAAATCGGAGCTTACTTACATGTAATAAAACTAAAATAAATTTTATTTTGTTTTATTGATTGAATGTTCAGATTACTTAGATAAAGTAGAAATGAAATATTAACTTTGAATTAATTTTTATCAAATTTCTCGCAATGTAAGGGTATGATATTATTATATCGTTGAATTCAGAACAAAATTATCTATTTGATGAGTTAATAAAATATATATAATGCCATTTAAAAAAATATAATATTGCCCTATAGTTTGAGTACTACTGGATTAAAGATAATAAAATTTATGCTAAAATGTGTCCCCCTCTATGCCTTACAAAATATCTTAATCACTTTTTTCTGTATCTTTTCATATACACTAATAAAATGCACTGTTCCATTATCTTGATACATCCTGTATATATACAGGGTGTAAATTTTAAAACAGGTCATAGGGCTATAACATAGAAAAACAGTTTTTTGGACGCCAAAAGTTTCTATATTAATTTATTGAAAAAATAATTAGTGAATAATTATAAAGAAAAAAATTACGAATTTTTTGATACCAAACATATTATATTTCTGTTTCATATAAAGCCAGAAAATAAATTTAAAAATTTGCACAATTAAGAAAAAATATCAATAGCCGTGAAACTGACAGGAACAAAACAAAAAAATTGTTGACTTTAAACGCTCATTAATAAACGTTTCTTTCACTTTATTTGTTAAATTATTAATACTTTCGTTTTATTAAGACGAAATCATGAACAATTTGACTCATGAAGAAAAATTACTAATTATTAATGCTGCGCCTGCGCCACTCGCGCATTATGACAAATTTTCGCACCTAACCTATGAAAATGTACGACGATGACAACAAAGTTCCTGCAGAAAAGAGCGACAAAATACTAATTGGACTTATTCAACAAATTGTTTACCTTTATTTTTTTTATCTTATATAAATATAATGTATTGCAATTGCACCTATAAAAGTTAGATTATACGAAATGTCAAACATAAAATTCTGAATTTTAATTTACTGCATAAACGACGTTATTTTAGTTTAGTTTCTTAATTTAATTTCATAATTTATATGCTGCATAAACCCAGCATAAATGATTTTAATTTGTTCCCTTGTAGTTTGCAGTTTTTCTTGTTTCTTATAACTTATTTCTTATTAAATGTAGATCATCTTTAGTTTGTAAATACCTATTACCTATTATTTTTAATAAATTAGTATGGAAACTTTTGGCATCTAAAAAACTGTTTTTCTATGTTATAGCCCTATGACCCGTTTTGAAATTTACACCCTATATATATATATATATATATATATATATATATATATATATATATATAACGGCTTAACGAATAACAACAAAGACTTTCTAAAATTAATATCTTGTGCCGCCGATATAGAGATGATTTTGTTCTTAAACAGTATACTTCGCTAATAATTGAAGTCACATAAAATGATCTCTTTCTTTACTTTTAAAACTATATAAATATGATAAAATAACTCTTGTGGTCAATATTTGAAAACATGTGTGGATAATAAGCAATTTAATAACATAATTAATATAAGTACTACGTATATCATACATACAAAGATAAAATCACGCGTATCCCACTTAGTGGGTTAGCAAAAACCCGAAAACAACATTAACAATAGGAAAAGGGATATGAGTAAGAACAATCATTTTTCGCCACACATTCCTATCCATGCACACTTCTTTCAACTCAGCCACATTGACAAACGTATTCATACATAAGAGCAGAGGAACATATTAAAGTGACCGATTTTCGGTATCGAATAACCGCATCACATATATCACAGTCTAAAATTTGATTACCACTGGTAGGCTATGTCATTCAACATATTATCTTTCACCAACGCTTGAAATCTGTTATGGCATCATAAATTTATCATTTGGTTTACTGCTTTTGTTTTATTATTGTTATTCTCTGCATTTATGTACTTGAAAATGAATTCCGTATTTCAAAAATACGAGAGAAAGTTTCAAAGTAGTGAGAATTTGGACTAGAATAAATGTGTGGCATAGATATAAAATATGAGGAAATGGAATTAAAAACTCGAATGTTTTAAAAACTAATAACTATTTTTAATCTTTGATAGCCTTTAACATATAGTTTCATGGTTCTATGGTGGAGGACCCCATTCCAAACATTTATATATCCATACGAGATAAAATACAGGACACGCTACCATCGCTGTGCGTATAAAAGAGAGCTTCACAATGTTAGTTCCGATCAGAGCCGTCGATAGCGGCAGCAGCGTATAGATTTCCCTTGAGGTCGGTCCGTTTTGTGATGTGCGTTTGTGAATTTATTGGAACTATGAAATGAAATTGTCCCAAATTAAGTTGGGCATGCGGTTGGCTCGCGCCGCACAAGCACGGACATGTTTCGCACGTTGATGTAACGTAATGCGTTTAGTGTTTAGGGTTTTTCAAACCTGTAAAACAAGTGCGCCAGTTTCCGCATGAAACGATACAATGGAAGCTTTGCGGTTTGTATGAAAGTATAGCGTTTTGTTCGAAATAAAACATAGAAATGATGTATTCGGGCTGTCCAAATCTTCTTTCTAGTATTTGTATGACTTTATTGACATTATTTGGTAATATCAATAAAGAATTGACAATTTCTCTTGCTTTTCCTTTTAAGCATTTCTGTAGTCTGTACTGATTTTCCTCATCAGTGAAACCGCAAGCTTTAGTTGAATTCTTGAATTGACAAATAAAATTTGGCCATTCTAATGGATTTCCAGTAAATATTGGTAGTTCTTTTGGTAGAGATTGTCTAGATAATAATTTTTCTATACTTAAGTTTGGCGTCGATTCGGATAGAATATTTTCTTGTCTCTTGTCTTTATGTTTCTCCATCCATTCTGCTACTTTTGTATTTCCCGTTATTACTGGAACTGAAATATCAGTTGTAATACTGTTTTCTTCGTCTAATTCAGCCAATTTTAATGCCATTTCTAAATTAAGAATTTCTTCTTCTTGTTGTTTCTTTTTCTTAGCATACTCCAATTGAATAGCTAATTTTTGTCGATTTATGCTGTTTTTTGAAGAATGTCGAGACATATGACTTGCGCTTTTTTTGTCTTCTTCTATTGTTACTACCGTGTCTTTCTTTTCTTCTTCAGGAGTCAAAACTGTATCTTTTTTGTCTTGTTCATGAGTCAAAACTGTTTGTGATTTAATTCTTTCACTACGACGAATTCTTTCTGACATGATGATGTTTCTAAACGTCAAGAGTCAGTAAAGTAGTTCGAAGGACAAATTTTAGTTCAATAAGGGCTAAGTAAAAGGACCAATGTTAATCTAACGAGTCTTCGTTAAAGGGATTTAAGTCTAGCGGAGCGGGGTCGAGAAGAAGGTTTGAAGACCGACAGTAGTCCAAAGGAGCTGGGTCTAAATGTTCGAAGGACCAACGACACCCAACGAGATAATAAAGGCGTCAATAAAGGCTTCGAAGGACCGCCAGTAGTCCAAAGGAGCTGGGTCTAAAGGTTCGAAGGACCAATGTTACTCTATTACTTGTAATGTCATATATATTTATTAAATATATCCTGGCTCGAAAGACGAAAATGAAAACCAAGATAAAGTCGATTAATTCGTGTGTCAATATTTATTTTTCTAAATTACATTCATCTATTATTATTTTTTTTTATACTAACTACGATGACAAATTATTTTTTTTATAAATCTAGTTACTATGTAACCATAACACTGGCCAATTGCAGGACAAGTTTATGCAGTTATATTTTCTGTTTCTCATGTAGCCTGATATGTTACCATTCAGATTTAACCCTAGGTCAGCCGAGACCGGGTCAAAAATAACCCAAGTTTTACCTTTTTTGTAATAAATTCAAAACGAAAACTATATATTTAATGCCCTTCAATGTATTCCTCAAAAACAATACCATTGTTTATTTTATAAAGATATTTTGTGTTAGAAGTACTTTGTTTATTTTAAATATGGTAAAATGTGATACGGGTCATATTTGACCCGATTTAGGTACTTGATGGTTTACTGTTTAATATGTAAAACTAGTTTTAACTTGCAAATTTTTGCATGATTTCGTGAGTTTCCTTTTATTTGTTCAGTAGTTGTTTTACTATTGAGGTTATAACTTGTGACGATGGAGAAAAGTAATAAATATAAGAAGAAAATGAAAAGAAATTAAACAACAAAAATGATAACAAATACGCAAAAAGATGTTCCGCGTGTAACAAGTTCACATGTCCTAAACAGCCATCAAATCCAAACAATTACATGCGCTAGATGTTTGCGTGATGAAGTCGGCGAATAATAGTATATTATGTGGCAAGTGTGTGAAGCTTAAATTTTTGAATGAGGGTGGATATTGCGACACGAGCCGAAGGCGAGTGTTGCAAACCACCCGAATGTAAAATAGGCTGCACACACGTGTTACATACTATACTTTTTCTACGACCTTGCAATAAAATATATTTTTTCTTCAAATTGTCATTCTTTTAAGGTAAAGCTTTTGTATTTTCGACTTGTGTAACCGTGGTTACCAACGTTAGGGGTGTTTAACAGCTTTGTTTTATTAAAATACAACTCAGTTTGTAATATTTAAAATAATGACCGATGCGTGAAATGTTACTTCACGCACAGTGTGCAAAAAATCAAACTTCACATATAAAAATTGATACGTGAAGTACTCACTTCACGCATGGGAGTAGAAAAACTTATTTATGTCATGACATGTAAGAAAAAAAAAAACAAATTTATTTTTTGACTACAACGAATGTAAATTATTAGAAAATTTTTTTTTTTTCTATCAATATAGAGCTATACCATTTTTTTCCCTTAAAAATATTTTGGGTCAAAATTAACCCAATTTTGGTTGATAAAGTTTTATAAATATTTTCGGCGGACCAAGGGTTAAAACATTGATCTCAATAAATATGCGGTTTAATGCAAAAAAACCAAAGTCATCTTAATTTTTACCTCCCGTAATCTTTAGGTAAGGAAGGTATTGTCTGGTCAAAAAAATCGGTGGTAATATTTTAATGAAGTACGTTTTAGGTACGATTGTACTAGTTTTACGATGATGTCTATGTATGTGTCTATGTATGTGTGAGTGTGTGTGTGTGTGTGTGTGTGTGTGTGAGTATGTATGCGTGTGTGTCTGTGCCCGCGTGTATGTGGCAAAAATTTCTCCGACGATAACTCCAATACTACAATTCTAAAAATTATAATCCTTTCGTATTTTTCTCTTTTTTACATCCATATGAAGAGCTGATTAGATTATGGTAACCGAAAGTTCTCTTACTTGAAGTTCTTAGCCATTTTTCTTGAAAAATATGCAATTAAATATCTTTTTGACATTTTGTGTAATTATCGATAGTAATACCACTAGAGGTTTAATTTGGCCGGATATTTTTTATTTATATGAACACTTGGTTGCTTGGCAATTTGTTGAAAAGATTTATCCGGCAAAATTTTTGAAATAAATTGCCATCAAGAAACCAAGTGTGAATATTTATAAATAAAAAAATATACCGTGCTAAAAATCAAACCTCGATTGGTATTTGTCAAGATAATTCCACGAGTAAAACGAGAATTCATTTCTTCATCACGTAATAAACAGAAAAGAAAATAAATTTATTTATTTGACATATCAAAAATGTTGAAAACAATGCGTCACTATGAAGAAGGTAAATAAAAAAATATCCAATTTATTCACTTGCATTTTGTCTTCCTTCCTATTTTATCGATAGCAAACTGTGATTTTGACGTTTTTGAATGTCTTTTTTATACAGTAGTGTAATTATCAATATATAAGAATATCTTATTGTGTATAAGGTTCGATTATACCTACATTTTCCTTCATATTTAATAGATATTGAGTTAATATCATATCAGTCAGTTTTGCTAAAATAATGGAAACAGCTGATATATTGAAATAATTTTAATTGTCAGTTGTCAGTATCAAATGCAATTTATATAGTGTATGCACGTGTTATAATTTTATTGAATTTATATAATCTTTTGCAAGGACATTTAAATAAATAAATATAAATATATATATATATATATATATATATATATATATATATATATATATTCACGGCACATTATCCATTTCTGAGTATGCCAATCTGCGTTGTACACAGATTTCGGTAACGATGCAAGGACATTTCGGCATGAAATTTGTAGAAAATATTATTTGTACTTCTGGTATAGGATTTGTACAAAATACATAGAATTGACGGAAAGGTAATGTGCTGGCCATATCAGATTTTTACCTCCCGCTACCCTTGGTAAGGGAGGTATAGGGATCGTGCTAAAAATCACTTATCGAGATTTTAGTAAATGACCACGTTTTAAGGTCCCTAGAATCCAAATTTAACATTTTCACGATGATGTCTGTATGTGTGTATGTGTGTGTGTATGTATGTATGTATGTATGTGTGTGTGTGTGTGTGTGTGTGTGTATGTGTAGGGATTTTGTCTTCACTCTAACTCAAATACTATCATTCAGAAAATTCTGAAATCTTGTATTTCTATCCTATTCTAATAAGAAAAGAAGCCATTAGATTTTGGTGTAAATCGGATAACCGGAAATGGCACTTTACCTGAAGCTCATAATGGTTTTTCTTCAAAAAATACCATTAAATGCCATTTTTTCGCATTTTGTCGTTATGAAAATTAAAGATTATTGAATTTTCTACAGGAATACATTAATAATTTTTCTATATATTTTACAGATAAATTTAAAAATAATTTTTTTTACAAGTCCCGAAGCCTAAGAAAAACACAATTCCTTTGTTCCACAGTTCATATTTCAAATGAATGTAACTGACATTAAATGTCACTGTCAAAAAACTAATCACTTCAAATTAATAATAGTGACATTTCAAAAAGAAAATAGTAAATAAAGCAATAGTTTTATGCAATGGAACCGTTTGCAGCGTTAGTAAATCCGTAAGTATGTATTTAAATTAATAAAAATTAAATAGCGGGAGGTTTTGTGTTGGCCACATCAGATTTTTTTTTTACTAAATCAAACCTCTTGCTTTTACCAGGCATCACGTCATGGGCGTACTTTAACAATAAAGTTAAAAATAAAATAAATATATCATCACGGCATATTACCCATTTCTGAGTGTGCCAGTATCTACAACACAATAAAGTTAAAATGTCTATACAAAAAAAATTGACTTTCCGCTAATTTTTACCTCCCGCTACCCTTGGTAAGGGAGGTATAGGGATCGTGCTAAAAATCACTTATCGAGATTTTAGTAAATGGCCACGTTTTAAGGTCCTTAGAATCCAAATTTAACATTTTCACGATGATCTCTGAATGTGTGTATGTGTGTGTGTATGTATGTGTGTGTATGTATGTGTTTGTGTATGTATAGGGATTTTGTCTTCGCTCTAACTCAAATACTATCATTCAGAAAATTCTGCAAACTTGTATTTATACCCTATTCTAATATGAAATGAAGCCAATAGATTTTGGTGTAAATGGGATAACCGGAAATGGCACTTTACCTGAAGCTCATAATTATTTTTCTTCAAAAAATACCATTAAATGCCATTTTTTTGGATTTTGTCGTTATGAAAATTAAAGATTATTGAATTTTGTACTGGAATACATTAATACTTTTTCTATATACTTTACAGATAAATATAAAAACATTTTTTTTTACAAGTCCCGAAGCCTAAGAAAAACACAATTCCTTTGTTACACAGTTCATATTTCAAATGCATGTAACTGACAGTAAATGTCACTGTCAAAAAACTAATCACTTCAAATTAATAATAGTGACATTTTAAAAAGAAAATAGTAAATAAAGAAATAGTTTTATGCAATGGAATAGTTTGCAGCGTTAATAAATACGTAGGTATGTATTTAAATTAATAAAAATTAAATAGCGGGAGGTTTTGTGTTGGCCACATCAGATTTTTCATATTGTGTTTTATGTTTCAATAATTAAAGATTGCCAATTTGTTTGATTTTTCTGTAATCGGATTACTATGATCACAAAATTTTTCAAATTGAAAAACAGCGGAGCATCCTATGAAAAAGTAATTTGTGTTGCAGGAATAAAGGCGCTAAATCAGACACTATTCATGAATCATCCTGTATAACTTTGTAGATCTAAATTTAAATGCATTATTAATTAATTTCTTTTACATTTTAAATATTACCAGTTACATAATTTTAATATACTAATGCACCACATTAAATTGATTATCTTTAAACTTTTATATCTCTCATGGGGCTATGTTCGTAACCTGTGCATGCATTTTTTCTAATTTTACTCATCTCTATTAACTCGTTATTGCCTTGTCGTTAGTTGACAGCTTGGCAACGTCTCTACAACATTATAGATTGAAATAATTAAAGCGTTATTTATATTTTAATCCTTGGCGAGTGAAGCAGCACCCCCGCCGTGCTGGACTGTCGACTGTTTTTGCACCTGCTGTTTTGTTAGACCACTCATTACGAACCTTGTACCTGTTGAACAAAATCGTGTTGCTTGGAATTTATTTTAATTTTAATGAATTTGTTGCATCGTCGTAGACACGGGAATTTGTGTCTTTAATTAATAAGTATGTTATTTAAATTGACTTCTAATATGATTTCATATATGTTATTGTGGGAAAGTGAAAGTAAAGTAATTTATTATAAGATCATTTTCTATGGACTATTTTTTAAATATTTAATAAGTAATACGCTATGGTTACAGACACCTACAGGGCGGACTAGGACTTTAAATTTTTACCATATATTAAAAACATTTTAATGAGTAGACAGTTTTGTGTAACATCTCATAATAAATAATTGTTACCTTCATATTTAAATTTTAATTATGAAAATCTGGCGAATATACATTTATGTCCACAGTGGCGTACCCTGAAAAAAATGATAAACTAACGGCGCATTTAATTATGATTTAAAAAAATTAATTTGTAATTTTTTGTAAAATTTATAAATTTTGATGATTCGGAATTTGACATCGAATTGTATTATTTATATTAGCATATTAATTGCATGAAATTTATCCTCAATTGCTTACGTTGGTATAAATTTGTTTTTATGTCTGTTAAAAAAAGTACACTTTTTTCATTAAAATGGATTTATGAAGTAAGTTTTTTTTTAACACAACACAATTGTGAAAATAACTGATGTGGCCAACACAAAACCTCCCACTATTTAAAATTTATTAATTTAAATACATACCTACGTATTTAGTAATACTGCAAACTATATTCGGCCCGATTCTGTAAGAAAAGTTACTAGAATAAAGTTACTAAAATAGTCTTTAAAATGAAGGTCAGTTACTACTACAGTAACTTGTTATTTTTTGTATTCTATAAGCACAGAGTCATTACAGTTTTAGATACTTAGTTGTTAAACAAGTTATTACGCTAGAGACTAGCCAAACGTAGTATTTAAGGTGTAGTACCCTTTCAGAATATCTGAAATTTGGATGAATTTTGAATTTCATAGAGCATTGGCAGTTTTGGAAAATCGGTATGTATAAATAAGTAACTGTAAATAATTTTCGGTAACGTTTATTTATGAAATTGGAAAATTTATTTGATAAATTTATATTTTTATTTCACAGAAGAAGAAATAGGTTAGAAAATAGATTGGTAAGAGACGAGAGTAATCCTTTCTTAATTCCGGATATAAAATTTTAAAAATTGTTCTGATTACCAAAACCAATTGTACAAGATCTTATTGAAAAAGTAACTCCGTTAGCGGAACCTTCAATAAGATCAACAGGCGTACCTATTCATTTAAAAGTAATCTGTACATTTTTCTTGGCTCCTTTCTTTGTATTATTCAAAATATTTGTAAGTTCTTCCCATGACAATTTAAGCTCATTAGTTTTCAGAGGATGTATTTTTATTTCGAGCATTATTTTGTGGTTTTTTAAATAAGCTATTAATATTTCCAACTGTTCGTTGGTTGTTCTTGAACCCCTAGGCTTGTTATACCATGGTGCAAAACAGATATAACACTTGGTTACTTATAAACACTAATAAATGTCACTTGTCAGATTAGAACACAAGCAGATGAAGAAATACGCATGCGCACCACAATTCGTGTTCCTCATTTGACTGCTATCTTAGTAACTAAGTTTGTTTAGTTACTCTGGGAGTAACATTCCTAAACATATAATTACAAAATACGAAATATGTATTCAGTTACTAGGATAGTTGCTATCAGAGTAACTTCATAGTAACGTTGCTAACAAGTAACAATGTTAGATACTTTTTACAGAATCGGGCTGATTATGTTCCATTGCATATAACTATTGATTTATTTACGATTTTCTTTATTATTTAATATGTCACTACTATTAATTTGAAGTGATTAGTTTTTGACAATGACATTTACCTGTCAGTTACATTCATTTGAAAAATGAACTGTGTAACAAAGGAATTGTGTTTATCTTAGGCTTCGTGATTAAAAAAAAAAGATTTTTAAATTTATCTTTAAAATATACCTATAAGTAGAAAAAGTATTAATGTATATCTGCGGAAAAAATGGCATTTAAAGGTATTTTTTGAAGAAAAACGTCATTTACTAAAATCTTGATACGTTATTTTTAGCGCGATCCCTATAACTCCCTTACCAAGGGTAGCGGGAGGTAAAATGTGCACTTTTAAACGCAAACGCGTGAAATAATGAGACGTTGCGGCACTTTTTTTCACACTTTTATTGCAGACGTAAAAAATTGTATGCAACAAGAGTAAAAAATATAGTTTTGTTTCACGAATAGGAGTTCGTCAAATCCTTTGAGTGAAATACCACACTTTTTACTTTAACTATTTGTCTAAACCTGTTACTAGTGCACACATTAATTACAAACTCCTTTCGGTGTCGAACAGGAAAAGAAAGTCTTTCCAATTTAGCTCTTCTAAGCATTGAACGCGATAACTCATGATTTAAATCATAGCAAAGTTTAGATATATTTTCTAAAATGAAAACGATAGGAAAACAAATATAATTTTATCAGTTATATGGTCTAGGGCTTGGTTAAGGCACCCTAAGCTAATGACTTTTTTTGGTTCGCCCAAGGACTCTTAATTGGGCGCCCCCTAAAATCTTTGTGCTTTAGGCTACAGAAGTCCAGCCTATTATCTTTAAAGTGTATTTAATGTTTCATTTTTAAATTATTATTAATCCGAAAAGGTATAGAATAGAATAACAGTTGTGTAGTATTATTATCAAAAATAATATTTCAATTTATTCTAAAAAAAATAGTGGCTTACAAATTTTGGCGCTTTTTAAGGTCCTAATAGCCTGCTGACAACAAATCCTGGTTCCGCCAGTATATTTTCATATGTTTATATTATAAAATTTAGACCGGGCGGTGGCGGTTACAGGTGAACATAGGGATATAACATAGGGTTTTAATATCATGAAATTTACTGCTATCTTGTTCATTTTACTGCAAAAACTGTAGATTCCGAAGTTTTACAGAATTAAAAATTGCATACTGAACTGTTTTTAAATGTTTTAATTAGTAGGTATTTGATTTTCATACAATTTCTAAAATAAATTTAAAAAGTTTCGTCCATTAGTAGCAATGGCCATGATTTATGACATTTTAAAAAAATCTAATGGTCCAGCACATATCCTCCCGCCAATTCAAACTTTCTAATGATATTAAATAGGGCTATTGCAAGAAATTTTATATGGCTTCTAAGTATTAAATTTTAAAAAATAGTATTGTTATATATCCATTAGGTATTTTACAATTAAATATTGAAATTTGTGTAATAGTTTGACAAAGTCACTTGATCTAAAACAGAATGTGACATCAGAATACATATTGTTTAACATGTGATAAACTATAGCCTACTTTTATTTATATAAATAACGTAACCTGTTTTCCTATTGACTATAAAAGTTGTGTTGTATATACCTGGACATCGCAGGAGTGGGTGTTATTTTTCAAGACTATTTCTGGTGCCAATCTTTTTGTTTAATTATTTATGAAAATAATAATATATTATTATTATTTTTGTTATTACTATGATAAATATTTTATAAGCTTTCATTTAAATTACTCTTCAAAAATTGTGAAACCGGTTATTTGTACATAACGATTTATGTCATTTTTAAATCTAAATCATTCATATAATGCCTTATCTATTTGTACTTACGACGCTTATTAATTAAAATTTGTTATTAGGTATTGTAATATATTCCTCATGTTTTTCTTTTCTATTTTTGCACCCTGCGAAGTCAACAATTTTTCCTGTAGCTCCGAGGCTACAACACGTGCATGTCATTAACAACAATCACTCCTCAACACAGCATCTTCATAACTTCATCTCTTCATCTTTCATCTCCTATACACTAGCATATAGCTCTTGGCTCATACAAGTACACTACAGGACGGGATGGTAGATGGACCCCGCCAGCAAAGACGTGATGGCTCAATGTGTGTGGCTGAGGTGATGATGCTTCGCGAGTAAGAAAATAATGGTCTGTTATTTTCTTACTTTATAAGGAGTGGAGATAGAGTGAAAATATTGACCTCCATATTGAAAATACTCCTAGCTTTATAACATAATACAATAAAACATGGATACTTTTTACCTCCCGCTACCCTAGGTAAGGGAGGTATAGGGATCGTGCTAAAAATAGCATATAGAGATTTTATATAATAAACACGTTTTGATGTCCCCAGAATCCGATTTTAACATTTTTACAGTGATGTCTGTAGGTATGTATATATGTGTGTGTGTCTGTGTGTGTGTGTGTGGATCTTGTGGACACGATTACTCAAATACTATCAATCAGAAAAATTTGAAATTTTGTATACTCATTCTATACTAATATGGGAAGTGGTCATTAGTTTTTAGTCTATATCGGATAACCGGAAGTGTCATTTATACAAGCTTTTAACAGTTTTTCTTGTAAAAAATTCATTGAATATAATTTTTTAGCAACTTTTACTAATTAAAATGGAATATAATGGTTTAATCTTCAATTCTACGATAATAGCATTTAGTAAATAACTCTAAATAACTTTAAATATGAATATATAATATAATTTATTTCCATGTATCACCTAGCCTATGCGTCAAACAAAATCATAATTTTTATGACAGGTTTGACATATTTAAACAAATGTCACTGACAGGCAGCAATTATATTAAAATTAATAATGAAACCGAGTTAATGAGAATATAATAGTAAAATATTTTATTAAGGTTTGTAAAAATAATATATTTTCCATCATACATAAATGTTAGATGTACAGGATGATCTGATTTAAATTTGCTAATTGCTATTTTTGTAGCACTATAAATTAATATTAATTTACAACTACACATTTACGAAATGGATTATGTACGGCGAAGAATTTACAAAGATTGCGTTTTAGAGAACCTAGAAGATGATGCTGATTTTTATAAGAATGTAAGTGTGTGACGATTTTTCCTTAAAGCCTATTAAAATATGATCCAAAACTTCTCAAATTTGGTATTAAAAACTCATATATAATTTGAAACAACATATTAGATTTTAACCATATATGATAAATCGGATGTAGTACTTAATTTGGAGGTCTAACAAATTTTTGAGGAAAAACAATAAAACAATCCAAAATTTCGTATTACAGACTTTTCTATTTATTGGACAACAAATTAGATTTTATTTACAAACGATTAACCGGAAATGATTCTTTACAAAGCTCACTGCTATTTTAAACATGGAATTGGCGGGAGGTCATGTGTTGGCCACATCAGATTTTTTTTATCGAAATTGTTGCTCTCTTCGACAATATTACAGGATGTGTATTAATTCCTGTTTCATTAAAAGATTCTTAATTATACATTCAAGGCCATTCATTTGTGCAGAAACAATTGCAACTATAAGGGTGTGTGGTTAAGTATATATTAATCTAATACCAAACATAATATATTTTTTCTTTCAGTTGTTTACAAAAACAAAAATAAATTTCTCGAAAGGAACTGATCGAAGGCGAGTCATCGGCGATTTTTATTTAAAACAAAGATTATAGGAAAAATTGTTCACCCTCAATCATTTTGTTCTAATGGGAATACCACGGAAGACTAAGTACGATATAATGGGCTACTTGCGTGGTACTGAAAATCCGATTTCTGTCACTATATACGTAATGTTATATTGAAAACACATATAAAAATATAAATTTTATTTTAAAATAATTATTTGTTTTTTACTAAATTAAGAAAGAAAATTTTCTGTGACGTCTTTATATTGAACTGGGGAAGAGAAAGCATGTTTAAGAATGTTATCAATAGATGGCATGGCGTTTTAATTTGAATTTGACATTAGTTCATTTTTCTCTCTCTCTGGTCTCTCAAATACATTAATTACTTTATAAATAAACACATAGGTAGTTACTTGTAATTTAAAATCGATACCAAAAAGATAAACTAAAATACTAACCTTTAAACTATTATTGAAACGTCAAACAGGTGATCTACATTACCCGTACAAACATACCATTACTATGGGACGGCACAACGCTGTGGCTTTACGACTATTCATTGGTGCGGCGTAATTCTTCGTCATACATGGCGGGAATTCAAATGTTTTTAAACTATAGACAGCACTAGACGAAGTCACATTTACACCACTAGAAGTTACCAAAAAAAGTCACTAGATTTATTTGGCGGGTGAATTGAAATGTTAAAACAAAGGTCACGTCAGCATTTATACTTTCCAGGTTATATTTTCATTAACCAAAACTATTATATATATATATATATATATATATATATATATATATATATAATCTACTTAATTTATTCATATAAAATCATAAATACATAACATGCATTATTTTTTGTAATTCCTTTGTGAAAAATTTATATATTTTTAAAAATACTGTTAACTCTTGGTTTTATGCATTGCATCACATATAAATAAATAAATATTTATTAAATATACCTAACCGATCAATTTCGCCTTTTTAGGGCATTTTAAGGATACTTAAAAAAACCTATATAAATAAACCAAAAAATAAACAAAAACAATTATTCACTATATTGTCATTATTAATATATTTATACTTCAATACATATAATTTTCTAATGTGCAAGCAGTGTCATAATATGCGTTTAAAATCGTACAAACAAAATATCATTAATTATTAATAAAAATTATTTTCGTCATCCAAACTTCCTCAGAAAGTAGATATGTTACAAAAACTGTAGATTATCACAAAAAGAGAAACGAAACAAAAAACACGTGCAAATTCAACAAGTGATTTGACAACTACTAAGAGTTTGACGTTTCAATTACATTTGAAGGTTAACTTGAAATTTGATCTGGTTAAATGCAGCTTCACGAAATTGCGCAGCAGCCAATCACAGGCTTTGATTTTCTCACTACAATTTCTAGTTACTGACTATAGTTTAAGAACAGAGTATAGAAAGAGCCAAAATCAGTTGAAAAAAAGCTAGAAAAATGACGAACACAAGAAAGCCTCAGACAGAATCTATTGCGAAAGATAGGCAATCTTTAAGTAAATTTGGCAGAATTCAAAATTTTACATATACCTATATGTAAACAAGTACATTATAAAAACGAAATATAATAATAAGAAAGAGGAAATCTGTAACAAAATATAGCAAAATACAAGCGTTAATAAATCAGATAAACTTGATGAGCGAACTTTATTTCAAACCTTGATATAAGAATTTAGTAATTACCGACGCCAAATTCTATTTCACGTTAAATGGTACTGATTGTCCAAAAAATAAGTCATTTTTATATATAAAGCATTCATGGTCCTACAACTCCTACAGTATAATCGACACACGAAATTTCATACAAAGAATAAAAAAAAATTCGCCTCTTCAAAAATGAGAATGTTTTGACAATACTATCTGGACTTTCAAAAATAATTGAGATTAGTGGCAGATTTTTATACATTATTTAACTGTAGTTTATATTATGGTAAAGTTATTTTAATTTGTTGCCTTTTGCAAGTTAAATAATGCAGTTATAAAGTTTGTGCAGATTTTTCAACACACCATTAGTTAGTTGCAAATTAATTAATATAACTATCTCGTCGTAAATCTACAGAAAATATTACTTTTCATACAAAGTACTTAATGGTTGCACTCGCACGAACAGTAGGTACAATACTTAACCTGGTTTTTCAATCGATAGATAATTCTCAGAACTTTGTAAACTAATAGTCAAAAACAGAAATACGTTTTTCCAAAAATAGTTAACTGTTCAACACAAGTTAACTAGAAGTTACCTAACTAGCAGAAAATGTATAGTCAACCCAAGGAACACAGAGTTTTTATTAAGACTTTATAACTAATAATGTTGTTACTGCAATTTACATTTAACGGAATTATAACACTTTTAAGTTATTTTGCCTTGTACGAGTATAACTTTTTTCTACTCTACTAAACTACAATACAAAGTTATGATGTGTGGTACTTATTATTTGGTCACATAATAGTTATTAAAACGTTTTATATTTAAGTTTCATTGGCGTCGATTGTTTTATTTTTATTAATGTATTTCGCACTAAATTAAAGGAAGTGTTAGAAACGTAATTGACAGTTATTTATAAATAGATTTTTCAAAGTTTTATAATACAGTTTAAAAATAATTGTTTAGTATAGATGCATTAAAGTTTACATATATTACATATATTAGTTAGTTTACCGTTTTATAAAAGTTTTATAAATTTATTTAAAACTTTTAAATAACTGCAAAAATAACATTTTTATTTTAAACAGAAGAAAGTGGGAGTATGGTTTCTAAGTAACTTAATGCATCAACTAAAAAACTGATGTAAAGTAGTTCTTAGGAAGTTATTAAAACTGAAATATCGAATTATAATATGTACAGCTATATTTATGCATTTGAATAGAAACAGGTTTAGAAGCCATTTTGTAAAATTTAGTATAAATTAATGTTATTGTGTTTTTAATTTAATATTCTGCAAGTAATTATTCTCATATATGGTTTATTATAATATACTTTATTCATTATAATATCGAATGATTTAAAAAAATACAAAAATCAATTTTTCATAAAAATTTAATAAATTTTCTTTTATTTATTTTAGGATATTATAATGTCCCTTGATTTTTTTGCAAGTGGAATATAATATTTCACAGTAAAAATAAATTTCTTTATAAAATGAGTTCAACAGATATTAAAAAATATAATCTTTATAAAGATGATCTTAGATTTAAAAAGTAGCAGAAGACATTACAAGTCTTGGTACATATAATTATACAACATAGTCATGCTTAGACTACTTATACGACTCATGATATGATAAAATATGAATTTACGGTAGAAAATAGTTTTCTGAGAAATCTGTATTGTAGTTTGAAGAGTAACCCATATTATAGTTTTATTAGTGAATATATCTCTTATCAATTAGCTTTAATGAAACCAACATATTATAGTCCATGCAAAATACATATGCAACTATTGCATGTAAGTGTTACTTAAGTGATAATAGAAAGTTATATAGTAGTTAAAAAAAAGTTGTAAATTAGTTGAATATATTCCCCACCCGCCTAACATTAACGTCGTATAAACGTTAGAATCAGTAAATTATCGTTGCATAAAAGGTATAATACAAGTTAAGAAGTTTTAAGAAAAGTTTTTTTAAAATTAATAGAACTCAAATTAATTTGTGCTCCTTGGGAAGTCTTAGTTTTCTATTCATAGCGAATTGAAATAATACTGCATTTTATATTAAGTGAGATATTGATCTCTAGCTTATGAAAAATCTGTAAATCTATATCATAAATTTTAAGAAAATATTATTCTAGGCAATGATGTCAATGGAAAATATTGTAACTAACACGTATGATAATTGGCGATTCATGTTCTCAACCATTAACCTATTCACTCCATTCAATTATAAATCACAGTAAGACAGTAGATAGTATTGTTCGAACATTATATCATAATAATGCTAAGACGTCATTGGTATTGTTACCGTAAATACATTTTCTTATATTTGATTAAAAAGTCGAATAAGTATGATTTGATTAAAACTTGGATTAACGGTTAAAGGATACAAAATTTAAATATTATAATAAACGGTGTAAAAAAATACAATTATGACGAATAATTTGCAATTAAAAATTACAAAATTAATATCATGTTGTTAAATTTTTTTCGTGATAAATTTTTTTGTTTATTGTTTAGGTTATAATGAAAAACAAACATGTAATATCGCTCCATATCAAGTAGAATACCTTGACCATATATAATCCACACTCTGTTATCCCAAACCTGATCAAATCTCTGGGGTTAAAAAACTTCCAAAATTTAATTACATCAGTATGCAAATTAACGCGGAACATATTAAACCCTGTCCATCGAGATTTTCGTCTCTTCGTTATTTCCCTTTGCCCCTGTTCACTTCTCCATCTCCATCCATCCTCTGCAGAAGAGAAGGACTAATTATGCCCTGTCATCATTTTATTACTGAGTGAGTGATTACTCCTTAACTGTCCGTTATTTTTGCTTTCGGTTAATTTACATGTTAACCCGGCCGGACCCCGACCAGCTTGTTTAGCGCTGTAAAAATGAGACAAGGAATAATGAAGTGCATTGATTTATATTTGTAGTAAAAGAACGGGAAGGATTTCTTGGCAGTGGCTCTGGCTCTGCCAGGACTCAGAAGGATTGCCTTATTAACTCTGATAATTAAAACAACATGGCGGTCTACTGGATATTATATGCCAAGAATGGTTTTTTTCAAAAAAGATTGGGAAAAATTCTAAAGTAAGATGTGCTGTTTTTGTTGGTTTTGTTGTTCGTTTAACATATTTTACCATATACAAGACAATTTATGAAATAATTGGAAACATAGTACTTTGCTTTTGAAATATCTATATATTTATAGAACTTAAGTATATTCATATATCACTCTATAGTTAATATTTTAACGTTGAACTAAACAAGCACTTTTGAATTATGATACAATTAATTTTATAAAATATATTTTGTTTCATTTATGTAGCTTCTAAGGGGTTAAAAGTAAATATTATATATTTAATAAATGAGCATTAAATAAATAATTTGTAAAAATACATATTTTTTTAATTTATAAACAACCACACAAATGCTTTCGTCATAAGCACCAGATGAAATAAAAGAATTATAAATTATTTAGGATTCGAAACCAAACCCATTGAGATGTGAAGTGCATAAACCAGTCTATATAGGAATCCCACAACGAACTTACGCGACCTTTATTTTAAAAACTACATGTTATTGCTTTTATAAAATTTGGTGTATAGGCATTTTCCGACATGCCCATTTCTAGTAAATTATTTTTTAAATTAGTTGCAGTACGATTTAACCGGTAGTAGTGCCTAAATTTCTTATTTTAAAATGGAATGTTATATTTTTTACTCTACCATTCAATTCAGGAGAAAATGTTACATAGGAAACAACAAAAACATTTTCTTATTTTTTTATTCAATTTTGACGTTTTAAACTGCATTATAAACTCCATAGCAACAACTATAAGTAACACTTTATTCACAAGTAAATTAAAAATTTTGAAATCACTCTCACAAAATTTTAACTCACTCTGCAACAAATAATGCATTTAAAATAACATTAGGTATGAAAATACCACTTACCATAATATTATTTATCAAACATTATCAGCCATTTTCATTACTTTTCACGGCACAAGTGACAGACAATAAAGCATTTTAAATAGATAATTTAACGTCTATCAGCGACAATTGTCATGCTTACCCGACTAACTGATCAGTTTTTTATTTTGTCAAAATTAAATATTATAATGGTTTTTATTATTATTTCCTTAAAATTGAATAAAATATTGTACAAAGCACGTGAGCTAAGAGTGTTTATTCACTCGAAGAAATTAACTCTTTCTTCTCATGAATAAACATTATCTTAGCTCACTTGGTGTATAAATATCTATTATTAACACATTTTTATCATTCCATATCTCATGAACGAAATCAAATTTCTTTAATCTAAAGGAACAGTTTTATAAAGAAAGATTTTGTTTACAATATTATTATAAATTTATAATCGAAATTTAAAGTTGAGACTATTCAAAAAACTCATTTTTATATATGGGGCATCCAAAGCTGGTAAAAATTGTTGTGACTATGTGTGATTAATTTTAGTAATTGCAACAAAGTTTTTTATCATATTGATTACGCAAATGTTAGTAGGTACTACTTTGCAAAACTAACTAAAAATTTACTTATATGTTCTCAAATCACTAAAAACACACAAATATATTTTTTATAATATGGCTGACTGATGTAACTATTTTTATTTTCAAATAAATTACCCTTAATTTTAAAATTCAATAAAATGGTTATTTAGATTGCCCTTATTTTTTATTTAGGTTGAAGCCATCCAAGTTATTTTGCCAGACTAATAAAAAAGTTTCGCATTATGTCGCAACAAAAATCATACAGACTAATGCCCAGTTGCACTAACAAGGCTTAAATTTTGAGCTAAGCTTAAACAAAAAAAAATTAAAATCAAAAATTTGACAGCAATATATTATAATTCATTTGACATTTCATTTCGATGCAATATTGTCAATTTAAACCATGTTTAATATTTAAGTTACCTTATTAATAAAAATTGAATAAAAGTAACTAGATGTGTGACGTCATATGCTGGTACGTTTACATAGGTTTTAGAAGCTTTAGGAAAAGAGTTATACAGATTGCAATCTGTATTATCGACATGTTCATGAACTGTCTCATATACAAAATAAATACTATATTTCCATCACTGTCCATTTCTATTTAAATTATTTTATAATACTAACCTTATTTATACTTATGTATGTCATATAAAGACATTAAATAAAAGTGAGCCAAATTTCAAAGAAATATACCGAATTCTTCTGATTAATTAGAAGTGCTATCTTTGACGTTTATTATAAATCACAGATTTTGTGTTTGCCTTAACGGTCACGTTGCGTTTAACGTTACTTTAATAGGCCTTTACAACGCAATTTTTCAAACACGATGCAAATATTTTTCAAATTGTCAAATAATAACTTTGACAGTATAAACATACAAATTATCAGTGTTGCCAGCTACAGTAACAAATAAACGAATAATAAGAAGTAAATGTACATTATTTATATATCATTCATGTCATATACGATAAATAATGAACCCTACTATTCATCTTAATAATAATTATATAAGCCCATACACTTTTTGACGGTAAAAAATGATTGAAATTTTATTTAATTTTTAATGCATTAAGGTTTTTACACTAAGTGATGACGTGCATCGGCTGCTTGAACGATTTGGGTATAAATATGTACCTAATCTCATTTTATTCAGCTTTTTTTCATTTGTTAATACATGTATTTGCTTCTAACATTTGTTTTGGTATACTTGAAATTATTCTTTCCTTAGATAATACTTAGGAAACAACAGGTGCAACAACTTCCAAAAATATGTAAAATATTCCTAATGTGTTTAACATCCTGCCAGAACTGCAACATTCCAATATCTCATAACCCTAAAATCTACTTAATACCCCAAACCTTACAGCATCCAAGAGGCCAGGTGTCAACATATGTTTTCCATAACAAACACTAAAATAGTCACATCTTCCCTTCTTAAGCCCTTACGGAACTCATACGTCGCGTATTTCGTATGCGATAACCTAAACTATGTTTTCGAGCCATTTTCCACATTCTGGCATAATCTAGGGGCTCATTGGGACCGCCCATACAGGAAGACGTTTATCAATAGCTTAACTGTCAACACTACGACACGTTCAAGTTAGAGAAGAAACAGTAAGGAATCAATTAAATGTGATTTGCTTTATTGTTAGATAATCGCGAGAAGACGTTTATGAAGGAAGTGTTGGGATTTATGCTTCCTCGTAAGGAAATTGTAGTTATGAATTTTGACACATTTTTAATTGGATGCTTATGGAGTGTTTATTTTTGTTTTAATTGGTATAATGATTTAAAAGAAATAGTTCACACTTGGGAAGTAATTAGCAAAGATTTATTGACGATGTATCTTACAATAATAGTAAATAAATATGTATGTCATCACGTTTTTAGCTTCCGTCACCTTTAGGTATTGCACGTTTTAGAGTCTCTAGAACACGATTTTACTAGTTTTACGATGACGTCTGTATGTGTCTGTACATGTATAAGTTTATGAGAAAATTTCTGCGACGATAACTCCAGTACTACAAATCTAAAAATAATATTTTTGTCATATTTCTCTTCATCCATATGAAGAGCTGATTAGATTTTGGTTATAATTGATCAACCAGTTCCCTTATTTTGTAATTCTTAAGAGTTTTCTTGAAAAAAACGCAGTTAAATATCATTTTTTGACATTTTATGTGATTATTAATATGAAAGACTATCTTATTGTCTATACAGTTTGATTATAAATATTCCTTCATATTCAATAGTTATAGAGTTAAAGAATTATAAAGAGATTAACTTTTATAAATCAGCCAGCTTTGCTATAATGAGTCATAGAAACATCTGATATATTCAAATAATTTACATAGTGTATGTTCGTGTTAAATTTTTATTGGATTTACAGAATCTTTTCCAAGGAACCTTCGGTTTGAAATTTGTAGAAAATAGTATATGTTTGTTACAATTTTACTGGATATATATACAGTCTGTCCAATTTTGAAGTGCCACCATTGGGATCTCGAGAACTATAAGAGATACGATGACGGTTAAATGGAACTTTTTGTGCGCGTTTGGGAGGCCATCTCAGATGTGCTTTTGTTTTTCCAAAAATTCTCATAGGGCACTAGATAATAACGAAAAACTGAATATTGTTGATTTTTTCTTTTTCAAATAACTTCTAAACTATAGTAATTGAGAAAAACGTTTCAAATACAAAAGATAGATATTTTTATTAACTAACCAGTGGCGAACGAAATAAATTTTTATATCCGTAAATTTTCGAGATATAACACAAAATTATATTTTTTTAAATGGAATCCATATCTGATTTTAGTCTCAAAAAAAATCAATATTTTTTTCTCTTTTCAATGATGTAAGGGTTATTATGTTTTATATTTGTTTTGCTCCTAAAATTTAATTTTTCTCTTTATTTTCCTGAATTTTCTAATTATTTCCCAAAAAAAACATTATTATTTTTATTAATTATATTGTTTTTGATCGAAATAATTTGTTTTATGCCTTTATTACTTAAAATTTTTATTCTAGACTCATTATTACAAATTACACTATAATGTGTCTAGAGCGACCAGATACAAAATATTATAAAAATTAGTTTGATACGAGTTTTGAGCAAAATTTTTTTACGAAATAAATTATTTAAATACAAGGAGTATTTCTAAATAGAAATCTACAAATATAAACCATAATAACCCTTACATCGTTGAAAAGAGAAAAAAATAATGATTTTTTTGAGACTAAAATCAGATATGGGTTCCATTTAAAAAATATAAGTTTGTGTTATATCTCGAAAATTTACGGATATGAAAATTTATTTCGTACGCCACTGGTTACCTAATAAAAATATCTATCTTTTGTATTTGAAATGTTTTTCTCAATTACTAATAGTTTAGAAGTTATTTGAAAAAGAAAAAATCAACAATATTCAGTTTTTTGTCATTATCTAGTGTGCTATGAGAATTTTTGGAAAAACAAAAGCACATCTGAGATAGTCTCCCAAAGGCGCACAAAAAGTTCCATTTAATCGACATCGTATCTCTTATAGTTCTCGAGATACCAACAGTGGCATCTCTAAATGGGACATACTGTATATAGAATATTTTCCATGGAACTTTTGCTATGGGATTTGTACAAAATATATAGAATTGACGTAAGGTAAGTTCTGGCCACATCAGATTTTTCTAATACCTTTTACAGGGTGTTCATTTGAAATATTATGTAAACTACACATTCACTCTGATGCTGTAAGATGCTATTTGTCGCCATATTGTTAAAAATTGTACCCAATAGAGTCAAATAATGTGAAGCCTGTTATTTTTGTTTTATTTAGTGTTCGCAATTATTATTGATGATTTGCTAGCAATGTTGCTAAGAGTTATATTCTGTTTTTTAACTTTAACTTTACTGTAGAATTTGGGTAAATGATATTGTTTTATGTTAGTGTAGTTATATATTAATTTAAAGGATAGATGTAAATAAAATGTCATATTTTACTTTATAAATACCTAGTGCTATAGATATTCTATTTTCATACTTTATACTTTTGCTCTAAAATGTACAGGAGAGCCAAATAAATAAATATAAATAAATATATCATCACGGCATATTACCCATTTCTGGGTGTGCCAGTATCTACAACACATGTAGATATCGGTAATGATGACGATATATTTTACCGTGTGGCCAATTCCCGCACATTTTTAAAATCATATGTTCCGCGTTTCGTTGAACAATATATATATATATATGGGTCCGATCTTCGAGATATGAGGCAATGAAAAATGAGTTTTTTCGTTGTTTACCTCTGCTATCTCGAAAACTGTAAGAGTTACGAATTTGATTAAATGAGACATTTTGTTTACCTTCCAGAGGTCATCTTAGACGTGCTTTTGTTTTTCAAAAAAATCAAATAATTGTACTGAGACAAAAGTTGTGGCGCCCTTGGCCAATAATTTGTTTTCAAATAACTTCGTAACTAGTAGAAAGTGAAAAAAATGTTTCATATAAAATGTTATTGTTTTTTTATAGTTTATTTACTGACAAAGACAAAATTTTGTTCGAGCACTATCTTACTCAGTTTTTCTTCGATTCTAATACAAAATGGCCTCTTTCTCAAACACAGTTGAAGATCAGACCCATGTTGATTAAACTTTTTTTATTCATTTTGGTCAGTACTATATAAGCCCTCATAAATTATGACACTTATTTTTTAACACCCTGTATAAATGTAGTCAGGAATAATAACTAAATTCATATTATTACATTGTTGTTCTACATTTCTTCATTGTATAAATCAGTATTAGTCATAGGAATAAAGGATTAAATGTACAGATAAAATATACAACATAATAAATTGTTCGGTATCTCATATTACACAGTAATATATCACGGATAAATTTGCTTATATACCTATGCATATATGCAAACATTTTCATAAAATAAGAAACATGTTTTCTAGTCATCGGTTATGTAAATTAACCCCTTAAGAATATTTAGATTTTAATATTTATTGGCTAATTATAATTAAGAACTTGTGGAAGATAAATAAAATACCTACGACAGGTATATAATGTTCATACAAAATATTAATAAATAACACATACCTTAATATAAAATACCTATTTACTTTAAAATATATTATTGAATTTTGTTGGAGCACATAGAAAATATTTTTGTTATAAATAGGATAGATAGGTAACTTAGAACTTCATTTGGATGTCTTCAAACTACTAAAAAAGAAAAAAGCACGGATATTATTGTATCTATAATCGAGATTAGCAAGTGCCGATGTTTCTATTTTCAATACCTATTGTTAATTTAATATTTAGAAAAGCAGCATTCAAGTAAAATTTAAGTTATATTTAAACATTTAATTATAAGCAAAGTACTTAAAAATTAAAGACAAACATGTGTATTACTTAGAAAAGTTATAAAGATTAACATTTCGTTTAAATTTAGAATATTACAAAGATTGTAACATTTCAATCTATTTTTAATTTTCAAGTCCTTTTCTTATAACAACGTTCAAATTTAACCAAAAATGAACAACTGACAATCTGCATGTTTTTTTAAATTTAAGCTTAAATTTAAATTTTGTTCAAGTTTTGTATGTATTTCTAAATCGAACGTTCCTATTTTAATCGAATCTGAAAATAGAACCATCGACATCTAACCACATATATTATAAAAATTATATCTAGGCATATTTGATAGTTTGAAAACACAAAAGATGAATAAAATATTCTTTCTTATTTAAAAGTTTTCCATATGCCGTAATCAAAATCAGTCACATTGTATTGCAATTGACGAAAATAGTTATTCGTATCACCAGGCCAGAAACTGAACATTTATGAGAGCGAGTTTATTTTGACAATTACGAGATCTCGCCAAACAATTTCTGGGTGTGTAATACACATGATTTTTTATACCGACGACATTTATAATTTATTAATATAATAGTAACCGTATACTACGAAAAATAAATCAAAATAGTTTTTTTTTTTTAAATAATGTGTCACATTTTGAAAATATTTTAAGTTGACATTTCACTAGAATAATACCAACTTGTAGTCATAAAATTCGCTATCTGTTTGCTGGCCTAGGCCAGAAAATAAGTGTTTCTGGACGATTTCGAGATATGTAAAACAAGCCGGACGATGTCACGAAAAATACATTTTTAAGACAAAAAAACACTCGTGCCTGAGTGTCTGGTCGCGAACCTGGTGGTACCGGGTTCGATCCCGACCGACGCCAAATATTACGAATTTTGAATGGCACAAAAGTGACCCCTGGGGTGCACTCTTCACGCCAGCAATGAGTGCCCGTGAGGTGACGCCTGGTAAGTGCCCGCACGGTACAAATATGTCATCATCATTACCGATATTGCGATAAAGCAGATTGACACACCCAGAAATGGGTAATATGCCTTGATGATATATTTATTTATTTAATAAATAATTGAAAAACTACCTTATACAATCAGTTGCTTTATTCGATTTGGACGAATTTTTTTGACAGTTCATATAGTTATAAGTCATCTTTTAAGATCATAGTTATTATTTATTAGTGAACCACTAGTGTATGAAACTTAGGTGTCCAAACATTGATTAGGTCGTAACTTTTTGATGGCAGTTGCCGGTAACGTAATATTATTTTTTCTCATAAAGATACATTTAATGGGAAACTTTTCTCTCTCTGTGTAATTTGAGATATCTGTTACGGTTTACACAGAAAAAAGTAAAACCTGAGTGACTGTACCGTGAAATTTTTAAATAAATTTTATCTAGCAGTATGTCCAAATGCCAAACATCTAAATTTTAAATTTTTAATTCTCTACAACAATTATTTGGAGCATTTTTGTCTAAAGTTAATAGGCCACTTTTGGGCAAAGAAAACCTAATTTCCCATGTTAAACGCCTATGGCCAGGTTTTTGCGTTCCACCCGCTATATATACATATTAGAGTAGAGTAAGAGGCTGTATTTATACTTCCAAAGTACGTAGTTATATAAGATTTAAGAAATAAACCCTACTTCTTATTATCTTCCACATCTGCATTTTAATACAGAAAGACAAAATTTTCCTACAGTATAAAATCAAAATTCTTGTCACATCCGATTATATTTCCCGCTATAACTTCTTGGAAAAATTAAAGTACCTAACCCTAACAACGGTGGAGAAGAAGCGGCAAGTAGTAAGAAAATCTGCATACCGCAACAACGATATCACTGGGAAATAAAAGTAAGGTTATGTGTAAAACGCACATGAAATGTGCACAGCACGCATTTATATTCCAGATGAGAACGAGTGTAAATTCTGAGGGCTCAGGACTCAGTGCATGGAGAATAGCAAGAAGTACGTAAATACTCTTATTTCGGCCATTCTCAAAAAGGAAAGTAGAGGAACTCTTTCAATTTTCACTCAATATTGATAATTATTACATACATAGTCCAGGCAACGAAGGAAAAATAGCGGAAATAATTCATGTAGAAGCCAATTTTGGCACAGTTATAGGGGAAAGTGTCCTTAACAAAATACTAAAAGTACTGATGGGTGGGAGTAAAGCTAAGGGAGGGGGGGCCTCTAAAGGTCCCTTTTTGCAGTTTTTTGTTAATAACTCGAAAACTGCTGCCTCTAGCGAAAAAATGTTTATGTATTAGATTAATCTACATAAAATTCTCTACCGAAAAGGTTCTATACACATTTTTGCTAGGATCAATAATTAAGGAGATATAGAGGGGGGGAAATAAAAAAATTTAAAAAAGTGATTTTTATTATTAAAAATCAAGTTTTAATGATAAATGAACTATGCAGAGCCCACGTATTAATAACTTTAGTAAATGTAATATATAATGGAAGAATTGTGTGCGGGGGGGGGGGGGGGGGGGGGGGGGGGGGGGGCTGGGTACCGCAATAATGTACGTCGTTTGAGATGACTATAGACAGAAGGGGAGAACGGTTGGAATGAGTTCAGGGCTCCCCGTCACTGGCTGTTGGTCCCGTTATCCTCCGGGGCCTTCGTTTTGGCGTTCGTCCCTATCAAGGACAATTCAGGACCCGCTACTCAATGTTCAAGATACATCCTTCATTACTATATATTTCATTTTAACCATTTTTCCATGATATAAGAGAAGTATGCAAAGCATTTATTTGAATGCAAATGTTAATCATTTATTATACTGTAAAATTAATATTAAAAAATTGATACTACCACCAACGTAGACGTTTAGACGATACATTAGTTTTAACATTGAGTAGCGGGTCCTGAATTGTCCTTGATAGGGACGAACGCCAAAACGAAGGCCCCGGAGGATAACGGGACCAACAGCAAGTGACGGGGAGCCCTGAACTCATTTCAACCGTTCTCCCCTTCTGTCTATAGTCATCTCAAACGACGTACATTATTGCGGTAGCCAACACCACCCCCCCCCCCCCCTCACCCCGCACACAATTCTTCCATTATATATTATATTTAGTAATGTTATTAATACGTGGGCTCTGCATAGTTCACTTATCATTAAAACTTGATTTTTAATAATAAAAATCACTTTTTTAATTTTTTTTATTTCCCCCCCTCTATATCTCCTTAATTATTGATCCTAGCAAAAATGTGTATAGGACCTTTTCGGTAGAGAATTTTATGTAGATTAATCTAATACATAAACATTTTTTTGCTAGAGGCAGTAGTTTTCGAGTTATTAACAAAAAACTGAAAAAAGGGACATTTAGAGACCCCCCCCCCCTCACTCCGATCCATCAGTACTTTTAGTATTTTGTTAAGGACACCTTCCCCTATAACTGTGCCAAAATTGGCTTCTACATGAATTATTTCCGCTATTTGGCTTCTTTCGGTCTTCGTTGCCTGGACTAACAATTGTTTATAAATCCATAATATATTGATATAAAGATATATTTCCATTGAGACATATCATAAATCTGAGAAAAAAATAATCGAAATAATAATAAAAAAGGTGGTAATTTGTTAAGACTTTTCAATCACTTCCTTTTGTACCTGGCAGATTTTATAAACAATTGTAATTAATTATTAAAATTCTCAAAAAATTCAAGTACCTACCATTACCATTACAATTGTAATTAACATTTAAATTGGCAATGCCGAGTAATGGTACAGCTAATAATATTAACGACAAATTTTAAATTCAGAAACAGTAATGCATTACCAATGTAATTAACTAGTTTACACCTCTGTTCTCTGTTACTATATAGTTATCATGGGAATGGAATGCAGCTTATATTTTACTGAAGCATTAAAGTATGTATTTTCTCTTTATTTTACCATTTTTAAACATTTCCATCCATTGTGCTATGATATATCATTCTGATTGAAAATAGTTTTAATATAAAAATATACAAATATTTTACAAATCAGTTGAACAAATATAAAAAATACTGAACAAAATGTTTTCACTGAACAAATAATACTAAAGAAATATAAAAAAATACTGAACAAAAATGTTGATTGAACAATAATACTAAATAAATATGAAAACATATTTTTTTACCGAACAATTAATACTCTTACTGAACATAAAATACTGAACAAAATCAAATGAAATATTGAGCAAAACTGAATAAAGTAATGAACGTGTGCCTTACTTTTAATTCCATGTTCAAAATAGCAATGAGCTTTAAGTAAAGTATCACTTCCACTTGATCGTTTGTAAATTAAATTCTAATTTGTTCAAATAAATATAAAAGTCTGTAGTACGAAATTTTGGATCATGTTTTATTATGTATTTCCTTGAAATAATTAAATTAAGTACCACTTCCGGTTTATCATGTAGAGTCAATATATAATATGTTGTTTCGAATTATATACGAGTTTTAAATACCAAATTTGAAAAGTTTTAGACCATATTTTAATATATTTTATTTTAAAAAAATCAGCTTAGAACTTTAAGTAAACTACCACTTGCTGTTTATCAATATTAACAAAACTCTAATACATCATTCTCTTTAATATAAAAGTCTCAAATACAAATTCGAAAAGTTTTGGATTATATCATAATTTGTTTTTCTCGATATTCTGTTCAGAGCTTCAAGTAAAATATCACTTCCGGGTTGGTCAATTTTAGCCAAAATTTAATGTTATTCTTCTTGATATAGAAGTCTTAAATACTAAAATTGAAAAGGTTTGGATTATATATTTATAAAATAAATAAAATAAATATATCATCACGGCATATTACCCATTTCTGGGTGTGCCAGTATCTACAACACATGTAGACATCGGTAATGATGACGAAATATTTTACCGTGAGGGCGTGTACCAGGCGTCACCTCACGGTCACTCATAGCTGGTGTGGAGAGTGCACCACAGGGGTCACTATTGTGCCATTTAAAATTGGAAATATTTGGCGTCTGTTTTTTTTTATTAAAAACTGTTATGGGTGTCAAGCAAAGTACTCTTTCCATTTGTTCAATTTTGACTAAAATCTAATCAACTCTTTATATGAATGCAGAAATCTTAAATAAGAAATATAGATATTTTTGGAAGCTTGATATAAGAGTTATCGAGGACGAAAAAAATCATCTCATTCACACACACACACACACACACACACACACACACACACACACACACACACGCGCGCACACACATACATAGCACTCTCTCTCTCTCTCTCACACACACACTCAAACACACTCACACACACACACACTCACACACACACACACACACACACACACACACACACACACACACACACACACACACACACACACACACACACACACACACACACACACACACACACACTACATAATTCGTGCCTATGGCATGACGGAAAGTAAAAAACATATATTTTTTATTTGCTCATTCGTTTGAGCTTTTAATTCTACCTTTAATGATATAATATTTTTATACCTGCATAGCATTTTATTTAAAAGAAGAAGAAAGTTAGGGTATACTTCCGGTAAATCAGCAGTAGGACAGCATTAAACAAAACACAATGAACACATACCTACTGTGGAAAACGTTAAAATAATAAATTCACCTATATATACAATTATTTATAAAATATAAATGACTCTGCTCTAATCGGAAAAGGTTGAATTGGGAAGTGTTGAAATCCTAGGTCGCAGGCTCTCCGCCGCGTGGCAGCACCAACCGGCCTTTCTGAATGCACGGCGTACTTGATTAAGCGTTTAATTTGTGTTAAATTTGTGCGCGCCCGCGGAATTTCAAGAATTGTGGATAATCAACACATTTTTAGTCACTTCCCTGGACGAACCAGGAATACTTTATTAACTAGATTATTAACTTCTAAATATTTTAATTTGAGAAATTATTCGGACGCGTTGAACGAATTCAAATATTTTCAAACTATTTATTCCAAGTCAGAAAAGTATGCAAAGAATAAAATTCAAGAAAAACGAAATGGAATTGAAACGAATTTTGTTCAGTCCGGAATCAATTCTTTATTTGCGCACGATTTCCATTGCTAATCGTTTTGTTTTTTAAATGTCTCGCTGCAACTCCGAGTGAATTTCTTGCTATATTTTGTGTCTTGCACATAACATGAGCTTTTCTTTTTGTAATGGATCGGCTGCATGTAATTGCATTTCTGCAGTTCGAGAAAAATGTAGCTGTTTTTGAAATTTTCTTTTAGTTACACAACACCAATGATTCGGAAATAATTCTTTTTACATGCTGGTGTGTTAATGTCATGTGAATAGTTTTTAAAAATAAACAATATATTTCATTTTTGGAAAATTCACAATGTAATTGCCGTTAATTATAATAGTTTAGTACCTACTTTTACTGTTGTAGAACTAAAATAATAAATGCAGACCTATTGCATTATATTTTTTTTATTTATAATTATGATCAATTAAACTATATGTCAATTTTGAAAGAAATTTATACCTACTTATTTGACTTTTTTAATTAAAATATGTTGTGTTATCTTTTTAATAATATAATTTTTCTATTTTGCATCTTTAACAAAGCTGTTACAGCACTCAAAGGAATTCGTTAATAGCTCATTCGAGTGATGTAATAGACTAGTACAATTTAGTTTTATAAGGTTGGTTGCTAAAAATTCCAAAAATATCAAATGTGAAATCTCATTAAATAAACGAACACAAACGAATGTTAAGAATTTTATTTTATATAATTTTGGATTTAAAACTAAGAATAAGAAGAAGAAAAGACATAAAGTAGTAAATATAGCATGAAATAGAAAATATCACATGGTGTTACAAAAGTAAGGTTAGAGTCGTCAAATGAATTATCAAACTTCATTTTAATATTGCCAACTGACAAAATTCCCTAAATTTTGACATTACAATTTTTCAATTCAATTTGCAAAATAGAAAAAAATAGTATAAAGAACTCATGTCATAATTTTCGATTATTTTATTCGAACTGTTGGATAACTCCGCGACGGGTCGTGATTCAAACTTCCTTCTCACAAAATAAAATTGCAATTATGATATTCGTTCTTTAATATACTATTTTATAATTTGTGTCATTACGAAACCCAATTGCGTATCGAAAGAACCTTAATTTCGATACGCATTTTTTGCTTCAGAAGGTTGGAACTAAATGACTGTTTTTAAATAATGTTGATAAAACTGAATTATTACGAACTTTCAAAGAATTGAATAAACGTCAATCCAATGTTTCCAATTAGAACAAGAACATTACAAATACAAATTTTCCTAAATCAACTCGGTTTAATATGGCAAAATATAAAAAATAGTATAAAGGACTCATTTTATAAGAAATTTTTCGTCTTTTAGAAAAGTCGCTAGTGCTCGTTTTCTAAATTTTGACGCGTGCGGCATGTCACAAAACTCGTTCTTTAATACTTTTGATTTCTAATTTACTTTATTTACCTAGACATGGGCATAGGCGCCGACTTGTATAGATTTGCACCCGGCAAAAAATTTAACCATTAAAACATTGTATCATATTTATATTATTGTTAAAATAAATAAATATATCATCACGGCATATTACCCATTTCTGGGTATACCAGTATCTACTCCACATGTAGACATCGGTAATGATGACGATATATTTTTACCGTGTGGGCGCTTACCAGGCTTCACCTCACGGGCACTCATAGCTGGTGTGGAGAGTGCACCACAGGGCCATTTTTAAAATTGGAAATATTTGGCGTCTGTCGGGATCGAACCCAGTTCCCCCAGGTTCGCGACCAGACACTCAGGCATGCAGCCACGGGACCCCATATATTATATTATATTATATTATTGTTATGCATCTTAATTTTAATTCGATACTAATTATTGATTAATATAGGTAATTACATGTTATACATTACTAAAATTATTTTTATTTTCGCGCTAAACAAGTAATGCCATTTTACACAGCACAGCCGAATATAATAATAATAATAATAATAATAATAATCTTTATTACCATTTAAGTAATAGGCGAAGTTCAGCCCAGGGCTGTTCTTCCACCTAACCCGATACAGTACAAAAATATATGACAATATAATGGAATCATCAAACGCTAGACACAATTTAACAAATATTAAAAATATTACAATTAAATTCAAAAATAGTTCACAAAAGAAAAAAACAAATATGGAAATGAAATAGACAGGCGCTCTTAATATAATTTTTTCAATTTGAATTTGAAAGCAGTTAAATGTAAAGACTTCAGGGATTCAGAAATATTGTTATACAAAGTAGGCGCGAGATAGGAAAATAATGCTCTAGATATAGGACTTTAACATGTAAAATCAGACCTTCGTAATTTCCTGCTTCCGTATTTTAGGTAAAAATGCTCCAAAGAAAAGCTGTAAAGCATAAAATTCTATATTTGAAGCAACAGCTATGGAATTGAAACTAAAATTAGATATTTGTTAATTATTTTGCCTCAATTTCATGTCTCCATCTTCATAGTTATTTCTGAGGTGATTTTCGATATTCTCGTACCTAATTTCTGCTATTATAAACAATGCAATTAATTTTGCTTATTGATTCAAATCAAGAATTTTATGCACAACAACTTTTATTTGAAGATTTTTTTCTGAGATAATTGGGAAAGCAGGAAATGTTAAAGTCCTATATTCGGTGCCCGGTCACCATCCTATTATACTTTTTTTTCGATGTGTACACCCGACAAAATGTTTCAAAGTCGGCGCCTATGGAAATGAGTACCTGTGCCTTCCGCCAACAGCATGTCTAAATTAAATATTGCTTTTGTATGTTACCTCTTCTTTAATAGCATGATAAAATAAAATTAACTATTGTTCAAGTTTTAAATTAGTTTAATATATATCTCCCTGCTAACTAACTTTAATTATCCTCCAGATAGAAATAAAAGTATAGCATCGACATTCTCCTATCCAGCGTTGTTCTGTACTAACTAGACAATTGCAACTGAAAGGGAACAAAAGACATATCAAATTACATCCAAATCAACATAGTAACGAACAAGAAACCCATTACCTTGGTAATGGAATTAAACCGAATTTAAAGACATTTGAATTGTAAAGTCAGCGCCTAGCCAGTTACTGTCACTGCACATACATACATATGTACGGCTGCTGGTTGCATCTAGCCAACTAGCTTACAATGCAAGGAGACCACATTAAGGGATTCCCCAGTGATTCGATGATTAGTGAAGGGAAATAGAGTACGGTAAAACAAAGCATATGTGTAAACCAAATACAGCAATATAAATAATAGGTATGGCAAGTTTTATCTATTAGTTTATTTGATTCGGAGTTACAGCTTTACTATTTTTAAATATTATATCTGAGTTTCAATCAGAACTGTGAGTATCTTACGGAAAAAGATACTCGATGATATCTAAGATGCTTTTAATATCTTAGCTACCTATAAGTATACTTTATCTTCGATACTTTTTATTTTATAGATAATGTATGTTCATTTTCAATACTTTTAAAAATTTTCTGTGTCTTTTATCTGAAAAATGTATGTTATATACTTATATTTCAAATACTTTGTTTAGACATTTTTAATGTATTTAGATACTTGCAGGGATGTGCATTTAAGCGTAAAAAAATATTTTTTTGCGTTTACGTGTAAACAATGCGTAAAAAATGTTGAATGAATAAAAAAATGTAGATATGTATAATTTTAGTTCTTCATAATGACACTATATGATATTTTGTTTATAAATGTCATAATTTTGTGATGATTATTATTTAATTTTCTTCCGGAACTAATATAAGGTAAATTTAGTTCATTTTGAATTAAGTTAAGAAGTAATTTAAGACAGTTTTGATCAGTCTCTCTCCATTTTAAAAGTTTATTCCTATACTACAACTTAATATAATCTTAATCATGTCATAAATATATTTTAAAACTACTTAAACTATGATAAGTTTATGAGAAAGTGAATGAAATCATCGTAAAATATTAATAAACATTCTGAAACTATAGATAAATTGATATAAAATGGTTACAAATTGTATACAATTTAATTTCCATAAGTTTGGGAGCTGATAATTTAAATCTATTTCAAATTATTTGAAATTATATGTTATGAAATAATACAAAATGAAATTTTAGTTTTCATTATTTTTATCTCCCGCTACCCTAGGTAAAAGAGGTATAGGTATCGTACTAAAAATCACGTATAGAGATTTTTTGATGTCTCCAGAACCCGATTTTAACATTTTTATTATGATATCTGTGTGCGCGTCTGTGTGTATGTGTGTGTGTGTGTGTGCGCGCGTGTGTGTGTGTGTGTGTGTGTGTGTGTGCGTGTGCGTGTATGGATGTGTGGATCTTGGGGACACCATTACTCAATAAATCAGAAAATTTTAAAATTATGTATACCCATTCTACACTAATGTGGGAAAAGCTTATTAGTTTTTAGTGTATAACGAATAATCGGAAATATCACTTATACAAGTTTTTAACAGTTTTTCTTGAAAAAAATACATGGAATATAATATAAATGAAATATAATGCTACAATCTTCAATTCTACGATAATAGCATTTAGTAAATAACTCTAAATAACTTTAAATATAAATTTATAAATATAATTTATATTCATATATTATCTTGCCTATGCCTTACACAAAAACAATATTTTAATAACAATTTTGTCATATTAAAATAAAAAAATAAAATTAAGGTTTGTGAAAATAATATATTTTCAATCATACATAAATATTAAATGTACTATTGATTTGCTTCATTGTCTTCCAGAATACGGGTTTGAAAAGACTTTGTGTCAAGATGCGACTACTATTTTGACATTTGTAAAGTGTTTCTATTAGTTTTAGTTTTGTCAATATTTGTGAAATTTGTTTTGTTAAATGTTAAATAAACATTGTTATGGGTGAATGTAAAAATATTTGAATATAATGATTGCTTTATTTATACTGCATACTTAAATACCCAGCGGGAGGTTATGGGCTGGCCACATCAGATTTTTTTATTCGCTCTCATTAAATGTCTTTTCAAGTTTACAATAAACGACTCAATTGTAGAACAGGCCTTACCTACAGTAGTAAGAGGTAAAAACTGCAAAATTTACATTTTCGTCAATATCTAGTAACCTATGTTTTGTTAAATAATGATACCACTAAAATAGTCTTCTAACGCGGCAACTTTTATCTAAGTTAACCGACTTTGTACACCTTATAAATAGTTTTCGAGTCCGCAATCACGTAGCGATAAAAAATAAATTATTTAACTACATTACCCCAGAAATCTTGTTCGTAAGCAATGGTCATTAAGGTAGAGTTTTCGCAACGATTATTGACCAAAAAACCTACATATTCTTTTTATTAGGGCAATTTTTTATGGGCGTTCTTTAAAATTGTTGTCTTAATTAGACGAAAAAAGTATGATACTGAAAATAATAATCAACAAATAAGAAAGGGTTATATGTGCATTTCCTGATTATATTATATTCACCATACCATTCTTCGGATTAAAGTATTTAAAAAATTCGTACAAGAACTCATTATCATCTATAAATCAAAAGAATGGTGTGCATACATCTTATGAAATTTGATCTAAGACGTTTGTATTTACTATGCAACGTGAAAGAAATGTAAATGGTAATTTCATGTCATCATTTTGACTTAGTAATTATAGCTTTCTCAAGTGTGATATGTATATTACTTCAAAACAATATTTTTTAACATTTCCTTTCGTTATTAAACGAATTTACATTTATTTATAAATTCAAAGTGCATTGTTTTTATTGTAATGCAGAAACAAACGAGGACAAGACAGAGGTAGCTATTATTAAGAAGATAAATAAGATATTAAAATAATTTAAATCTAAATAATAGGTTAGCTTCTCCACCTAACCGTTTCTCACCTCATGAATTACAATTTTAATTAAATTATATGATCATCATCTCGAAAACATTCTCGTTTTCATAAATTTCCATATTTTCTTTTCTTATAATTAAGAATAAATTTGTTTTTACGCGCACATTCTCCGTCTGATGGTTTTTGTTTTTTCGACTGTCATGTTTTCATTAATTAGCAGAGCCAACTTGAATAGAGGGCAATGCCGCGAGAATTAATTTACTAATTGATGGCACTGGATGAGAACTGTGACAGTCAGAGATGACCTTGATAACGACGAAATTGAGGTATCATCTTTAGAAATTAGGAGGATTAGGTTCTATAATTGTTTATATGTTAAGAAAGTTGAAACACTGATTGGAAATTATATTAATTGAGAAGTTATCAAATCTTTTACTAATTATGTTACTTGTACTTAAGAATAAGATATTATTTTCGATAACAAGATTTATATATTTTTTATAAACGCGATCAAGGAGAATATTAAATAAACGAAGAAAGAAATTATGAAAAAAGCAATGACACCGCAGGGACTTGAACCCCGGACCTCCACTTCGCTGGGAGGAAACTGTGGTTCAGATGGCTAGAGCACCACACTAGATATGTGGAGGTCCGGGGTTTAAGTCCCTGTGGTGTCATTGAATTTTTCATAATTTCCTTCCTCGTATATTTAATATTCTCCTTGATCGCGAAGGCCATTTCTATTTTGATAAAACTTCAGGTACGATCACAAATAATTATTATCGAGATATATGTAAAGCTTAATATGTTTCTGATTCATAATGGGGTTCTCCACTAAGTCTTTATTATTATTATTATTATTATTATTATTATTATTATTATTATTATTATTATTATTATTATTTTTAAAACTTATATAGTTCTAGAAAGTATTAATAGTTACAAGTATTCGCTAAGCAGTAATGTGGTGTAGGTTTTAAGTTAAGCTTATCTTGTTTTCAAACATTGGAGTTCGCTAATAATTAATGTCACATAAATTGATCTGTTTCAGCGCTTATATATATACAGGATGGTAATTAAAAAGCTTTTAACATGGGAATTCAGTTTTTCCTTGCGCAAAACTTTGCCCATTTAACTTTAGACAAAAATGTTTCAAATAAATATTGTAGATAATTAAATTCTACACCTAAATCGCTAATCAGATTTTACTCTATATATTTAATCAGCTGTGAAATGCAATTTAAAATACTATAAATATTGCTCATTTGTGGTTAAATAAAAAAAAAATTTGAGGAGTGATTTAGATGTAGATTGTGAAAACAAAATATTTTTACGGATTTTGGTGTAGAGTGTAGACTGTAAGTATCTGTAATTTATATCAGAAAATAGAACATCTCACAGTTCAAACGATATTCATTTATTTGTAATTTTGTTTAAATTCCATGGCTATCACTAAAAATGAGCAATATTTATACAATTTCAAATTAGATTATACAGAATAATACTACCTTTTTAGTTTAAGTTCTGTATTATTTATTAATAAAACCTAAAGTTTCGGCATCATAAACTGGTGCCTTCTTCAGGGGAAGTTGACATAAAAATCTATGAGTTCTGAAAGATATTTTAATAACTACATTATACAGGTTATTAAATAAGCAAAATTAAATCTGATAAGTGATTTAGGTGTAGAATTAAATTTTTTACAATATTTATTTGATAGTTTTGTCTAAAAATAAATGGGAAGTTTTATTTACTTGTAAACGGATGCCGGAGTTCTAGAAGACTTAAAAGTAATAAATATTATGTAAGAGAGCAAATGTGTAGTTTTAAGTTTTAGTTTTAATACAAATGATCAATTTATATTTAATAATTTGTTACTATGGTGGAGGAACGCATTGTATGCACTATTTTTTTTAAGTTGTTGATCTGTTCATATTTATTTTACTGAAGTAAAATAGTTGTTTGTACAAGTATGTATCATTTTAATTCATGACAATTTCAATTTTCTCATGATATCTAGTTCTAGGTGGAGTTTGAATAAAGAAAAAGATTTTTGCATATTTTCAAAAAGTGGTAATTTACATAGGCAAAATATAGCAGCAAAGTTTTATTTTAGGTAGATACATAGTAGTAGAAAAATATTTTTTTTTGTTTTTTAAATTTTAATTCTTAAATAATACTTTAATTGGAATAATTTAATAATAATATTAATAATAATATCTACATTATGGTATTAGTAACATAACAATATATATTTTAATAATTGGAAAGTGAAAAATAAATATTTTAAAATTATTATTTGAGCTTATTTTATTTTTTATTTTATATATACTGGGTGTTGTGTAAATTATCGTAGAACGCGTAATCGATAGTACATCTAAACCCATAGATAGTAAATCTGGCATTAATTTTTGTTTTACATGCTTTCTATAAAAACCGGAATCCCTTAAAACTGACCAATTACGTCATGTTTCAAAATTCTGTAAAAGAATAAAAATCAATCTGTTGGTTTTTAGAATTGATGAGAAATGCTTTTTGAATTGGCCTATAATTTATATTTGGTTTATTGAATTTTAAATTTCTATTTACCTTACGTATTATCAGCAGCGACGCCAAAGATATATCAGTTTTGCCGGTGAATATTTTTTCCAAAGAACACATTGTTTTTAGGTTTTATTTTGAACTATGACGTAAGTCAGTTTTATTGGGCTCTAGTTCTTATAGAAAGCATGAAAAACAAAATTTATTGCCAGATTTACTGTCTATGGGGTTAGTATCACAATCAGTTAAGCGTTGTACGCTTACTTACATAACTTCCTGTATATTGTTTGATACACATTGTTGTTATATTGTAATTAAATATGTAGACATAATTGGTTTTTTTATTTGTATTTCACATAAATAATACCAATTGTTAAAACTTTTTATAAATTTGTCATTTTGCAAATGAATAAACAGAAATTAGTTTACAGAAAACAAATTTAATGAATTATATTATTTGCTTAATGTTTCATATTATTTGCAAATAAAATTTCCACAAACTAAATATTACAACATAATTGAAATATACTAAATGTTAAATCAATATATTTTTTGTACCTACATAATTTTGAATTTATATATTTTAATTTAATAAATAATTGATAAACCAAAAATATTATTTACTTTGAAATTTGAATTGAATTATTCATAAATTAAATATTAACTTGGTTAGAAATACAAAATTAATGAGTTTTCCAGAAATTACTATATTACAAATAATAAATTTCACTGTTTTTTATAAACACGAATTAAATTCGGTTTCCCAAAGTTGATTATGAAAATGAATGCATATAAATGAAATAATGACATCTAAAGAGCTCTCTTACTTGTTTAACATTAATTACTGCAACTTGTGAATTACAGAATATCTCATGGGAACCTGAAGAACTGTAAGATATCCAAAATCAGTTAAACAAAATTTTCATGAATAGGAGACCATTTTAATGATATATTTTTATTTAAAAAATGAATAAATCAATAGATATACGAGTAGTTATATGTATGTGTAAATTTTTCGATGTTTTATTTTTGCAAATTACTTCCAAATGTGAAAAATTTATTACCTTTTAATGTGATTTGTTTCCTGACTTGTTTGCAGGATAAACAATTTAAAAAATTGAAGCCGTATTTATTGAATATTGCTGTCAGTATATTTTCGGCTTAATCAATATATTGGTAACACTGATTTTGTTCACAACGCTGAAGTATGTGCCAAGTCGTTGTGATAGGTTTTAGTTGACACCGATGTTAGAACCACGCTCATGCTACCAGCCTAAATTATCTTTCAACACCGCAACTTTTATCTAATTTCACCGACTTCGTATATTTTATAGTTCTCCAGATTCTCTTGAAAGGCTCTTATACAAAGTATTTTCTACAGATTCCAATAATTGCAGTATTTGAAAAACTCTCCGTCTATAAAATATATTCCCCTATAAAATGATAAATAACAGTAACGTTTCCTTCAAATTAATATTAATTCACCAAATTATAAAACATATCTGATGTGGCCAGCACATTACCTTCCGTCAATTATATATATTTTGTACGAATCCCATACCGAAAGAGTCTTGGAAAAGATTATATTTAAAATAAATAAATATATCATCACGGCATATTACCTATTTCTAGGTGTGCCACCCTGCTTTGTCGCAGATATCGGTAATGATAATGACATATTTGTACCGTGCAGGCGTTTACCAGCGTCACCTCACGGGCACTCATTACTGGCGTTGAGAGTTCACCACAGGAGTCACTTTTGAGTCATTTAAAATTCGAAATATATGGCGCCTGTCGGAATGGAACTCGGTTCCCCCAGGTTCGCGACCAGACACTCAGGCACGCGGCTACGGGAAAAGATTATATGTATATAGTAAAATTGGGTCCTCCACTAATTATTTTTTTACAAAACTTCATCTAAACTGAAAGTGATATGTAATTTTAGAAAGTCTTTATTTTTATTCGTTAAGGCGTATTATTTTTTTTAATATTCGGTGACGTAGATATAGAGATGATTTTGTTATCAAACAGTGGATTTCGCTAATAATTCAAGTCATATAAATTTATTTTTTTCAGCTCTTATAAAATGTATAAATATGTTAAAATAACCCCTGTGGTCAATAATTGGTAATATGGGTGGATAATAAGTAATTTAATGTCATAATTAATAAAAATACTACGTATATATTATAGTCCAAGATTTGATTATCACTGGTAGCCTATGTAAAATAAATAAATAAATATATCATCACGGCATATTAACCCATTTCTATGTCATTCAACATATCTTTTACTTTGATACCAACGCTTGTAATCTGTCATGGCATCATAAATTTAAACTAGTATTATTTGGTGTATTTCTGTTATTTTATTGTTGTTATTTTCTACATTTATATACTTGCAAATGGATTCCGTATTTCAAGAATTTGGAATAGAATAAATGTGTGACGTAGATATAGAGATGAGGAAATGGTAATAAAAACTCGATTATTTTAGAAACTAATAACTATTTTTAAACTTTGATAGTCCTTAATATACAGTTTTAAGGTATAGTTTTAATATAACTGAACCTTGTTCTAATTTGTTACTACGGTGGAGGACCCTATTATATCACGAACATATACGATTTACTACAAATTCCATACCGAAAGTTTCTTGAAAAAGATTCTATAAATCAATAAAATTATAACACGAACATACACTATATACATTGCATTTGACACTGAATTAGAATTATTTGAATATATCAGCTGTTTCCATGATTATACAAAAGCTGGCTGATTTATGAAAGTTAAACTTTTTATAATTCTTTAACTCTATATCTATTGAATTGAAGGAAAATGTATAATCAAACCATATATAGACAATACGATATGTCGAAACGAAAAATGATATTCAACTGTTAAGAACTTCAAATAAGGGAACTCCCGGGTAACCATTTATAACCAAAATCTAATCAGGTCTTTCGTATGGATGTAAAGAAGAGGAATACGAGAGAATTATAATTTTTTGAATTGTAGTATTGGAGTTATCGTCGAAAAAAAACACACACACATACACACATACACAAACAAACATACATCATCGTAAAACTCGTAAAATCGTATTATAGGGACCCTAAACAATAAGGTGTTGACAATTACTCGAATTTTCAGTTAAACAGCATTTATTATTACAATACCGACGTTTTGGTATACACTTACACCTTTTTCAGGGTCTCATTCAATGAAAACAAAATAGTACATATAAAATAACGTGGGCATTATCACACTTACAGTAAGATCTTACAAAAACAAAATATTACATATCATCTACAAAAATATATTCGTTCTTTACATTCTGTTTTACACATCGTACAAAAAATTCACTAAGAGAACTTACACAACAATTTGCAATTTGCTCTCAAAATCGAAAACAGAATAAATCGGAAAATAGTCGGAAATATCTTGCGGAAGGTTTCCTTGGTCACATTGTAATGCGTACTCCTATTGTTCATCTGTACACCAACGCGATTGTGTAGCATGGTCTAGGAATTTAAATAAAACGTAAATAATTTAATTGACTCTTAATTTGGCCTAAAATATTTTTTTCCCATTTTAACATTACCAGTACACCAAAATATACGCTTACGTTTACAGTATGGGGTCCCGTGGCCGCGTACCTGAGTGTCTGGTCGCGAACCTGGGGGAACCGGGTTCGATCCCGACAGACGACAAATATTTCCAATTTTAAATGGCACAAAAGTGACCCCTGTGGTGCACCTTCTACCCCAGCTATGAGTGCCTGTGAGGTGACGCCTGGTAAGCGCCCACACGGTAAAATATATCGTCATCATTACCGATGTCTACATGTGTTGTAGATACTGGCACACCCAGAAATGGGTAATATGCCGTGATGATATATTTATTTATTTATTTATTTATTTTACGTTTACAGTAGTTCTGTTCTTATTCCAAAATTTTAAAATTTTCCAAATCGAAAATGTGTTTTATTGGACTGGAATGTTCAGCCAGAACACATTTGTTCGCCGTGTTGTTTTGCGTTAGTGCGATGTATACTTTCGTTTTCTACTCCTAAACTAACTATAAATTATAATTCTCTTATATGTATTTAATTACATATGTTTTTGAATTCTTTTATAAGGGCAACAACACGAAAATCTTTTTCTTTTCTACGTTATGGTTTAATTATATAATATCTCTTAATATCGTCATGCATTATTACGTTTGTTTTGGTTAATCGCCTGCACGTATAACGAAGTTTTTTGTACTCTACCTACCCAAAAATACCTCGAAACAGTTTTCGAAATAATTACTAAATTCATCTTTTTTAATGTAATAATAGGTTACGAAGGAATAATAGCAGGCTGGTTCTGTTTTATTCTACGTTCATTAATACATTCATTCCACATTCTTCTTCTTCCCTATAGGGAGCATGCTACCCTTACTTGATCGAATGTTTCCTGTTCTATTTTTTTATGATTAAATATTATAACTTGTTATAACTAGGGTAGTAAGTGAACTGATAATGAGAGAATAGTTTTTGTAATTTGAATACTTTTTGTCTTTATCATGAATGAATTATAGAATTCTTGAACACGCGAATGGTTTTATATTTTGTTGAATTTTATTAGAGTACTTACCTAGTAATAATTACATATTAAATGTACTTAATAAATTACTGAATGTTTGAATTCATTTGATTGAATTTAGACATAGATACTTCGAAAATATTATACTGGATAATTTAGAAAATATGTACTTAAGGCGGATTTATGCAGCCATTTTCATTTACATTTACATTTTAATTTAATTTCCATTTAATTCTCATTTATAATTTTTAAATGCACCTATTCATACAAAAATATATAACAAAAATAAATGAAAATGAACGCATGCGCACATATAAAAATACGCTGACAGATGATTAACGTTATAACCCGACTTTCATTGGAATAAAATTTATTAATAAAAATATTCAACAATAGTGACAGCGAAGAAGTTACGAGTTTAGTTTTAAACGTGTTATTGCAATAAAGAACCGTAAAAAGAAACGATATCGGAGATACATAATGACAACCAGCTGATCAACTCAAATTCTCGTCCCTGTCATGTAGTACACGCATGCGGCATTTATAATTTTCATGTATTAGATAAAAGTTGGCCATCTTTAAAAATAAATGAGAATGAGAGATAAATGAAAACGTAAATGAAAATGGTGTATGCATGGCTACATTAGTTTACATACATTTATCTTTTAAATGAAAATTAAATTAAATTAAATTTAAATGAAAATGGCTGCATAAATCCGCCTTTAATGGAAGCGAATTTTCATGGAACGAAACCATAAAAAAATAGGAAATATTTTGCATCTACAATTAATTTTTTGGCGTATTAAATAAATATGTGCATAGGGTTTATAATAATAATTAAAACCCATTTGTTGACGAAGTAGGAAATAAATTCTTTAAATAAAATGCGTAGCCTCTAAGAATTTATGGGAAAAGAAAGCCTATCTCACATAGCCTTACAAAGACAACAAATATTATTTCACTAAAAATATTGTTCTTATAATTTTTGAGATCCCAATAGTGGTATAAAGTGGGACTCTACAGGCACAACTTCAGGAAGAAAATTAAAAAGCAGATACTAAATACGTAATGCACTGATCACAAATTCTTTTTAATTTGGAAATTTATTTCTTAATATTTATTTAAATATTGAAGTGTACATTTTTAATGATACTGGTTCACACGAAATTTTATTAATGTCTAGCGGGCTTACCCGTTTTTATCACAAACACACACGACATTCGACCATCATGCAATTCAACTAAACTCAACAACCTTCACCTAACGCACAAAACTCGCTCTTGTATTCTCGCCTAATGTACAAAAATTACTATTGCAATGTAACTAAATATGACAACAATAAATCATCTAACGCACAAAACTCACCCCGAGTTTTCCAAGAGTAATTTATGTGCGTTAAGTGAAGTTTTTTGTGTTTGGTTGAATTGAATGACAATCGAATATTGTACGTGATCAAAGCTAGTACACCGGCTAGACGCTAGCGAATTTTTTAATAAAAATAATCACAAATTAATATATATCCTATTCAACATCAGTTACGTTGTTAGATAATTCATTATTAATAAAAAAAAATCACTTCAAAAATTATACAGTGTATCCCATTTAGAGATGCCACCATTGGGATCTCGAGAACTATAAGAGATACGATGTCGGTTAAATGGAACTTTTTGTGCGCCTTTGGGAGGCCATCTCAGATGTGCTTTTGTTTTTCCAAAAATTCTCATAGGGCACTAGATAATGACGAAAAACTGAATATTGTTGATTTTTTCTATTTCAAATAACTTCTAAACTATTAGTAATTGAGAAAAACTTTTCAAATATAAAAGATAGATATTTTTATTAGCTAATCAGTGGCGTACGAAATACATATTTATATCCGTAAATTTTCGAGATATAACACAAACTTATATTTTTTTAAATGGAACCCATATCTGATTTTAGTCTCAAAAAATCAATATTTTTTTCTCTTTTCAATGATGTAAGGGTTATTATGTTTTTTATTTGTTTTGCTCCTAAAATTTAATTTTTCTCTTTATTTTCCTGAATTTTCTTATTATTTTCCAAAAAAACATTATTATTTTTATTAATTATATTGTATTTGACCAAAATAATTTGTCGTATGGCTTTATTACTTAATATTTTTATTCTAGACATAATTACAAATTACACTATAATGTGCCAAGGGCGACCTGATACAAAATAATATAAAAATTAATTCGATACGAGTTTTGAGCAAATTTTTTTAACGAAATAAATTGTTTAAATACGAGGAGAATTTACAAATAGAAATCTACCAATATTTTTAAAATAATTGTGAATTTAATATAAAATAAGCAAAAAATAATAATTTTGAAAGCAAAACAAATATAAAACATAATAACACTTACATCGTTGAAAAGAGAAAAAAATATTTATTTTTTTGAGACTAAAATCAGATATGGGTTCCATTTAAAAAAATATAAGTTTGTGTTATATCTAAAAAAATTCCGTATATAAAAATTTATTTCGTACGTCACTGGTTAGTTAATAAAAATATCTATCTTTTATATTTGAAACTTTTTTCTCAATTATTAATAGTTTAGAAGTTATTTGAAAAAGAAAAAATCAACAATATTCAGTTTTTCGTCATTATCAAGTACCCTATGAGAATTTTTGGAAAAATAAAAGCACATCTGAGATGGCCTCCCAAAGGCGCACAAAAAGGTCCATTTAACCGACATCGTATCTCTTATAGTTCTCGAGATCCCAATGGTGGCACTTCTAAATGGGACACACTGTATAAATAATTTTCCCATTTCAAAGTAAGTACCTCTATATCTTGTAGTATCTGCCATTTAATTTTTTATCCTAAAGTTGTGATAGGTACATTCTGTATATAATTATTTTAAAAATTATAGTACAATGCAGAGTATAATATTTTACTTCAGGGAATTTTTTGTTATACAGTAACAGTGTAACAGTTATCCCATTTTCTCCCGCCTACCCAATGTAAAATATTACATATATGGTAGCTCTACTAAACATTTTATAATGCGATATTTACGTGTATGTTTTAGTATTCTAGACTCCAATTTTAAAATGCTTTTACGATAATGTTTTCATCGCAATAAAAATAAATTGAACTAATAAATTTTATGTATGTATGTACGTATGTATTAAATTAATTTTAACATTAGTCAGAGGTTAATTAAACAATTTTTAATATTTTTGTTACGAAACAACTGTAACCTAAAAAGAAGGAACCTTTTTGTTAAAGAAAAATTGCAAGCAGCACATGTAAACTGCAAAGTAACATTCTCAATCTAATCTAATATATGGGGACGAATTGTAAAATGAGCAAGAATTCCTCTCAAATCAAACAAATATCGTTGAAAGACGTGTAGACCTGCGAGTGGAAAACAATGGGTTGCACCTGCATTGTTCTGCAAGTTGGATTCCTCGTCAAGTGCATCTCCTGCATATGAATGCAACGGGGGGCGAAGACGACGCCGATGTCTAGCGTCTCTAGCTCCCAGCGCCGGGGAATCATATCAAAATTACGTGTCTCCCGCAGATATTGAATAAGTTTGTATCAATTCCCAGAATCGAGAACTTTCCCTCTGCGCGACTCTGATTTCATAAAAATTCTTTATGCGGTACCTGTAGCTCCAAGGGGGAAAACTATTCTATTGTTTCGCAGATTCAGACAAGTTTTTATCACAGATTTTCTCTTGTTTCAAACTCAAATCATCTCCTACTTGTTTCTTGTCAATTTATAAAATTGCATTGCTTCTGCTACTATTAAATACAGACATGTGTACATTTTTTTACACGTTTTATGTTATAATGAAAGCAAAGACTTATTGTATTTTCTACATAATATTTGTACGATGTCAAATCAAAGTTATCAGGTACCGTATAGAATTTCATAATTTACAAAGTGTTTGCATTAATTTTTGCAACTGTAATACGTATATATATATATACTGGGTGTCCCATATAACATTACATTCTTGAATATCTCGAAAACAATGCATCGTAACAAAAAGTGTGCCGAATCAAGCTCTTCATAGTTTTTGGAGGGACATCAGATTCTGACAAAATAGCTCCCCGACCCCCCCAGGGGTGGCGGGAAAGGGGATCAACTTAAAAATCTTAAATGGGACCCTACTTTTTATTGCAGATTCGGAAAGAGCGTAAAAAAATATGTTGGTTTTATTCGGAAACTTTTTTGTACTCCCAACAGGTGGCGCTGCAATCGTAAAAACGTAGAATTAATTTCTGATGAAGTCGAGTTATCCATAGTCAGTTTTTAAAAAGTTTCTTTCTTTTAATTCCCCCTGAGTGTTGAGGAGTAATATTTCTACAATTTTGTGTATTTATTGAAACAAAAAACGTCATTTTTATGAAATTATTAATAAAATATTAATCAGTTAATTTTTTTCTAGAAAATTTACATTTTTACGATTACAGCGTACAAAAAAGTTTCTGAATAAAACCAACATATTTTTTTACGCTCTTTCCGAATATTCAATAAAAAATAGGGGGTCCCATTTAAGATTTTTAAATTGACCCCCTTTCCCGCTTTCCCTGGGGGATCGGGGGGCCATTTCGTCAGAATCTGATGTCCCTCCCAAAAACTATGAAGGTTTTGATTCGGCACACTTTTTGTTACGATGCATTGTTTTCGAGATATTCAAGAACGTAATGTTATATGGGATACCAGTATATATATATATATATAATAATAATAATTAATGCCGGAGTTTTCAGAATTTGTGCTCCTTTTTATTGATTGTTTATCGCCACAGTCATCGATAGCAACGTTAAATATATATATTAACTGAGAACTACTAAATTTTTGAACGGGAGAAATATATGACCATTAGTGTAGTGTAAATGCAATAATTCAAAATATGTAATCTCTTTATTTATAAGTACTGTATTTTTAGGAATTTCTTTCTTACTAATGGTCCAAATAATTTTTTGAACCTTATATTTACTGGCAATTTTCACATTTATACCTCCTATCATTAAAAATATATTTCTTTGGTAATGACTATATTTTCTCATATCCTAAACGTAAAATTTAGACTCTGTACCTACCACTCATTAGAATTTAAATAGACATCTACAAATACTAATGATATAATAATGCTGTTATAATAACTAAGAACATTCTAATTTAATACAAAAATGTAAAAATGATGCACTATCTCCCTAAGTAATAAAATAATACAAGGATATAACTACCTTCTAAACATAACTAACTGCTAATTTACCTAAGGATATCATTATGATCTAGATTTTTAAGAAAAAAAAAAAAAATGAATAAGAGGAGAAAGTATGATGAATGAATGAATACTTATGTCATTTTTGGTAATGACGTTGAAAAAAGAAAAATTATTATAATGAAACGATATCTTCTACCTTGTTCATGAGCATAAAAAATATGTAATAGGTAGTTACTTACTGGCATTTGAAAAATATTAGATAGAAAGCTTTAACTCTTGCTGTCGAATTTGTAGCGGAGTTCTCCACTATTTTTATTTTTTATAAATTTTATTTGTGAAACATTATCTAAATTGAAAGGTATTGTAGTTGTAGAAATCTTAATTGTTATTAAATGATGTACTTAGATATTTATCTCATTTTATTCTCGAACAGTGGAATTTGCTAGAAATGGGATAAATGGGTCTATTGCAACGCTTAAAAATATTTATCTAAAATACTGCGTGAAACTGATATTTAGTTGTTTGTTATAAGTTTGTAAAACGATTCTTTAGTAACAAGGTTCCATTATTTATTGCCGAGCAACGAGTGATTAAAATTTTTAAACAGGTTAAATTTGCAAAACCAGATTGAATATTTTGTTATCATGGCAAACTTCTCTGACTTAATATTGTGATCTTAATTAATAAATAATAGTTATTTTTTTAAGTAGGCACTAAAATACCAGATTTACGGAAGAGGCAATGTATGCTGACGAAGCTGTAAATCTGTGTTTAGTGCCGTGTTGAAACATTTTTTTCCGAATTTATTTAATATTAATTTAGTGATTATTTTTAATACCTATTTTGAAGGTTATCCCCATTGCTATGCGTTTGTTGAACGGTTGCTATGGATTTATTGAAGGTTGGTATGTAAATAGCAACAACAGGTAGTAAAAATAGGCAGTAAAAGTAATATTTTACAGACTGTTAGCTGTCAAAGTATTTTTTATATTTATTGGATAATTAGGTTCTATTGTAGATAAAATACTGTACGATACACATACGTAAAGCATCTTTAGTCACTCACGGGTCTGATCCATTCGTGACTAAAGACTAGCTTTATTTACTTGTATCGCAAATAACTAATAAATATGTTTAAAATTACTGAAAATAGTCATCGATAATAACATAATAGAATAATTAATAAAGAAAATTACTTATACTCGTAGTTCAAATTTTGATTGCCACTGGTAACCTATGTTTTTAAACATTTCCTACACATTTATACAAACGTACGTGTTTCTATTTGATGGGGCATTATAAATTCAAAAAATCTGATGTGGCCAACACATGACCTCCCGCCAATTCCATGTTTAAAATAGCAGTGAGCTTTAAGTAAAGTATCATTTCCGGTTAATCGTTGGTAAATAAAATCTAATTTGTTGTCCAATAAATAGAAAAGTCTGTAATACGAAATTTTGGATTGTTTTATTGTTTTTCCTCAAAAATCTGTTAGAGCTCCAAATTAAGTACTACATCCAATTTATCATATATGGTTAAAATCTAATATGTTGTTTCAAATTATATATTCTTATAAAAATCAGCATCATCTTCTAGGTGCTCTAAAACGCAATCTTTGTAAATTCTTCGCCGTACATGGTCCATTTCGTAAATGTGTAGTTGTAAATTAATATTAATTTATAGTGCTGCAAAAATATGCAATTAGCAAATTTAAATCAGATCATCTTGTACATCTAACATTTATGTATGATGAAAAATATATTATTTTTACAAACCTTAATTAAATATTTTACTATTATATTCTCCTTAACACGGTTTCATTATTAATTTTAATATAATTGCTTCCTGTCAGTGACATTTGTTTAAATATGTCAAAACTGTCATTAAAATTATGTTTTTGTTTGACGCATAGGCTAGGTAATACATGAAAATAAATTATATTATATATTCATATTTAAAGTTATTTAGAGATATTTACTAAATGTTATTATCGTAGAATTGAAGAATGTACCAATAATCAATTTTAATTAGTAAAAGTTGCTAAAAAATGATATTGAATGAATTTTTTAGAAGAAAAACTTTTAAAAGCTTGTATAAATGATACGTCCGGTTATCCGATATATATTAAAAACTAATGAGCACTTCCCATATGAGTATAGAATGGGTATACAAAATTTCAAATTTTTTTTATTGATAGTAATCGTGTCCACAAGATCCACACACACGGACACACACACAGTCACACAGACATACATACACACATCACATACATACGTACAGACATCATTGTAGAAATGTTAAAATCGGATTCTGGGGACATCAAAACGTGCTTATTCAATAAAATCTCTATATGCGATTTTTAGCACGATCCCTATACCTCCCTTACCTAGGGTAGCGGGAGGTAAAAAGTATTATATGGTTTAATTTTGTTTCAGATTTTAGAAAAAAATTATAGCAGGAAGCTTATAGCGGAGACAGACGACAAATATTAATGATCATTAGTATAAATAATAATTTACCTTAATTCTTATATATAATTAATTCGGTACACATGCGCAGGTTGACATTTGATAAGTTTTGCAATTTTATAATTTTCCTGGATATTAATTTTTTTTTTTTTTCGTTGAATTAAAATTTAACTTTTAAAGTAAACGTGAAAATTTGTTTGTTTTAATAAAACCATCAAATTTAGAACACTGTTAATTTATTGTAACATTATTGAATTATTGAGGTTACAATTTCACTTTAGAATTAAGACAAGAATTTGACAGTATCAGTGTGGCGATTATTGTCGAATATATACGATCATGTTTTCAAAAGATCATCGTGAATTAATGATCATTACAATTGAAATTATGTTTATAATTATCATAAATATAATTGACATGTGACATACGAAATGTTAAATTAAGAATTAGTGCTTAATTATCATTAGTAGTCGTCTATCTCGGCTATTAAGAATAGTAATAATTTAAAATAAGGTTGATATGTGACAGATATTAAAAGTATTAAAAATTCGAATAATTTGAAAACTAATAACTTTTTTAAAACTTTTATAGTTACTAACATGTACATTGTTGTAAAGGCCTGGTTTTAATATAAATTACTTTACTATGGTGGAAGATTTTATTCTATACCAGTTTTTAAAGGCACAAATCTAATGTTATCGAATTCCATTGCAACATGAAAAATTTTTATTGTAAATTTCTTTTTTTACGATTTGCGATAACTTCTTAAATGTTTCTAAATATTATGAAGTGAGCGCAAACTTTCGAGTTGTAATATGTCTCAAAGCCATAAATCGGAGAATTTAAGTACATTTTTACGACGTGAAATCCGTGAACAAATTTGTCTCCTCAGAAAGTAAGCCAATAAACCAGAGTCTGTAATAACAGCTTTTAATATAATAAACTGAAGGGTGGTAACAGCAGAATATCGGTTGCAGGCATGGCCAACTGAAATATTAGATAATTGTAGGTGGTCGCGGTTTTATCTAGACTAGCTTACACCAATCATAGGCGGAGACGCAGGGAAGAAATAGGGACACATAGAAAACAAGGCGAGATTTTTATGATGTAATCTACCAAGCCATGAAGGAAAATTGAAATTAACTTATGTTAATATTCTGAATATTCTCACTCAGTGTTGGATAAGTACAAGTAGCGACATCTCGTAATAATTTATGGTATTAACCAAATACTAAACAGTTATTTCTGTAACAAGTGTAGGATATTAAGAAATAGAATCACTTTTTCCACGTATGTTGCCAAACAATATTTATTTTGCAAATCTATTATTTACTTCTTGGGCCATAATAGGGTAGTTGCGCATTTTTCAATTATTTTTTTTCTGAAAGAATTGTTCAAGTTATTCACTTTAATACATGTTTTGCGTCTGGCAACTGTATATTTTTCAAAATATAATTTTTTAAAAATAAATTCTTATTTCAAATTTTCCCGTGTGTGACGTGTACTATTAATACCAATCACAGTCTTTCTTGCCCTAGCGGTACACTCTCGGTAGTACACTCTGTACACAATACTATCATTTTTATCTGAAAAGATTTATATTTTTGAGAGAAGCATTATTTTGAAAGAATTTATTCAGTTTTACACAAATTCTTTAGTTTCATTACTTTGTCTTAAATTTGATGATATAAAATAGAAAAATAAAATATGATTTTAACACGAATCAGTCGTTCCACACGTAAAACATAGATTAAATGTCACTAAAAATGACACGTACATTCCCTGAAGTGTGTATAGCCACCTGGTGGCAAAATTATGAAGTTATCTATATAAGAATTAAATATCTTGAAAATATCTGGTATTCAAGAAAATAATTATAAAATATACGTACTGTTAAATAATACTTTTGTATCTGTATTTTACTTTTAGAATTAGGCTGTAAATATTTATATGTACAATTAAAACATAATTCAACTTCTTCGCTTTGTCGTAGTATTACAAGCTTGTATGAGTCATACAGACTTGGTAGAACTATATAATTATTAATAGACACAAGAATTCCACCTCTAACTTTATTTATGGAAATTATGAATGAAAAGTTTTATATTTTCTAATAATTTTTGCATTAATATGTTTAGAATTAGTTTATATTTCATAATTAATACGAAAAAATAACATTTATTTTTTCGCAACTACCCTATTGTTTTCATAACAAAAAAAAACAGCCAACAATTTATTTGTTCTATATATTATTTAAATGAACAGTATTTTATGCTTATAATTTTTTGATAAATGTTCAGTATTTTCAGTATAGTAATAATAAATGTTCAGTAACATAATATTTGTTCAGTATTAATAATAAATGTTCAGTGAGTTAATATATGTTCATTATTTAAATTAAATGTTCAGTATTTTTCATAAATGTTCAGTATAAATAATAAATGTTCAGTAAAATAGTATATGTTCAGTATTTAAAGAATTGTATAGTATTTTTCATATGTTCAGTATTAATAATAATTGCTCATTAAAATAATATTTGTTCAGTATAATTAATAAATATTTAGTTATTCTAGATAGAATCCAGGGGAATGCTTGCAAATTACTAAATGCACATATACGTAACTCTATGTTTGCCATATACATTCTTCTATTTGCGAAGGCACGCTAGATACTCGTATTTGTTCTATAAGCTAAGTTCGTTTGCTCTTTAGAGATTGCTTGGGCGATGTGACCTGTGAAGTAATTTAATTAATAATGGATATTAGTGATACTACTTTTTTGCGTGGGCAGGTTCCGTGCTGATACGTTATCAGTGTCCACCTAAATACGGATTTTGCGTTTAGGTTATGTTTGATTAAAAATATTTAAATGCCGCTAGTGTGTTAAAGCATGGCACGTTAGGATGCCTGTAGCCATGGCGTATTCAGTTATAACATGAACTAAACGAAAAAATTATATATTAAAAAAATATTTTGTTTCTGAATATATAGGAAAAATACTGAACAAATATAAAAACATTCTGAACAGATTATTATTTATACTGAACATAAAATATTGATCAAAATTGAAAAAAAAATTGAGCGCTCAAATACGTGACAAAAACTTACGTTTTAGTTATTTCTCCCCACTCATTTTGAATTTGTGTCCACTTATTTTCAGCACGATTGTAGAAATATAATATTTTATTATTTATCAATTGATATACATATATTATTCTTCACGTAAGAATGACTTTGCTCAATAAAACAATAAAAGGGGTATTATTCTTGACGACATACATAGTTGAATTAGTTTCTCTTTGCCACACTGGGTTTAAAATCTGTTACTTTAGATTTGTCAACGTATTTCATATAAAATGACGTGAATTTTTGCATTTTTGTGTTTCGTGAGGATTTAAAGTCGTATCCTTTATGAAACCGTTAAACACGCAAGCAAAAGTGCCCTATTTTTTACTTGTTACTGAATGTCCTGTTAATATAAATGCAACGAAGAAAGTAAGCAGACAAATATCACCAAAACTAGAGATGGAATTTTATTATAATGTCTTCTAATTATAGACTTAAAAATAATATATCCGTATTTTTAAAATGTCAAATAATATAAGGAACGAAAGAGATAGGTTTAGTTACACCTTGACTTTGACCTTGAATAAATTGTGACCCGCAAACCATCCCCATATTCTCCGCCACTGTCTCACCGTTTTCGCAGATCAACTAACATTAACCACGTTTTTAAGTAATTGGCCCATGTGGAATTATGAGTGATGGATTTTCCACTAAACCCAATGGTTACTATAATTAATATAATAGAAATGGCGACCGACCGGCGTTCCTAGCCCTTTTGCTACAGGCGACTGCGGTTTGTCTGCTCAAGGTAATAACACACATAGCACTGGTATTAGTTTATTACGATTCACCAAATATTAGAGGGCAACGAAAAAGAATTAAAACGATAATTTAACAAAGTGATTTATTATGTGAATTCATATGGTTCTTACCTGGAGTAATAGACGTTTGAAAGATTTGTAGTTGATGGAAATCTGTAAACGAAATAATAATATTAATAGCTAATATTAAAAATTAAATAATTTTATGAAATTCATAACGAGTGTAACAAACTTTAAGAGTATGAGAGAAGATCATTTTGAGTAAAATGTTATTTAAACTTATGTTTAGATATATTCCTTTTATTTACAAATTTTCAAAAAGTCATTTTTACCTCCCGCTACCCTTGGTAAGGGAGGTACGGGCCATCCAACGAATTATGCGGTTTACGTCATAAATCACTAGAAACAATGACGTCATATGTTAAAAAGTTTACATGAGCATGTAAAACGGATTAAAATATGATATGTGGTTGCCTTCATAAATCCAAATCTTTCTTAAAAAGGTAACACATCTGGTATAATTTTTTTCCAGCGAAATCCAATTTTATTTAAAATATTCTGAAGGATACTCCTTACGCCGTTATAAATACTTCATTCTTGTAGTATATGCAACAAACTATCTACTATTATGTGAGATCCTTAAAAAAATACAGAATACTGCATACCATGCAATTTCTCACTGTTTCTGTACATTGCGTATAGCGTTTGCCACACGCTGTACATATAGATTTAATTTTCAAATTATTACTAAAAAAAATAGAACGATATATTACCTCAATATTACAATTTAGTGAAAGAAAGAGCTCACCAATCTATTTTTCATTTTCAAAATATGTCAATAAATTAACTACAAGCTCTTGAATTTGACATGACAGAGCATTTGACATTTTGTCAATGAACAACGAAACCAAAAACAAAATGAAATCGCAATACAGGTTGAAAAGTATAATATAGACATACAGGGTGTATCAAGATAATGGAACAGTGCATTTTATTCGTGTATGTGAAAAGATACAGAAAAAAGTGATTAAGATATTTTGTAAGGTATAGAGGGGGACACATTTTAGCATAAACTTTATTATCTTAAATCCAGTGGTACTCAAACTATAGGGCAATATTCTATTTTTTTAAATGGCATTACATATATTTTATTAACTCATTAAATAGAGAATTTTGTTCTGAATTCAACGATATAATAATATCATACCCTTACATTGCGAAAAATTTGATAAAAATTAATTCAAAATTAATATTTTATTTCTACTTTATCTAAGTAATCTGAGCAAACATTCAATCAACAAAACAAAATAAAATTTATTTTAGTTTTATTACATTCAAGTAAGCTACGATTTTGGCAATAAATTCAACTTTTAAAATACATTTTTTGTTTTATTGATTGAATGTTTGCTCAGATTACTTAGGTACAGTAGAAATGAAATACTAACTTTCAATTAATTTTTATAATTTTTTTCGCAATGTAAGGGTATGATATTATTATATCGTTGAATTCAGAACAAAATTCTCTATTTAATGAGTTAATAAAATATATATAATGCCATTTAAAAATATATAATATTGCCCCATAGTTTGAGTACCACTGGATTTATGATAATAAAGTTTATGCTAAAATGTGTCCCCCTCTACCCCCTACAAAATATCCTAATCACTTTTTTTGTATCTTTTCACATACACGAATAAACGGCACTGTTCCATTATCTTGATACACCCTGTATAATATTTAGTAATATACATGTTCAGAATTACCAATATTAAAAAAATATAATCAAACGTCATTTTGCAAAAATTTACAAAATTTTACTTGATAGTAATATATCTAAACATAATTATTTCTATTAAAGGTGTCAAATACATAATAATAATAATAATAATAATAATAATAATAATAATAATAATATTTTGTCGGCTTTCAACTATTTGTCATAGCCCAAATACTTTATTTTTACCTTTTTACAATTATTTTTTTACATTTCACATATTAATATTATAAAGTATTAAGACAAACACAAACATCCAAGCCCCTGGTGGGAATCGAACCCACGACCTCAACGTCCGAGCGGTGAAGGTCGCTTCGAGTGCTGCCGGGAGACACACTGCCTGAACCCGCTCGGCCACCGAGACAAAATTTTACTTGATAGTAATATATCTAAACATAATTATTTCTATTAAAGGTGTCAAATACATAATAATAATAATAATAATAATAATAATAATAATAATAATAATAATAATAATAATAATAATTATAATAATAATAATAATAATAATAATAGTAATAATAATAATAATAGTAATAATAATAATAATAATAATAATAATAAAACCACTAAAATACCGTTAATAAAATATATTTAAAAAAATAAAGAAAGTTTCAAAAATCCCTAAACGATGATTCGCTGGATAGCCCATACTTATAGGGATCGTGCTAAAAATCACATATCGAGATTTTAGTAAATAGCCACGTTTTAAGATCCCTAGAATCTAATTTTAACATTTTTCACGATGATGCCTTTATGTGTGTATGTGTGTGTATATGTGTGTGTATATGTGTGTGTATGTGTGTGTATGTGTATGAATTTTGTCTTCGCTCTAACTCAAATACTATCATCCAGAAAATTCTGAAACCTTGTATTTCTACCCTATTATATTACGAAAAGAAGCCATTAGATTTGAGTGTAAATCGGATAAACGGAAATGGCACATTACTTAAAGCTCATAATGGTTTTTCTTCAAAAAATACCATTAAATGCCATTTTTCGCATTTTATGTTATTATGAAAATTAAATATTATTATTTCTACAGGTATACATTAATACTTTTTCTATATATTTTACAGATAAATTTAAAAATCATTTTCCTTTTTTTAATCCCGAAGCCTAAGATAAACACAATTCCTTTGTTGCACAGTTTATTTTTCAAATGAATGTAACGGACAGATAAACGTCATTGTTAAAAAACAAATCACTTGATATTAATAATAGTGACATATTAAATAACAAAGAAAATCGTAAATAAATCAATAGTTATATGCATTGGAAGATAATATGGTTTGAAGCATTACTAAATACGTAGGTACGTATTTAAATTAATAATAATTAAATAACGGGAGGTTTTATGTTGGTCACATCAGATTTTTTTATAAATATTTTTTTAAATTTTTTTATATTTTAATGAAGATACTTTAAAAACATAAATGGTTTTAGGGCTGGTGAATATACAGTACAGTTTTATTTATTTAGAATTTTGCCGGTTATTTCGACAAATTTTTATTAAAATAAATTTACTTCTTGTATTTTAATAAGTAAAACCTAACCGATGTTTAACTCATCACTGTGATAACAATGGCATTTATTCTTGTGTTGAAAAAGTACTTATACCCATGTATAAATATATAGATAATGAATAATTTCTTAATAAATATGTTATCTTAAAATAAAACGTATTAGAGCAAATATTGACAAAAACTAGTAAAAAGATATCAGAGATTAAAGATGATAATTTTAGAGCGAGTGAAATTCAAATACATATCAAATTTATAAACAATGTTTGGATTCAGAACATAAATTGACAGTTATATTAGAAACATTATTATTGTTTTAGAAAAGACTTCTTGATCCGATAGAAAAGGCATTACAGAAATTAATATTAAAGTAAAAACCTACTGAATGTTTGTAAATAACAATTTGAATTTAAATTACTACACTAAAACAACAAAAATTATCTTAAAGAATGTACCTGTGATATACATACTTTAGATTAAAACATTTTAACATGTTACTTCATTTTTATTGTCACATAAACGTCACTCACTGCACAAAAGACGAACCGAGACTGACTTATTCAATATTAAACAAATTTGAACTTAATTAAACAAACCTCAGTGCTACACTCTTTTGTTTCGCTTATCAGGTATTCCGCATATGTATGTATACACAGATATTTAAATTATTGAATTTAATAGAAAAGATAAAACGTAAGAAACCTAAAATAAAAAACAATTACTTTATAGCAAGTGGTTGTACAATAATACAAAATTTAATAAAATGTAGTTCCTCTAAAGTAATATTTTAAAGTTTAACTACATTTTTGCATTTATTTACTAATACTTACGATTATACGATTATAAAGATAATGCTTATTATTACAGATCAAAATAATAATAATAATAATAATAATAATTGTATTAAGTTATGGCGACCTTGGCCAATATTTAATTTTCAAATAACTTTTAACTATTATAAATTGAGATAAATGATTCATATAAAATTTTATTATATTTTTATAGTCTATTTCCTGGCATAGACAAAATTTTATTCGATTACTATCTTTGTCAGTTTTTCTTCGATCCTAGCACAAAATAGTGTCTTCCTCCAAAAATGAAAAGATGAAGTTTTAGTCAGTACTATATCCGCTTAATGTTTGTACCTGGAATTGTGGTACAGCCTGTATGTCTGATGACAAATTATTAAGAAAAGCCCATTTTGTTTGAAATATATATATATATATATATATATATATATATATATATATATATATATATATATATATATATAAGAGTTTATTTTCAGTCCACTCAAACGTAATACATAAATGTACAGAATAATAATAAAGTACCACATTATTGTGTTTTATAATGATTGCTAAATACATATTTTAATCAATTCATGGTTTATAATAAGTTATTTATATTATTAAAATTTACTTTCAATTTCTTTAACAATAGCTCGATGAACGTACAAAAAACTGATTATATTTGTCATCTTCCATGCTTGAAAATATTTTTTTCAGTATTGCGGCAAATTTGGAAAAAGTTCATTTGGTCGGACAATAGCGGCGTGTAAATGACCTACGCCAGCGCTACCTACGCTACTACCCAACGCTTTAAATTAAATTTTAATTAAATCTTTTTATACGGAAACGCTTTGCATTCAGGACTTTTTGCTTCTCACACAAATCAATTCACTATTATTTATGACTGCTGAACGTTTTGTAGCTCCGAGCTACAAATTTTAAAAGAAATCAAGAGTTAGTTTGTCTACCTGAATGCTTGTGTATAGTCGTTCATAAAGAATAAGAATATAAATGTTTTATAAAAACTGTTACTTGAATTTGATAATTTAATTGTAAAAATATAGTTAGTTTTGATAAACAATGTAACTATGATGTCAATTAAAAAATAAATAACATGAATTTTGTGATTATATCAATAAACCAAACTACTTTGTACGTACATACATAAAATCACGCGTGTCCCACATAGTGGGTTAGCAAAAACCCGAAACCAATAGCAACAATAAGGGATAAGAGTAAGAGCTCAGCTGACTCACTTCATTCTTTAATAACATTCTTCTTTCGCCTTGTCCACAATCATCATAGTATACATATATAGGAACACATTAAAGTGGCCGATACTCTGAATTATTATTATTATTAATAATAATAATAATAATAATAATAAAATAATAATAATTGCTGTTTTGTAACTTTCATTACGAATTTACGAGCAAATTTTTTATAATATATTTGCTTCATTTGTAGTAAGGCAATGTTGCACTTACCGGCAATATTATTTACTTACACTGTCTGTGCCTGTTGAAATATTACCATGCTATACATCATATGTAAAGGTGTGTAAATGCAGTAAGTATAAATAATCATAATTCATGATCTCGTACTAGTCACGCCTATAGTAAAGCATGGCCAAGGAATTCCATCTATTTCTTAACAAATTTTGCTATTGTATACTTATAATACGGGTATTATAGCGTTATTTGTCAACTCACTTTGATATTGTAACTTAATTAGAATATGATAATAACATAGTAAAATATGATTTAAAGACTATTAAATACTCAAATCAATTATTGTAAATTTGTTCCGTATAATTAATAATGCCTTGAAACTAAATCATTACGCAATATTAATTGTTTATTATCTTTTAAAGTGATTAAATAAACATAAACATATGGCACACATACATAAATTTAATTATTTTTATTTTCAATCGACTGGATATTGTAATTGACATTTTCCGATCAATTTTGAACCGAATATATGAGTAGACCATTACGGAACTCGAGATTGAATTCTTTCTGACCACCACAATCCCCGGATTTAAATCCGATAAAACATTTATGGCAGTAGTGAAAAATATGCATCGGAAAAGAAAACCGGGCCTGAATTATGGTACCATTTAGAAAATGAATGGCAAAATGTTCCCCAAGACAGTATTACAAGTTTAATTAAATCAATTTCTCGACGATGTTCTGCAGTTATTGTATTAAAACGAATGATGATAAATTGTTAAATACGAAGTACAAAATCACAAGCAAAAATTATTGAAGAATTTTTTTCTGCTATTGAAATACCTATATCTTTGGCGCAATATTTTTGCAGAGCACGATAAATTATTTTGTTTGATACTACGTAATTTTATTTACATAGTTTCTGGTTTATAATATGAAAATATTTTATGGTGGGGTCCCGTGGCGAACCTGGGGAACCGGGTTCGATCCCGACAGACGCCAAGTGACCCCTGTGATGCACTCTCCACACCAGCTATGAGTGCCCGTGAGGTGATCCCTGGTAAGCGCCCACACGGTAAAATATATCGTCATCATTACCGATGTCTACACGTGTTGTAGATACTGGCACACCCAGTAATGGGTAATATGCCGTGATTTTATTTATTTCTTTAAATATTTTATGCATAAATGCTATGTTTATAAATAAAACTGTTTGAGTTACAATACAGAGTGTTACAGAAATAAGTACTTTAAATTTAACCTGTGATAGAATATTTCTTAGTAACTCTTTTCGAAATAATATATAATAATTTTTTGGAGACAGGTACTGGTAAAACAGAAAAGTAAGTGACCTTGACAGAAATCGCCGAGAACAACAATATTTCTAAGTAACATTATTTAAATTCTCAATTTTTTTTAGTATTTGTAGGCAGGTAATAATTTTTATTACAAAACTTTTTAACACAGTATCTAGGTTTACAAAAAAAGTTACTAAAAATATTGTTGCTTTTATTTCTGTTACATCGTGTATAGGAGACGGTTTAAAAATCTGTTTTGCTCAAAACATTTCTAGGCACACTGTACATGTAATTTTGGAAACTCTTATTATTATCAATTGCCAAGTCCACAGAAATACTGAATCCTATTTCTTCACACTCTCTATTTCTGTGTTCTTTATTTTTAGAAGACGTGCAAAAATTTTGCATTTTGGTCCTACCCCAACAGTAACTCACTGTCCTAATTATTTACAAACATTGCAGATCTCTAAGTATGTTGTCTTCGCCTTGCAGCCCTCGTTCAGAGATTTACATTCTCATAAATCAATTCTATTTCGGTTCGTGTGTAGCAGAACCCTTTTTACCGGCCGCTAGTTCTTAAGGAATCTATGTCTCGGGCGCACATTATGTCAGCGATATTCTACTGAAAGTCACGTAGTTTTTCGCTATAATCGGATATGTGAGAAGAATTATTGTTATGTTATTTATGATATATAGGATACAGTAGACTGTAAATCTTCACAAGTAGCTTGCAAAGGGTTGGAGGTTGCAAGATATGTGATTATAAGAAGCACAAATGAATTTATTATGATAAACTGGACAAATGCTACGCCATGAATACATTTAAGGCATTATTAGCTAACGTGGTACAATATAATTCATAATACTTTCTGAGGTTTTAATTTATGATTATATAAAATTATGCATTCTTAATTCTTAGTATCTAGGCCTTTTATTTTATATCTTTTTACCTCCCGCTACCCTTGGTAAGGGAGGTATAGGGATCGTGCTAAAAATCACTTATCGAGATTTCAGTAAATGACCACGTTTTAAGGTCCCTAGAATCCAATTTTAACATTTTCAAGATGATGTCTGTATGTGTGTATGTGTATGAATTTTGACTTCGCTCTAACTCAAATACTATCATTCAGAAAATTCTGATACCTTGTACTTCTACCCTATTCTAATATGAAAAGAAGCCATTAGATTTTGGTGTAAATTGGACAAACGAAAATGGCACTTTACTTGAAGCTCATAATGGTTTTTCTTCAAAAAATAACATTAAATGCCATTTTTTCGCATTTTGTAAAAATTAAAGAATATTAAATTTTCTACAAGTACACATTAATACTTTTCCTATATATTTTACAGATAAATTTAAAAATCATTTTTTTCTTTTACTCCTGAAGCCTAAGATAAATACAATTCCTTTGTTACACAGTTCATTTTTCAAATGAATGTAACTGACAGGTAAACGTCATTGTTAAAAAACGAATCACTTCAAAATAATAATAGTGACATTAAATAATAAAGAAAATCGTAAATAAAGCAATAGTTTTGTGTTATATGCAAAGGAACTTATATAGTTTGCAGCATTAGTAAATACGTAGGTATGTATTTAAATTAATAAAAATTAAATCACTGTCAAAAAACTAATCACTTCATAGTGATATTTTAAAAAGAAAATAGTAAATAAAGCAATAGTTATATGCAATGGAGCAGTCTGCAGCATTAATAAATACGTAGGTATGTATTTTAATTAATAAAAATTAAATTGCGGGAGGTTTTGTGTTGGCCAAATCAGATTTTTACCATGGTCTTTTTGAATAAAATAAATAAAACCTACTATTCCAGATAATTCTATTCCTCGTTTGGGCTATCAAGTGACAAAATTATTTCTTGTAAAATAGATATTTTTTTAGATCTGCAAATTATAATTAATTTTTCTATTTTGCATCCGTAACAAAGCTGTTACAGCACCCAAAGGGGTTCCTTAATAGCTCATTCAAGTACTGTAATAGACTAGTATAATTTATTTTTATAAGGTTGCTAAGAATTTCAAAAATATCAAATGTCAAATCTCGTTAAATAAATACAAACAATAGTTAAGAATTTTTTTTTGTTATGTAATTTTGATTTTAAAATTAAGAATACGAAGAAGAGAAGAAATTGAGTTTTGAAGTTAGAAGAAATAGAAAATATCGTATTGTGTTAAAAACAGAAGGTTAGAGTTATCAAATGAATTTTCAAACATCACGTTAATACCGCCAACTGACAAATTTCCCTAAATTTTGACATTACTATTTTGGCATTGAAAGCGCAAAATAGAAAAAATAATATAAAAAACTCATTTCATAATTGTCGATTATTTTGTTCGAAGTGTTCCTTCTCACAAAATAAATGGACGATTATGACTTTCGTTCTTCAATATACTATTATTTAGCACATTTTACTGGAAAGAGTTGTTTGAATAGAAATATATATATATAAGGTAAAAAGAGTAAATGGTATAAATTTATAGGGTATATAAGGGAGTAAAAAAAATAAAATTAACTTACAATAAAAATCCCGTATTCGAAAACGCACTGGCCCGTATTACGAGCGCACTTTTTATAATAAAAGTGCTTTTATGGAGCGTGCTTTTACATTATATTCTTATGAGGAGTGTACTCCATAAAAGCACTTTTATTATAAAAATGCGCTCGTAACACGGGCCAATATTTTCAAAGCTACATACATGTTTATGTCGTAACTCGGAGAGTATGAAAAGAAAAAAATTCATCGTATTAACCATTTTTAAAAATTTCTACGTAGAAAAAGTGATAGCCAAAAGTTAAAATAAATTTAAATATTTTGTTAGTATAGCTTGTCCAGTAATCGTTTGAACAAATGACTTTTAATTACTCCGTATTAATATTAATCGTTGCTACTATGAAAATTTTGGCGTTTCACGCAAATATCGTTTATTTTCAGTGTACGTTATATGTCTATGAAAGTTGAAAATTACTTATTTCATATGGTTCTTTAACTAGACTAACTAATATTTCAAAATCTATCCTGTTTTCCAATATATTCTGATAGTTGTAGTCAATCATAAAATGCAATTATTTTTTTCAGATTTATACAAATTGCTATTTGCAAAACGGGAGCACGTATAAAATATGAATAAGGTATGTTAAAGTGAAACCAACATTGTTGTATAATAATATACGGAAGTAGAATATTTGACAGAGAATGATAAATAATAGAATATTATTAAATGGGCATATAACGTAGGCTTTATTACACGAGGATGAAGTTTAGAATACGAGTATTGTAATTATCTGAGAGTAATATAGTCATTAAATGGGGGTCAAATACTGTACTTTGTCTACAACTATCAATATCACAGATTAAAAATACCTAATAAATATATTTTGTGTGGTTATGTTATAGAAGTTGACGTATGCCAAATGTCAGATGTTGATGTCACATGCTGGCGTGAATAACTTATTTCTATATTAATAAAGGTATCAATAATAGAATAATATACAATAATATGCATATTTCATATGCCACTAGTGTTATATGAGTAGCATATTGTGTTTGAAGTTGGCTACATAATGTATTTGTAATTCAGTAGTTGGAAATAAACACTATTAAATTGTTTCGTTCTAGTTTTGTTTATTTACAACAAATTATTGAAGTTTCAATTCGTACAATGAGTTTTTACAAGAAATGTGTATTTTTTACTTTCGAAATATAGCAGAAAGAAACTACTTAACTGTGAATATTTCGTATATTCTATTTTTATTCAGTTCGTGCTGCTTTGCCCATTTCGCACCCTTTTAGAAAAACATTTATCTGAGCATCCCTTCTTAGTCTTTAGACCTCCCAGGCACTGATTCCCATCCCTTCCACTTCCGGTGGGTGGGGGAGGGTCTTGGCGACCGCTGCGACATCCTGCGGTAGGATTATGCACACTCACGGGCTCAGTTAATCCCAAAGGGATCCATATTATCAGCCACACACGATTATTTATTAGCGCTGTTTGTACGCAGCTGTTCCACGCTGATTATAGCCGGCCTGACACTTTTGTTAATTTACTTTCGTCTTGATTTCAGACATTCAGACCCAGACTTAGCACGGGTGGGCCCATAGGGTTTAGAGTTATAACTTCATAAACAGACTGTGTGAATGAAGGGATTAAAGGGGTTGAGTTTTATTTCAGATATACTACACAATGAGGTGATGATGTTAAAATGATTTATGCGGTTTTTTACATCCCACTACCCTTGGTAAGAGAGGTATAGGGATCGTCCTAAAAATCGCATGTTGAGATTTTGGTAAATGACTACGCCCAAGGAGCACAAATTAGTTTGTTATTAGTTCTATGAACTTTAAAAAAACTTTTCTTAAAACTTTTTAACTTGTATTATACTTTTAATGCAACGATAATTTACTGATTCTAACGTTTATACGACGTTAATGTCAGGCAGGTGGTGAATCTATTCAACTAATTTACAACGTTTTTTTAACTACTACAATACAGATTTCTCAGCAAACTATTTTCTATCGTAAATTTATAATTCACCATATCACGAGTCGTATAAGTAGTCTAAGCATGACTATGTTGTATGTACCAAGACTTGTAATGTCTTCTGCTACTTTTTAAATCTAAGGTCATCTTTATAAAGATCATATTTTTTACATATCTGTTGAACTCATTTTATAAACAAATTTATTTTTGTATTTTTTTAAATCATTCGATATTATAATGAATAAAGTATATTATAATAAACCATATAGGAGAATAATTACTTGCAGAATATTAAATTAAAAACACAATAAACTTAATTTATACTAAATTTTACAAAATGGCTTCTAAACCAGTTTCTGTTTAAATGCATAAATATGGCCGCACATATTATAATTCGATAATTCAGTTTTAATAATTTCCTAAGAACTACTTTACATCAGTTTTTTAGTTGATGCATTAAGTTACTTAGAAACCATACTCCCACTTTCTTCTGTTTAAAATAAAACTGTTATTTTTGCAGTTATTTAAAAGCAGGGCATCGAACCCGCCAAAAATTGGGTTCGGTTTAGGTTCACGTTAATTTGTTTTTTGAAAGATGGGTTCGAGTGCGGTTCGGGTTTAAGCATTAATAAAATTTTCGGTTTTGTTCGCGGTTCAGGTTCGAAATAATGTAAAATGAGAGCCGGAATTTACGCAAAACGCAACAAGAAACGAACACAATTTTCACGAAAAGTCAGCCCAGATAGCAACGCAGACGCCTAAGATGTCGATTATCAGCTGTATTTACTTTTCGAACTAAAAATTAACCTGAATCGGAATTCAACCCCGAACCTAAATTTTAATACACGATTCGGTTTTGACTCAGGTTCAATTAAAAATATATCTGAGGTTCGGTTCAGGTTCGGGTTCGAAGCCCTGTTTAACAGTTTTAAATAAATTTATAAAACTTTTATAAAACGGTAAAGTAACTAATATATGTAATATATGTAAACTTTGATGCATCTATACTACATAATTATTTTTAAACTGTATTATAAAACTTTAAAAAATCTATTTATAAATAACTGTCAAGTACGTTTCTAACACTTCCTTTAATTTAGTGCGAAAGACGTTAATAAAACTAAAACAATCGACGCCAATGAAACTTAAATATAAAACGTTTTAATAACTATTATGTGCCCAAATAATAAGTATCACACATCATAACTTTGTATTGTAGTTTAGCAGACTAGAAAAAAGTTGTACAAGGCAAAATAACTTAAAAGTGTTATAATTCCGTTAAATGAAAGTTGCAGTAACAACATTATTAGTTATAATGTCTTAATAAAAACTCTGTGTTCCTTGGGCGTCCATAGAATCCGATGTTAACATTTTCACGATGATGATTATTAAATAATCGACAGGTGTGCATACATACTTTTTCTATGAATTCTATAGATAAATATTTAAAATAATCTATTTTATAAACCTCCGAGCCTATATTTTAAAGATAAACACAATTCCCTAGTTGGACAGTTCAGATTTCAAATTTATGTAACTGGCAGATAAACGACACTGTCAAAAAATTTAACATTTCATATTATTAATGGTAACTTTTTAAAAACAAAATTGCAATAGTAAAATGTAGCCTACGTTATTAAATACAAGGCCGGGAAACAACTCAAATTTTGTTTAATAATCTGGCCAAAAACACTAGTTCCAAAACCGCTGATGAGGGCGCGACATTCCCGCTGTCATTCAAATGTCCTTTTTAGACTGTAAAAAAAATATATTGATGTTATCAATTTAGCGGTTATAACCAACGTCAAAAAAGACAGCCATAGGACAGTGAGAATAAGTCGCGCTAAAACGGCGAGTTCGGAACTAGAGTTTCCGTTTGACATATATTGTGATGTTTCCCGGCCTTATATTTAATAACGTAGGCTACGAGTAAATAAAACAATATTTCTATAATACGATTGCAAGCAAAGGAACATAATATAATTTCCAGCAAAAATATGTATGTATGTAAGTACTTAAATCAATAAAAGTTAAAAAAAAAAATTAAATAATAACACTACGTTCAGTCCTACAAGAAAAGTATATATTTACTTTATTGTACAATTTCGCCAATTGGGGCATCATCAGAAGTACTGGCGAGAGGTATAGTGCTGGCCACAACAGATTTTTATTAAATTACGTCATGTTCAGATATCACTTAGTATAAATTACAAGAAGTAAATTTAAAATTTCTTTTCACCGTTCAAGCACTGGGATTTATTTTTACCGGATATCTTAATCATTAAGAAGCCACCTAGTTTAGATTCACTACATTAAAAGTGAAACAAATAGTTTTCCCAATGGGTACCAGGGCTATTACCAAGCGTCACCTCATTGGCACTAATTGATAGTGTAAATAATGCTACACAGGGGTCACTTATATGCCATTTAAAATTCGAAATATTTATTTTGGTGTCGGTCCGGATCGATACTTAAAAAAAATATTACATTTTTATTTAACATTAATAACTGTAACATAATTTGTATTCATCCTTATCTTGTTTATGGATAACACAGTGTACAAATTGGGCTGGAAGTTCATAATCGCTTTTATTAGAGGAAGCAGTGTACATCCAATTATGTTTAAATCCAGCGTTGCATATTCATGAAAGAAATTTGTGTAACACTCAGTGCTTTTGGTAAAACTCGCGTTTAATCTCTTCTTCGTATTCGCTGCTGCAGTTCGCGTGTATTTACCCTGTCATCTGCACCGCACATATTGGAATCCGGGTGCACAAGATGATGTACTTTCATACAGTACCGCATTTTGCAAATTTTATATATGCTTTTAAATAAAACAGTTATGTAGATTATATAGATGCTTTTAAATAAAACATTGTTTTGAAAATTTATTAGAGCTTATTATACATGTAAAATTTATATAAATTTAGGATAAAAGAGATGGTACCTAAGTGTGGAAAAACTTCGCTTTTTTATTTTTCATTAAAAACGTAATAGATATACGAGTAGTATTTATCTTGAGGAATGAAGAAAGGAAATATAACAGAAATAAATTAATTTTCTTCTGTACGCAAAATGTAATCATAATTTTATACGAGAAAATACAGTCCATATATTCGTATATAAGAACTAGTTTTTGTTCTTTTTTTCTTTGTTTATAATTTACAGATTGCATTTCTTTTACAACCTATGTCCAAATAAGTTGTTGAAAACAAAGTTATAAGTAATCTATCCAACGTTCACGTGTACCTACTAAATAGCAAATAATAGTAATGTAAAACTATAATGGTGTCGTCCACAATAACAAAAAATAATGGCATGTACACTTTATACTTACAATACTACTTAATAAATAACGATTAAGATAAAAAAAACATTTTTTTAGTAAATACTTTGCGAGATACTTGAATTTGTTTTCAGTGTCACAGTGACGTCACAGTATTGCTACCTTTCTCGCGCAACCTATTATAGAAACTGGTGCGAGAAAGATAGCAATGGTTTCGCTAAATATCAAATGCAGCTAAAAACAATTATGATTTTTTAATACTACGAATTGCCTCAAAATTAAATGAACGTTCGTTTAAAATAATACAAAAATAATAGTGGAAGACCCCATTTAATGGCTTAATGCAAGGACAACTAGTGTCACCATTTCGTAGTTTGGCCGTGGTCCGTGATTTTCGGATTGAGTAATTTAAAATCAACCTAAAACTTTAAGCGTTTATCCTCCTATGAAACCTGATAGTCTGAACTATTAATAATCATTTTAAATATTGCCAATTCTTTGATTTAAAATGATTATCAACACTACTGCCCTTCAAAATTTTACTGATATGTCTACATTGGTTGTCAGTGTATTAAGCATATTTTAAATTCCGTCACCTTTAGATAAGACAATATTGTATATGGTGAGTATCTAATGAATAAGCACGTATGGTCCCTAGAATACGATTTTACTAGTTTTACGATGATGTCTCTCTCTCTCTCTCTCTCTCTCTCTGTGTGTGTGTGTGTGTGTGTGTGTGTGTGTGTGTGTGTGTGTATTCTTTCGTATTCCTCTTCTTTACATCGATATAAAGAGCTGATTAGATTTTGATTATAATTGGTCAACCGTAGATTCCGTTATTTGAAGTTCTTAACAGTTTTTCTTGAAAAAACGCACTTAAATATCATTTTTTGACATTTTATGTGATTATCAATATGAAAAAATATCTTATTCTCTATACTGTTTGATTATACAGTTTCTATCATGTTCAACAGATATAGAGTTAAAGAATTATAAGGAACTTTTGCTACGGGATTTATACAAAGTACATAGAATAGACGGAAGGTAATGTGCTGGCCACATCGGATTTTTTACATACGAGTACATATTAAGACGTCATAGGTTCAATGGATGCCGATTCCAATACGTTCCTTTACAGTCAGTGTTCTTTTTACTCTCACCGACTTTGTTATCAGTTTTCAAAATCATACGATTATATTTTTTACATTTCCATTGTTGGCTAATATTACTATTTCTAAATATGAAATCAGGGTTGTAGGCCTCCACCTGCCACTTTTAAAGCTTTGGTTAATTCTATATTTCACTCACAATGATAGTTACTATAAAAAAATTGAATTAGTTATAACTTAACTTTCGCAACTTAATTTCAATCACAAATAAATAACTGTTTCAATGATAGAACAAAATTTTATTTTCACTACCTACCTGTTATTCTCATTCCAAATAGTTCTAAAAGTGACCCTCGTATTAGTTTAAATTATAAAATAGGTAAACGATAGTTTAAAAAGAATCAACAAAACTTTTAATTTGCATAAAAGCCTGGAAACTTGTTTATGCCCAAAACTAGGATATTATCAGAAGTAATATCACAAGGCCACCTGATTTTATCGATAAATTTTTATTTTGCACGAATTTGTTTGCTTAGCAACAAACACGAAAGCAAACTGCATGGTAAATCCCGACTCCGAAGTAGGAGGGGTTTTACCTAATGTCAGTTTGCTGAGTGATTTTGCTTAAAAGCAAAAAAAAATGAGTGTTTAAAAATAAAAGTTTATCTGAGAGGTAGTGTGGTATTTGGTGAGATAAATTCCAAAGACAACGCAAAATGAAACTTGATACAATAATTGTCACACTGACAGTTATAAACAATAACAACTGTTTATTTACTTGGTAGCGGAAAATTATCGACGTAACGGAGTTTTATCAGTGTAATACTGTTCCCAATGGTTGAATTTGCAAGTACTTTACATCATGATTGGTTAAAAACTAGTCGTTGTAATTTATCAGTGTAAGTTTATTTTAATTGGTTACTTTCGCACACTTCATCAGAAATACACGGATTCAATTGTATAATTTTTTAACCTAAAAATATTCTGTATTATTGTGACAAAAACGGAGCAACTATTCATAGTAAGTCCTCCCTGTGATTATTTGCGTGAACGCGCGACATTCCAAATCCTTTTAGAGTGAGTCCGCTCCTGCAGGAAGTGTAACGAGTGGGGAAACACATGTATTTGGAAATGCACTTAAAGTCTGTCTGTTTGAGTTAGCGCTTACAGATATTTTAATTACATTCTATATTCGTCCTTGTTTGTTTTTTGAGCGCCCCTTGTTCTCTGAGGTGACGTCACTCAACTGAAGATTGCTTGTCTCACATTAGTGTAGTGTAACTAATGTACTCGCACGAGTATTGTTTCTAAGAAGGGCGTTAGGTTTGCATTTCCTGATTGCAAGACTTACTGTATTTACCACTTCAAGCTAGTAATTATTTATATATGAGAGGAGTAATATGAGTACATGTTTTAAATGTTTACAAAGTAAGCAGTGAATAACATATGTCGACGTATTTATATATTCAATATTTGTCAATAGATCATACAATTTAGTCAACTAAGCCAGTATATAAGTGATTTGAATTAATTATCACTCATCGAAGTACCTACTTTAATTGTTTGTGTGTGATGTCCTTTCAATTATAATACATATTTCTTGAGACATATTTTGAACTATTTTTCCCACACTAACAAATTTTCATCTTATTAGTAGACACCTATCTCGATACAAGTAGAAGATTTTCACAAATAGCGGTCATTCCGTTTTCGATCTGATTTTATTTACGCAAGTAATTTCTGACACTCATATTAGTTACATTTCATGTGTAATGAGAAGACATTTTTATTAATATTAAATATAAGGTGATGTATATGATCGAATTTTATTCTTTGGGACATTTGAGATTGTACTTCTAATAATAATAATGCCTTGTAATTGTTTGATTCCGACTGATACCAAATATTTTAAATTTTAAATGGCACAAAAGTGACCCCTGTGGTGCACTCTCCACGCTAGCAAAGAGTGCCCGTGAGGTGACGCCTGGTAAGCGCCCGCACGGTACAAATATGTCATCATTACCGATATCTGCGATAAAGCAGATTGTGACACACTCAGAAATGGGTAATATGCCGTGATGATATATTTATTTATTTATTTATTTAACCATTTAAATTTAAATTCAGGTATATGTATATTTTTAAATAAAAAATATTGACCACTAATTGAAACATTTAACTTCTATTAGATTTATATATTTTAAAGTTATTCAGAAAAAATGGTGTTGCTAAACACTTATGGCCCTCTCCATGCAAAAAGTATTTTAAAATTTGTAATTATTTTTTCTATTTTGCATCTATAACAAAGCTATTACAGAACCCAAAGGAATTCGTTAATAGCTCATTCGAGTGATGTAATAGACTAGAACAATTTATTTTTATAAGGCTGGTGGCTAAGAATTTCAAAAATATCAAATGTCAAATCGCGTTAAATAAACGTACACAAACGATTGTTAAGAATTTATTTTATATAACTTTGAATATAATACTAAGAATAAGAAGAACAGAAGACATAAAAGAGTAAATTTAGCAAGAAATAGAAAATATTGTATGGTGTTACAAAAATAAAGTTAGTGTTGTCAAATGAATTATCAAACGTTATATTAATACCGCCAATTGATAAAATTCTCTAAATTTTGACATTACTATTTTTCATTTAAAAAAGGCATAGGATGTGCAAAATAGAAAAATTAGTATAAGGAAATCATGAGTCATAATTGTCGATTATTTTGTTCGAAGGATTGGACAACTCCACTGCGCGTCAAATTAATTTCATTTTTTGTTTCATTTATTAATCACGTCCAGAATTTCATGACTCCGTTTTCAAAATATTTTATTAATCAATAAAAAATATGATGCCATGAAGTGTAGTAATGTAAAGTTTTGTGAATATAAATACAATAAAGATATCAAGGAAATAATAAGGACCTGGCTAAAATAAGAATTGTAGGATGAATATTCTGGCTAAAAATTTGCACAGGATAGGATTCATATGCAGGTGGTAGGTTGCAACTGGATAATGGAATATAGTAACACTTCACTTAACATGTGCGGATTTAGATGATTAGGATGTAATTCAACTAAATATGTACGTGTAAAGTAAATTTAAAATCATGTGTACCAGTTTTGTAGTCGTCCTTTTAAGGAGTTTGTTTTCAGATATTGATTTCCTTTTCAGGTTTATTATATCATTATGATTTATAATGTAACTTACAAATTTCGACATTTTTTTTTTTAATTCTATAGAAATCAACAACCAGTTTAAATTATTAGTATTATTAAATTTAATTAACTGAACACAGTATTATAAAACTTGCTTAAATTCTCTTGAATTTTCAGAATAAAATAAAAACTGAACGTTAAACAATGGGCTACTTGCGTACCTTATTGTTATTTCATATTTTTGAAGAGCAGGTAAAAACTTGCTACAAATATTTTTCCTTTTGACAAAATTTATTAATTAGCCAGAAAAAAAATAATGAAATTTGATTATTTGAATTACCTCCATGTATGTCATAAAATTACGCCGCGCCAATGAGTGGTCGTAAAGTCATAGCGTTTGTTTGTACGGGTAATGCAGATCTCCTGTTTGACGTTTCAACAATAGTTTGGAGGTTAGGATTTTAGTTTGTCTTTTTTGTATCGAGATTTTAAATTACATGTAACTACCTATTTGTTTATTTGTGAAGTAATTAATATATTTGAGAGCCCAGAGAGAGAAAAATGTCAAATTCAAATTAAAACTTTCTCGCACGCCATGCCATCTATACGTTACATTTTTAAACATGGTTTCCTTTTTCTGTTCAGTATAATGACATCACAGAAAAATTTCTTTCTTAATTTACTAAAAAGCAAATAATTTTTTAAAATAAAATTTATATTTTTATATATGTTGTCAACATAACATTACGTATATAGTGATAGAAATCGGATTTTCAGTACCACGCAAGTAGTCCATTCTTTTAAATTTTATAGATATTTGTAATTGTAGACTAGTGTGTCAGAGGTCAGTTGCTAGTGTTTTGGTCGTTCTTCTAGTGTAAACAATTCTATTCAGAAAAATTTGAATATGAATCTAAACCTAATTTAGTCCATTTTTAAAACATAGAACGTTTCCAAATAAAAAATTATATAATATTTTTGGTTTTCAAATTTTTTTCAGTTTCTATACATATACGTATGGTAACAACAGCAAAGCTATGTCTTTCGAATTCCCATACAATTCTTAATCTTCTTAAGCAGTTAAACACCAGTGTAATAGTCTAACTTTAACCATACAAAATTCTGCAAGTAGCATATCTGATTATTAACATTCAAGCTTAATTCAAACGTAACAATAGCTTTGTCTATGCACATCCACCCACTTAAAGAATAGTTTAACTTTCTGACAAGTTAAGCAAGTTCGAATCCAACAATTACTCCCCATTGTGGCGGTCTGGTGCGCCTATGTGCATTACTTCCGCCCGGCTGCTTCAAGATAATTCTCCCATCCTCCTCCAGGGCGTCGCTGCAGTCGGCCGAGCACGTGCATCGCCCTCTGGATCAACAGAAACCACCTTTGATGTTCGGACCCCACCAGACCAACGCTTTCAAATGTGCTAATTGGCTTATGTGTCTCCCGCGCTAGAATTCGTTTACTAGTTTTTCAATTACAGGAGGGAGCGACAATGTGCACTAACAAGAAAAGGAACTTGTCATTACTTTTTACGTTTCCAAAACTTAGGGGAGAAAGAAAGGATTTCCAAGTATTTTTTAATTAAATTTGAACTTGAATACATTTACATATTCTGCGAATTTGAATTCTTAAATAATATCTCATTTAAATAAGTACTCAGTATGTTCTCAAAAATTCATTTGATTAAACTTAATTAAGGTAAATTAAAATTATGTATACATTTGAATCGGTCAATGGAAGAATAGTGCAAGTACAAAAACTTTGTTTTGAGAAAATTAAAAAAAAATCTGATGTGGCCAACACAAAACCTCCCGCTATTTAATTTTTATTAATTTAAGTACATACCTACCTACGTATGTACTAACGCTGCAAACTATTCCATTGCAAAAAACTATTGCTTTATTTACTATTTTCTTTTTAAAATGTCACTATTATTAATTTGAAGTGATAAGTTTTCTGACAGTGACATTTACTGTCAGTTACATTCATTTGAAAAATGAACTGTGTAATAAAGGAATAGTTTTTATCCTAGGCTTCGCGACTAATAAAAAAAACTATTTTTAAATTTATCTGTAAAATATATAGAAAAAGTATTAATGTATTCCTGTAGAAAATTCAATAATCTTTAATTTACACCAAAATCTAATGGCTTCTTTTTATATTACAATAGGGTACAAATACAAGGTTTCAGAATTTTCTGAATGATAGTATTTGAGTTAGAGCGAAGACAAAATCCATACACATACATACATACACACATACAGACATCATCGTGAAAATGTTAAAAATGGATTCTAGGGACCTTAAACCGTGATCATTTACTAAAATCTCGATATGAGATTTTTAGCACGATCCCTATACCTCCTTTACCAAGGGAAGCGGGAGGTAAAAAAAACTGTATAAGTAACTTTTTTGTTTTTAATTTTTTTTTTTCATTTCGATTCACAGAGAATTAGAGATACAAATATATAACCAAAAAATGCAAAAAAATCTTATAGAAGAAACTGCAATAAAATATTCTTATGTGGCCGTTAATTCTATGTATTTTGTATAAATCCCATACCATAAGTTCCATGGAAAAGGGTCTATATTATCCAGTATAATTGTAGCACGAATACATAATATTATGTAAATTGCACTTGACACTAGCATCTGTCAATTAAAATTATTTGAATATATATGCTGTTTCCATGATTATAGCAAAGCTAAATGATTTATAAAAGTTAATCTCTTTATAATTCTTTAACTCTATATATATTTAATATGAAGGAAAATATATAATTACACCGTTTAGAGAATAAAATATTCTTTCATATTGACAATCACATAAAATGTCTAAAAATGATATTAACTGCGTTTTTTCTGGAAAAACTTCAAAAAAGGGAACTTCCGGTTGACTATAACCAAAACAGTCCTGCATATGGGTGTCAAGAAGAGGAAAACGAAAGTATTACAATTTTTAAAATTGTAGTATTGGAGTTATCGTCGAAAAAAAAATTGTCACACACACACTCACACACACACATACATACAGAGTTCATCATAAAACAAGTAAAATCGTATTCTAGGGACCCTAAAACGTATTTATGCATTAAAAACTCACTACCTAATTTTTTGACCAAATACAATGTATTCCTTACGGAACGTAAAAATGAAGAAAATAAACTTGAAAACAAATACATATTTTTAATGTTATAACCACTGTTTTCACTCCAAAAAAATGTTATTTTTTGTAAAACTTACAAAAACTATGTGTCAAATGACGAGTGATAATAGTTCAACAGGCATATCGAGATCCTTTACCTTTAGCATAATATGGAAAAATTCTAAAAATCCAGTGCGTTTAGTGGAACTTACCATGTAAAACATATGGAATAATATTGTACCAGAAGAGTGTGCATGGCTAGTAGATACAATGCCCAATAGAATTAAAACTGTTGTAACTACTGAAGGTGATGTAACCAAATATTAAATAGCAGATTGCATGAATAACATAATCAGTTTTTTTAAGTTTAAAATCTATATTTTAAACTACATATAGTCGAAATAAATTTCTAGAATCATTTTCTGTCATTAAAAGTAATGGGGTATTTCACTCAATTTTTTTTATTATTTTAAATAAAACTTCATTCAGTTTTGAAGCAATTCATAGTATTAAAAAATCTTAATTGTTCGTAGTTTAACAGTATTTTATTTTCAAGAAATCAGTGTAACGTCACATTTCCTCTATACTTGTCTTTCTCACACACACTGCTCTGAGTACGCTGCGAGAAAAGGATAACAATTATATGACGTCAATTTTCCCTTTTAGCAAATGTGAAATATCTCGTAAAGTAATTATTTAAAAAATGTTTTCATTGTTTTAACTATTATTTATTGAGCCGTACTTTATATTAAATTGAAATTTTCTTAATTTTGTTGTTATGGTGGAATACCCCATTATTTAAAATTAATCTCTAAATATTATAAAAATACTAATTTAATTTATTCTTTTGTAGTCAAATATCTTTTTCCATCTCAACTTCTTTTCCCATAATTACCAAACATCACCTAACCATTCTTTCCCATGCGGGTACAAAGCATCTTCTTCTGAATCTCCTGTGTCTTCCAGGGTTTTGTGTGTGTATCTGTTTCCTCAGTCCCTCTTTCTGTTTGTCCCTCAGTCCTCTGGACTTTCCTGGACCCCAAAACAGGACTCGAGTCTTGGACTTTCAGTGATGTTACAATTAGCTACCATTCAAAGCAAACATTCGCCATGTCGAACGAACTTCAGCAGTGGCGTAGCCAAGGAATGCAGGAAGAATGTGCAAGTGGTGAACGAGTGAGACCTTCAAACTCTAATTATACAATGAAAGTTAATGATGTGGATGATAAATTTGTGAAAATGCTAATAAGAATACGGTAGAATGTGACGTCAAAGTTCATACAGCATAATATCTGAAAAACTATCACATACCTTCATTTATATAGATAACGTAGGTGAAGAACAAACGGTTTTCTTATTGTTTCTAATTTGACATCACAGAAGTGGGGGGTTGTATTTCATTCTATTTGATTATTAACGAAATCAACAATAAATTATTATTATTTCTTTTATTACTATGAAAAATATTGCATAAAGTTTCATTTAAAAAATATTTAGTTCAGCATAGCTTCAAGTGTTCTATTCTATTCCAAAAGTAATATTCTTTCTATTTCTTCAATCAACTATTTCCTTGCCAAAAATTATGGAATATATATGAAACTTATATTGTACTCTTAGCCACTTTAACGCAACACTGTCTAATGTTCATTATCAAAAATTTGCTTATTTTTACATATTTTCAATTGAAGAATAATTTTTACCTCTCGCTAAGAGAGGTATTGGATTCATGCAAAAATTCGCATATCCAGATTTTCTTGAATAAGCACGCTTTAAGGTCCCTAGAATCCGATTATAACATTTTTAAAATGATGTCTGTGTGTGTATGGATGTGTGTATGTGTGTGTGTATGTGTGTATGTGTGTGTGTGTGTATGTATGGATGTTGGAGGAAAGATTCTTCAAAAACTATAAAACTTAAAAAATATTCAACTGCAGTTTCTTCAATCTGACATCCCTGGGAAGAATTGAAAAGGTTTTGGTAACAATTGAACAACCGGAAGTAGTAGATTCTTAATTCTTCTAAATATATTTTTTTGGGAGTTTTTTTAATTAAATATTGAAGAACATAAAATTCTCCACCTAATACACTTAAAATTTTTATTATATCTTGTGTAGATTTAGAGAGAAAGACACTATAATTTATAGAGTAAACTAATCGCAGAGGCTAAGGCACTAAGGAAACCAGTTGACAAATTCCAATGTTTATAACATAGTTTGTAAATGACACATGTCATTGTCAAATATCAACAGTTTCAGTGACATTCTGATAGCTTTTTCTTGGAAGTATATTTAATCTTTCTTATTGTTTTATTAATTAAATATATGAAATTATAAGTAAAATTGTGGTAACAATGCATATATCCATCAGAAATACCGCCAATCTGGATGAATGAAAAATAGATATAATTAGAATTATATGTGTGCAGAAGACCTGTTAAATACAATAAAAAACAATATTTGGGTAAAGTTCTGTAATGTTTTGTTATAAAACGACGGTTCGAAAGCGAAGTGCAATACAATACTTATATAGCCTAATATGGAAATTGCGAGAGGTTTTGTGCTGGCCACAACAGATTTTGTTTGATACCCATAATTATTTTTTGTTTTCAGTATTTCTGAATTTATGTTAATGTAAAAAACGCGGTAATTATGATAAAACTTTATTTTACTACACTTGATTTTGATCTTTTGCTAGGCTTTAATCATATTATCCTTTTATGATAGATTAAATTAAATATTATCACCTAACAATGACAGTATATTTTGAAATGTTACTCTTCAATAATTATTGAATCAAAGAACGAAAAATTCTTTTCCTATTAAACGAAACGATGGTTTGCGATGGTCAATGTTGAACCTGTAATAATATACCTAATGTAATATACATGTAGACAATTAGGTAGTCTACGTCATGAAAATGATAAAAATAATGTAGAACAACGTAGAAAATGATATTTACCGAAACATACACATACGCGTGGAAAATTAAAAATTGCAGTGGTGTAGTAAATATTTATTTAAAATAGAAATAAAATAAAGATATATTTTTAGTCATGTACTGTATTTATGTACGTTTTAATTCGTAGCTAAACAACAAAATAGGATATACTATGCACAACACTGAGTTACATACTCGTACTTGACTGGTCTTACTAACCTACATTAATTCAGTTCCCTTCTACTTCGTTGGTGTCGCATATTATTCAATAACGTGCAATTGAAATAATTCTATAGGTAATAATAAAATTCTGTTAAAGAGAATAACTATTATTATGTTCGGGCGCCACTGGTTCATTACTCATCATCCGTTCCTAACATCTATTCGAATTTCTGTTCTGTAGGTATCGTGTCTGTGCTGCATTCACACAGCTCTGGGCACGAAGCTCGGCTCGCGAATCCATCCTTCGTCGTAGCCACAGCCAGGCAGAGCAAGAGCAGCAGGATCAAAGGTTCGCTGCAACTTCGTGCACCGATTCTTAATGAACATCAGCGCTCTGGTGGTCTAGCTATCACACAGGGACGGATTGGGCTGGGGACCAACAAGAGCAAACAGAGGGGATGATACCAAAGATACCACTAGTTTCAATGCTGACAATAGTATATGGGGATTTAGAGAATACGAAAGTTTAATCAAATAAAATTGACTGGATTGTAGCGAACAAATCAGAGATGCATGTAAGTTTGTAGAAGAAAAAACTAAGGCAAGTAAATTAAGGTTATTTTTTATACTTAATATTTCTTTAAGCTAAGACTGGTAAGCACCTTTTATGTTACACTAAAAGCAAATTAATGCATACCGAATTGAATAACAAGCCTTGACAATAGAGAGTTATTGCAGCTTCAACGCAAAAATAGCGTGCACTTTAAAGTCACGTGACAGCCCGAGTGAAGAAGGAAGAATTAAGAAATGAAACAGCGTTAACTCGTAATGATCTCGACAAAAGAGGGCAATGGATAGATTTGCCAGAGGTCCTGATTTGACAGGGACAGAACCAAGTCCCAGTGTTCGGACCGGTTTGTCATTTTGTTCCAATCATCATTAACTTAAATAAAATTTATGTGGAATTTAAAAACCAAATGATAAATGACTTTATTCTGCGCTCATCTATGGATCGACAGTGATACCTTTGAGTCAAATGATATTACACCACAATCAAAGAGTTAATTATTGTATTCACATTGCAAGTAATGTATTAATATTAAGTACGGATGGCCTGTGGAAGAAAGAACTAATGAAAACATGAAAAAGGTTGAAGATTTGATTTTAAATAATCTAAGGGTAACAGTCTTATGCCCGATTGCACCGCTAATGATTAATATTAAAATTTAAGTGCTGCTTAAATTGATATTTCATAAGTTGTTATGTTTTAGGATTCGAAACGAAACGAAACGGCAAATGAGTAATTGAATATTGCTATAAAAATTTCGATTAGATTTTTTTGTTTAAGCCAGGCTTAAAATTTAAGAGTCAGCTGTACAACTGGGCACTATTGCTTGAAAATGAAGTATGAATGCCATAAGTAAATTATTTCAATATTTCGTATTATGGCCCTTTTATTTTATGTCTACGATAATGGTGATGTTTGTAATGAACTAACTTAAATTTAAAGGAATAATGAACTCATTCGAACGACGAGAACTTAAGTTAACATTTCTACAGCTTCTAACACTAACAGTGTTTTAGCTGGATAGTAAATCCTGTTTTAATAATATTAATAATAATAATATTTTTTGTTTGGTTATATGTACGTATAAGTAAATTGACATGAAGGAGAATTCCAAGCTGAATTAAAATTTTTAAACCGCGGTACCGTATCTTTAACCGAATCAGAGTTGTTGATGAATTTGTGGAAAAGAGTTGACAAAAATTATTTAAAAATCATCGGTAATTTACTTCTTTTGATGCCACGACAAATGTAAACTATTGCAAATAACAAAATCTATTAGACTAAGTATTAAAAACTTAATATTCTGCATATTTTGTGCGATTAAATTTGCTTATGTATGTATGTATGTATGTATGTATGTTTGTATGTATGTATGTATGTATGTATGTATGTATGTATGTATGTATGTTTGTATGTGTGTATGTATGTATGTATTGTTCTGGTTACCTATTTTTGATCATAACTCTTTTAGAGTTCATCCAAGGTAAAAATGCAAAAACCTTTTTTGTACAAAAAGTTCCGAGCTTTAATTTTGTATTCTTGTAAAATTTTGATACAGGCCACTGTTTTCGAGATAATAGCAAAAAACTCATTTTTTGCACTTTTAATCCAAGATGGCGGCTCACGCCGAGCCGCCCCAATGTCACAAATTTGAATTTTTTATCCCCATCTCGACCAAAACAACATATGTTAAAATCGTTTTTTCCCCACCTTTTGTAGGGTAAAAATTTCTATTGACTGGATTGTTGTAAATTAATACACTATATATAGGACAAACCAAACGGAAAATTAGTACTAGATTTAAAGAACATATTTATCATCTCAAAAGTAAAAACATTTTTAATTCAGCCTTAGCCCTACACCATCATGAAACAGGTCATAACTTCACTTCTGATAATGTTAAATGCTTAAAAGTTAATTATAACAAAAATCTCAACATGTTGGAAGCTATTGAAATGAAAAAACATTCTCAAAATTTATTAAACACTGATTTGTCGCCACTACAGAATACACTACTAAAATTTGTCAACCCAATTGTTAAACATCATTCCTCAAATTAATATTATCCCTAATTTACTATTTCATAACTTATTTATATTTTATATTAAATTATCAAGTAAGATAAAAATATTGTGACTGACATAAAAATTTGATATATTTTTGACATATTTATAAATTTTATGTTTATTTTATTATATTATTGTAGTACAACTGACGATGATTGCATTGCAATTGAAATGTACATATTGATAATAAAATATAATTTGTGAAGAAAGGTTTGTTATTATATTTAATTTAAATTATATATCTTCACGTATACTCAATTAATTATAAGTTATAATACACTAATTTTCTAATTTACTGTCGACAGTCCAATAACTATTGTACTAGGATTGTAGAAAAGTTAGGGGTTGCAATATGTTAACGGCAACATATTCCAGGATGACTACTGTTTCAAATGTGTTTTGTCGTAACACAAATGCATAAGTGTGGAAAATAAATGAACGATAATATGAAATGAATTACTGTTGCAAAAGAAACAATAAGTACCTACGTAGAGAAAATGATGGTTTAACTTGCCGATCCGTCTCTGGTTTAGTCCCTCCCGCGCGGAAGGGAAATGTATGCAGGCAGCGATTAGTTGGTTTAATTATTAGTAATCAATTACTCGCAACTGATTGAAGGTTATTTGTAGGAGGATTCATTACGAGTACGCTCATTAATCCTACAGTGTAAGAACAGCGCCAGTTATGAATCTTACCAGCATTGTGGTCACTGCTGAGAAAAAAAGATAGCGTACAAGAATAATAATTGTGAAATGAAAGTCAGTCAATTATCAATTTTACTTGTGAAAATTTAAGACGAATCATAAGAGATCTTTTTTTTTGGGTAGTGCAAAATAACGATCAGAAAAAAGATCTCACATGGATCACAAATCAGATCTTGGGTAGATGCGAAGTTTATTGATAAATAGCACTTCATTGTTTATTCTGTAACTCAGTGGTTAACTTTTAACTGGTTAAAATTTTTAACCAATCAAGTATGTTGATATATAATAAAAATTGTATTTTTAGTTGTCAAATCAATATCCATTGCATAAATTTTTTGACCAGTTGTTAAAAATTAACTACTGAGTTAAAGAATAGGCCTGTAAATCATCACATATGTATTACTGAATGAAACAAGAAGTTCTAATATTTTTTTTATAGCCAAACCTATATTTGAAAGATTCAGAAAAAGACCGAAGGCCGTATTCTACGACGAAAAATACAAGTAACTTTATGTTGCCGATATTCGCAAGATGACAATTGTTCTATTTCACAAATGTAACGTTTCCTTAAAATTTAGAGAATAGCTTTATTTAGGCCTAATTGTACTACTAACATTAAAAAATTAAAGTTAGTTTTTACACTGTAATTAAAAAATTATACAACAGAAATTAACAATTTATTTGACTAAGTGAATAAAATCAAGTTTAACTTTTCAGTGTCGGTGGTGCAACTGGGCATTCATGTTTTAACCACATACATATAGCGAAATTTAATATTTTAAGCCTGCGATTTGGAAAATGACATTTACTTATTTGCGTTTCAACTTATATGCGTAAACAAAAATTGCCGCTAAAAAGTTGGTTCCTTAATCTGCTGATCATTGATCAACGGATTAATGACGAATTCGGCCGTTAGTGTTGCATCACTTAAGGTGAGTTTATGCACCTTATTTTTTATTTTACTTTTTCTTTTATTTTTGTTTTTACTTTTACTTTAAGTTTAATACTTTATGCAGCTACTTTAAAGCCTTCTGTACACATGCGCAGATGTGATTTTTCTGGCATATCAGTTGTCATAAATCTAAAGAGATAATTATAACCTTTAAAAATGGACACAAATGTAATAATTTGTAGTGTTGCCAGAAGTCGAGACGAGACGAGACTTGGGGTCGGTCTCGTCTTGGTCTTGACTTGGTCTCGACTAGAGTGGTCTCGTCTTGGTCTTGTCGAGACGAGACTTGATGTCAGTCTCGTCTCGTCTCGTGTCTCGACAAGACTCTCGACTTTACCTCCATTAATAATTTTTTAATAATCGTATCTAATAGTACATAAAATTCTAAGAACAGCAGTACAATCGCGATTAAAAAATTCCAAATAATATTTGAGATATTTATTATTAAGTTTTCCATAAATATCATCAACTTGATACTTGACCTCTTCAAACAATTAATATGAAAATATACGTATATATCGAGTGTTGTTTATCATTACTAAACATAAAATATATAATTTCAATTCCTTAACTACAGAATGCATTTCTATTATTAGCAATAGTTAAATAGATATGTGTATGTTTAAATGAAGCAGTAAGTAAATGGATAAAAATCCCCAAAAAAGTAACTTCTTTCGCTATTTTTTTTTTATTTTGTTCTAAATATATATTAAATAAGTAGATAACTAAAACTTAGACTTTTGCGTATCCCCTGGTACGTGTACTACAGGTTGAGAACCGCTGTTTTATTTCAAAAGTTTGACCTTGAGTTATGTTTTGGGGTAACGTTATATGATGATCATACTGACTATAAAACTTAAGGGATGGGGGACAAAGCAATAGTTTTTCCAAAAATATCACTTCCTTACAAACTTTTCTAATCTTTACATTATGCTTATTTTTATTAATTATATTCTGGCCACAATTTTATCAACGAAGCTGAAAATAAGAAAATACGAATGAACAAAAAATTATGAATTATAATCCCAGTACAAGGATATCCCTAATTCCAGTATTTTATAATACCCAGTTGAACTGAACCTTACATTAAAATACGCCGAAAAGAAAACAAAGGCCTTTATGACCAATGACACCGGGCGAGGAAAGTGTACTTGTACTTTGCACGTGTTTTTACGAGAAATGTTTAATACCAATTTCTTAGAATGTTTGATACCAAATTTCCCAAATTTTTATACCTGTAACTACATATTTTAACAATGTCCCTTACATTTCACTTTATTGAGATAAAGTTTTACTTTCATTATACATCACATAATAGATACATAAACTTTTATCTTTTGAAGTACATATTTTCCAAATTTTTGTTTATATACGATACCATAATTTTTTTATTGGCATTTAATGATAACACTAGAAAATGTTTTATTTTAATTCGCAGGAAAAGTATTTTTACATAAATTATGGATACAAAGTTTGAGAAGAATTAAATCTTCGTTTTTTATACTTTTACTATTTCTTTACAAAATAATTATATAACTGATTTGTTAGTATTAATAGTTTACATTATTTGCATTTAATATATTCCTATTTCTATATGCACTATGTATTCATATGTTTGAATGAAGTGAAATATTTAGGCGAATAAGAAGTACGTCCGTTGAACAAGTACAATATGGTTGTTTTAAACAGGGACACAGACCGGGAATTTCCCTAGGATCGTAAAATCTTTGTCTGCATTTCCGTAAAATTCTAAGAATCTCAATAGATTCTTTAAAAATGAAAAATACTGTATATTTGAAGGGAACGTTACTTTGTTATAATAAATTAATTTAATAAATAAAACTGAAGTACATTGCTAACGTGGAGAATGCACCACAAATGTAACTTTTGAGCTATTTGAAAATTGGAAATATTTTCCAAGATATAGTCAGTTGTACCAATATTTTAATTGAGAATTAATCAAAAAATAAATTAAAATCAACATATTTATACATATAAAACATGTATATTATAAAATAAAGGTTGATTTTAATTTGATTAAAATATTGGTGCATTAAAATAACATAAGAATTCTAAATTTATATTTCTTTCATTTCACCCCATCTACATTGTAAATTCATTTAAAAGTTACATTTGGATTATTTAGATGAATAAGGAATACATCATATTTACATAAATTAATGTTTTTAGAACACAACTATAAAAGTAGAAAATTACAAAATTTGAAAAATTAATATCTCTCTTATTTATATGAATTTTCGATCAGTATTTACAGCAATATTCTCAATTTTTGAAGCACTTTTAGAATATATGTTTTAAAAAAAATACCTTTGATCTGAAGTCGAGAGTCTTGTCGAGACTTCAAGACTTTCTCGACAAGACTTGATGCTGGTCTCGTCTCGTCTCGACTTTTCTAGTCGAGACCAAATGATGGTCTCGTCTCGACAAGACCAAGACGAGACGAGACCAAGACCAAGACTGGTCTTGGTCTTGTGGCAACACTAATAATTTGTGCATCTGCTATATTACTTGTAGCTTTACCCATTTCCTAACTTTTGCAATGTTACCTACACAAAAACAAATAAATACAGCAAACGCTGACGTTTGTCACTTAAAGTGGTACACATGCGCAGTTTTTTTTTACTTTAAAGGTCTTAAGTTGAAAGTTGGCTAACTTTAGTTCTTAAAGTAATTTTTTTAAATATATATACTTAGTTTCAAAAATAATATTTTATTTAAAAATATTGTACAATGTACATTTCGAGGTATTACCTCATCATCAGGTAGAAAAATAAATGATATAAATATAAATATATAAATAACAAAAGAGTGAAACAAATTACAAATTAATAAAGATAACAAAATTGAAAATTTATTAATATAATATTACTAAAATTTTGAAAAAATATTAGGATCTAATAGGGGTGAATTGTTTAAATCCAAAATTTCATTCATTCGATTTTCTTTTTTGTGTAAAGAATTTTTTATTTCCAAAGCTTCTAAACAATTTTGTTTTCAATATGGAGTATTTTTAAATTTTGAATTGTACAAAAATGTTCATTGTTAAATAAATGTTTTGCCAAATTTGAATTTTCTATTTTATCGTATTTAAATTGTCTTAAATATTCACTAAGTATATATATATATATATATATATATATATATATATATATATATATATATATATATATATATATATATGTATACATGGTACGTGGTCACTTCATATACGGGAATTTACTCAACGCTGTGACTTCATATATAACGTTGTGACTTCCGAAAATGGAAGTGACAACGTTTCCCTATGTAATTTTATTTTTTCTAGCACTACAAGGCAAAACAAGTCTAAATACGAAAATTTTATTGGAAGTCAAATAGTACCCCCCGTACCCTCAAAATTGTCACTTTAGTTCAAGCGTTTACCGCTGGCGCTGTACTCGCAATTAGTGTCAGGTATGCACAATGCGGAGTTACTTCCGCAGTGTATATAGCATTGGAAGGTACTTAGTCACTTCCAAAACTTGGCAACAGTGTATTGCAGTATGGTTATTGTAGTTTATGGAAACTCTTTATTAATATAATAAATTTTTATTAACAATATATGTATAATTAAAAAGTATCTTAAATTAATAAGTGAAAAATTCACAATAAAATGTAAAAATAATTACCGCTGTTATCTATAGCACATATACGGAGTATTTATGTGAATTAATGATTATTTTTAGAACCTATTTAAAAAATTTAGCCAATAAGTATTAATAACAACAATTAAATATCTTCTTATTTATTAAAATATATTCGTGATAATTTTTAACAAGTTTCTAAATTTCAATCGTGGTAATTCTGTTATTTATTAATTTTTAGCAAGTTTTTAACATTCTGCAACCAATAACCAATAAAATGTCAGGTGACAATTTATTTTTTTGTCGTGTCAGTATTCGCGATTGGAGATTTCTTTTGACAAAGTTGTTTAATTTTACAACTAATGCCCAGTTTCAAAAGGGTATGTTAAAAAATTACCATCTTGTTATAGTTTTCAATAAATAGAAATAAATTTAATTTTACTGTTTTGTAAAGTACTACTTAATTTGGTTGGATGAAAATGTATTAATTTTTAAACAAACGGTTATGAACATCATGTTACTTTCAAATTATTTTTCTCTAAATTGGAATCATGCTAAAAATCGCATATCCAGATTTTTGTGGATAAACACGTTTTAAGGTCCCTATAATCCGATTATAACATTTTACGATGATGTCCGTGCGGTTTCTCAAATACTATAAGACTTGTAAAATTGAACAACCGGAAGTAATAGTTTCATGAAAAAAAAAACTTATAAAATATTATTTTTTGAAAATATGTATATTACAAATATTGAAGAATATAAAATTCTACATCTGATACATTTAAAAAATTTATTATATCTTGTATAGATTTAGAGATAAAGGGACTGTAATATATAGAATAATTTAATGTAGTACATTAAAGAGGCTAAGGCACTAAGGAAACCAGTTGACAAATCCAAATGTTTATAACATAGTTTGCAAATGACAGATATCAGTGTCAAAAATCAACAGTATTAGTGACATTCTGAAAGCTTTTTCTGGGAAGTACATTTAATCTTTCTTATTGTCTTATTAATTAAATATTTAAAATTGTAGGTAAAATGCATGTATCCATCAGAAATACCGCCAATCTAGTTAATGAATTGGAAGAATCTCTGATATTTAGGAACTTCCTCAGACAATGAAAAATATATATAATTAGAATTGTATGTGTGCATAAGACATGTTAAATACAATAAAAACAATATTTGGCTAAAGTTCTGTAATTTTTTTGTTATAAAATGGGTCCTAGGGCTATAACATAGAAAAACAGTTTTTTAGACGCCAAAAATTTCTATATTAATTTATTGAAAAAATAATTGATGCCTATTATAAAGAAAAAAATCTGATGTGGCCAACACAAAACCTCCCGCTATTTAATTTTTATTAATTTAAATAACATACCTCCGTATTTACTAACGCTGCAAACTGTTGCATTGCAGAAAACTATTGCTTTATTTACTATTTTCTTTTTAAAATGTCAATATTATTAATTTGAAGTGATTAGTTTTTTGACAGTGACATTTACTGTCAGTTACATTCATTTGAAATATGAACTGTGTAACAAAGGAATTATGTTTATCTTAGGCTTCGGGACTAATAAAAATAATTATTTTTAAATTTATCTGTACAATATATAGAAAAAGTATTAATTTATTCCTGTAGAAAATTCAATAATCTTTAATTTTCATAAGACATAAAATGCGAAAAATTGCATTTAATGGTATTTTTTGAAGAAAAACCACTATGAGCTTCAAGTAAAGTGCCATTTCCGGTTATCCGATATACACCAAAATCTAATGGCTTCTTTTCATATTAGAATAGGATATAAATACAAGGTTTCAGAATTTTCTGAATGATAGTATTTGAGTTAGGGCGAAGACAAAATCGATACACATACACACATATACACACACATAGAGACGTCTCCGTGAAAATGTTAAATTTGGATTCTAGGGACCTTAACACGTGGTCACTTACTAAAATCTCGATATGTGATTTTTAGCACGATCCCTATACCTCCCTTACCAAGGATAGCGGGAGGTAAAAATTTGTACAATTAAGAAAAAATAACATTACCCTTGAACCTGACAGTAACAAAACACTGTAATTTTTTACTAACATGACAGGGGACAATTAAAGATTAAAGTTATTAATTTATGAACTAATACAAAATAACACGAAATAAAGTAAACACCATGATATTTGTTTAAGAAAAATTATTATTTATTGTAACAGGTATTTATAAATTTAAAATTATCTACATGAAGTAATAACTTATAAGAAGCGAGAAAAACTGCAAACTATAAGGGAACAATTAAAACTATTTAAAAATTTGTAATGTTTCTTCATGAGACAAATTATCCATATGATTTCGAAACGAAAATAATAATAATTTAACAAATAATGTGTATGAAACGTTTATTAATGAGTGTCTCAAGTCAAATTTTTAAATTTATTTTCTGGCTTTATATGAATCAGAAATGTAATGTGTTTGGTATCAAAAAGTTCATATTTTTTTTTTATAATATGCACTAATTATTTTTTCAATAAATTAATATCTAAACTTTTGGCATCTAAAAAACTGTTTTTCTATGTTATAGCCCTATGACCCATTTTAAAATTTACCACCTACATAACATAAAATGGAAATGGCGAGAGGTATTGTGTTGACCACAACAGATTTTTTTATATATAAATAGATAGTAATTTCACATATATTTACAAATTTACTAAATTTTTACCATCAAGCTTTAGAGATGAATTTCAGTTTCTCTATTATTATTTTTTACATTAGACTTTATCACATTTAATTATTATATGTGAACCCGAAAATTGTATAACATGTGTATTGCTAGAAATAAGATAAATTTGAAATATTTTTCATTACATAAAATGTCTTTCGTCTTGATATTTTATTTTCTGATATGTTCTGTATTGCACAAATTCTGCATCATCTTTGGAGTAGTTTTTTTTTGTAAATTAATTTAATTAGTGACTATTAAACATAACACCTTAAATTTGTAAAATTAAAAGTTGGAATAACTGTGTCATTTGTTGTTAACATATACAATAAATACAATTTTGCGGTTAACTTCTTTTCTGGAGATAAAGTAAAGTTTTATGTAATAAATGTAATAGCCGAAAATACGGTATATCCCCATTTAATAAGCTCTTACGTCGTACATTATCCCAGATTATTTAGAGTTGAAGTTGAGTGGTTTGGAGCGGATTTGCTGACTTGCAAACAATCTAGTATTTTTTAAATATTTTTTAAATAATATAATAGACCAAATAGGGCACGTAAATAGCACACAAATCAAATTTTTTTGTAGAAAATTCAAAATTGCGCATGCATGGTCTAGAGCGGTTCCGCAACCAAGACAACAAAATTATGATTTTACAAAGATATTAGTCCAAAATTCGACATTGTGGCACTCCATTCACACAGAGTGAGACCTTTATTCGTCAAATACTTTATTTGGTGTTTTGCTGATATGTGCTTGCTAGTTTAGCCGACATGAAATTTGGCAACGTTGCGGAAGTCAGCCCTACGCTGCAATATACAATTACAGTGATGGAAGTAACTTCGTATTTTAAGTATGTGCAATTGTATATAAATTTTTAATATAATATTTTCTTACCCCTCTTTTGAAAACCTTAATTTAGAAGTTCCCCTAAGCCTATATATATATAATTTTTAATAACATATATCCATTAATTAATATGGAAGTCAGGACGCCCTATCAACGTCACGAAAGTGACTCCTTAACAGGTATCAATATATATATATATATATATATATATATATATATATATTTAAAAAAATAACAAAATGTTTCAAATGTATCCTACAAATAAAAGTATATTTCTTAAAGTAAAATTAAAAGTGTGCCCATAAAGTAGTACATTTATTAACACACCTTTAACTTTTGTAAAGTAAAAGAAAAAGAAAAGGTAAAATAAAAAGAAGGCTGCATAAATCCACCTTTAAAGTGGCAACTTTTATCCCATACACCCAAATTGTAGCACGTACAGTTTTAAAAATAGACGTTATTTATTTCATTTGTCAGTAAAAGAACTTTTTTAAGTTTCTGTTTTATTTTTCACTACTGTAATATTCGTATAATGTTTCTAAATTGTATTTGAACAGTCATTTTAAGGTGTCTTTTCTGTAACTTATCAACTCCACAACTACAGCATTATTCAGCTTCATATTCTTATTTAAAATTATTACAGTCACGTGTATCACATAAACACAACTCTCTGTTTTCCAGATGAAACTGTAACGTCAAATATTGCTCAAAGATGACTCATTTTTAAGATATTAAAATTCAACTCCATAGCAATAATTGCCTCCCCTGTTCTATTAAAACGTCTTCTTTTTCGTTTATCTCCTTTTAGAAGACGCAGAATCAATTAGAAATGTCATGGCATGTGCCACTGTGTCTGTAATAGAGGGGAAATTAATTTCCTACACAAGGGTGCGTTACTGTCGCATTACGATCCATTTTTTTAAATTTTTTATAAGAGATGACTGTTTTATTGGGTTTCAACAGTTACCACCACGTCTGCTTCTTGTTACTGAATAAGAGCGAACATGTGCAGTGGAGAATTTATTGTGATGTTTTGCGTTGGATGAGTTATGGGGCTCGGTTTTAATTTATGAGGATTGATCAGAGTTTTATTTATTCTCAGAGGAAGTGACGGCTTCGATTACAAATGTGGGAGCGAGATTCTAAAATTAAAGAATATAATTTCTGAACGTTATGTGTCATTATTACGAAATAGACTTTTATTTTCTTAAATACGTTCTAGGTGTTATGGCTAACATGTATGTAGCGAAGTATATGCCGCCTGTGAAAGAATTATTAAAACGACAAGACTTCACACCGATGAAGAATGAATAGAATAGTGTTTCTGAACCTAAAAAGATTCCTCCTACAAATTTCTTACCGAAAGAAACAATACAAATAGGTATGGTGATTTCAAAGAACCTTATTTTAATAGAAAGAACATCACCAAAATATTTTGGACATTTAAATATATAAATTGAATGATATATTTTTAATTTCACTTTTAATTTTAATATTTAAGAACCTAATATATGATAAGTATATGGGATTGCTTGGGTGTGATTGCTAAGTGATCGGATGTGATTCTCTGTTAGGTGAATCCATGAGGTAACGCCAGCAGACGCCTTTAAAAGACCAGACGTATTATTAACAAAGTTTGTGAATAGAAGCATATTACAACACCTAGCTGATATACCCTGATGATATATTCATATTTATTTATTTATTTATTTATTTAATATTTAAATTTGTAAAGTGAGTCATAATTAGCATGTTTGTAAATAATGTTAATTGGAAATGTTGTACATGCTAATATAATTGTCTTTGAAATAATTTTGAATACCAAGCCTCTCTTAGAATATAAAAAGTATTATTTCACATTGAAAGTTAAATTTACATTTCCGCCTATATCTAGTGACCTATGTATTTTATTCGAATAAACAATTTACCACTAAAATGGTTTCCTACTGGAACAACTTTTGTCTAATTCACCGACGTTGTATTTCTCACGAATATAGTTATCTATCGAAATTCTCTTGCAGGACACCTATTTTGACATCTTCTACAATTTGCACTTTTAAAGTTGCCTTTGCACATTATTGCCACAGAATTACGCATGAGCGTACATAGAAGATTTTATAGGAAGGAGGTGGTTGGTGTTGTCTCGAGTGTCCTTTCCTGCACTCCTATGGTATCATGTTTAAATAAATAATATTAAATAAACATGATCTTTTTACCTTCCGTCACCTTTAGGTAAGAAATGTATTGTCTTTGTTCAAAAAATCAGTGGGAAGTTTTTAATGAATAAGCACGTTTTAGAGTCCCTACTATACGAATTTACTATTTTTAAGAGGATGTCCGTAAGTGTGTGTGTGTGTGTGTGTGTGTGTGTGTGTGTGTGTGAAAATTAAAAATTATAATTATTTCGTATTCCTCTTCTTTACATCCATATAAAGAGGTGATTAGACTTTAGTTATAATTGATCCACCGGAAGTACCCTTATTTTTTGAAGTTGTTAACAATTTTTCTTAAAAAACGCAGTTAAATATTATTTTTCGACATTTTATGTTATTATAAATATTAAAGAAAATGTTCTTCTCCTTACGGTTTGATTATACATTTTCCTTCATATTTAATAGATATAGAGTTAAAGAATTATAAAGACAGCTTTGCTATTTATCATGAAAATAGCTGATATATTCAAAAAATTCTAATTGACAGATACCAGTGTCAAGTGCAAAACCAGAAATGGGAAGTATAGGATCAGAAAGGGTATAAGTCATAGCGTTCCTCGCAAGTGACACGCAGTTGCAGTCTTGCCTCTGGATTGGATCTTTCAATGTCGGGAGTACGAGCAAGGTCAAAGAGAAGATGGATGGACTATCGCAGAAGACTTGAGAGAGGAAAAACTGTGTGAAGAAGATGCGCTGGACAGGAATGAGTAGAAGAGAAAAGTAAGAAACAGTGACCTCTAATTAAATAGGGAAAAACTAAAGACAGAAGGAAGTGTCAAACGCAATTTACATAGTGTATGTTCCTGTTATAATTTTATTGGATTTATAAAATCTTTTCAAATGAACTTTTGGTATGGAATTTGTAAAAAAAAAATAGTACGTGTTCGTGTTACAATTTTACATGATATGTAGAATCTTTTCCAAGGAACTTTTAGTATGGTATTTGTACAAAATACTTCGTATTGACGGAAGGTCTTGTGCTGGTCACAACAGATTTTTTACTATGATGATCTAAGTACTATCTTAAATAATAGATTATTCATTTTTCGATTAAAAAGCAAAAACCTCTCAATAAACCCATCATAAAACGAATAAAAAAATTGCAAAAAATTCACTCGTTACAAACAAATACATTAGTGGTCTTTTTGGCAGATAGTAATCGCCCTAATGCAATAACATCCCCCCTCGGGCATGCAGAGTGACACGCGTACAATCTGCACAATTACAGCCGCTGTCACTCACACAGCATTACCAGGCGGTCGGCGTCGGCTCGGGCTGGCGTCCCGACGCGACGACGACCAACCCACGTTACATAGACACTTTTTAAATTAGAGCCTGGGTACAGGCGTGATGGACCCGTGCCAGTCCGAGGAGAAAAGAATTTTTCGAATAGGCAAATGGAGTGACTCATGCTACATAAATTTGTACCTTAGTTGTAAATACAGTGGAAACAGTAACGGATTTCTTGTTAATAAATAATAAATTAATGTTATTACATGTTATCATCTGTTTTATGATGTATTAATTAATAGTATCATAACAGAGATTGCTAGGTGTTCTGAGTTCTCGGCTAAGTATGCAACTAACTATCTAATTATCCAACTACAGTAATGTAATATTACATTCTTTAGTCGGGTGACTAGCTCAGAGTCTCCTTACTAAGCAGTGCTTAAGAATATTCTACTATCCACCCATTGTTTTTCTAAAGAGAAAATTTAATAATAATCCATGATATTAGTAGGTATAACTGTAAAATACAAATAATAATGTATCAATTTTTGTTAGAATAAAGGACGTTTCGATATACATGTATGTACATTTACACCATCATCAGAGTTAGTAATATCATACAGTATTTTATGTAATTACTTTATAATGCTTTAACTCTACATCTATTGAATATGAAGGAAAATTAATAATAAAACCATATACAGAAAAGTATTTTCTTTAATAAATATAATAACAAAATGACAAAAAATAATATTTAACTGCGTTTTTTTAAGAAAAACTGTTAAAAACTTCAAATAAGGGTACTTCCGGTGGATCAATTATAACCAAAATCTGATCAACTCTTCATATGGATGTACAGAAGAGGAATACGAAAGAATTAGAATTTTTAGAATTATTGGAGTTATCGTCGGAGAAAAATTTGTCACACACGTACACACATACACACACACACAAACACACACGGACACACACACACACATACATACAGACATCATCTTAAAAATAGTAAATTCGTATTGTAGGGACCCTAAAACGTGCTTATTCATTAAAAACTCACCACCGAATTTTTTGACCAAAGACAATTAGAATTTTTAGAATTACAGTATTGTAGTTATCGTCGGAGAAAAATTTGTCACACACGGACACACATACACACCACACACACACACACACACACACACACGGAAACACACACAGAAACACACACGGACACACACACACACACACACACACACACACACATACATACAGACATCATCTTAAAAATAGTAAATTCGTATTGTAGGGACCCTAAAACGTGCTTATTCATTAAAAACTCACCACCGAATTTTTTGACCAAAGACAATACCTTCCTTACCTAAAGGTGATGGAAGGTAAAAATACAGAACTTTACCCAAATATTATTTTTTATTGTATTTAACAGGTTTTTGCACACATACAATACTATTTATTTTTCATTGTATAAGGAAGTTCATAAATGTCAGAGATTCTTCCAATTCGTTAACAAGATTTTACCTATAATTTTAAATATTTAATAATAAAACAATAAGAAAGATTAAATGTACTTCTCAGAAAAAGCTTTCCGAATGTCACTAAAACTGTTGACTTTGAATTTGCCAATTTGTTTCCGTTGTGTAGTTTAGCCTCCGCGATTTATTACTTATTACGATTTTTCTATATATTATAGTGTACTTATCTCTAAATCTACAGAAGATATAATAAAAATATTCAATGTATTGGATAGAAAATTTTATGTTTTTCTATATTTGTAATAACAAAAATTTCCAAAAAAAAATATGTAGAAGAATTTTTCTAAGAAACTGCTACTTCCGATTGTCCAATTGTTACCAAAATTCATAGTTAAACTGGTCTTAACTTTTATAGTTTTTGACTAATCGTCCCTCCGACATCCACACATACACATATACACACATACATCATCGTAAAAATGTTAAAATCGGACTCTAGAGACCTTAAATCGTGCTTATTCACTAAAATCTGGACATGCGAATTTTAACATGAATTCAATACCTCTTTTAGCGAGAGATAAAAATTGTAATATTTAGACTTGTAATAATGGAGTTATCGGGTCCGAAAGAATAATTACACACGTGCGCACAAACATACAGACAGTGAAAATATTAAATTCATATTCTATGATTCTAAACGTGCTTATTCATTAAAACCTTATGTTCGAATTTTTTACCCAAGACAATACTTTCTCACTTGCAGGCGACGACAGGTAAAAATTAAATAGGTATACAAAGAAACATTTTTGTTCATAACTCACTTCAATAGAATAACTTAAGTTTATGTGTGGTAATGATATGAATAATGAATGTATTCCGTGATATCGGTATTGAAATTAAATCACAAAGATAATTATTTGCTTTTGAGTTATATCAGTTCATACGATAACTTAAATGTAAATATAAATTACAAGAGTGTTATTAATCTATTTCAATGTTGTTCCATCAAATTAGATCTCAAACACTAACAATTCTACTGTAGGTGAAAACTAACTTTGTTAATTTAACTTAGTTTCCCTTCTGAATAATAAACTCGATAACAACCGCTCTCTGTTGCATTTGTACTAAGCCTGCAGATATGTAAGCGTAGGTTGCATTCATCTAAAAACAATATCAGGTCTGTGAAATCTCTAATAAATGTGAATCATAATGATACGAATGCTCATGAGTTGGGTACACACCTACACCTGCAGGATATGTTCAATTGCAAAATGTGCACTACATACTTTTAATAACAATAAAAACAAGGCTAAAGAATATTGCTGTTTCAAATGATTTTGTTTTCATTTTGTTTTAATATTTCTCTATTGTCGGAATAAAAGGATATAAGTCGATTTTTAAAATTTTTGTGTATTGATCAAAATTGGAGTCTCATCATACATACATAATTATGTATCAGAATAAGGCCCTAATGGCCGATTTCACCACCGATTCCTAAAATTTAAGTAATGTCTATGTACCTGATGTGCACCACATAGGCATTACCTAACAAAATTTCGTTTTCACCAACCGCTAAGCATTGCCTATCTCGATTTAGGAATTACTTAGCTAGGTATCTGTTTGCCGATGCCCAAATCGCTAAGTATTTCCTAATCTTTGACAGTTGACACTTCAAAATGAAAATTGTACAATTTTATTGAATATTTTGATAGTTATAACGAAGAAATAGAAAGACATGCACAAGATAAAAAAGAAAGAACAAATTGTTTTGAATTCTGCGATGAAAAATGGTTTTGGTAAAGATGTCCTTTTCATCAGAAAGCAAAATTTTATATACCTATACGAGTTTATATGATATAAAATTAATTAGTAAATATATAAATATATCGTTTTTATTCTTTATTTTGTATTTTGGGAAATTACATTGGGTGTTCACATATAATTAATTTCATAATTTCATAGCCAAATATCATAAATATGTGTTCCGATTGTTATATTTTAAATTTTTTCTTGAAATCATAGGATTCAATTTCTGTTTTTGTATTATTTATTCTATATATTGCCATTTATATTTTTTTCTTCTTGTTCATTTTCATCTTTGTTTCATTTATATTTTCCACTTCTGTAATACAAATTTACAAATATATATATATATATATATATATATATATATATATATATATATATATATATATATATATATACAGGGTGTGCAACGAAACGCGGAAAATACGACTTTAACATAGGATTTTAAAAATGTGCGAAAATTGGCTCTCCTGTACATTTTGGAGCAAAAATACAAGAACGAAAAGTTGTTTAGAAATAATTTTTACTCTTAAAAATTCATCAATTAATACAATAGAATATCTGCAGCACTAGATGTTTAGAAAGTAAAATATGACATTTTCATCAAAAATCAGATAGCTATGGGAATAAAAAAACAAATAAAACAAAATATCAATTAAGATCATAATATGTACTTAAATATTTAATGCTAAATTATAACATTGTAAACATATTGATTACAACAATAAGATTAATAATACCGAAATTTTAAGTCAAATACTTAATAAAAAAATAAAATCACAAATTCTTCGGTACTGAATAAATCCATTTTATAATGCACAAAAGCACAGTAAAGTAATTTATGGACTATAACAATGTAGACACAATGATTATACCAATTAACATCAATAACACTAAACTGAACTGTCAGAATAAGATTTTGTTCTACGTCTTTTATTTCCATGGCTATCTGATTTTTGACGAAAATATCATATTTTATTTTCTAAATATCTAGTGCTACAGATATTCTACTGTGTTAAATGAAGACTTTTTGAAAGTAAAAATTAATTCTAAACATCTATTTATTCTTGTATTTTTGCTCTAAAATGTACAGGAGAGCCAATATTCGCAAATTTTTAAAATCCTATGTTAAACTCCTATGTTTCGCGTTTCGTTGCACACCTGTATATATATATATATATATATATATATATATATATATATATATATATAAAGGAAATTTCTTTAAAAAATTAATTATTTTGTATACCTCAACGTAATATTAATAATATCTCCACATAATTTCCAATGTCAATGTTGACAAATGTCATAAATTATAAAAATTATTCATTTATTTTCAGTATACAAATATAATATCACAAAAGTAACTAATAATCCGATTCCTACGTAAGTAATTCCATGCTGGGCGT